>CM042225.1:16134225-16734225 GCA_023566465.1 Cottus gobio | reverse complement strand
CCCAGCGTCGTCATCGCGTCCTGCAGCGCTTGCAGGCTCTGGGTCTGTTGGGCTTGGGTTTGGATTAGCAGCGCTATTGCGTTCTCCATGGCTTGGCGTGCCTATGTTACTCTGAACCGGGTTTTTTTTTTTGTTTTGTTTTTTTCAGTGTTGGACGGTTAGCGCCCATATTCTCCACCATTTGTGGCGCCCATGGCGAGCTAGGGATGGTTCAGGAGTAACATAGGCAACGACACGCAGGTAAGTTGAACAAAAGACCTTGTATTTCTCAAAAGGTGGGGGAAAGGGGAGGTGGAACAACAGTAAATCAAAAGTTCTTCCCGTCCGGGGTCCGTCTCTTCTCTCCGTCGGGCATTTGCCGTCGTTGTCCTGTAAGCAGATCAGAGAGGTAAGCGTGCGGGGATGTTACCTCTCCTCGGTCGGCTCGCGTCTGCCGGTACGCTGCCGTCTGGCTCTCTCCCCCTCTCTTTCTTCTCCGTGCTGCAGAAATACTCTGCTAATGAGATTGGCGGCAGGTGCGTCCACTGCCAGGTTCCCGCCGCCTGCAGCACCTGCGCTGGGAAGTATTTCCCGCCCAGCACCTCCCCCAGCCGGTGCCTGGGAATCCTCGCCCTGCGCTCACTCTTCCTCACCGGTCTCTCACAGTACCCAAACATTTTCTTGTTGTATATTGAGGATTTATTTTGGTGTCACAGGACTCCTTGTAGCATTGTTACAGACTAAGTCTTAACCGAATGGTTGACACATTTATCTACAGCTCATTTCAGAGACATGAGTGAATGTATCCATGTTTTAAAACCGATGAGTCCACTGGTAACCAAACAACAGTGATGTCTGTATCCTGCTCTCTTTACAAAAATGTACTCATATAAATATGTGATACTAAGAATATAGCATCAAGTTAGAGCACTGTTCACATCTGCAGCTCTGACAGAGCGGCAGCATCCATCAGAGAACCAGCAGTCAGAAATAGCACTGACTGTCCTGGTTGAGCGTCTCACCCACTAAAGTAGAATGATGTCGTTAGGTAGTATTTTGGTGTCCCACATTGCCCCAGTTGCATGGTGGGTGCCTAGTGCACGTAACATCCCAGCTGTTGTTAAGGTAAAATACGGTTTAGCCAGCTGGGTTCACAATTTATAATGTCATTATATCATAAGTTAGTGGGAGCAGCTGGAGAGGACACATCAGGAAAAGGGTAGCGAGAGATTGCACTGATGAGGCACAACACAGATGCACTGTTGAGGCCAGCCTCTGATTAGGTGCTCTCAGTCTGAAATAGAACGGGGCGTCATCTCGTCAAGCTCTGTCACTGAGGAGCTTCTTTCAAGTCCCTTGTGGAACCGAAAAAGTATCAAAAGTGAATGGGAGAAAAGGTGTTATTTTGTTTAGCATCATTTTGAATTATAATATTAAATATAAAAAATGAAGTAAACACATGCAGTTTCAAATTTGGGATTCCGGAACCTTGATGACCATGAAGACTAAATATTGTATGTACAGTAGAAAGAGTCTGAGGACGGTGTAAATGTGGGGATTACTGTATTACTGCGCTGTGGGATGCAAAGAAGAGTGTTAATATTGTAGCTTTTATACATGCCTTTATACAACTATAACTGTCAATTTGTTATAATTCTGATGTTATCATGTATATGTTTAAAGTGGACTGACAGACAGTATATCAGACACATTGTCAAATAAGTTATCTAGTCATGCCGCATGTTGTAGGTTGACCTGTATCTTATAAAGTATTTTTTATACTTGACATCTAATTAGGACGCCTCCAGGACGCCTCCCTTTAGAGGTTTTCCAGGCACGTCCAACTGGTAGGAGGCCCCGGGGAAGACCCAGGACACGCTGGAGGGATTAGATCTCCCAGCTGGCCTGGGAACGCCTCGGGATCCCCCAGAATGAGCTGGTAGATGTTGCGGGTGAGAGAGAAGCCTGGGTCAGCCTGCTGGACCTGCTGCCTCCGCGACCCGACCCCGGATAAGCGGATGAAAATGGATGGATGGATATATATACCTGACATGAATTAGTATCTCTCAGATTTACAATTTTACATTCATAAACCATAATTACAGATCTCATTCCATGACATAACTGGAATAGATAATGATGTATTTAATTTGGTGATTTTTGTGTGTGTGGCAACAGCTGTCCCCATGTGTGACTGTGCGGGCACGTATGCCTATGTGTGTGTGAGTGCTGCAGTAAAGCAGCAGAGCTGACAAGCGCACCATCGGCCCTTGGTGGCACATCAGGGACAGCTGGATGTTGTCAGGCAGCAATAATGCTGATGGAAATGGGCTGATTGCAGCTCAAAGGCCCCTCCCTCTTATATATCAGCTTCACGGCACTCAGGGGTGGAATACAGCAGCAACTGGCTGCACCACCTACTGTACAGTACCATAAAGCCTGCAGCAACAGTATGTGCAAAGGTTGCTTTTACTCTCCTGGCAGACGGATGGGAGATACGACTTTAGAGGTCTCATGTGTCACCATTAAATATACATTAAAGTGATTTTGTGGTTTAATGTGTTTGGCACTGTCTAAATTGTAATTTGTTAAAAACATACATTTATAACATATTCTATTTAAATTACATCTTTTCTTTCTACGGAATGTACACCCTTTAAACGAGAAAAAAGATCAGTTCAGGTTATCCTGAAGGATTTATTCTATGACATGAGAAATACAATTTATTGCACCATCTTATAATATAGCAAAGATTCTCTTATAATAATTATGTGCAGTCTTTTCTCTGGGAATGTTGGATGTGAGCTGCCAGGCATTCACACCACCCACATAGGCTGCACCACTGTCAGACTAATCTGAAATTAGAAAGTAAAGCTGCATCTCCAAAAGCATTATAATTAGTCAGCCATGGCTCCTTTTTCCAAAAGAACGTAAGATAGTAAAGGTCTAAATATATAGTTTGGAGCCACAGTGGCATACGATTTGATTGATTTTAGCACTTTTGAGAATATGAAGGATTTTTTAAACCACAAACATTAACCACGTAAATCAACAGATGTTGCACCTATTATGCATACTGCAAAAACTGTTTTTGTTTTATATCAGGGTGATTATTTTTAGTGTATATGTGACAAACATTAAGTATGTTATATAAATTATAGAAAGGGTAGACGTTTTAAGTGTTTATGTCTGCATAACCCTTTTCCGGAAATAAATAATATCATAAATATTAATTATTTGCTGTTTATTTTACAGATTTTTCTTGTTTTCTTATTATTTGTTATATGTTTGAAATAAATCTATCTATATAAACTAAAATCCGTTGTTATTCGGTGAATCTTTTTTCAGTAAGGATCATAAGAGGGTTTTAATGTGCATCAGTGGAGCCACACATACCTCGGTGAGATGCATACAGCATGAGCAATAATAGATGGAAAATATTTAACGTGCAGGGTAAAAAAGACGGTAATTTTAAAGACGGTAATCATTTGTGTTAAATCACTATCTCACTTTCAATCGCATCTCAGAAAAAAATATCTTAATTAGAACAAGCCACAATCCACCATTCAATGCTGACCTTTTAAAAAAGTTTACTCAAATTAATTGTGCTGAGAAATTACCTGACGCCTTGGGGCTTGAGATACTGAACAAGAGGAAAATAAATAGACTATTTCAGATGGCAATCTATTTGGCACTGTGCATATGTTTGATTTGCCTGCACGTAAAGGTTAGTCTATAATTGTCCATACTGACATCCCTGGTGGTTTGGCTTCTTGGGTCAGAAAACAATATGCAGAATCGTGCAAAGCGCCAGGAAATATGAGACTTCCCCAGAAAAACTAGTATTAGTCCAAATGTTTACATGTATCTGTACAAGGGCCTCTTGTTGCCTGTATGTTCGACCATGGAGGTGTCAGTTCAGAAAACCCATGATCTCATGTGTCACATTTCTTAGGAATCCATTTTGTAGCGACGACGTGGGACACGGACAAACGTTGCCGTCCTGAGACACCAGCGGAAAAAGCTCACATGCGTCATTTTGGAAGGCGATGACAAATGACCTATTTTAGCAATTAATCTAGTGGACTTGTTGGGGAACGTGCTCCATCTGGACAACTGGCCCTCGGGACTGCTTAAGTGGCTTTTATAACCTCCGTGTCTAATCCTCCTTGAAGTCCTCCTGCAACTGTTTTGCTTACATAAAATCCACTTTCTACTCAGCCATTACGGCGGACATCCCTGCTTATCAGGTCTTTTATTTTAGAGAATAAGTTGGTAAAAGAATTCATGAAACTTATTTGAACCAGTCTTCACTGTCACTTATCCTGTGTCGTACCATGATATCGTCACGTATGGCATTGTTCTCAAGGGTACACAAGTCTTTTGGTCTCAAATAACCATTATTGTGTCTTTGCCAGGAGCAACAAGCCAAATGCTGTCTTTAAGATAAAAGCATGGGTGGCTAGATGGAAAGACATCAGCAAAACTTTACAATCTTCCACAGCAATCTCTGCACAGGTTTAGCGCTTCAGTTGTTCAATCCCAGTGAATATAACACACTGGCCGGCTGCCAGAGAATATGTTTGATGACCACAAAAAACACCACGAAACAAACAGAATCATGAATTGAAAATAGAGCAAAATAAAACAAACCATTCTACATTAAGGTAAATGTTCATTATCAACATCTATTTCTTCAAATTGAAATGGCATTAAATACTTTTTTTTTAAAGGTGCCACCACATTATCCTGATTAGCGTCATTTTGTTTGTGTTGCTGATAATACAGTAGGAAAAGGTCATATTTTGCCCCCGTGGGTCTGGGTGCAGCTTTAGAGAAATCATGAGAAATTAGCTGTGAGAAGGTTAAACCATCCATTCCCATCCCAACAGTGGGTAATTAGTGTAAATGAATAAATCTAGGTGGTCATGGCACACACTAGATTGCTATGAAAAATGTAAATGTTAATGCAGTGTCAGAGCTTAAACTGAAGGAAGGAGAAGGGAGGAGGTCTGGGGTAGAAGCGGATTAAGAATCAGCTTTGAAGGGCTTTTCCCATGTGCTCCACAGAACCATATCTCACGTTTTGCTTTTCCACGGCTTTCTACGGGGACCGTTTTCACTCAGTTCAGAAAACCCAATCTCCTCTCTGACCTTCTCTTGCCCAGTGGTTTCTAGTGATTAACACATACACACACACACACACACACACGCACACACACACACACACACACACACACACACACACACACACACGCAAACACACACACACGCAAACACACACACACATGTACACACACAATTTCATGTTGTAATATGGAACATTAGGGTCCCCTGACTGCATCCACATTGCAACAACCTACAGCATCTGACCACAATGCCACAGCATCTTAATGGCAGCATATTTCAGTAAATCCTGGACCTAAAATATGTAACAAATAATATCTAGCGAAACATCTAGTAGAATAGCATGTTGATATTTGCTTTCACTTGGTTATTGTATGTTTACATGTGACTGGTTTGTCACTCTCTCTCCGTCTCTCTTTGTATGAATGCCATGGGTATGATATACAGCTGAGCACATCATTACTGTTATCCCACTGCCATGCTCCTCCTGCTTTATTAAGACAGGAAGGAGACGCCTCCGCCTCCCTCGCCAAAAGGACCCTTATTACAAACTCTCTCTCTCTTTGTTTTCTCCTGCCTGGTCAGCACTCTGCTCCTCTGGGGCTCCTTTGGCACAGTTTGAACACATAAGGAGTCTGTTTAGATGCTCATATACATATTTATCACAATCCAAGACTGTCCAAGTCCTATGGTAATATGCGGTTTGAAAATGTGTAAGCTGAAGATACAGGAAGGTGTGCACAGTAACTGGGAGTCTTGTGTAAATACACCAGTTCCTGCATCTGCATGGGCTGCAGACATGTTGCTGTAAATCACATCACAGGATGAACCATATGGTCAGCCTTTCCAGCATCCGTGGGACTCATGCCAACACTGAAACAGCTTCGTCAACACATTGCTCCCATATTTTAGTTGTAGCAGAGCATCATGCTGTTCTGCAGGAATAGGCAGCCATGTAGCTCTGAGAATATGCAGGTTTTTGCTCCTAAAGATCACAGATTTTATATGAAAAGCACCTTCTGTCTGCTTGATGTTTTGCTCATCAGGGAAATCGACTGCTGTAATGTTTGGTTGGAAAGGAAACAGGCACAATTTAAACCCTGTCACTAAACCATTTTACATTTAACAACTGAGCGTATGCTGCAGGTGAGTTTATCTGCATCAGATGAAGCTTCTGATTTCACATTTACATGGTGGGGACTACACTTTTTTTATAATTAATAAATCATTACATTTTAGAGGGAATACTTGGTTTCGGGTTAGGTTAAGGTTAGATGTAGGTGATGGTTTGGGCCAGGGTTGGGATTAGAGGTTTGTTTGGGTAAATCTCCAGGAAATTAAGTCAATGTCATGGCCCCCGAAGTCATGAAAACCCCACCTTGTCTGCCTGTGTGTGAGTGAGTGAGTGAGTGAGTGTGTGTGTGTGTGTGTGTGTGTGTGTGTGTGTGTGTGTGTGTGTGTGTGTGATAACAAGCATATGCAGAGCTAGCATACCGTATGAGCAGGGAGGTTGTGAAGGGTTCCCAGTGATCCCATAAAAAAACACAAAAGCAAGCAGATGTTTTCAATAATTTGATAGTAACCATAGAGACAGAGGGATTGCACTGATTGAAAAAAATGATTAAGGAGTAACCATGAAAGGGAAGGAGATATGGTGAATAATTTACTTTTAACAACAAGACTGTCATGGCGTTAGCTGCTTAAATCCAAGACTATGGAGAGCTAAACACTGTGTGTGAGGAGCATCAGAGTGAGGGTTGAACCCACTAGTGTCATCATTACTTATCCACTACCTTATAATAATCTCAATAGCTTCTTTCAATAATGCTTTAAATGCTTCACAAGAGAAAACAGGGTTTGAGTGACAGCTTATGAAGTAAGACTGCAGTCCTACGGGGCTTCCACTTGAGGCAGCTGATTCCCCACCTGAGTGGCAAAACACTCCACATGTGCAATCACAGTTATATGAGGCTAAAAGAGACACTGTCTTTGAATTTAAAATTCCCTGGTACTGCGCCCAGACTTTGAGTTTGCTTTACTGAAAGCTGAATATTTAAAATCATCTTTCCGCCTGAGTTTAAATAGAACTGTGTGTCACCCTGTAGCTGCCCCAGCACCCCATACGTCAGGACTATCATGTCAACAGAACATCAAGCATTTCCACTGCAGAGCTCTGCTCCGGCCTCAGTGAGCTATGCAAAGGAGATAAACTGTCCAGACTGAATTAGTATTGCAGGACAATCAATGTTGGTTACGTTATTTAATGCATTCCAAGTCAGTGATTTTAATGAACAATATGGGCTCATAAAGTAGTACTTTATTACACTCATAAATTAGTAAAGAAGTATATCCTTCCAGTCAAACTCCAGAGAAGGCTTGTTGCCAAAAGTGTTAGTAATTTATGAATTGACAATTGATCTGGATGGTTGTAGAATAAGAAAAAAGATAAGAGAGATCCTAGTATGTCCTGTGTGGGACACGCAATATGTAATAATCACAAATTATCCTGATCTTCATAAGACGTGAGCTCACTGAAAAGCACCAATAAAAGTCCCCACTGCTTGAGTTTTCTAGTCGCAATGAATGCTGTTCAGAGGGCTTTGGCAGTGAATGGCTTGGAACACCTTAAATCACACACAGTCTTCCTAACTCTGTAAAAAGAGATTATTTTGTATTACATATAGTTTATTATCAAAATAATAAAGCATGCACTGCCACTTTTTAATCCATTTCTTACACTTCTGCTCTTGTGTTGTTTTGTTTAGGAAAAGCTGAACATGGTATTTGTTGTGAATTATCTTCAGAACACTGCTCTAACACAGACTGGGTACAGCTCCTCTTAGCACCATTCGTCAGACCCTTTTAAGTTTCCCAGTCATCACTATAAATGTTGTAACCTTCCAGTATAATTGTGCAGTTCATAGTTGAAGTAGCAATTAGGTGTAACGCAAATACAAACCAAGAACAGGCTTTGTGAAATAACTCTCCCTCTGAGGTCTACACTATCACAAAATAACTGGGTTTCTCTAAATGAAGCACCAAACTAACTTGCACCACAGCTGGATTCTCGTAATTTCCATCACAGGACGACACACGAATCCATTTCAATCAGAAGACATAAGTCAGATGAAGAAAAGATAATTTTTTATTATTAACAGATGATATGTGATGATAAAGTCTTGACAGATTCTTTGGCGCTGGGACTCTACAGGGAGATTTCTAATCGAGGGGCATCTGTCTCGAGCAGCAAGATAAATCCCCCTGTGGAGTCCAGACACTGGTGGTGGCGGCTGATGAGGCTGATAGAATGATGAGTTGATGAAGCTGATGGACCAGCGAAGACTGGGCGAAGATGGGGATGTGGAGGAGTGGTTAACAGCAGCAGGAATGTACTGAAGGTACACAGTCATATTTAAAAGACACAGCAGCAGGATGATTGGCTAGCAACGCTATTGCTTTGTTGTGCTTATTAGATAGATGAGAGATACAAATAATGAGTGAGCATGCGTGAGAAGTGAATGGCTGACCTATGAGAGATAAACTATGGGCTTAGGCATACAAGAGCATGGTCTTCCTGACCGAACTTACGCTCAAGCTTCATTTGGTCAGGCTTCAAGTAGCTAATGTGTTTGTTAGTATCTGGTGGTTTGGACCAATTAGCGTCCTGGGAGGAGCTAACACAGAGAGGTGGCTTGGCGTAGACGCTGCTCTAGCATCAGTTATATCAGCTAGAGAGTTGTTTTTTTTTAAGTGCCTGCCCTTTTCCCAACAGTTTCCAATAAAATATCTGGTGCACCACTTTAACCAAACCACATTCAATCAAATATACCAAACGAACCACGGGGCAGAATATGCAATACCTCTGCAAAGACCACCTCATACTACTCATACAAGACATTTAATCTCACTGGAAGTTATTGCTATCAACCTTTATGTGACAGCAGAGAGAGGGTGATGAGTGAGCATTGGTAGAAAGTGTGTGGGAGTCAGGGTGTGAGTACGTGGTGGGCAGGGGTTATAAAGTCATTATTGTGTCCATGCACTCAGCAGGACACACACACATGCAAGATTAGATATCTCAGAGAGATAGATTGGAAAGTGAGCCAATGTTAAAATGGTTGCTCTTGTGCATGTGATCCAGAGAGGTCGGTGGCTCCTGCAGCCCGCCTACAGTCTGCAGCTCCTCCGTGCTCTCGAGACAAGTAAAATTACCCCCATACATCTTGTGACTGTGACATATTGATTGTGAGCTAAAGGGGAGGCTATCATCTCGTCTATGGGGTTGTTGTCCTCTCTGGTCAGTCCAAGTGTGTTAGTCCAAATGTTTGAAAAAAGACATTGTTAAAAACTCCTGCTGTTTTTTTCTAATTCAATTTTCTTTCAAATTCTCACTAAATCGGAAACAATTGGCTGAATTCGTGGTCTTTGCGAACAAGCTGAACAAAATACAATTAGGAGAAAGACTGCAGTGTCAGAAAGAGAGTTTGGATGCACCACAAGTTTCCGTTTCATAAACGCACAATAACTCACATATGGACACTTCCCACGTACACACTCACATGAATACACACACAAGCTTCCCACTGTTCTTGTGCATGACTGCCGTCTCTCTCTCTCTTTCTCAGACCCCACTGACTAACGGTCCTCTTTTTCAGGAGCGCTGAGCCCCGTCTCTGGGCAGATGCCATTACTTCCGCCCCTTCCACCTGTCAGGTGCCCTTGCCGGCTTTACTGGTGGCGGCAGCGAGGGCAGGCGGCTGGATCCTGTCCCTGCCTCTGTGTGCCAGGCCTGCCTCACAGTTCATTTCACAGCCTCCTCTATACTCAGCCAAGCCTCTCAGCAGGTGTCTCTCTGCAGAAGAGTTCTGCCACTACACACACTTACTGCTGCATCTCTGCGCTCAAACTCAGAGCGGCAAGCAGTCGCTTCCACACCACAACGAAAGACCTCGGTATTTAACGCACTTTGGAGACATTTCTTTGAGATCTTTCCCCCAAATCATCTTGTGATCACTAATAAGGCTTTCACACAATTATCTACCCAGCACTTTATTTTTTGTTTGAATTACAAATTGATGTCTTTCACTGAGCACAGGCCAGTCATTATACAGCAATCTGCTGCCTGAAGGCCACCGATGCATAATTTGTATTTTGATGAGAATATGCTGTAGGTAATATAATTATTACATATATATCCAGTTATTAATGAATTTGACGTGACACATCAAGCTTGAAATAGGATTTGTAATCTTTTTGGACAGGATACTTACTTCAGGGAAGCTTTTTGAGCTTGTTGAAATAAATTATTAAAAAACAGCAGAGATTAACAGACAGAGCAACTTTATTTACTCAAGACGTTTGAGGAACCTGATTATTTCTACCTTTACCGGCTATTTGACACCGACTGCAGTTACTTCTTAAAAGATGAAGGTGTCTCAGTACAACTACTTTGAAGATAAAGGTTTGCACTGAGTACTGTCATCAAAAGGCAATCAACAAAGGCACAGCTGGACTGCTGCTGCTTTTTAACTTCACCTTTTGACGTTAATACAGAGCGGAGGCTGGAGCACTGCCAGACACTGAAATACAAGGGGAATGTTTAAACTTGCCTCACAAAATGAAATGATCTGATATGATCATAACATGTTTACAGTTTTAGTGTTATTACCTCAAAATAATAAGAGAATGACAGTTGAGACATGTTGAGCACTATATCAAAATGGTTAATATACATTTATTTCATTTCTGTGCACACTTGTACCAGTGTTGCTGTTAATTTCTACAATATTTTATCGTCAAGGATTAACTACAGGGTAAAGATCTTTGTCAAGCACAATGCTGATTGCCGTGCTACTACAGTCGGGCTAATGTTTTCCTTTTCCGTGAAAATGTGTGATTATGTGATGACAAAGTGCAAGACAAAGGTGATGTTGACGCTGTGACAACACCACCATTACTTCCTCCTCTCACTCGTCACTCTGAACGTGTGAATAACACGATTACATTTTCTGCTGATGAATGGAGAGGAAATGCAATTAAAGAAAGCAGGAATCCATTTGGGGTGATGTAAAACGACATCCTATTTATCATGTAGGCTGCTAGACACGGATAACAGATACATCACATAACCGCTGTTCAACATGTGTATCCTGTCACCAGTTATCAGGGTTGCTTCTCAAACACTACAATTGTGTGGTAAATATGACACTGGATTTATTTTTTATTCCTAAGTCAAAAGACGCAGGATATTGTTGTTATGTCTGTATAGTCCGTATACTACATGTGTCCTACTATTGCTTGTGGATATGGTTTCCAAGGTAACATCTCTAGTGGCCTGCAATTTGAGAGTATTATGGTGCCCCGTAATGTTGGCTCCATGTTACCATAGCAAATGTCTCTGTTCCCGGCACACACTGGATGAGGGAGCTCTCATCAGCACCGCAAACACCAAGACATAATCAGGGTTTAGGAACAATTAATATTGTGGATCCAGGAAGACATTCTCAATGTAATTATATTCACCTCATCCTGCTCTTTTTGTCAGTTAAATTTGTATTTTTTACAAATATAATGTAATATAAAAAGGCAAATTAACTGCTATTAAAATAGCAATGGTGCTACTGAAGAAAAATCTATTATTAATGCAAGGTACATGAGTGCAGTAAAAAGCACCATTAAATAAAACAAATAAAATAGGCCAGCATTTAATAACATTTTAAACCATCACCACCAAAAAGCTGAATCATCGCAGCACTTTAAATAGAATACCAACTGTGCACAAGCCCAACTAGACAAGAAGAGCAAAGGAACTTTATGCATTATACATGGTGCAAAGAGTGCATTACATTTATATCCCCATGTACTCTCCTGAAGAGATGACTTAACAAGAAAGCTTAAGCACAAGCACATATTATGGGTTGGGAATATAAGCAGTTAGTTTTTCATAAGAAAGTCGATGGTATTTCACAGCAATTTCACATATTTAAAATGCATGAACTGGACATTAATTTAAATCTAAAATATTTAAAGGTACAGGAATTTTTGTACACTGCAATATGCTACATGATATAATTCTAGTGGTATAAGACATTTTGACATGGACGTTTTGCCTATTAATCGTATGTGCTCTTCTACTTCTGTTTAAAAAGGGTCCTTTGGAAAAACTGTTTAGAGGTCATAAGTCTAATTGAAGCAGCAAAGACCAGTGTATTGCAAAGTCGACTGTTTGTACACATTGATGACAAGAGCTCATTAAAAAAAATAAGTATGACAGTCAGAGGATGCATGAATTAAGCAAATTCTGCCCTTAAAAAGAGCGTGTAAATATGCATTGCCCTTTTGAAATATAACATGGACTCTTTATTTCCTGTAGCGCAAACTGAATGCTGTTGCTCCAGGTAAAGCAAACACAGGAAGCAAAACTGGAGACAAACATATCATTCTGATGATAAATGGCTGTCACTTTAATTGAGACGTTGACTATTGCATATTTGAGTCTGTGCTGCACTAGGCTGCATTAGCCAATCATAAATGCTGTGCGCTACCATTGGCTGAGCTACGGAGAGAGCCGTGCACGGTGCTGTGAGGGGCAGGGAGGGGGGGCTCTCCATCTCCTCTGCGCTCTCCCATTCAACCTCCGTAGTCAGCAGAACGAGTGGCTGAGCGGAGCTGCACAGCATCCACAGCTACAGCATCCTGCAGAGGACTCCCTGAAGGAGAGAGAGGGGCAAAGAGAGAAAAGGGCAGATCCACAGATGAGGAGAGTCTGAAAGAAGAAGAGACGCACAGATGGAGTAAGAGTGGGAAATGAAAGGAATTGAGTAAACACCGCTGCCTGCCTGAGGACCACTGCAGCTGTACTAAATCTGGGGCTGTCAAGCCAGCCCTCAGCGAAGCAGTGAGTGAGAGAGGCAAGGGAGCAGAGGAGAAAAAGAAGTGATTTAAAGAGCTGATCTCATCTCTCTGGACAAGCAGGGATGGGAACCACAAGAGCCTCTCAGTCAGCAGATCAAACTTCACACAGGAAAAGTGCCTTCGGATCGCCAGTCTCATCAGAGGAGTGAAAAACAGGAACGAAAAAGAGAGTTGTCCTGTTAGTTACAGAAAGGCGAAACCTCGTACAGGAACTGCTGAGTACGGCTCAAGTCTCTGCTGTCCCCCTTGGACCTCCCTCACACCTGCACTGGTCGGCATCCCACTGCTCGGCAGTTGAACACACTCATGGTCGATGCCAAGGGAAGGAACATGAAATGTCTGACTTTCTTCTTAATGCTTCCTGAGTCAGTGAAGAGCAAGTCAAGTAAGAGCTCCAAGAAAGGGAATGCCAGTGGCAGCTCAAAGCTGCCCCCTGTCTGTTATGAGATCATCACTCTGAGGAGCAAGAAGAAGAAGAAGATGGCAGCGGATATTTTTCCCACCAAAAACCCGGAGTCCACCACCACAGTGCAACAGTACCAGCAGCAGAACCTCAACAACAACAACACCATACAGAACTGTAACTGGCAAGGACTCTACTCCACTATCAGAGAAAGGTAAGCACAGCCAGCAAGCCTCCTTCTGTCTCAGAAAACATTGCAGTTTCCATCAACAGTACACTCAGGGCAGAAAACATCACACATTATAACTAAACATTTCACATGAAGAACAAAAGATGAAAAGGTTCTGCATTTGAATTGCAAGTATGAATAGAACCTCTTTTGGATTTATAAAGATGCACCCCAAAACACTTGATTAAGCAAGGTAATTATTATTGTACACTTTATACTACACACGTTGTGTGTGTGTGTGTGTGTGTGTGTGTGTGTGTGTGTGTGTGTGTGTGTGTGTGTGTGTGTGTGTGTGTGGGTGGGTGTTCCCCCTGCCCTGCCCTGACTCTGCTGGGGGGTATCTCTGTTTACACCCTCTTGGACATAACAAGGGCGGACAGGCCCCGGGCGTTTGATATGCACAACAGGCAGAGGCTGCGCGGTTCTAAAAGCTAAATATTTACCTTGGCCCATCAGTAAAAGACCCCAGCTGTCCAGAGCAAAGTGTGTGCTTTCCGACCTGGCTTTGTTGTCGCTCCAGAGTTCATGGGGCTGTTTACCCACCCCGGTGACATGTTCCACTATTCAATAATATATGAACACCGCTTTATTGTTGGTCCCATTCTTTCATAGTGGGGGTTTTCCATTCAGTTCATTGTCTTGTTTGCCTGTTTTTATGTAGAGTTTAAGTGTATTGTAATGAGACTTTTGAATCACTGAAGTGTCTTTCATCTTGCCTGAAGCAGTTGGAATACTTTAAACAATGATACAACTCTTGTTTTAAGGGGACCAATAAGAAAATGCACCTGTAATCTTCTATTTTTCTTCTAAAGGTTAATGGGTATATGTTTTATCTCTCACATAAAATACATATAAATGAGTTTATGGGCATTCATTTCACCCTATCTCAGAGTGCATTTTCTCCTCTTATCTTCACTAAAACAAAAGTAGAGGGTCAAAAGTGTCCAATTGATTGTCTCCTGTGTTTTGTTGTCACTGCTTCTTTCCCTTTTCAGAAATTCCGTAATGTTCAACAATGAGCTGATGGCAGATGTTCACTTTGTGGTGGGTCAGCCTGCACGGACCCAGCGGCTGCCAGGACACAGAGTAAGAATTTCATCAACCAGCAAAGTCGCGGTAGCACTGGAGGAAATTAACAAACAGGCAATCAGCGCAGTGTTGTTCATATCATGATCAGCATAAGAATGATCTTCCTCGTTGGCAGCAGTAATGGAAGTTAAATCCTTTGTGCGCCACGCTCACTTCCGCACCATGTGTCTTTTCTAGACAGTCGTCAATTATTTATGTAAATGAGGCAGACGGGTAGAGGCAGGGACTGAGCGAAGGAGGAAGGGATCTCCTCTTCAGCAGTCATCTCACAGCGATGGAGTGCCTTTGTCTCCGCTTTAGCTCAGCGTTTCAGACACAGCACTGCAATTACTAAACTTTTCATCAAACACACCCAACAGCTCACAGTCACTGTGATAAGGCATGGAGTCATTTGCATTCAGCGCTGCATCTCCCTTCTCAGAAATACATGTGTACTCGTTTACTTGGTTAGCTTTTAAATTCTGTATTGGAAGTACAATGAGTGCACTATAAGTAGCCCTTATTATCATAATTAGGCCCATATTCAGTTTATGCCATGCTTCTTTGTTTAGTCCACCATATGACCTCATTGCTTTTTCCAAGGTGTTCACAGACAGTAAATGATTAAGGTTTATGGTTACCTTGACCACGTGCCTCGTCTAAAAGCACATCATTCGCTCCACTCCATTTGAATATGATTATAACGTTCACATTAAATCTGATAAGTCATTTTGCAGCCATGCATTTGGCTCGGCTATCCATCCCACATCCACCCTGTCAGATGAGCCCTGCATGGGTCATCTTTTTTGTTCTTTATATGAGACCCACATGAATAATCTATGATTGGAAGCTGCACTGCACTTCCTCGGTGGCTTTATAGAAAGCAGTTATGGAAGGACATTGAGGATGACTTAACTGCACTTTATGCTGAGACATTATACCAATGGGGTATAATGACATTCACCGCAGCAATCTTTATTGTGTCCATTTGGCAGGAACTCAGATATGCATTATGATTTAATTTACAAACCGCTAGCAGCTAAAAGCAGGAATTTACGTGAACATCTGTAAAATACAATAGGTCAAGAGGTGGCACTAATCTGTAGTATTTATATAGTCACCCTTCAATGAATTTCAGTATGAAACAACAACAACAGCATTTCAAAAACCTTTATTTGCAAGGTTTATTTGGGATTGGGTTCACTGCAATTTTATGTGAAAGTCTGTGTCTTTTTTGAGAAAATGTATTCCACCCACATACACACCGACACATATTTGTGCAGCACAAACTCACACACACAGCACAGACATGCACACACTAAAACATGAATGTACTTGAGTATAATAATAATTTATAGTCTTGTATACAGTGATTTTCACTGGAATTATTAGTAGCATTGTGTTGCTTCTGATTTCATCATAAGTTCAAACAAGTCATTAATTTCAGTTAATTGAACTTTTGCTGCACTCGGTTCAGTTGTGTTATTCAGATTTCCTGTTTTTTCAATCTTGTTCATTAGAAATCTGTCTCCCTGTCCTCAGGGGAAATAGTAACTGGCTGAGCTCTGCTCATTATGTGAAAAACTCAACAGGTTTAGTCTCTCCACTGATTAGAATGAGGCATTGTTCAATATCCATGAAGACATTTGTGTTTTTATGTAAAGAGTAACATTAGTACAATTCACATTCCTCCTCTTCCTGGATGTTACTGCAGGTCATGTGGTTTCCAGTGAAATCACAGACCAACTACGGCATGTTTGCATTTCTCTTTTCACGCCGTCATTTTGTTTTCTCTTCTTCTTCCAACAGTATGTTTTGGCTGTGGGGAGCTCAGTGTTCCACGCCATGTTTTATGGTGAACTGGCTGAGAACAACGATGAGATCCATATTCCAGATGTGGAACCAGCAGCATTTCTGGCAATGCTGAAGTAAGGATTCTCCTCTCTTACCTCTGAGACATAGTGCTTCCTTCAACTGGTCCCGTTCTTGTGTGTGACCTACAATGTTCCTCTTACACAAATAGTGTCATCATTATGTATTTCCATTTGATGTTGTTGGAAAAAAAGAAGGTTTGATGAAACTAGTTCACGTCTGGCACATCTTGGACAAACCTGTTTCACACTTTCTCTGCCAGATATATCGAAAGAAGTGTTTCTTCCTCTATCTGAGTTATGTAATCTATATCTGTCTATTTTTATTTGATTGATTTTATTCTACTTTCTATCCCTCACAATGAATCACTTCCTCCATCCTCCTTGCTGTTCCTCCATCACGTTTATTTCTGAGTTTTGTTGGCTGTGTGGTTGCATGTGAGCTACAGTAGGTAGGTGATGAGGATGTAGAGGAATACTATTTCATTGGCCCGTTTGATTAGTTTGCAGAATAATTTCACTATGTTTAGAATCGCATGTCATTGTTTTCCAATATGGACATAAACAGATACAGCTATGCCATTGGTTACAATAATGTAATATCAGTCCGCTTTAAACATTCACAGTTTGTTCAAGCAGTTTTTTTGTGAAATAAATTCCAAACAAAGCATGTGATATTGCATGTACTTTATGTGGTGTTTGATCTGATGTCTATAAAACTAAGAAAGTCACACTTTTGTGTCAACAGGTACATTTACTGTGACGAGATTGACCTGAGTGCTGACACAGTGTTGGCCACTCTTTATGCTGCCAAGAAGTACATTGTCCCTCATCTGGCACGTGCATGCGTCAACTTCCTGGAAACCAGCCTGAGTGCCAAGAATGCCTGTGTGTTACTCTCGCAGAGCTGCCTGTTTGAGGAGCCGGACCTGACACAGCGCTGCTGGGAGGTGATTGATGCCCAGGCAGAGCTGGCGTTACGCTCGGAGGGCTTCTGCGACATCGACACCCAGACCCTGGAGAGTATCCTACAGCGAGAGACACTTAATGCTAAAGAGATAGTGGTATTTGAGGCGGCGCTCAGCTGGGCTGAGGCTGAGTGCCAGCGACAGGACCTCACCTCGTCGACTGACAACAGGCGCAAGGTTTTGGGCAAATCCATGTACCTGATACGCATCCCTACGATGGCTCTCGATGATTTTGCCAATGGAGCAGCCCAGTCGGGCGTGTTGACGCTTAACGAGACTAATGACATCTTCCTGTGGTACACAGCAGCCAAGAAGCCTGAGATGCAGTTTGTCAGCATGCCCAGGAAGGGCCTGACACCCCAGCGCTGCCACAGATTCCAGTCCTGCGCATACCGAAGCAATCAGTGGCGCTATCGGGGCCGCTGTGACAGCATACAGTTTGCAGTGGATAAAAGAGTTTTCATCGCAGGGTTTGGGCTGTATGGATCTAGCTGTGGCTCAGCAGAGTACAGTGCCAAGATTGAGTTGAAACGTCAAGGAGTACTGCTGGGACAAAACCTCAGCAAATACTTCTCTGATGGTTCCAGCAACACCTTCCCAGTATGTTTTGAGTATCCAGTCCAGATCGAGCCTGACACCTTCTACACTGCCAGTGTGGTTCTGGATGGGAACGAGCTCAGCTACTTTGGCCAGGAAGGGATGACAGAGGTGCAGTGTGGGAAAGTGACATTTCAGTTCCAGTGCTCCTCGGACAGCACTAATGGCACTGGGGTGCAGGGGGGGCAGATCCCTGAGCTCATCTTTTACGCTTGACAACCCCGTGCCCACACTTGACTGACTCTCAGTGCACTTAAGAACAATAGAGAAGTATCACTTTGTGCATAGTGTCACTTTCTGGTATTTATTTTTGTCACAATTGTGCACAAAAAAAAGAAACTTTCAGACCTGTGATAAGGTCTTGTGTGGTTTTGATTTCAGTAAATGGTCCACTTGAGTAGGACCAGATAAATGTCTCAAGATGTGGATGAACAAAAGTCCTAAAAGATAAAAAAATATCTTGCACTAGATGTGCAGGTAAATATGCATATATGTAAATTCTGAAATGTATATGATGCCACAATTGTGGCCAAAGCAGGACACAAAGATATCTTATATGATGAATATGCTACAGTATGTTTATTATTTCTATGCTTGCATAGAATGCACATACAGTATAAAGCAGCAATATTTCATATTCTATATTCTTCAATTAGCGTTTCATGCCATGACTCGGTCTGGACCATCAGCATTACAAAAGAAGTGAAAGAAGGCTGTATGACACTCAATACCCAACATAAAACTCAATTACGCATTTGTATTTGAGTGGTTTCAATTGAATCTGCAGCTTTTTGATACTTTGAATCTAGTAACGGGCACTTAGAAAGGGTTCCAGGGGTCTTAGATTAGGGGGCACTCGATATAATGAAAAACATAACCCATACAGCATCTGTCCCTGTAGCATGTTGGCCTACTCTCATCTCACTGCAGTGAGGTTTCATTTAGATCAGTGTCATTATGTTTACAGTGAAATTCTACTTAAAGTGATCACCATTCACCACTCCATTGCAGTGAATGATTTATTTGGTTGAACCTGTCTGCATTGCAGTGCTTACAGCATGGGCAAAACTGTTCTAGTTCAGCTTACACGTGTACTACTAATCGTGGCACGCCTTGGTTTTGTTTACAGCAACAAGAGCAATGATCGAATCTGAGTTAGAGACTGTTTACCTGATGGACTTTTACTTCTCTTTGTTAAAAAAACTGAACTGCTGAGCACTCCCTCGCAATGTGATCCCATACAGTGTCAGTATTTGCTAGCTGTATATGCTACAGAATTGCACTGATATTGGTTTGTAATCAAATTTGTTATTTTGCTTTACTCGCTCTTTTAAACGAGGAAGATTTGTTTGATTTACTGTGCTATGGATATTTTTTTCTGGTGTGGGATAAACATCCACAGGCTTGTCTGCTGTGACAATGGATGGGCAAACTGGTGTTCACGTCCTGTGTTTACGTGCTACATTGCCGGGAGACCAACGAATGTGTATGATTGTTGATGATGCAAATAAACAAAACAAGTGGTACATATTTGTCATTCATCTGTAAAAAGTGATAACGCCACATACTTTCTCTGACATTAGCAGATGGGGACAGATGATGCCCTTCAGCCCTGCAGTGACTTACAATGCCAAGGAGGCCTGTCTGTTGATTGATGGTCCTGTCTTCATGCCACTTGTACATCCTGCTTTTTGTCTGTCAAGCTCCAACTCTATTTTGCGTCCTACTGAACCAAACAACATCATACCTCTCCTTTTTAATATACATTTTAATAGGCTAGAACTTTCATGTATGGTGATTGACTTCTTCAAAGCTCTGAAAGCATTGACATCATTGCAAACTCTGGACATATCTTGAATTTTTTCTCATAGGCATAGCCGTCACATGTTTCAATAGATAGTGAGAACATTGCATTACAATCTTGAATTCCTAAAACACCTCACGTGTTTGAGTCCCAGCATACCACGCTCTTTAACCCGCATGCTCAATGTTGTC
Organism: Cottus gobio; assembly: GCA_023566465.1. Lineage (NCBI taxonomy): Eukaryota > Metazoa > Chordata > Actinopteri > Perciformes > Cottidae > Cottus > Cottus gobio. Next base: position 16,714,074 of record CM042225.1, on the reverse strand, counting down.
TGTCTGCTGATAAAAACAAGGCCGACAAGTCACAGAAGAGGAATTCTACTCTCATATCTTTGAAACACTCTTTAGTGGTTCACTTGATGAAGAAACCATTTTTTAATCACAGATACAATTCCTCAAACACTGACAAAACAATGGATTAACTGAGACACTATTGATTTTTGAGTTTACTGAGAGAGTATGCTGCAAAACTCAAAAATAAGTTAAGTCATTTACTGAATCTCAAGACGAATCGTAGCTCTTTGTGAACTGGTAATCACTCCAGGGAGCTTATGGCAGGTACTTGATTAACAAGACACTCAATAACACTGAGACCAAGTTTGACATCGCCAAAGAGCATGAAGGCCTTGATGAATTGAACTCAATACGTTGGGGGACCTGGTGCTTCACTGCGATTTTTCATGATTGTGGCGCTAATGTTGTAAGCAAGATCATTAATTGCATTGGAGGCGGTGGGGAATATAATGTGCCAAGAGCCTGAAGCAGGCCTGCTTCCAGCAGACACAGAGAGACACACATAGTTTCTTTTTGCAAACGTAACTGGTCTATGGCCACAAAATTACAATTCAGGTACAGTTTAGATACAGTGAAACAGCCCAAGCAGGGGTTACTTTGTAATAAATACGTGTGTCACCTCTGAAGCAAAAACAAAGACCATTCCTTGTTTAGTTTTCCTGGAACAATTGCTACTGAAGTCTAGAGACCTGAAATGGTTTGGTGTTGGTCACACTCAGCTCAGAAGGCAGCAGTGCTGCCAGAGTCTACAGCTCACAGCCAGACCAGTGATGGAAACAGCTCTGGTCTGCATGGAGGAAAACAACTGTTGGATCAATAGCTAGACTTCAATCAGTTACTTTGGCAGCTTGTATCACTTGCCATTACATGGTAATGGCAAGTAATACAAATCTATATTTAGTGGAAACAAAGTCTTTTTTATTTCATGAGAGGTGGTAATTATTGTGGTATGTCATTTTGATTTTATGAATGAAATGCAATTAAATCCTACGGGGTGACAAATAAAATGCATGGTTAGGTCTCTAATTAAAGTTAGTTTGTCAGATAAGGAAAACATACGAGAGACAATGTATTACTGACGAGGGGGTCAGTGTGGTGGTGATACAATATTTCATCCAAATGCAAAAGTAAATGATAAATATCTCCCACATTTTTTAGGATTGCTCACTCACATTTACAGAGCTGACATCCTGTTTGATTTTACCACTGAAGTTTTGTTGATGTATAATTCAGATATATAATTCAGAGTAAAGAGGAAGATGACATGAAATATTCATCATTAATCGGAAATGTGACTGTGAATTTTGGACGAAACATAGACAAGCTTTGGAATGAACATACGGTTCAGTTAGGGAAGGGAAAAGGGAAAGCAGATTTGTTGGATACTGACATACACTGGGCACATATTGCCCAGGATAGTCTTATTGAAGGTTTAATTACTGTTCAATACACATTAAGGTTGAAAAGATTCAGTCTGACTTGTGGGAGGACTGTGGATTACCACTTATCAAGATTCTTAATGCCCTCGGAGAACAATTGTTCCAAGTGCAGATAATTCTCGGGAAGAGGACCAAAAGGTGCTTCGGTATCTCAGGAAGGATGGCGTTGTTTCCTTTCTCCGTGGTTATCACTCTGCACAAATAATCATTTCTTTGACTACTGGGCTTAGTTGAGGTACGGGGTTCGACAGGATAGAAATGTCTTCTAAATCCACCAAACAGAAAAAAAAACACCACACCAGGAAAAAGAAAACAGCGAGAGGAACCGCATTCGTTGTTTTATCGAACATCAGTTTGTTCACTGCAGGCAATCGTATATCTGCTCCTCAACATCCTGATAATTTCCATCCGAGCTAAATGTCATTGAATTAATAATGGCCAAAAGGGGAGGGAAATACAGCGGTGGGTTTTAATGAATTCATCAAAGAAAATAATTTAAAAATCTGTTTTTTAATTCAACAAATCTCGAAGGAAATCTCAAAACCTTCTTCCCCTACCTCCCCTTAAACCATATGCTTTCTCCAAAGGTGTACATGTCTCTATACAGCATTGTACACGGCTGCATTTAAAGAGGAAAAACTGTCCAGTATGTGTTATGGGAGCATCTGGCAAGGGCTGCTGAAGGTTATTTCTGTAATCCTGACAGATGTAAAGGTATCTGAGCCTCCCACCACCCTTATTGCGCTAACCTCAGCCTACAGGCAGCCAGTCGAGCAGGAACAGTGCAGGAGGTCAGAGGAGAATGGAAAGGGGAAGACAGAGGTAAGTGTGGTCTGACTAGTATTCAGGTGAAGAACTCATTCCCTTGATAATTATCACATAGATTATTAGTGGACAGTCTTAGTGGCGATTAATCACACGTGAGAATGGCAAAAGGTCACAAAGGTCAGATGCAAGGTGGGGGAGCAGGGAGAAGACAGGAGTTGGACCGATGATTGCCACCCTTCACTTCTTTGTCATCCTCATTCAGAACCCAGCGGTGCAAAAGACCTGCAAAATGTATGGGATATTATTCCAAATAATCTTCCATTTCAGAGCTGTTGCCTCCAGTCAGGTGCGTTGGGATGCACTGCAGGATGGAGCCTGTGATTGTGTGTCTCATTTATATATTTATATATTCATTGCTACCAGGCACAGCTAAATCATTTCAACAGGCTGGGGCATTGAAAGGCCAGCTTTTATGTTAGATTAGCCCGTTCATAGCGATGTCGCTCAGCTCCAGATGGATCAATATGGCTGTTTTTTTTTTTTTTCGTATAAGAGCTCTGTGTATCAGGTGAATTATGATTGCTAAAAAGAGTGGAAATATGCTTTTGGTGGACAATGGGAGCTGCCGAGCCTATTCAAAGCAGCCAGAAAATACAGACAACATCGTGACAGACAGGCACACAGGGGAAGTAAATAATATTACCTTCCAATAGTGCAGAGGTAAATACCCTGTTTACATAATTGTGTGTTTGTCCTATGAAATACGATCCCAGAAGGTATATATGAATGTCGCACTCAAGCAAAAAGTAGTTCTTTCACGTGCACTGAAAGGTAAATTTGTTGGTGATGCATTATGCTAATCAAGCTATTTATTCCCACAACCACGGTATCGTATACCTGTCACCCACAGCCATTACAGCGAGGCGTGATCAAAACCTTGAATGTTGGCAGCTTCCCACTGAGAGCGGCGATGAGGGCTGAGCATGCTACTTTTTGTATGTACTCTAGAGCCTCTGTTCATACTGAAGCATGTCCTCTAAGGCAGCTCCGTGGCTTTGATAGTATGGAGTGAGAGGGCCCCTCTCTCCCCAGGGTCTGATATAATGAGGGTGAGCTTACTAAACATGATCTGCGGCTCTCTCAAATAAGATACTTGAAACAGCCCGAGCCTGAAACAGTACAACAAACAGCACTGATTCATTTGTACACATGCTCTCGCTCCCTCTCGCTGTCTCTGTGAGCCGTACGAGCGAGGGCTAATGTGTTTTAATGTGTCGTAGAGAGCGATACGGAGAATGGGAAAGAGCACAGAGAGGCACAGGAGTCGAGATTTGTGAGCACTCATTCAGAACACGAACATAGAAAATCAAGCTTTGCGGTTTAATTATTTCCTGTAAGCACAAAGAAAAACGTGTGGTGACAGATTTGAAATGATTGTGAATTGCGTTTGTAAATATGAAAAGGAATGTACTGTATAGTCCTTGCAACAATAATGCTTTAACTGTGTCATTTCTCATATTCCGTCTTTATCTACTTTAGGATCTTATCACTTGGCAACGGGGAGTCTGGTAATTCACGAAGACTGAGAACGAGGTATTTCTTTTGTCAAACAAATCAACTGGACTGGGAGTCAGACCAATTTATCAGTGCTGCAGAATAAATGCATTTCCTGTCCCTGAATACACATTCACAAAGGTGAATTGTATTTGCTGAATGCACATTTTTTTCTCTATCTAACCTTAAAATGACCAACCATTTTCCCACATCTGCTATTTCTGTCTGAATTATGGCAAGGGGTATAATATCTACAGTGGAGTGGTATTGCGGCCGAGTTCTTTGAAGCCCGACTGAGCTCCACCAGCCTGCTTTTGTGGCCTAATTTAGGAAGTGGGCCGCTATCTCCAGTTCCTCTGCCCGTTTTCATGTCCTGCTTAAAACAGGGAAAAATACGTCATTGCAACTCAAAGTCCATGCAATTAGTATCGTTCAGAAACACATTACCTTGGCGATTCCGTCCTAATGCATACTTTAAAAGCGGGAGTAGCACAATTCATTATAACTTTGAAGCAGATATTGTATGTTCAATCAAAGAGGGATTGAGAGTAATAAGCCTGCACTCGCAGCAGCCCCGCATTTCCATAATCCGTCGACATAAACATTACTGCAGCTGCAGCTGCAGCGGGCTAATTGTCAAGCTGATGATGAATCTGATGTTGGTGAAGCAAAGAATCTGTTCTCCTCTTAACATAAACTGAGATCATTAGCTACAGCTGTCTCAACTGTCAGAGAGAAAGCCAGTTTCAAAGTTTCTTATTGTCAGAAGTTATTCTTCTATGTTGATTCAGATAAAGAAAAATATCAGGCAAGGTAACGTCAAAGGATTGCACTTTAGCCGTAAATTGTAAGACAGATATCTAATTGGCAGGTCAATGTGCTGAACCTTTAAATCATTTGAGAGATTTACAGGAGGTGCCATCCCTGTTCATCTGACCTAACTAAAACTCTTTCTGCCTATGCTTCTTTGAGTCGAGCCCCAAACTATTTCCTCACTGCCCTCAATAATGGCCTCAATTTAAGCTTCACCGTGCCTTACCTTCCCCTTATTTCCGTTTCCCTTTGAGATACCAAAGCTTTGCTCGCTCTGAGCTGCTGGAAATAATCACAGGACATGAGATGAATAAAAGTGTTTTTTGTGGAAATTTTCCTAGTTTGACTTGCCGTGTTTTGGCCGTCTAGCTTTTAACTTGGCGTATTATACATGTTTGTGGTGAAGAAAGCCATGTGACAGCTCTGATAAATAAAGCTGCTTATACTCTAGGTCCTATAAAAATACTGAAATGATGTATGAACGATAGATAAAGAGAGCATCAGACCTTTATTTGAAGCCCTCGTCCCAAACAGACCTACTGTCTGCATGACTGTGAGTAATGTGTGTTTATACTGGCAGGCAATCATGAATATATAGGATGAGCATAATATATTCATTCAGGGGAGGTGGAATCTACGCTTCGTGTGTTTTCACATGCTGTAAAGGAGGAAGAACACTATATTTGATTTTCAAAGTGTGGTCCGATGTAATGTCAGTAGGATTTCCGCTGAACCTGTGATGCTACCATGTTTATCTACTAGATAGTAGTAGTGGGATGAGAGGAAGAACAATAACAATGTGTAATCATGTTTGTACACCACAACATAAAAGTGCTACGATAAAAGATGGGATTGACATATTTGTTATTTAAATATTTAGCTTTTAACCTTGAAGGGATTCATTTGTTTCTGTTAAATATTTTATGATGTAATGACCGCCTGAGAGCAAAACAGGATGAATTCTTTGGATTCTCAGTCAGATAACTTGCAGAAGATCTTGGTCACCCCAAGGCAAGAGTAAACCGAGAGATGCAATAACAACCAACCAGTGGTGCATCTAATTCTGACTTTATTCCTTTTGCTATCAATTATTATGTTGTCATCCAGACCAGAACTAAAGCAAGCAGAGCCCAAACCGAACACTTGCAAGCATCCAATGCTCAAATACTGTACAACTGTTTGCAGTTCTTGCAGAATTAGCATTTGTGAATAAAGGTGGAACAATAGACTAGTTAAATATGCTCAAAATGTGCAAGGTCAGGAAATGTGCATCGACACCGTAAGCAAGATAATATGTGAATAATTAATATCTTTCATCAAGTACCACTTGGTTCACTGAGAGCACAGTCTGTAGCTTCTGCTTCAACTGAATACACGCAAACTGAATGAGTTTGAATACAGGTTGCTCTGAACATGCCCCATTAGCATCTCTCTACCCTTGTGTCTATTGCACAGAAGAGATGCATGTAATATCAAAAGGCCATGTACGTCAGCTCAACAAGATTGGAGTGGAGGGGATTTTCCTCCAGTGTGCAGTGCTGCACCTCGAGCAGCACTCATGACCACGGGGAGGAGGAGGGGCAGCTGGAATTCCATTTCTCAATGATGAAATTCTTTTCATCATGCCTCTTTTGCATAACAAAGGTGCATAAAATGCATTATATATGGCAAAGTGTAACAGAGAACCACCACAAGAAGGCTGTCTTTCCGACGCAGTCTTCTATTTCCAGGAAATATAGCGAAGCGCTTCTGCACAACATCCGCCATCGCCTTTGAGAGGTTAGAAATCTCACCATCTCCCACAACCTCAACATGACAAGTGCGCATGAGTCACTAACCATATGTTTAATATAATTAGAGTGCTCATGTCATTTTAAAAACAAATTCATCCAATGAGTACAATACGCAAGGATTGGAGACAGTTCACTATTTCTTATTCATTCCTGTTTGAATACATTTGTTAAATGGGCTGTATCATTAAAGTCTCATGAATTGCTTGTTTCTTTCGACCCCACACAGTTGAGGAGGCACAGAGAAGGACATTTAGGTCTGTCATATTTCATAAGAGGTTTTTTTACGTTGATAAAATGGATGGGATGAAACAAAGGGCCATTACAGCGGAGGATCCATGCCAGGTGTCACTCTAATTTAATCGAGCCACTAAAGACAAAGAGCGGCCTGAGGGAGGCCTCTCAATAACCGGCCTGACTGCAGATGACAAGTGGCACAGCAACCTGTGATTGGAGGAACAGACTGGAGGCTTTAGGGCACCTCATGCCACACAAATGATAGGATTGCAAAGATACAAAATAAGATTGTGTTTGATTAAAAGTAAATGATCTGCACTTGAAAAAGTGTAGCAAGTAAGACAATGTACATTTGTTATTCACTCTGATATCCGCTCGTGCTGAGCCACAGCTTCTAAACAAAGAGCAGTTTGTTTTCATGATAAACATTTGCGATGTGCGATGTAGAGCATATGTGTTGGCTTCACATTTAACTCTCTCTGTGCCATACTGGATTCATCTACGGCTGAACCAACTGTGATCAATAGCTTCAGGTGTTGCTCTTTCTAGCTGTGTATCATTAGTATTTAGATCAAGCCGATGGCTGATGCGGTCTGAAGAGACTACAGATAACTGCATACAATAGTCTTGGCAAGCAGCAGGTAATGCAACACACTTTGTTTGTACCAAGGCCTAAAATATGAGGTAAGATTAAAGTTGCATATCAAATTAAAACTACGACACATTTGAAAGGTGTGTTTTAAAAGTGCAAAGTGGTGTTTAAAAACGAACAAATAGGATTCAAACATTTGGAAATACTATTTGAATGTCTGAGATAAGGCATTCAGTCTTTACATTTTTCAGTGAAATGTGTTCAGTGTAACAAATATGTGTCACCAAAGTTTTGCAGATATTCAACACACCCTTTTCAAAGAATAAAAGCTGCTCTTTCAGCTTTGCAAAAGGGATTTCTGATTTTTTTTTTACCAGAGGAAACTATTTGAAACTGAATGAAAAGCAGCGTTGAAAGCCATCGGCAGAAGCTTATGGTTTCTCAACCAATCTTGTATCTGAAAGAATTCAAGCCAATCAGCTGACAGGAATTCATCTGAATGAAAAGCTCCTGGCTGGTCTGCCGTTGCCCTTTTTTCCCCCCTGTGTCAACTCATGTCCCCTGTCGAAACACGTTCAGAAACCCCAGAAAGCAGAACTGAAAGAGAAAGATTCAAAAACTTTCAGTTTTAAAAACCTAGTTTACTAGGTTTTATTTTAAACGTTTAATATATGACGGTAATTTAACCTCATGCTCAATGAACACTGCAGCTGAATACATTGAAGAAAAATCACAGCGCACTGTTGGGAATGAATGTAGACACAGGCAGACACATTACATAAATTATGCTTAAGCAGTGCTCTCCAACTCATTCACATATTCATTACAGCACTTCAGGACCTCAAGAAGATTTGCAGGATTAGAGGTTGTAAACCCGGCCTGATCAATATATTGATCCCCCCCTCACTGAGAGCTGCATTCAATTTCCCAACAATTAGATGCACCTGAAGGTTAATATGGTGCTTTGTTAATCTGTTGTGTGTTGTGTTGTCTAAAACTAACTCCCTCTCTCAGTTTTTTTTCCCACTGCATATGCTGGTGCCACTCTTTCAATCTTTATTTACTGAAAATCTCTCATTTCAATTTAGTAATTAATGCCATGATATTAATGCATTAGTGTCTCTCAACACTGCCAGATAGGTACTCTGGATCATTTTGAGGCAACATTGGGGGACTCGCGTAAATTAGGTTGGGCCCCACTATGACCTTGTAACCACACAATCTCCTCCCAAGACCGCAGTATGTTTTTAATAGGTCTGCCTATTATACCCAGTAGCAATTTTGTTTCCATCCATCCCTGCTGGCTGATTGCATATTCTGAGGATGTTGCAGGACTTATGGCTGTGTGAGAATGAAATTTCTCTCCTGGGATCTGGGGGATATTTCTCTGGTGTAGCATACATTGGGGCTTGGAGAAGTAGGAATGACAGCAACATTACATGGTTGAAATGAAACCCCCATAATGTTATCCATTTTTATTCATAAGGTGTCAATGACATGCCTCTCATTGGTTTCTGTGTGTGAATGCAGAGTGGAGGAGGGGATATTGTAGCAACTCAGGGGGGCAAATGGACAAATAAGAATTATGGGGTCAACAAAAATATAAATAGATAGTGTATCTGTGGATGTGTAGCACACATGGCTGGATACAAGGCTCACATGTGTTCATGTTATACTACAACAGCCACAGCCAGCCCAATGAATTCATAGATCCTAATCTCTGCTGAAAGTGAGCGGCAGAGCGAGGAAGGGGCTGATACTGACCAACCAGTAAGGAGGAGATTAGCTACAGAGGTTTCTGCTGCCGTCTGCTATTTTAGGGGGAAACTAATGGCGACCGAACAGGGAAACAATGACTCCTCCACATCCAGTAAAAGTAGCTGAAGGAGACGTGGAGGCGGGGTGTCTTTTCTTCAATGTCTTTCCAGGTGAAAATGGAAGATAATGGTTGTAGTAACTGTCACAAAAGCTCTTCTCTACATGTCTTGCTCGAGATGCATTATTTCCATTAAGGCAAGCACTCCTAACTTTTCCATCAAAGGGTCTTTTACCATCAAAGCTGATATTTTAAGCAGCCGGGACTATTAAAGTGTAATAACTGTCTGTTTTAAAACTGTTTTTCTCTCTCCGGGCACAGTGAAAGGTTTCACACGGCAGCTGTGCAGTAGAGCTTCCATGCTCGTCGAACGTCAGTGGTCAACCATTTTAATCCGCTTACCTCTCAGAGAAGTGACAGTACTGCTTACTAGTAGAGCTAGTATTCATCATGTATTTTCCCCAGAACATTGACCTCTACTCCAATCAGTGTGAAAAGGTGACAGTAAATCCAAATCACCAGTCCACTCTCACTGCCAGGTTTCCGTCATTTTCACCTTCACCATCCTCCCCTCAGCAGCGACATATTGTCACCTCACATATCGCTGATTCTGCAGAACTGAGAAAGGGGATAAGAGTGTGAGGGTGGTGATACTGTGTGTGTGTGTGTGTGTGTGTGTGTGTGTAATCCCCAATGTTTGTATATTGCAGTGGTTACAAACTCAGACGTCTATAATCATTCAATATTTCAATAAGATTGATATTACTGCTTTGCCATTTAAAGGTTGCTGTCCTCACTGATGGTACAGACCACTGTACCACTGATGGGTACAAAGGTACAGACCTCAATGACTGATACAACCAAGTGTAAACCCTGCAGGAATGCATGACATCTATATGTTCCCTCAGCGCTACTGGTTGGCATCATATCCTACTTTAGCTGACGTCATATAGCCATTTTTAAGGAGCACAGTGCTTGTGTGTGCATGTGTGTAGCACACCGCATGTTTGTCCACGCGCATCAGGCCGGCAGTAAGAGCAAAGGTAAGCTCTCTTGCTGCCACTGAAATGTGAATACAGCAAAAATCCCTCACCTTCACTTTTACTGTATGCTGTAGAACTGCTAATTTAAACCATTAATTTAAACTCACACTGTTTTCAGAATCCTTCCATTTTCTCCTCCTCCCCTCACTCACCCTCCTAGTTTCCCCCGTGGTGGCGGATGGAGAAACAGTTGGGGGTACTGCCTCAGTAATTGGAGAAACCTTCTATAACATGCAGATGAAACAGTGAGAGACGGAGAGGAGCGAAAGTGGAAAAGGAAAACGGACCAGATTCCTAATTATCCGCCCCTTTTTCCCCCCCGATCCTTCTCACAGTCTCCTTCTACTTCTCATGCTGGCCTCGGCATAATTAGGCGCAGTGTACAGGGCTGAACAGGGATTGATGCTCACATGAAGGCCTGAGCAAGGAGGGGGTTCAGAGGAAAGCTGGGGCTTTGATGAGAGGGTTAAGAGCACTGTCAGCACACTCACTCGTACACGTGTAACAATGAAACACCCTGTCAGATGACACACAAGCTGACTTACAAGAAATTTGGACAATGTGGATGCTAAACTTGCAACATGCGCAGAATATGGTCTGAAATATCAAATGCATGTTTGCATAAAAGAGACCTGAAGGTAATCAAAGGCCAGTGCAGTTCAGTGCATTTGCTAAATGGGGGAAAGGAGAGGCAGCCCCAAATAGCATAGAGACATCTGAAATATTACCTGCAATGAAAGAGAGGCAATCTCAATGATGTGACATTCATTTCCTTTCAGGTGGTGAGAGGAGGATGAGATAGGCTGTCTTCTTTTTAATATATCAAACCGTGTCAGAGCCACTGGTGGTACCCAGCAGAGGCAAGTACACGGGGAGATATACTGCAGTCTATTGCATTTTTCAAATTACTCTATCATCATTATAAAAATGTTGCTATTTGCATAAACATGCAGTATGATTTGGATAAATATCATAAATATCACATTCTCTTTAAGTGTGTTTTGCTGTTTACGTATTTGTCTCAAAAGTCTCCCGTATATTAGAGTGACATTTTCAATATGATACTGCATTGCTTTGTTTTATGGAAAAAGACATGTAGTTCTGTTTTCTCTACCGATGTCACAGTTATCTCCTGCCCCATTTGTATCATAATGTTTATTTCAAAGCCTCTAATGCTACAGATGTTTTAACTGTCATATGCTGGTCTATTTCTCTCTGGCAATTTCGTCTTTAACAAACACACACCTCTTTGCAAAAGCTAAGTCCCACTGAAATGATGAGAGCGAACGCTGTGCGGAGCATTCTTCCCATGGTTAAGCCACCTACCGCAGCTAAAGGAGGCTCAGCTCTGCCCCTCTTGCAGGACGGCGGGCTGCTCTTATCGCCCCACCACGAGGCCGTAGAGGGGTAATAGGATTGTGACTCAGAGAAAGTGCCATGCTCACCAAGCAGGGGAGGGCTGAGGCGCAAGTGTGAGAGGCTGCTGCGGCTGTCCGGCATCATGAAAGCAGAGGAGCAGGCGGGGAGGATGTGTTCTCCTCGCTCCATAAATAACCCCGCTAAATTGCAGGCTTTGGAGGGTCAGTGGGACACTGGTCTGCCAGTGTATATCTGGAGGCCTGAATATAACCTGTAATCCTGCAGCCCAGAAAACGAACAGCACAGCAGTTCACAGCAAAATGAATTTTCTGCAAAATGGAGGCCCGATCGTTTATGAGCTTGGCGAGAGAAAGAGACAGAAAAAGAAAGAGAAGAGCGAGAGAGAGTGAGAGAGAGAGAGAGAGAGAGAGAGAGAGAGAGAGAGAGAGAGAGAGTCGAGGCTGCCGCGGTGATTTTATAGTTTGTAGTCAGTGTCTGAGTGGTAGACTCCTTCCATGACTGGCTGAGTCCCAGCAGCAGCACAGCATTCACTTTGTACTCGAAGGAGGAAGATGAAAGCAGCACTGGGTCAAAAAGGGAAGGGGGGGGGGGGCAGATGTGTGGGGCTTTATTTGACTGACAACCGGATCACTTTGCTTTCGGATGCGGGCTGGGTGTGACTGTTCACATTCAGGGAGAACTCTTAGGGGTTAAGCCAGCATTCAAATATTAAATACTGACTTCAGAAGTTGCACTGATCCTCTGTGATGATTTTGATCAGAAATCGGGGGGGCGCTGAAGCAAAGCGAAGAATCTTCCGTTCAACCCTCTGCTGTGCGTTCAGTGCTGAAGGCAAAACCATTTCCTCCTACCGGCAGTTAGGTGAGTAGGTGTGTACCTACCACCCGGCGCTCATGAGAAGGGCCGTAAAAGGCACTGCAGGTGGTGGAAGACTGAGATGTTCATGCTGGTTGTTTTGATCGAATATAAGTGGCCTGAGGCAGTGGGCAGCAGATGGAGGGCTGTAGTGAAGATTTAGGGTTATTATTGAGAGGCAGGCATGGTGGACCACTATAGCTGCACAAGGCATGGGCTTGATATCTGTTTCAGATTGGTGCGATAGGAGTCCTGCCCTCCAGGACTGATTACTTTATCCAGACTAGAGGACCACAAAGCATAGAGCATAGAGCAGGCTAAGACATACAACCTCCACTAATATTAAAGCTGCCACACATTGAATTTTTTGTAATACAATCATTACAATTAAAATATATTGTTCACTCTGTTCTTTCTGTACCAGATCCGTGTGGCGCATGCAAGCAGTGGCGTAATCACGGGCACACATGCAAGTGATTTTTTAATTATGTTAAAGTGCCCTCTCCCTTTGAATGCCATATTACGCCATAAGCTGTCACACTGTCTGCCTTATTTTGTTTGATTGATGGTACGGTTTACTGCTCACACTCTAATCAGGGTAGTTTATTCGTTTCACACACGCCGGAGGAGAGCAACTCACTAGGTGATGCTAGGAATGCTAAACTCTGGCTCTTCCTATTCTTGTGGATAAAGGAACATTTTTTATGTTTTGGGAAACTGTACAAAATACATCTTTCTCACTGACTGCCTTAATAAACAGGATTTGGAAATGCAGAGACGGATAATCTAATGACTTCACTGTGAGCCTAAAGTCCCAGTGAAAAGGAAGTTAGAGACTCTAGTTGTTCATACTGTGACGTATTTCACAGTGAAATGGAATATCTGAGCAGCGTACAGTGACAAGGGGGAGTTCAATCAAATCATTAACATTTGATTGGACTGCTAAAAAGTGGGCGGGATTAGAGTTTAATGTGATACGGAGCTGCAGAGGACTGCAGACTCCACACACACACCTCCTTGTCAGATCAGGAGGCGGACAAAGGAGTTATTGACCATCCTTAACGAACTTAAAGAAAGTAAACCGAATTAAACGTTAATTACAGATTGTTGGATTTCATGATTCATGATAAACTACTTTAAAGGGACACATTTAGATTCATCGGCGGTTAATGACTGTAACATGTAACTTGTGGATGAGTGAGTGAATGAGTCCCTGTATTAAGGTGAAAGTAGCTCCAGAGTCACAGCAAGGCTAGTAATATCAGGTAGGATGTGCGAGTTGTAAGTGCACAATTTATTGGATTTGAGGACTTATGTCTACAGCGTCAGTAAACACTGTTGCTTGTTTCACCATTTAGTCCTGATTCACACATTGCCACTCGCCTTTCGCATCATCTGACAAACGCTCAATGGCTGTATTGCCATGGACGGTATATAAGTCATGTGTGCGGATTGTAAAGATTGATGATTTTGGGCAATAAGAAATACATTTAATTGAAAAGAATATATGGTTTGTGGCGTTTTCGTCGCCATCTTGGATTATGGTCATTCCCATGTTGTTGTTTTTTCGCAACCAATGTACAGAAGTTACCAAATATCTAGAGTAGTGACAGATATGACTTTGGTAGCGGCAACAACATGTCAATCACAGTTTGCCCGACCTAATGCATACTCTTTTCCTTTTCTCATACACTTCTATAGAATCAGACTTCTTTATGAAACCGGAGGAGTCGCCGTCTGCTGGCCAGTAGAGATAATGCCAGTTTAAAGACACTTCCGCATTGGCTTCACTCAGTAGAACCGGAGGTTGCCGCCTGTGTACCGCAGACTGTTACACAGAGCCAGTTGAACATGAGAAAAGTTTCTCTTTCATCTCGTCCTACGCTTGATCTCACAATAAGTGAGGGAGGTGTGTGTGGAGCCAACAGTCATAATTAATTAGACCTCAGCCACATTGTTTTGGCAATGAACACAGAGTTGTTGCCCCCTGCTATCCAAACACACATCTCTTCTTATCTCCACATTGCTCTGTTAGCTTTAACAACACACAGACTGTGAAGTGCGGTTTCATATGATTGGTGCGGCTTGCTACTCCCCCAAAGCCTCAATTGATCGGATTATTTTTGTTAACACAGGATGAGTCATTTTACATTTGAAACCATTTTACAGAGAAGAAAGGGGGATTTGATGCAAAAATACTCTGGTACTGATTTTTTGGACATAGTTGGCATATAGGAAGAGCTAAAGGAACAATTAGCATGAAGACAGGATTAAAAGAAAATGTGTTTTCCACTTCACTGGGTCTTTGACTGGTTGACCAGGTTTCTAGCGCTGCAGAAACAACTGGAAGCCGCAGCGGTGAGAGATCATGGAACCTTCAGAGATATTTGACAACTGAACACTATACGTGAATTACTTAATTAGGTACCTAAATCCAAAATCCTAATTAACAGAGCTTCGGGATCACCCTGACTTGAAGGTTTTTGTTTTTTATTCCTGCATATAAGGATACACAGATTGGTCAAGATGAAGACCAATGGCCGGTAGTATAGGTACAATGAATCTCTGTCCCTTCGCTACCAACCTTTAGGGAGCTGGTTTCCAATAACATCATTTTACATTCTCACAGTTCTGCTCACTTGCAATGACCCTCTGGTCTGACTGCTTTCTCAACGCTGACTCTTACTTTTTGAGCACTGTTCTAACAACTTGCCGTGTTTCAGAGTCAGATTTCAGGTCGCAAATCTAGGATCCAGAGTTGCAAGTAGAGGTCCCACCCATACTGGTGAGAATGTTTCTTTCCATCTTTAATTTCACTAAATCCAGAATATCATGAAATTGATGTTATCAATAGATATCAATAGTTAAAGATATATACCTTACATATTATTTTGAAAGCAAATTCTCCATCCAAAACCCTTTTTGTTTTGTATAATCAAAATTCTACCCCTCTACAAATTAGGTTTTAATGGCAATTACATGTGTAATGTGCATCACACCAACATGATGGAATTTCATTTTTCATCATTCGAAAGGCAACAGTATTATGTCAACAAACCAGAGCTGTGCATCAAACTGTAATCAATCTAAAAATGCACATGCATGAAATTATGGGAGCATTCGTGGCAAAACAAGATTGTCAGCCAATGTCACGTGTATCACATAGGACGGGGCTTGTGTTTCCCCAGCGTTTGCCGTATTCTAATTTATTCCTTGACAGGCTTGATGAGATAACGTTGCGAGTGGTAGGAGATGGCTGACAGGAATAGAAAGGGTCTTTCTCCCGGCTGCCTTTTGGTGGATATCAGGGCATCGGATCTGGCTGAGAGCATGCCTGCCACACTGAGAGGGTCAACTGCCCTCACAACGCAACAAAACACATTTGTGTTCTGTGACTGACACTGATTCACCACCATATAGTTGCTGTTAATTGTATAAATGTCTTATTGGGAAAAAAAGCCTTTCCCTTCTGGGGATGAAAGGAAAAAATAAATAATACACAAAGAGCAAGCTGAATAGGAAATGTATTATATATGAGGTAAACTGGGAGATGGTAATCAATGGGACAATGGTAGAATAGGTAATAATAGGAGATACAGCACAGTGTCTTGGTGACACTGATTCAGATGCAGCCTGAAAGCTCACAATGATTCACTGTTATCTACAAACACACATGTGGCTGTGTGACACGATCTACAACACAGTGCAGGCAGAAAGACAAGCCTTGTGTTTATTATGACATATCAACAATCTAGCTACTGATGGAATTTATAGATTATATTTTCTGACCTTAAAGCCGTTGTGTGTTTTAATGAAATTTCCATTTGTAAATAATCTGTTTCCAATGTACCATCTTAGCAGGTGTGGACGGTCACTTGACAAGATATAGTATGTTTTTGTCAAATAAGAATTCAACTTTATTTGCACAAATATTCATCTTCTCTATTATTACACATGGACGAATGAATGAATACATTCTGTCTTTCGGATGTCTCCCACTTGTCACATAAAAGGCCGTTATCTCTTCCTCTTCTATAGTTACTATTGTCTAATGTCTGGATGATCCACGGGCCTGATCCATTGGATATTTTGTCTTCGTGGTGATGTTTCTCTCGATATACTGCATCTTATATGCACTCTCTTCCTCTTCCTCATTCTGGTTTTCTTTTGTTGTCTGCCCCTCGGTTTCTCTTTTATCTCTTGTGTGCAAGAAGTAGACATACTGTACTTTGTCACTGGGTGAGCTTATGCTTCAAGACACACAATCCTGTTAGGAATTGGCACAGCCACGTGCATTTGATGCCAGTCAAAATATTACAGTCTGTTCACCGATATAATGAGGAATGGACATAATGCAGCCCATAATGAGGCTTGTTTATATGTCTATCTGGTGTAGTGTGTATTGGAACAATGCCACATCGGTTAAGCACCCAAATCTGTTCACCCTGTTTTACAGTTCATAGTGTGTGTGTGTGTGTGTGTGTGTGTGTGTGTGTGTGTGTGTGTGTGTGTGTGTGTGTGTGTGTGTGTGTGTGCGCATGGTTATTCCTGTTTGAACCTCAGCAGCAAGAGTGCTATCGTGACAAAGTGATGGGCTTCACTAATACGAGCCAACCGTCTGATCAGGATTCAGCATGTGTTCTGCGTAGAGGAGACTGACGTCTGCTTGGGACCATCCATCAGAGCTAAATGGCAGATGGTCCCCTCTTTGGCCAGGCAGGAAGTGCACTAACACAATCCCTGCAGAAACACAGGGAGCACTCTACCTGCTGATAATCCACTTACGCAGAGACAAAGCTGCTTTAATCTGCCCACTCTTTCCGTGTGCACCCCCTCGCCACACGACAAGGCCAGGCTTCCTGCTGGAGAATCGCCATTGATCCGCTGCACACATGTACACAGGCTGAGCACTGACAGGACATGTTAGAATGAATCCCTAATCCCTCTCATACGTGACAGGAATACGGACAATTAAAACAAAAATAAACAGAAAATCTGTAACTCAAGTATGCCTTGCTGTTAAATTCATATTTTTTTTGTGCATATTTTTTGCATGCATTTGATTCTGGTTCAAGCAAAGGAAGAAATTGGGTATGATACATATTGTGAACTAAACCCTGATTTAATTGTGCATGGGCTGAAAACCAAATGTTAAACATCAGTTGGGAATTACATTTAACACGTGTGTTGTGCTATAAGCTGAAGTGGCACTGCCATACATCATAAAAAACACATTAA
Source organism: Cottus gobio (assembly GCA_023566465.1). Classification (NCBI taxonomy): domain Eukaryota; kingdom Metazoa; phylum Chordata; class Actinopteri; order Perciformes; family Cottidae; genus Cottus; species Cottus gobio. The sequence continues at coordinate 16,696,528 of CM042225.1, read as the reverse complement.
CCTGTTAATTAATCAGACTCAGAGATCGATGTAAAGAATAACTAAACATAACTCAAATAATCTTAGTTAAATATGTTATATATGTTGGAACATGTACTGATGAGCTGTGCTGCATTATGAAATATTGTTTATACTATGCTTTTGAGTTGTATTTATTAAAAGTTCTGTCACTTTGAGATTACTGAATGCACAGACACACAACACAAGCAACCACTGTGTAATAATTAAAACACCTTTTACATGTGTAGAATATTGCAATAGATTATCTCTATGTTCTTTTAATTAATATGAATGGGAAGATTCAGCACCCGCACAGCGCATGTATCAATTCACAAAACACATACATACACTGCCGTTAAAAAACAGCCCTAAAGTGATGTATGTGCACATAACGGTACAAACTACTCTTTTTGATGAGAAACTGAAATGAACAAAGACTGCAGCTTTATGGACAACGTCTAAGCTGTCGTGGAAATATAATGCATTAAAAAAAAAAGAGCATTGCTCTTGTGTTCTCCTGATTTAATGCACTTTAATGAGCACGGATTCACATTCGGGTCCAGGATGCTCACCATAAAAGCCGGACATGGGAGCTGGACCCCGAGGTCCATGCAGCCAGGACCTGGAAGTCCCACAGGGAGTCATTAGATATGAACATGAAGTTTGATTGAGATCTTTTGCCAGCTTGTTCCCACTGATTGGGCTTCATTAAACAGCACAGACTTATTGAGGCTGAGCAGGGGGATGTTATGTTTATCATTCTGGCATCAGAAAGGTCCGCTGCGCTGAAACTCTGCCCAGATCAAACAGGATTTATAGGGAGGTTCCTGTGTTTCCGTATCCCGGGGTGCAGAGCCGTTCTTGCTTATGAACTCATCGGTTTAACAGTTTGAATAACGAGTTGTCCTCTTTTTCTCAAGGTGTGAGCACTGGAGCTCTACAGGGAGAAGGTGTCAGAGCGGAATAAGAGGGAGTTAAGGAATGAACAATTAGTGTGGAGTGGTGGAACAGTTCTACAGCGAGGCGGGGGCGAAGGGGGGAGGGAGCCATGAAAGAGGCCAGGTGCAATATCGCATCCTTCCTGTCAGAAGGCTTAAAAGGAGAGCAGAGGAAGAGCGTTTAGCTCCGAGGGACGCATGTGGAATGCTGACCACAGGTTGGAAGAATCGACTATTCAGAGTGCGTCTCCTCCATGCGCCCTATCGAGTCGGGGGAAGTATCTGCCAAGTAAAAACTGCTGCCAACGGTTTCTGAGGTGCTTGGAATACCGACAAGGAAAATCAGGTCTGGAGGATGAGAGCTGACCTTGATCACAGCAACTGTGATACTCTGCTGAGACTTCATGCTAGTCAAGAGAAGGATTTCCTACAGTTTTATTTTAGTACTCGGTATCATGATAATTATTTGAATGCTCCTTATTAACAAGCATCTTTTTAAACATTTCTTCCACAAATCTTTGTGGAAAGTAATTGACATGATGTATTCACTTCATGCATATTGCTTCCATATCTGTGCAACCCCTCCTGCTTTATTTTCACTGTATTTCATAAAAATCAATACAAATTATTTTCTAGTATGTCAGCAGGTATGCTACAAATATTCTTTCATTCCACTCAATTGATAGGTTATATTTGCTGCAATGTTCCACTATACTGTACTTGTATTGCTCCTCTTCCTGTCAAGCTAAACATCCAGTGCAGTCTTCTATTCATACATTTGTATCCCCGAAGGGGAATGTTTTTGTTGTATATTTGTTTCCCCGAAAGGGAATGTTTTTGTTGTATTTTCCATAATATGAATTGAATATGTGTTGCCTGAATATCAATGAATATTATCTCTAAAACAACGAACAGATAATGATATTTAAAAAGTGAAACAGAGGAAGATGAAAGTGGAGGGTAAATTAACAGAATACAATCAGCATGGATAAAAGGCTTTATACATCTGGTGAGTCAGAGCGGATCTTTTTTTATTAGATATTACCTCCATTTGGTTTCAAATGGGGAGACTTGTTTGCCTGATTATCTATATTTCTTCAGTTAGAGCTGTCCTTTGTTCATGTATTGTAAAATAGTGGTGTGTCTTATTCAACTCTTTGACTGCCTATGTTTCACATTCAAGGGCCTCTATGTTTATGGTTCTATGCCAACATCAATTTGTTTGCCATCATACATAGGGGCATTTTTGTATATTTTGTATATAAATTCCAAATCCAAAAGCACTTTGACCGTTGAGCAGGAGGCCTGACCAAAACATTCATTATAACATTTCCCATAAAACTGGTAGACAGAAAATCTCTCTTCTTTCCACTCTGCAATGGCGATTATTCCAAGTAAAGGATAAAACGTAATGGCCTTTTAATTTCTGATTGCTTGTCACTTTGATTGGCTTTAAGTGCTACCCAATCTCCTCTCAGTGGTGATTGCTATGGGAACTTGTCAGACTAGTTAATTGGTTCTTTTGGGAGACTTTTTCTTGAAAGGGCTTCCTGTTTCTCCCAAGGGCAACAGGTGTTGAAAGAACAGCACCGCAGCCTCTTGATGCTTGGGGAGCCGCTCCAATTACACTCATTAAGACAACTAAAATATAAGGACACTTACATAATTATGTGCTGTTAAAGAACTCAAATGAGATTGGTTTAAAAAGACCAAGTCAAATTCACAACAGAGTTGTAAATGTTAAATAGGTAAAATATTTCAAATTGTTCCTTGAATGACAAAGGAGACTTTTTGCGTTTTAATCGTCAAGTGGCTTTAAAATGTCTGTGGTATCTTTTGTTTCTGAAAACCGAAGGATCTCCTTGCTTGGTCCTTGAAGTCCCAGCTGAGAGTTCCTGGTTTTTGTCAATCATTGATTAGGAGGTCTGTTAACAGCATGCACTAACATCTCATCGCTCTGCTGAGATGAGGGCCAGGTTCAATAGCCACCGTCTGCTCTCATAGAGTGTCTTTTTGCTTGTCATAATATGCAAAGCACTGTCTTTCAATCTTCATTGACATTTTTGTTCAAAGTCAATATCAGCCACTTATTCACTCAGTCACAACTAAAGAACAAGTGGAGGAGGTGAAAAAAATAGCAAGGACACAATGTTCTTTAAAAGTTTTCCCTTTCAAGGCACCTGCGCAGTTCTTGTCATTTCTAAAAAAAACTGTTTTATTCCCCAACAATCCAGGGTGAAAAATAGAAAATACTGTTACTTTCTACAAACGAAATGTCAGTTTCAAGGAGCTTGACAACTGCAGAAAAAACAACAGGCCGACAGATAAGTGGCGCCAAGTGAGAAAGTGTACTAACTCACATAGTTGCTTATCCGAAGACAAACTCTGCACCTCTATTGATCCGTTTGGGGACCTGACCAAGTACAGGGCATGTTTTCTTATCTGACACGGAAGCCTTACTGTATCAAATGTACTGTTTAAAGGCCTCCAGACAGCTCTGGTTGTCCTTGGAGGACTTTCTCCTCACATTATTTTAAAAGCACAACCCACTAAAAACTTTTAGTTCGGATGGAACTATACTCTAAACAGGCCATACAGACTACCGACCATATGACTTTTTGACAGTTGGCTTCTGGTGTAAAATAAATCCTCATGGATTTACACCTTTAAGGACACCTTTGTCTGAGAAAGTAGGACATAGTTTGGACATAAAGAGTAAAAGAGCAGATGTGTAAAGCCCAATTATGCAGTTGTAGTGACTGAGTACAAAGAAAGTGCACTTTGTTTCCTCTCCAGGTGGAGCTAATGCCTTTTAACAGTAAATGAACTGTCGCTCTGTGTGTGCCTCAAGGGTGTGCAGTAAGTGTTCAGGACTTATGAGAATCGCTGACACATACGGTCTAAAGGGGGGAATCAACCTGCATTGTCAATCAAAAACAGCTTGTGTTTGTCTATACATTAGTTCTACTGTGAATATGTGAAATGACTGGTACTGGATTTAATGAGCAGCATAACATGAAAGGCAATGTTTTTTCCAGCTGCAAGTGAGGTTTCCACGGATGTTCTTTAGGGCTCTATAATGGATAAATAGCGCCTGACTTCGGAACATGCTGCTCCCCCGCTCCAGAGTTAAAAGCCCAAAGTAAGATTAATCACTGCTGCTGAGGGGGATGATATTCTTTGTTTCTGGTAATTTATGGTCTCTTTACAGCCAAGACCCTGAACCAACATCACGCCTCTCACATACTGTACACCACTAATCATGGACAGCTCCCGGGGCACCTCTTTAGCAACAAGGTGAGTTTTACATAAAAAAGATATTAGGACTAATACACTGTTGCTTTCATGCGGATTAAAGGTGCTCGACGCAGTTATTCTGCCTCTTTATTGATCCCTTATCTAATGCAAGGTAGGAACTAGTGTTGAAGGAAGGAAGAACCAAAGTAGTGTGTATGGCGCCAGCTTGGCATTTGGACAGACACATTTTAGTCAGGAGACCCAGCAGAGGATCAAAGTGAACAGTGACTCCTCTTAGCCTGGTCTGATCCGGGAACAGGATAGTCAAGCACAGTCTGAACATGACTCATGGTATAGTGAATATTTCATGGCTGGCATCTCAGAGCTGACAGTGGTTCTTTGACAGTGTCAAAGAAGTTAGTCTCTTTCATGTATAAGGCAGCTGGGATGTTGAGCAGTAACTTCCCAATACACAAAGAATATTATAATCTCGTGAAAACATTCTTCCTCTTAAGAGCAGAGCATAGAGTCCAGTTTAAATGGTGTACAACACAAAGCTCTGCCATATTTATCGGGTTAATAAGGCGCTTGGTTATGTACTATTTCATTGTCATCCACACCTTTTCGTTTTCGTTTAACACAGAGCTTACATAACTGCACCGCATTAGGCCAACCCATTAAATGCATTGTTGGTTTTCCGATAGTTTTAGAGGGCAGCTTTCAGCATCGGCAGCTCTGTGACAGCCTCTCAGGAGAGGCCAAATCATGTAGTCTTATTATAGAGGAGACAAATCAAGTCTACCAAAACCCTCTCCACCAGCCCTACTTTCTCAAGGTTATTTTCAAAGATAGCTCATGTCTTGGTACAGTATGTGGGTTGGGCTTTAAGTAAGCCCTGCCACCAGAGACATGGTGTAACCCTATGCAGTGGAAGTGAGGGGGCTTCAGAGGCCACAGAGACATGGGTGTAACTAATTTAAACCCCTGGGAGGCTGGATGGGCGCTGGCTTTTGTCCCGGCAGAATACAGTCAGGCCACTTTAGTTCTGGGTGTGTTGTGCTTCACACACAGCTAAAGCGCTGTCGACTTGTGTGTCAGCATTATAGCACTTAAATGTAATGAGATTTATGTCTCTGCGTCATGAACTGTGACCGCCTAAAAGAGAAAACCTTGAAACAATGGTGCCCGTGTTCTGCCAATGAGCGGAAGACAGACTTACATCATATCAGAATCGCCACATACCACAGTGAAATATGATTATGGACTCCATAGCCGCATGTTCCTTCTGTCAGTGATAGCCGTTCCACAGTACATCTCTCAACAGCGCGCTTATTAGCTCGCAGGAAGTAGTACCACTTATACATCACGCTGAATTCAAAGAGATGAATTCCTGCAAACACCCTGCCCACTCTGATAAGGATGTTCTTATGCACTCAATTCAGGAGCGTGCATCTGCAGTATCTCTTAATAAACAAATTGCTCTGTGGACATGCAAGTGAGCAGACTGCTGCAGCATAGTACAGTATCCCTTTTGGGTGGGAAGCTAGGCATCACTAACATTGATTTATGTTATTTTACAGTGCAGTATGATGAGCTATCTTCAGTCAAGACCTGTCACCATGCATTCACATCCGACAACACCAAATGAAAGCTAAGCTGCCTTTCAGCCACTTTTAAATGCATCGGCTAGATGACTATATGTGTGCAAACGGCCTGCTTTTGTTCATCTGTGCTCCATCATATATATATATATGGAAAGAATATTCACATCTGAGGTTAACAAACCTTTAATCTTTGTTCCAGAACAGAAAAAAAGGGTAGCAACTTAGTTTTCTGACACAGCCTCATCGGGACTTTAGTCCTGTTGGAACATATTTTCTCTGAATACAAAGTATTGCACTGCAGTGGTATCCAAATGTTGAATGAAATTACTAGAGGCCGAGATAAATGTGGCCTAGAAAAAGGTGTATGCATGTGCACGCCATCAAAGCAAGTGACAGCTTGCCAAATCTGGCTTTTGGAAGGCATGACTTGGTGCACCAGAGCTTACATTTTGCAGGAATGTTGAAGAGAAGGAACTTCTTGGAAAAAGTGAGTGTGAAGACATAAAAACAGATGGTTCCAAAATGCGGCGGCAATAAGCATCCGTTATATAACATAAAGAAAGAATAACAACAACTATACAGGATCTAGATTACAGCAGGGCAGCCCTTCACATCGACCAATCTTTCCTGAGGCTGAGATCCGGAGACATCCAGATGGCACGTCTCTCTCGCTCTCTTTACTCTTCCCTGTTTGAGTCATGACTGCTCATACTTTGAGTCACTGTGTGCTCTCTCCATCACTCTTACAGAGTATATTCGTGTCATTACATTTCATGCATTGCTTCCTCAATCGTACCATTCTGAAATCTAACAATAAATACACATGACATGGTACGGTAAAAAGCAATACAATACATATGGATCATAATTATATACAGAATGTTCCTAAACCAAGTGAATTTTACAAAACTGAAAGAAGTGACAGCGAAAGAAGACGTGCTTGAGATGCAGCGCGTCGAATGGCGATAATGGTGAGTGTAGTACATCTGGGCCCGGCTTCGCAGCAGATGCGTTGGCCTCTTCACGTGTATGCACTAAGCAGGAGTTAAGAATCTCCGTCCAGGCAGGTAATTGGCTGCTGTTTACATTGCCGTTGGCATACCCTCCTCTCCTGCTTGACACATCTGTAGTGTTCATTAGAGCTGAGGAGATCTGTGCTACACTGTGTTATCAAATCTGGCCTCTCAGGCTGTTCACCTTGCAAGTTCCAATTTGAGCCACCGGATCGGTTAAATATACCTTGAGACTACTTTTAAAAAAGTATTCGTAATGTAGATGCATTATGACTACAGAGTGTGTGTGTGTGTGTGTGTGTGTGTGTGTGTGTGTGTGTGTGTGTGTGTGCAAGATTTGTGTTGAAACTATTCAGAAGTAGGTGCTGACGTTCACTGGAAAGCTACTGTTATGTGTTTGTTTAGTTCTTTCCTTCTTAAATATGTTAACGGTGTGGTGGAAATCCACACAGGAGAGCTGGGAAACAGAAGGCAGCGGAGGAGCAAGAGAAGGGGGAAGAAAAACAAAGCGTAGAAAAATGGAAAATCGGTTTACTGAGGAGATGTTGGAAAGGCGGGGAAAGCAGCTTGTAGAGGAAGGCTTACCCCAGGTGATCATACACCAGATGGAGAAACAGCTGAATCAAGACCAGGGAAATAGATTCGTCATCATCTCCAGCCTCCTGAAACCCTTCATTAAAACCCTAACCAAAGTGAGACAAAGTAAGGGACAATGCTAAATGGAAACGCTGACAACAGCTTGGGAATGGACACATTCAAATTCAATATGGTTTCACGGCACAGTGATTTGACTCTGCAATCTGAGGTTTAATAGATTAAATCACAGAATTATGTGCCAACCTTTCTATTAATTACTGATTTCAGAAAATGTGAATTATACAACCATAGTTGTTGCACTCTTGGACACAAAGGACTTCCCTTTTCCTGAAAGCACAGAAATACCGCACGCTGCAGGCTGTTTTGGTCTCCTGAATGAAGAAAGCACATCGCTCCCCTTCTTCCTACCCAAAGGACCCCGGAGCTGGCTTAAGGGCCTGTATGAGCTTTACTCATTGTAACCAAACATTTACCTCCTAAACCATTCCAGTGTATATTGCAGATGAACATATGCAAGGTGAATAATCAAAACAATTAACAATCAATAAAAATAATACATAAATGAGAATACATCAGAATATGGGGGGTGTCCGTGTCCAGTTCATATTATTGTGTCCCACATTGTATACTGTATGCGTGTGAACTAATACAAGGAGAAAGGGATGAGTGCTCATCATTATCTTCATTGTGGAAGTTGCCTCTATGAGAATAAATGGATAGATGGATAGATGGATGCTTTATTTAAATTTGTTATATAAAAGAATGCAGATGACGATACTTTAGATGTGGCAGTCATTTATTTATGAAGACAATACAAGGTTATAAATGTATTCATAATAAATTTGTATTCTAGCCAACTTCCCTGTTTGTAATAGTAGACTTGTAATAATCACAATTTAACTATTGGGCTTTATTTGCAATAAGACATGATTTCTTGACTTTTATTTTATAATTAGTATGTCTGAGCCTCTTGTTCCCAGGCTGCACACTGTGATTATTATTATTATCCCAAAGGGGATGCATGAGGCATGTATTACAAGTACTATTCCATATATTATGGCTCAAATAAGGTTACATATGACTTAAAGAACACAAGAAATAAATAAAACATATGAGATGCAAAACAGATCTGAAAAGTCGTGACCACAGAGTTAGCAAAAGCAACCAATAAGGCATGGATAGTTAACTTAATGCAATTTTGCAAAACAGCGTTTTGGCTAATGTGGTGCACTATGTCATATTGTTAAACCACTATTACATAACTTGTGGTTACAATCCACATACCGATGAGCATAAACAAGGCTAAGTGACTGGATATATTTAGAGTTTATTTCGCACTTGCAATCCTTTAACTCAGCGATTAACATAAATCAACATTGTGTCTGATCGATTCCACTGGATTGAATTTACATCCAACAACAGACCATAAATATATTTATATACATATCTGACTTTTTCACTAATACGTGATCCTTTACCACCGACAATAACCACCCTGTCTCGTTTTCCACTAAATACAAATCTATAGCAATGTATTAGTATCTGAGCTTCTGATCTGATCTCTGTATGTTTTGTATGTGTGATCTTATTATTAATGCATCTTCAATGCAGTTAAACCTGTAGCTTGAGTTTTGTCACTATTCATTTATAAACTGACCACTCCCTCATTTCAAAAGGTGCACTGTAGCTTTAAGTGGAGTCAAACCCGGTTTCACTGTAAATAAACAAGATTTATGACGAGTACTGACACAGTGGACCTTTTAAATTAGAGACCGATGCCACAAAGGAGCGTCCTTCATTATGTATTGTACAACAATAACTTGGCCCACAACATCACCCATATCTTTCCTGTCTCCTTTTACCGCTCTCCAATTTAAGTAAAATTATATGCAACAGGCCACTGGGAAATCATTTCACTTGTGGCTGTCAACAATGTACGGTAATTACACGTGACCTGCAAACTGTGAGGTGGCCCAGTCTAGTGAGAGAGGGAGGAAAAGAGAAAGAGACAGTTTGAAGCTACCATGTGGAGTTTTCATTACAAACTGCATTGGTTTTATTCATGTTTTTAAGTTTTTTTACAAAAATGCATTGCGTGCATCTTGAAGGTTTAGCACACATGTTGAATGCATTTCCTACCTCATAAAGCAAAGCCTTTGTTTTTAAATGCTCTAAGCCCTGCACTGTTTACATAGGCTCGCAGTCTTCTTCTCTTTTATTGCAGTATTGCTACTTTTAGAGCACATTACGTCCACCGACAGTAAACACCATCCACAGCTGGCAGAAATGTGCATCACGTCGTCCCGCCACATGGCGTCCATGTGCTCTCTTGTAAACACAGATGAAAAAAAATGTGTTATAGACAATATATTCCCATAATACATTGCTCTATGGCCTCAACATTGGTCAATATTAAATATATGTATATGTTTAAATGAATTCAAGAAACAATGAAAGGAAACAAATTGGAGAAGCACAATGGGCCTCATTCACAAAGAGTGTGTATGCACAGAAATATGTGCTTAAAACGTGCGTACAGAGGTTTTAGGCACATATCCAGGGCTCATCAATATTTTCTTACCTGAATCTGTTTGTACTCTGCGTACTGATTTAGAACTGCCACAGACCATCGTATGCACAAATGATGATTAGAAAATGTAAACTGTTTCACTTAATGCATTGCTTATTAAAACCATATTCATAAAAAAATGTTTTAATAGACAACAATATTTAATACTTTTAATTGACCAATGCATTAGTCAAATTTATTAAATAACTAAAAACAGAGAACGTCTGCTTTATTCATTTGAAAGTCAGTATTCACACAACCTTATGTTAGCCCACAGCATGTTTGAGAAATATGGTATGCATGAGGGAAGTAATAATTATAGAAAATATCTGTGTGTTTCTACACTAAGATATTTTACCACATATAGTTTCATTAAATGGTTCTGTTAATCCTTAAGTTAAGTTATAAATGATCTGTAATAATTGTTAAAGTTTATTTTCTGTAGTTTGAAGCATTCCAAGGTCAGTACAGTATTTACCATATTCAGAAATAAGTTGCACCTTTACTTATGTAACTATAAGTGGTAGAAATATGAACAATTACTACATGAACAAATCTGATGCCTTTATAATGAAGTAAAATAATAACATTTTACTTCACATTCGACAGATGATCGGCAGAACAAAACCGTGCAGTGAGCATGTGTCATGGATCCAACGTTATTTTGAGCACACACTCATTTTGTGCACACAAAAAAAGCATTTTTATGCACATATTAGGGAATGAGGCCCAACATGTTTTAGTAGAGCTCAAGCATATTTTTGCATCGATGCCATGGCATTGAAGCCATTTTGGCAGCTCATGGAGGTCCAGCACTTTACTTTTATGTTTCAGCCAATGTGATCCTTGTTCCAGTTTAGCTTCAATTTTCAGTGCCACTTCTGCATAAATGTTGCTCATTAGTGCTCCCTGACACCCAAACAGAAACCATCATTATTTAGAGTATTGTTGCTTTCTTACAGATGTCTATAAACATCTGTAAAACAGATTAGGTAGAACTGGTGACGGTTCAAGTTTATTCCTACATGCTAGAGCCATAACGGCATGCATCTGCTTATTTTCCTCACACCAATAGATTTCTGGAGCCACATTTGATGCCATTTTGTTGCCCTCACATCCCATAACAAATGTGTGTGTGGGATAGCTGGCGAGGAGGCATTAAATACCATCCCTTAAAGTTGGTCCCAGTCTGGCCCCATCACTGCGATGTCAGGGCCTAGACCGCCCCACTCAGGGACCTCTCGCTCGTTCTTTTGTGTTCCTGATTGCCTTGGGAGATTAGCTGACCTTAGGACCAGGGGGGGGAGCTAGTAATACCCACCTTGACCATGCACTCTCTGCTCTAAAGGTTTCCAATAAAAACTGGTGCCAAGCTCCCATTCCCCTGCAACCACATTTGGAGGTCATGGTTCTCTGAAACATCTGCCTGTGACAAATAGCTGCTGGAGGGTTGGCCCACGGAGACAAGATGATAGGGTCTGGATAAGGGAGAGAGAGAGAGAGAGAAAAGGTAGAGTTGGTGAACAGGACAGGCCTAGAGAGCGGAGATCCCCCAGGCAGGGAAACAGTCCTCCAGGCAGCCCTCGTACAAAGCGCCACAAGTAAGGAAACATTGTCACAATGGTAGAATATCACACTGAGCAGTGCTCGCCAGAAGACATAAAGTGAAAAGTAAAACACAGGACGCAAATAAAGTTTCCTTTGTTCTTTTTCTTCAATTGCTATATTCATTAAATATAAGTTTCATTTTGGAAGATTTAGGTATTGAAAGTTTTTCTTCAAAGCAAACATGTCGATCATTTGAATTACATCAACTACCGTTGAATATCTTTTCACGGTCCAACCCACTGAATCTCTTTGATCATACATGCATCACATGCTCACTCCTGAGAATTCCTGGTATAGTACTTTCTGATTACCCTCTTAGTGTATGTCTTACCTTCAGTTCACCCCAAGACTTTGAGAAAACACGCTTGGATAAGGAAGCAGAGAAAGAAAGACAGAGAAGGGGGGGAGAGAGAGATGCTGATCATGTTTTAAACATGAGGGGGTTTTGTTGCCTGTGTTTTGCTCTCAGCCATAATTAAATTCTTAATTAGCGAGCCCTCCGGAAGAAATACATGAAGATAGAATTCAATTTAGAGACCTAACTCGTTTGGCCAACAGTAAAGGAGAAAAGAGAGGGGAAGGAGGCAAACCCAGCAGCGACAAATGAGCACACCGTTTATCTTTTACTCGCTGTGTTAATGCTGCTTCTGAAAATATATCTGTATCTACAATATCCCGATGAAGATCTCAGCAAACCACTGTATCGCCCCCATCTACACTAGCTCGGAGAGGGATGGATGACAGACTGAGGGGATCTCATCATTTATTACTTATAGTACAAACTGAGCATATGACAGTACAGTGCTGACTGCTTGCGGGGCACCAGGACAAACTTCATAGATAGAGGACGTGGTTTATGGGAAACCTCAGTATTTTTTTGCATTATTTTACCATGTTTCTGCGTCTGGGTGAGCAATGGAGACAAACATGGAGCCAACAGCCACAAAACAGGCTTCAATATAATCCTTTGGTGTAATTGCACACAGGCATTGTACGTCCACTAAATGTGCTTGTTTTTGCCTCTGACAGATTCAGATTGTCATTAAGTCGAACAACATTACGGAAAGGACCCTGCATAGACATAAAACATTTAACTTGATCCGGTCTATTTGTTCTCTCTCTGAGAGTAGTCTCGCTCTGAAATCTCGGGAGCTAACTTGTTGCTATGTTTATTGTGTAGCTTAGTTTCATCTAAAACATTGAAAATGTCACGGCTGAACATTAAGATAATTGCGACAATGTGGATGAGGCCTCTCTCTCAAAAAGGGGTCCAGGTTGAAAAATACAGAATTTTCCGTTTTCGTTAACATCATCACAAAACTTAAGGCAGTTAAAGTGCTACACTTAAAATACATTCATCACATCTACACTGGCATACACATTTTATGATCCAGATCATCTCCCTCCTTAACCCGTCGGACTTAACCATGCCATGCTCGACCAGGAAACCATCAAACTCTACCCACAGGCTGGCCTGATACCTTTAACTCATCGAAGTGGGAAATAGAGAATCCATTTTTTAATATGTCTGCAAAGTCTTTAGTCATGCCTGGTCTCTCCCTGTAGCTGTCTGGCTGACCCCAGAACAGCTGTGACATGGCTGCGAGCCTCCGAGGAGGAGTGTGGATTTGCCGCAGACCTTTGATGTGTCAGCCGTGCGTTGGCGGCACACCTCTGTGCAATATTGAACTGTGATGCAATGAAGATAGATAAGGGCGATGAACTGCCAGGGGCTAATTGAATATGCTCGGCCCTGCACGGTATTCCTTGGCTCTAGGTCCTCAATTCACCCCTTGAAATTACAGATGTGTTGTGTGTTTGTGTGGGTGGGTGTGAGAGTGTGTGTGGGTGAGTGTTTTTTTGCAGCCACGTGCGAAGTGAGTCAAGTGCAATGAGCAAATGCATGACTCCTAACGCTTCTTTTTTTTAAATATAAACTGATACACACTAGAAACACTAAAACTGGATAGAAAACTCCTCACTCCGGTTCAGAAGGTCAACCCCCAGATGATCGAGTGAGCAAACAGGCCACCTGACAAATGAACTCATGGTCCGGCTTTTGAGGACACAACAGAGCTCTGCTGATCTGGAAGTACGCAGCCGGCATCTTGGGAGATCGCATGCCCCATGGCCGATAGAGTGGAGCTGAGAGTGAGGGGGATGATTGTGCAGTCAGATCAGCTCTGCGGAGGCGAGGGTTTAGAGGCTTTAACGTGTACGCAGGACATGTAATCCCCAAGGCCCAGGGTAGGACTGTGTGCCAGAAGGATTCTCAGCAGCGCTGCCATTCTGACGAAGAATGAGAAAAGATATTTTCTGATAAACATATTCACTTGTTTAATTCTAGGATGCACCAGTCTTACGCTCCCCAAAGTCCAAAGTGTACTTTTAGCCATATCATGAAATGCCTCTGGGGGCACAGTTTGTTTGCTTGCATCTCAACCAGTGATTGGGTTTGCTTTGATTCATCAAACAAAATCAGCAGATTTAATGAGCATGCTTGACAATCCTGATCTAACCACAGAATGCAGCTCTGCATGACAACCCATTATCCAATTAACTCATTATATACTATTCAAAATACCAGGCATACTGGATTACCAATTCTTAACTGCAAACTGTGATCTACAGAACAAGAACATGAGGATATTGTGCTTATTGAAGTTTACTGTGTTCTGTGTTCTCCGCCTCCTCTTTCTCCTGTCTCTACCCTTCCCTTCCCTTGGTTCACACCTCCCAGAGGGAGGGTGAGGAAACCACGCATCAGCACTGCCGCATTGTGCAGGAAAGAAGCAGACGGAAAAAGGCTCTTCACAGAATATTGCTGTTTCGTTAGACATAAGCTTGTTAAGAGGTTTCTTTGTGCAGGATCTGAAACAAAAAAGGGCAATCTGTTACTACATGATTTGGTTAAACTTGGTCTGATGAAATATCAGCATTAGGATGAAGGTGATTGATGATTGATTGATGGAATTTTGATAACCTTGAGTCAATCGGCCCTCCAGAACACATTCATTTTCACCAATTTCAGTGAGAATTGGAGATGTTTGAGAGAGCTGCTTGAAATCTAGTGAATTTAACTTTTGTAAGTATGATTGCTTATTGGTGGAGTTGATCATTTCCCCTTCAAAGTATAGTGTTAAGTCTGTAATCTTATAACGGCTCATTTCATATCCTATAATTAATTTCCCCCTTTTCTGACTAAGCGGTTACTTCATGACATACTGCAAGCACGCGAGCAACAGTCAATGTAACTTGTAATTTATGCAATCAGATACATGCGTGAGCTGCTAAGATGATGTTGATCTTCTAAGTAAGAGGTCTTCAGAGGAAATCAATCTCGTGAGAATGTGAAGAACACCGAGAACGACTGATTTGATCAGATAGAATACAGACGGGTGAATGTTGTCTTTTTATCTTAATAACCACAGCATCCATAAGTCACCCTGTGATTTTGAAGAAAATGGGTTGAACATGTGCTGTATTCCCACATTGATATGCATGAACAAATGAACAGTCAGATTAAATCAGATTATTAGATTAAAGGCAAAGTGTAATCAGCATTTTACGCGTTAGTGGAGATTCTTAAAGGCGGCGTGCGATGTGTGCTCATTCACCTCAAAAGGAGATGAGGGGGGCTGTTTAGCCAATGGAAAATTAAACCTCATAATGTCTTCAAGTGGCTATCTGAGCGAGAATAAATTAAATTTCAAGCATCTCAGCCACAGAAGCAACAGCCATGGTTCAGGGCATTAATTGTTTCTCTGCTGCTAAATTAGAGGTACTCATTTCAACAGACGCTCTTATTTTCTAGAATGTATGTGTTTCATGTGAAGTGCCTGTCAGCCAGGAGACTGCCTTGAGACAATCTTACTCATGCCATCACCTGTCTCCTACATTTCTCTGAGGCTTGCCTTGTGCGCCGCCAGCTTGACATGCTGCAGGGAGTCCACGATATCTCCCTCTATTAGAAACCCGACTTTAACATGGGGAGCAGCTCCGCGCTGACATGCAGAGCAGATTGATGGCTTCTGTGCTACTTTTAAACACAATCTTCTGCTGGTTTGAGGGGGTTAATTATATCTAGGTCACCGTTTTTTGATGAGATCTTAGGACGTGTACCAACCGACACAAGCAGGAGGAAAAGCTGCATATAAGCAAGAACACAAGCACTTGCACACAAAATGCATTTGCATGTATGTGTGCTTGTGCAGACAAAACACACACACACACACACACACACACACACACACACACACACAAACACACAGAAACACTGAATCCACAAATACTACATTCAGAAGCCCCTGGAGCAACTAAGCCAGGACGCCTGGAAACTGGGTCATCTAAAGCCTTAAATGCAATCTTTTTTCTTTCAAATTCCATTCTTTTAATCTTTATCATCTTGTATTTGCATCCTATTTGCATTAGATATTGGAGAATATGTTTTAGCAGTGTTAATGGCAAAACCTGTTCCAGGTTACAGTCAGAACAGAACTGGTGGCCTTGCCCCCAACAGCATGGGTACAAATCGGATCAAAACGTTAAGACTAAAGGGTGCAGCTCAAGATCATAATGTACTACCAGTGGTAAATAAAGAGCATGTATTGAGAGGCATAAATCTACATCATCCTCCAATTACTGCAAATAATCCTAAAATATAGTACACAGAGGCAAAAACAGGTAATTGCAGATCTATGTGATACTTTATCCTATATTTGGATGATTCTCAGGACCTCCAAACACCTCAAACCGATCTTTCCACATGGTTGAACAGAACCATCAGAGGTGACATCATTGGTAAAAAACCCTTGTGGCCTCTAAAATATCACCCCTACCATGGTTGACTAATTAGGTCATTCTCAGTGGGGGGTTGTTAATAAAGCACTTGGTACTGTCTTGTAAAGCAGGCTTAATATTTAAAAACAAAATCTGCATTCATTCTGAACCTGCACATCTAGACGTGCATTCATGGAAATCTTACATCTTTACATTGTACTGACTTCCTCCCTGTGGCATGTTGCCCTTTGAGCAAACTGGATACATGAATGTAATGTATGGTCTCTGCTGTTTGTCCTTTTGGAGTAAATGTGTGGTCCTGTTTCTGCTACAGTACACAATAAAAATGAATGAAAGTCAGTACTTCAATGTTCACGAGTCATTTTAAAAGAAAGTCTCCCGACTTGCAAGCGAGCGTTTTTTAGACACAAGAGTAATGAGAACAAAGATCTGTCCTTTAGGGTAGCAAGGCACCATTATTCTGGACTGTACCTGATTAAAATAGAAACCATTTATATAACTTGCACTGATACGAATCGCCCTCACCCATCAAGTTGTGTGAGAGGACGCTGTCAAAATAAAAGCATTTCAGTGTTGCTGATGGTGCTTAAAGAAAGATGTGTTAACTTTGAAACAAGCAAAACGTTCGGGATAAGAAAAGTGGTGCAAGTACAGATTTTATTTAAACAATCACTTATCTGATGTTTTAAGAAAGCGGTCATTCTGTGGTGCACTTTGTCACAAACATGTCCTGACATAATCAGAACTAGGGGCGGCTGTGGCTCAGTGGTTAGCAAGTCTGCCTTTCGATCAGAGGGTCGGTGGTTCAATGCCAGTCCATGTCGTTGTGTCCTTGAGCAAGACACTTAACCATAATTGCTCTCCGTTGTTGTGTCTACGGTCTACTGTATATCATGTAAGTCGCTTTGGATAAAAGCGTCAGCTAAATGTAATGTAACTTTGGTCATTACTGAAGGGGATCACTTTAAGCACAACCTGTTTTGGTTATTCTGAGAGAATAGGCAGAGCTTCCTGTGCTTGGGGAACTAATTACTAAAATACTAAAATTAGCCATTAGCCACATTGAGTCTGTTCTCACTTGAAAGAACAGGCCCGGTATGCCAAGGAGCAAATCTCCCAAAACTCTGTGAAAGTGCTTAACTGGCACGAGCACAGAAGAAGGTTAATTGGGAGTGCCGACAAATCATTGTATTGCCTTTAACCACAGTTTGGTCCAAAAAAACTCAAACTGTAAGCACGATTCAGCCATGAGAGAGGTGCAGTCGTAAGCACATTCTTCTCTCACAGAAACATTCAAGCGTTTCACTTCACAGCGACAGTGGCCGTTTCCCAAATTCTGATCGCCACCTTCATCAGCTGGAACATCATTATGCAGAAACTGTTCTGGATTCCTATCCATGATTCTCAGACGCACCCTGGAGTGTCGCATTATTAGGCTGCTGCTCCGATTTATTCTCACTGATGCAGATCAATCTAAACGATGCCTTTCATTTCATGGGTTGTTTAGGATGATGCGTGTTAGCGCTCTTCAATTGAGATGTTCAGCCCCCCCTAGTGTGTCCCCTTCCCCTGACATTTACTGGGGGCCCCAATGAAAAAGATAATTTGCATATCAAACACTGGTTAAACAATTCTCCCGGGAAATACTTTTTCCAAATAGCATAGCTATTTTTTCTGTTGTTTGTTTATTATTTCTCGCATCATGATTATTTGATTATTTTAAAATGAATGTCTAAGGAATGTTTACAGCACGAGCATCGGTGATGTGAGGGTTGCCGTTTTTAAATATTCCCTGAACAGTGTGAAACACATGTTCGAGTCGGAATATAAAATCTACATCAGAATATCTAAAAGGACAGTATACACGCTGAAAGCGTACATTTTGCAAAACATCTGATAATGTCAAATAGCACGCATGAATGTGTACCGGTCAGATTAGAGCAACTGCAACAGCAACGTCAATCTTTTCTCTTACAGTTAGATGCCCCATCACATGTGGCAACACCCCCTCTCTCCCCCCATCACCACAACTAGCCTTCATAAATAATTAAAGATTTAATCTGTGATATTTTCAAAAGGTCAGAGGCACAACAAAGAGCGATAAATGCCAGTCCTTCCTCTGCAGGAGCACATTCAGTAATCACTCCTCACTGGGTTTATGTTTTCACCAGGAAGCTCCAACAGATATGATGGGGGGGAAAGTGTGTGTGTGTATGGGGAGGGGGGGGCACCATCACTAAACAATGTTGAATCTGCCATTGTCGCAAAGGCACCTCATGAAATTTTCAAGCTTTTGTCTGGAACCGGGCAGTAGAGATGTGAAGGGGAGCTGCTACGTCCCTGACACCTGAGCTCCTGTTCTCGCTGACAACCGGAAGAGGACACCGCCACTTAGATGGCCACAGGTTCGGGGCAGGAGGCGCATGCATTTTCATGCATAAATGCCGGCTTCATGCATTAAATGGATGTGGCCCTGGTGGATTTCTCTTCCTGATGCATTATCAATGAGACCTGCTCTCTGCTTCACAGCCCTGACAGAGAGGGCTCTATCATTTATTTCCCTCCACTAAGAACCAATGGAAATTTAAAGTGATGCCTCAAGGCGCAGTGAAGTGGTTGAGGGGTTTGTGTGCTTTGGAAGTGTTATATTGAAAGGTGCCGATAGTAATTAAAAACAATGTCCACTGCTTCTAATCACGGGGATAATGTGTATTATCATGTACAACTGAATGAAGTCGCATCTGACCTTTTCAAATGTCATCCTCTTTTCACTGTCTCCCTTTCTTCAGACTTGTCAAAATATTGTGACCATAGTTGGACTTATTGAATATGTAGTTCTGAAGAGAGTTTTTATTGATATCATATTTATGTGCCGTCCACTCTGTTAGTGCAGCTGACTCATCTCCTTGTTCTCTCCCTTCAGATTTCAGCTCAGAGCTGAAAGTTTTATCTCATCATGCCACCCTGAAAGTAAAATGTTAGACTTCACTGGAGCAAAAGTTTCCCTCCACTTTGATGGTGTGAAGGTACTTGCACACAGTTGACTATTATTCCCTTTGTGCTGTCTCTCCAGAAAGCTGGAAGAGTGGGATGCTGTCAGACAGATATGAAAAGCTGATTGTGTTTATCTTGCAAACAGAGAGTATAAGAGTTTGTTTTGATTTGATGTTGTTTGTGCCTTTGTAGACAAACATGGCATCCACAAACCAGTGATTTAATAGATTTTTCTTTTTTTATAAATTATTTTTATAATAATCTGCATTACTGTCTGCCTACCAAACCAGCACCGCACATTTTCTCACTTATTCAGGTAAAATCTCTCCGCTCTCAAACCTAATTATCTTTCCCATTTTCTTTTAATATTAACCTGTCTGCAAACTGCTCCTTGCTACTGTCTTCTTTGGTACTTATTTCACAGTGTTTCGTGACTAGAGAGTATATGGCGGTATTACAAAAAGACAGAAAAGTTGTCTGGGATGCACGCTGTGGGCCAGACTGCCAGGAAGACATTGTTGCAACGATCCTCACCAGCAGTGCGTCCTGTTGTTCCTCTTTACAAAGTCCCTCTCTCATTCCCTACTTAGTCCTCACACACACTTGTTCACTCTGCGCTTGCTGCTTGTCATTCTAGCCTTCTATCTGATGGCATTAATTAAACATAATATGTGTCACAGTGCCTGCAAGTCCTCGCCTGCTCTCTGTGGGTCTGAGGGGTGTTTAATTGTCAGAGGTGGTGTCAGGTGTCCTCAGTTTGTAGCTCCCATTGTTTTTAATCTCCATCTTGCCTTTGAGTTGGTATGTTTCTGTCAGGAAGCAGAGCCAGCTTGGCAGGCCCAACAGCCAACCTTTCCATTAAACATTCATGAACTGCGGTGCAGTGGCACCTATGCACAAAGGTCACTCAGGAATGATCGGTATAGCCGGGTATTGCCCCGCGCATCAACACGCCCGTCTATAATAAATAAATACGTAACCCACAGACCTGCACCTGGTAGCCCGGTCGTTTCATAATAGAAAAAGAAAATCCCATTGTGCACATTGTACCGACTACATATGGCATTGAAGCAAATGATGCGGTACTGCCAAATATAAACCACAAATTCTTATTCTACGCCTGTGTTTTTTGAATGAGGTCCTCGATTGGACCATATAAAGGGGCAGCTCACCAAAAGCACAACAGAACTTATTTTATTTTTTTAGGCAGATCCATCAGTCTGTTGATTTGTCAGCGGATAAACCTGCACAAATAAGACAAAAGCTGAAATGCACCCCTGACTCTGCTCCTGTGCTATTTGCACGTATTTAAATGAGGTAATAAACATGCATTTGGCTAGCCGCAGTTACTGTAAAATGATTATCGTCTTCAGAGAGTTGATGGTAACAGAGGTGCATTTATTAGGAGTGTCACGCCCAGACCTTCCAGTAATCAAGCTTTCTCTCGGTCACGATTAAATTACTTGCCTTAAATGAATCGCTCGTCTATTTTCTCCCCCATTGTTCTGCCTACTGTGTTCTTGGCATAAAGGCAACATTTATACTTTGCAACATGGTTATTGCAATCAAACAAAAAAAGATAAATTACACTCAGCTGCAAAACTTTATGGCCGCGTCAGCGCTGTAAATATCATGAGCACAATATCTTTTGTGAATGGGACCTTGACATTGGGCAGACAGCTGTTGCAAATGATTCACACGTCATGATGCTATCAGCGGCCAAAATCTGTGTTTTGTGGCAATCAGAGGTCCATAAATATGAGTTTGTAAATTTAAATATCATTTTGTCTTTCCAAATTAAATGACACAATCAGTAGAAATAAGTAACAAAACCGTGTGGAGAATAGTTTATTCTTTCTACTCAGAGCTTAGCAGCTTGCAGACAGGATTTGGTAAAAAAGTAGTTCTCAATAAAAAGATCACAATGAGCTCTGTGGGTTACTATGAGTAACCGTGTCATCATATTTGAACAGAGGCATGCATGACGACTTTTTCTAATTGAATTCTTTAGTGCTTTGAGCGCCAAAAAGGGCATATCACATCGGGAGGAAGTTGTACTGATTAATCCAGACTCCTCCAAGTCACATTGCTGAAGTGCGTAATTATGTACAGCGGATGATGGTGAATGATGGTTACAGGCATTTAATGAACTGACAGGACTTTTACAGTACATGGCCTACATGGAAAGGCCTCTGTGTGCACTTCTCCCCACTATAGCTCTTTGTTGGTTGTTCCTCACCTGCAAGGCTCAGTGGGTTGAGTCATTATGTATGCACAAATGTGCACCAGATACAAATGGTATTGTAGCAGCAGCCCTTTGGCTTTGCATCTGCTTGAAAACAGTCTGTTTAAGGGCAGTTCTCTTTGGCACAATGCAGTGGTGCTGTCAAGGCAGTCTAAAGTTTAAATGGTTATTCACTTTGCATAGTGTCATTGCAGCATTAACCTCATCATTTTATTTTTGGTAGTTGTGGGGTGTTTTAAAGCACACAGATGTAACCCGGGCCATTAGAGAGTAATCACAGGGGATGTGATTTAATGGTCTGGGAAGGGCTGCTTGAAGGGCCAGCAAAACAAATCGCATTACACCTCAATTAAGGCCAGGGAGGCCTCTGGAGTCCAGTTTCATTCTCAGCAATAAAACTCTGTCTCTCTCTCTCTCTCTAACACACTGTCTACATGCAAATATCCCACATAATATACATTTGAATAATGAAATGAGAGCGAGAGCAAACAGACCACAGACTGAACTGTGATCGCGGCTTGAGCAGAGATAGCTCCAGTGCAGAACTGCGGTGTCCCTCTCTGACCCCGCTCGTCTCACTTGGTTAATTATGAAATGCGGCATCTGTCAGGGCAGTGCGCTTATAAGTCCGACCTGTCGAGCATTCAGTGCCCCCACCACAAGACAAGGACAGTCCCATAGGGTGCCCGATGTACAGCTCAGGGCCAATTACCCACCTGCTCCATGACTGCAGCTCAAGGGTGTCACTTCATGCTAAGACCACTCCCATAATTGCTGTTGTTTCCCCAGTTAGAGGATTATATAAATGAGATCTGAGTGGGTTTTAAAAGCCTCGCAAATCAGATCATGTACCTGGTTGCCTTTGTTCGGATCGTTAGATTTAAGTGTAGGAATTATTGAAAAGAGACACTGCCAACTACTGGTATTAAATACCCCTTTAAAAGGAGACCGGGAATCTTTGGTGGCATATTAATCTAATTATGATAAATTGAGCTTAATTACACCTGTTAAAGCTTAGTTTTGCAGCTACAATATCTGAAAGCAATGTTTTATTTGTGTGAGGATAGGGAAAAAACATTAAAACATTGTTTTACTGTGTACAATTAAGTCAAAATTATCAAATTTAGCCTTTTAACGTGACTGCAATCATCAACTGAATCAACAACTACATCGTTATACTCAGGGAAGGCTACCAAACAGTAAAGAAAGAAAGAAAACACATACACTCACTATTTCATTACCTGCTTCGTTATCGCTGTCACTATCTGTTTCTCACACTGGTTGAGCAGGGTGCTGGGATCACATGTCTTTCTGTCATTTCAGAGTCAATTCCAGAGGCAGCATCCCACCCTCCAGACATGCATGAGGGCTTCTGAAAGAAAGGGACAAATCAAGGTCAGAGAGAAATTATAGATGCTAGAAGGCCAAGTCCTGGACTCTATCACGAACTTCATGACAATACATCACATTTCTATTATTGCTGGAGAGGTTCGCTATTGGACGGGTTGTGCAAAAGAAGAAAAAAATATCAGTTCATGGCTTGGTCTCACAAGAATTTCTCTCGGAAATTGCCTTCAAATTAAACGTACAGATGTTCAATAATTAAAGTAGAAGCGTTGTGCTCAGCGGCACAGTGTAGTACCAATCTTATCAGTACAAGAGCTACGTCTGAGTGGGAATGCATCCTTCATTCGGCTGCACCCGACTCCAGTGACGAATCATTCAGCTCTATGCTTCAGCTGGCTTTTGCCTCCAAACGTATTAGTGAAGATGATGATGAGTGACAGGGACTTTTGCATCTCGCCCCAATTAGCGAGCCACCCTTGTTCCCTCTCAACATTTGCTATAGGAAGAGAGTTGACACATGCCCATCAGTTACTCGACTCTCCTTTTCCCCTCCCTCTGCCTGCACGCAAACCTCCCCGCATGCCTCCAGACTCCCGGGCCTGTTGCCACCAGTGTCACAGCCAACACTGCCTCCATCATTCTCAATGTCCCTTTTCTCCTCTTCAACTGCACACTGAGACTCAGCACATCAAGTCCCACCACTTCCTTTTATTCATCAGGTTGTTTGTAAATGTGTTTTTGCTGAATTGATTCAATCTTCTCTTTCCATTAAATCGGTCCTTCCTGTGGTTTCCTGCTCCCCCGAAAACAAGGAAAGACTGAGAAAACCTAATTTTAGTGGCATAAAAATAGTTAACATCAATGCATCCGTGCAATAAGTATTAGTGCACAATATTTCACAGCTTCAACCATAAAGTATATGTGTGGCATTCTGGTGGATACCCACGGTGATGATAACATGACCAGACACGGCCGAAATGCAATTCCTCAGGTCTGAGCACAAGCGGGGCATTATTCCATAAAATTGTGAGGTTTTAGCACCTCAGCTTTTAGCAGCAAATTAAAGCAAGATTGTGCAGAAGATCGCATAATGGTGTGAGCCTGTTCTACTGTTGCTTTGACCTGAACCTTTGTAAACCAGTGAGGAGTGAGGCAGGGCTTGACATTAGGCTCTCAGCCACATGCCCAAACTCAATGCAACCTACATGGATGATTAAGTTAGTTGTTACACATGTTGCTATGCTGTTAGCGCCATTATTTAGCCAAGCAGGACGGTTCTGCCAACCGCCTGCTAACCGCGTAGCTTACGTCAACTGTTTCTCCTCCTGCCAATTAAGACGGATCTGTTGTTCTCAATGAAGCCTTATCAGGGATTGCCAACTAGAGAGCATTAATGGTGATCTCCCAATTGCATATTTTTACTAATAAAGATCAAAGTTATTGTTCGCTTGCTCGATTAGACAAGTGCATGAGCTATTCCACTTGCCCAAACACAGAGTTTTCTCGCCCCGGGCCAGCGGGCAAATGGGTAAACAGACAATGGGGGAAGTGTTAATGTTGAGTTCTGAGTGATGTGATCAGAGGGAGTTGAAGTTTCTGTGTTTTATTCATGGTGTAGAAATTCAAAGCTGTACAGGAAACATCTCTACCCATTTCAAACTGGTAGACTTAATTCATATATTAATAGTAACCAGTCCAATCCCTCCGGTGTTTCTTTGAAGAACATGCCAGACATTTGAGAAATACTGAGTTAAATGCATCCATTTGTTTTATTGATCTTTCTTTCACAGAGTTAAAGTGAACCATTAGTTTCCTTCTTTGCTCTTGAAGTTTCCTGTATTGACGCGTACTTCTCTGGACTCTTCCAAAGTGAGAGTCCTGCTGAGAGTGAAGTGAACTGTAGACATTGGAAAGTCCATAGATTAGCAGCAGCCTCAAAGAACACAGAGGCCTTTAGTTGCATGCGTGTGTTAAATCTGAATATACTCCAATAAGACTATGCTGAGGATGCTGATGTAATTGGAATTTATTGAGGCCCATTCTCCAATGTTTAAAAAATTGGCACGATTACTTGTTAGCAAGCGTTGCACTCACCATTGCATTTGCCCCCAATTTTAAGAAAATAAGAGGCATGAGTGTCAAGCTCTCACCACATGTTGCCTCACACAGGAATAAAACCTGCTGTGCAGGAACAAGGAGTCAAAGCTCGGCATGGCATATAAGGCTTATTAACATTCCTCTCCAGCTCAAGCTGGAAGAATAACAAATATTGAATGTGACTTTTAAATACAGTAACTGTGATATCACCATCTGAGGAATGGCAGTGTGCTGTAAATGAGTGGAACGGCAGTGTGTCGTAATGTGGATTGATACTCTCATAATAACTGTGCTCAACTAAGCAGGCTTAAAAAAAAAGTCCCTTCAGCTATCTGTCTTGCTCTTTTTATTTCTTTAATTTTTCTTCAAATGCAAATTTGATTGTATGGCAGACCAGCTGTAATCATGCATGGTAGTGAATGAATACACATAATGATATGTACTGTGCATGCTTTATCATTGCTTCAGATTTGTTCATATTGTTTAAAGTGTTTTCATGTTTTAGTCAGTGTTCGCTGTGGCGACTGAGCAACTGTGGCTCAGTGGTTAGCAAGTCAGTCTTTCAATCAGATCAATCAGATCAGGTCGGTGGTTCAAACCCCGGCTCAACCAGTCCATGTCGTTGTGTCCTTGAGCAAGACACTTAACCCTCATTGCTCACCGTTGCTGTGTCTACGGTCTACTGTATGTCATGTAAGTCGCTTTGGATAAAAGCGTCAGCTAAATGAAATGTAATGTAACACAAAATAATGGTATTTTACAAAATGAAAAGCTGCCTTCCAAGCTGTACCACTGAGAAAGTGTGATTATTTCATCCTAGTTTACTTTCAGAAGCCATGCATTGATTTGAACAGTGTTTAATCTACTTTTGAACAACCACATCAAAACAAATCAATATTTCAAACAAAAGGTACTGAGACAATCAACACCTTTTATCATCGGCCTCTCTCAGCCAGCAACAAAGCTCAATGAAACATTTTACATTTCAGTCAGATGCATGTCATTCATGTAAATAATGGCCCAAACATCCTTTTAACAATAAATTTAAACTTATGCCACTAAAATTCAGACATTGTTTCATTCTGATTCATGTCCTTCAAAAACACCTTTAAGGCATAAAGTAAACACAACGGCCAAAACGTATGCCACTATTATTCAACAACGCTCTCAGTCAATCGGCCTTCTTCATCAATACCAGAGTGAGCACTTGTTAATTGAAATAATTCTGTAACGAAAACTATGATTATCTTTCCACAAATGGACTGGGTGATGACGAAGATGGTGCCATCGTCATTAAACTGTGACTATATAAACATGCAATAATGTCGACAAAAAGACTGAAATGATCACAACCTCTATTTCTGTTGACAAAAAAGAGGAGACGTAATATTATAGACTGTTTTTTTCTTCTTCAATGCAGCAGTGCTGCACCTGTGCTGAATCAGGCGGACTGAGAGTACCTTGCTTTCTTACTTACGGAAAGTAAAAATGATACCATCGATAATTTACATTGTTAATGCTCTAAGCTCTCGTCTCTCCATTGTTCCTATGTCTTACTTTGTCCAAGATTTTATATTAATGATTCTATCTTTGCTAAAGACTCATTAATCAAACTAATTGTAATATATGTTCAGTACTTGCACTAACAAGTAATGCTGATTTGTAACTTACAACTCCCTCCTTATTTATTAATTTTCTTGACAGCTCATCTCCTACAAAAATCCTTCCTTTTACAACCAGAAAATATCCGTCTGTGCCGCCTCATCATCCGTGCGTCCGCAAGACAACATTTTCTCCACCCTATCCTGAACAGGCAAACTCCCATTTATCCTCCCGGACACGTTTGCGCGGTGTGACAATGACTTCAGAGCGGCTCGGTGTGGAAAGAGAGACCATCCGTTAAAATCATCCCATGACTGTCCATACATCAACCACCCTGGAGAGGAGCTCGCTTCCAGGAGGCCTGCCTTTTGCCTGGATGGCTGACTGACGACATCAAGGAGATTTAGTGCAAAGTCTCAGTGGGCCTGTTCGGGACCTTTCCAGTATATAGGAACCTATAATTACAGCTGGGTGGGAGGCTCGCCGGGGGTCTGGAGCCTTGCAGAGATTCAATGTGATAGGCCAATAGATTCCTGGGTGCCTGGGACATGTGGTTGCCTCAGTTGTCAGAGCTGAAAAAGAACCACAGATTCTGGCAAATTTGACTTCAGAGGAGGCGATTTAGCTGTCTGCTTGGTGACACAATTCTACCTAGACGGGAATATTAAGGCATCATTTATAATTCAGAATCTGCCCATTGTACTTAATAGTAATGTTAATAAACCTAGAAGTGGATGACACAGGGGGATTAATAGATTTAAAATGCAGTACATACCCTAAGAAGATATTTCATCAAGCCCCTCAGTGACTCATTCACAATATCTGCAGGACTTCATTTGGATCTGGAAGACATTTAAGTGCCAACATGACCTACAGAGACACAGGAATGTACAGCAGGGACCACATGGCCTCTGGTCTGCAGCATCATCCATTTTCAAGTCTTCTTGTTTCATCTTTATTTTCCACCATCTTCCATGTTTCACCCGACAACTCTGTCATTCTCCTTCTCTCTCATTCTGCTGCTCCCTCTTTCGTTAACCTTTCAAGGCACAATCTCACTTTCTCCCACTCTCTCTAAAAATATCTGTCTCTGAGTCTGTCTTTCCCCCATATCCTGCTTGCTTGCGAAGAGAACAGGGGAATCTTCCATCCTCTGTGGATGTGAACACCCACTCAAGGTTAGGAGTACTGCAGCAGCTAACAGAGCTGGGTTTCTACTGTCGTGCAGGACTAAATGAAGACATTTGTACAGTCCACATCAATAATAAACCACGCTCTCAAAAGAAAACTCACTTATCTATGGTAAAAACTAAAGCCACATTGAATTTCACAGTCTATAAGATTCTAATACAATACGATGTTTCAGTCTGTCCTTTCTTCCCCAGAAATAATACAGTGAAACACACTTAAAGTTTTATACACTATTTAGCTGAGTGAAACACATTCTGGATTCTTATCCTCGAAAAAGCAAAAAACAACAATGCAGCCATTTCATGCATCAACCTTTTAGAAATCTTGCATTTCTCTTGGTGATCCAAACGGATTGTGCGCTTCACAGAACTATACATAGACACGCTTTCAACTCTCCCTCTTGGCAGCCGACACAAACAAACACACAAACGCATCACGGCACATAATAGCACGCCCCGGTAACATCCATGTGTAAGAAATTGCAGCTTATTCTGCTTGTAAGTCTCACATGATGATTCTGTCTGCAAAGGGCTTAAACATAAAATGTGAATATAATGTAACACAATTCAATATTCCTGTTTTTAATGCGTTTTTTTCATGCTGTCTGATGTGGATATTAAAATGAGGTCAGCCAGCCCTAACGAAGAAATTACACGATTTAATGGCCCCCCAGGGGAAGTTTAAATATAGCCCTGCATTACAACTGGCCTCCAACAGCACAGCATGAGTTCATCCATAAACACTTAAATCCTGGACAGTGGAGGAGATTCTACAATGAGCCAATGCTACACTTCACTGATGACCCATCCCTTGGCTTAAGCAAACCTATTTGCTTATAATCAAATATTTTATTATAGGGAAAACATTGGTGGGGTGTGTATGGCTATTGTGTGTGTGTAGGCTGAAATGCTGTCCCTTGCACTGCCACTAGGTGGAGGGACAACCCATATCTCTTGTGGGAAAACTCCTCAAAACCTTTATTTGTGTGAGCTTTCTGGACTAATTCAATAAAGAGCCAAACACAGAAATAAATTCATGAGGCACATGCATTCAAGACAAATAAATACTTAGTCAAGATAGCAAAAGTGTGAATATAAGTCTATTAAAAACATGCAAGCAGATCAAATATGGATTAGTATTGAGTATGTATTTAAGGAACACACATTTTACTTGACATTCACATGAAAGCAATGTAGACAGAGACGCCCCACTGGGCGCCGTGGGCAGCTTATTCCCTATATGCACCAATTCACCATTCATCTGTATTCAAGGTGGGAAATCTATTTCATAGAGGCTTCCAAATAATTTTCCCCATCACATCTTAAAAAGGGAAACAGCATCTAATAATCTTAAATACAGAGAAGAGAAGACATAAAAAGATCAGCCCTGTAAGGAAATTAAAACATCAATCAATATCAAACAGGAAGCAAAGAAATGGTCCAATCTTCAGTCACATTAAAAAACATGAAAGATGCTTGCTGATGTGTAAAAATGGAGAATTTCCCTGGGGAGATGAGCCTAATTTGTGATCCTCCTTAAAGATTGATCAACTTTAGTTAAACTCACAATGACAGTGTGTCCAACAGCAAGATAAAGTATGACTAAATGTTCAATGTTGGAAACTTCAGATTCCAAATCATAATTGCCTAGTTGTCAGAAGAATGAATAGAAGAATTAACAATGAAACACGTTTGTGAAGACAAAAGGAACCGTCCCATCCAGAGTGACATAGCTAATGAAGCCTGACAGATGTAGGTTACATCTGGTCCCTCTGTTAGAAAGCAATCCTGTGGTGAAGGCAGGGAGGCACCAGCCGATGTGACAGCTCCATTCAATAATCTCAGCTGATGTAAGAGGAGGTGAGAGCTGTGGAAACCTTTAATTTACTAAGACTGCGGTACGCTAGTCTCTATGCAATCACTCTCTCTGGAACAGTTGGATGCAAGCCGACCACTCCGGATTCACAATATGCCGTTTTCTCTCTGCTTCACTCAAACTGCAATACCCGCGATCTCCCAGCACTCTTCTGTCAGCCTTCCTCGATTACCCTCATGCAAGTGTCAGCCTGCTTCCCCCCTTGCCTCGTTGACAAGGGTCCCGAGTTATTAGACAACACCAACCCTCATCAGTTAGTGTGAAGTGAGGGCAGCTCTGAAGTGCAGATGACACGTGTCATCCCACAGGGCCGGAGTGTTTTCAGCCAAAACATCACACAATGCATTCACAGAAGGCCTGATTCTACTGGCTTTGCAATTCAAATGAAGACTATTGAACTCTAGATACATGTCAAAGACGGCACATTTTCAGATTGTGGTCGGTTGGGAAAAGAGAAAACGATGTCTGTCAAATGGTGAACGGTTGTGTTGAATAGAGTCTCGTTCTGTACCTATAGTGATAATTGAATTGTCTTAAAAATGACTTAGAGGTGGAGGATATCGGACAGGTTGTAAAATGTCCCATATGGCAGTTCTTCAATCCAATGCGCTCTGTGTCCAAACACACAGCAGCTGATTTGCCCAGTATGAAGGAAGTAGAGGCTGAACAGCAGATGCTGTCATCTGAAATATGTCCTAGTCTCAATGCATAATGTTCAGACATGCACTTGCATTCCAAACTCCACAATTACCTTCAGATTATCACTTGGACTATCAGCTTATCATAGTCTGCTCGTGCACGCCCACCGAGAGACGAGCTATCCAAAACAATAACAGGTCAATGTTGATACGTGAAGAAAAACCCTCATTACACCTACTGTCACAATCCTCCGTATATTCCGATTTACTGTGTACCCACAAACTAAGTGCCCCACAAGACCATTAAGTAGGCGTTGACCTTTAACAAACACTCTCTTTGTGTTTGTCCAGAAGGGAAAATATTAACAATGCAGGCGGACAGTAAATTGTCAACAGCCTGCATGCAGAAGTAAGTTTACCAGGGTATTTTGATTTGACCCATGCAAACAGCAGTGTGTCTGATTTTTCAGTAAACCAGAAAGACTAACTGCAGTGATTGCAAATTGAAGCACACCTTCCTTGATGACTCAGTGCTCTGTAAAAACAATGCCACAGTAGCAACGCTGAGCTGGATTATTACACATTACTGCTTAGAGCTGTAACCTCAAACATAAAAAAATGTGATATAAAATGTTCTCATTACTTACTGTTCACTGGACAGCAGTCCAGCACTGTGAGCAGGAGTTCAAGCCCCCATGATAGTAGTCATCTACCTTCCCTGGTGGTCCATGAGCCAGACTGAGACACGCGATCAGCTCCAGATGGAGCTGAAGGCCCTCTGACCTGTGAATGCATGAAGTTCTGTAACAAGAACAAGACAAGCGTCACATTGTATTACTGTATATTACTACATAGCTCAATTTCTAGCAAATGTATGTCAATTAGGTGTATAAAGCCTTAAATGTATCTATTTCGAAGTCATATTACTTGTGTGCATTACACCATGCACACTGATGATGTATTTTGGTGTGTGCTGCTATTGTATCAACACTGAACTGGCCATTCTCAAAGATAAGATAAGGCTACAACAAATGACATCTGCAAACACAACATGAGTGCAAAACGTTTTTTCAACTCTCTCAAAGTATTATTTAGTTGCCTGACCTGCAATTAGGTGAAACAATGACAATACAAACTTTTATGGAAGTAAAATCCCAACATAAACATACTCAATTACATATCGTATTTTATAAAATCCTGATGTTTTGTAAGTACAGCAGCATAGTATAGTATGCAGTATGTATAATAGTATGATGTTGATTAACCGAACATATATACAGTATATTTACACTTTCCTATTCATAAATGCACATATTAATAAATATGTTCATATATATTCAAAGAAAAATAACATTGAAAAACCCAATCTACATAATAAGTTTCATTTTTGAATAAAAGGAGAAGAGAGAGGGGCTGGCACATTTGCAGCACACCGAAACTGAATACAATAACTGAAGTGTGACTTTTTTTCTTTTCTTTTGGAGAAGCGACGTTCAAAGCCAGCAACAATTAATGAGAGGCTGAACCGAGGCAACAAAAGAAGGAAGTCACCTGTGTGAGCTCAGTAAAGCACACCTGACTGTGAGCCAGAGGAGTCCGCCGCGCTGCAAGGAATATGGCAATAACTGCGGCTACCAGCAACTTACAGGAGCTGAGCCTGAACGGACTGAAATGCGAAGATATCAAGAGTAATGGCTGTCACACCAAGAGAGAGGTATTTACATTTTGTTTTATTTGTGAAGCAAATAGTTTCGTACATTTGCCTTAAGGTTCCTGCATAGACTCGGGTAGTTTACCATTTATTTAGGGAGGTAGTATTGAATCTGAGCAAGTGTTGATTTAATCGGTGCTTTTTGAATTTTTTTACCTGAAGCGACTTTGGTGACGTAGGCAAAATTTGTAACCCCTAGAAGTTACTCAGCAATCACATAATGCTTAAAGCAGTAACACAATCCCCAGTATAACAAGTCCTTCTAGTCTCTGGCACGTCTTACGCTGTCATTAGTCGTGATATCAACGCGTATCTGAAGTGGTATGTCCAGGTGCATTCTCCCGTATCGTAAACCAGCGTTACCTGTTATGTGATTTGCCCGCTGCTGTCCCTTTTAACCCGGGATTTGTTAGTTTCTAAGCAGGACAAGGTAAACCGCATATGCATGAACGACCGCGCCCTGAAGTTCTTCCCATTTACAAAAACAGGTTTTCTTGCCTTTAGGCTGAGTATCTGGGATGCCAACAACAACCACATAATACTATAGCCTACCTTCGCCTAATTTACAGATGTCTTTTCAAATAATTCACCTGGTAAGCCACCCTCGATTTATGTCATGTTAAATTATAATAACCTTATATTATATAGTATTGTTAATGTTATACAGTGTCGTGCAGTGCACATTATTAGCTAGCTAGCTCTGATGAAAAATGTAGTTTTACCACCACTTGAAATTGCTCCAGCGTAATTCAACAACGTGAGCGTGCAGGTGTTTCTAATTAAACACGTTTAACGCCTGACTGTCACGTGACGGGTTGACGTTGAGCCGGATGTTAGTGTCACAGCATCAGTTTTAGTACAAGCTAACTAGCCTCAACTAACTTTTCAAAACCATAGCAACGTTTCAACAGCGTTTCCCTCTGCTTGAAGGTGTAACAAGAGAAAAATCCTCCAAAAATAATGGTTTGTAAGAAGTACTTTTCTGTCCCTTTCACAAAGAACAACCTTTTAATTCGATATCAGAGAGAGCTGCGGCTGTTGAACCAAACAAAAATGGCAGCCGGAAGTGATGTGGCCTACAGTATTCCCTTGGTGGTGTCAAACAGGTTATCAATACTATGACTTCTATTGTCATTGGTAAAACATAATGGTGTTCATACTTGTTATCTTGTTAGTTTATATTGTACCTGCTTCCCAAACACTTGCCACACCAGAGGCCCACTGCTTTATTTTGACAGTATGGATTTAGCCACTTGCTGAAAAAAGTACAATGTTTTGAATCCAATTTGGCTCCATCAAGTACAAAAGTATCCCTTATGTGGGTTTATACACACACACACAAAGCGTGTCTCTATTTATCCAAAACAACATGTTGACCAATGTGTCAGTGACTTCTGTGCCCCAGTATCTGTCTCTTCTTAACTGCGGTTAATTGGTGTGTTAACTACACTTTAATTCAAATAGTATTGTTCTGTCTTGTCTCTCCTGCAATGTAAGACATTTTTTCAAGCTTTTGTGGGTCTCTTGTTGTATAGAAAAATGGCCCAAGGACCGGCGTCGCCTCCAGGCAGCACAGGCAGGAGTCCTGTGAACAGGCCCCGATGTACGTGGCTGTCATGACATACCTGGGCTTTGGCATTGTCACGCTGTTTGGCTACTTCAGAGATTTCCTCAGAGCTGTGGGCTTAGAGAAGTGCAACATTGCCCAGGAAAGAAAGGAACAGAAGGTCGGTAAAACATGCAATCAGCACAAACATAGGCATTTTGCAGGCGTACACACCATACTGTAGAGACACACATGCACCCAGACAGTTGGAATAGAAGAGTAGGAATGCCTTGGGTGTCAACACAGTTTTTGTTCCCCTAATTATTTACATTTTTTGCTCTTAAGCCCTCTCTCTGCCTCCTTCCCTCTTGTTTCTCTGCACTATAATGTTGCCATGGGTGAGACAGGACACCACAGAGAATATCTGTTGAAGGCCTAATTAAATCTCAGGGGATTCAGGTTCTTTTTTGGGAACTGTGCTTTAGTTTCAAGAAAAGGCATGAGCACTGCCACATGAGAGCCATTTTATTACCATAGATTTGATTATTATTTTTTTTTTATCAAAAAATTGTAGTTAAGTTTAGTTGGAGGTAGTTAATGGTTTATTTATGACTTATGTGTGACCATTTTTTGTTAATATTTCAATGAGGCAGAGACATCTGTATCTAAAATAACCAGGCAAACCACACCCTGTGATTGACAACAATCATTTTCATTGTGAAATAGAGGGAAGAGCTTTACTGTCGTAATGGTGGCTTCATTGGATCAGACGTACAAACGGGGGTAACAAAGGCAAAGGCTCAAATGAGCTTGGTAAACAGACAATACTGTGTATGAAGCTACAGTTTGTTTAAAGGCTAAAGTAGTGTAGCTCTAACACGTTGAACACGCGTGAACACTTTTTTATCACTCTGGTCACTTTAATCCATTCTGGTGTAATATTTTGTAATTTGTATATTCAATATTCTACTGTACATTCAATTTCTTCTTTACTGTTTATTTTATTATGTTTATTACTGTTTATTACTGTTTATTTATATTACTTGATTTCTTTTATCTTTACGTACTGAGCAATGCTGCTGTAATCCTGTAATTTCCCCACTGCGGGACTAATAAAGGATTATCTTATCTTATCTTAACTCTCCCAACAAGGTAAAAACCTGAAAAGATGCTTTGAATGTGTCTAAGGTAATTACAAATGTCAGCTACAGTGATTTAGTACAAAGCTTAAGAAAATAAAAGGAACACCTGCGTAGTCTTAACAGGTTAGAGCGTCAAACACAAGTATTTACTACACAGAGGAGCTTACTTACCTGGCAAATACATTCAGAGGATGTGCAAGGAAATGTATATAGACACAAAAGGAAATAATGATCTTCTGCTTTTTAAATTAGAATGTATAAACTTTAAGTTCAACATGTCAAAGTTTAGTTTTTTGTTGTTCATGCTAGCCACATAAATAATTGTTTAGAAACATGCATCCTGGTACTTTCTGACTGTGAAGCTGTTGAAAATGTTTCTTCTTTGCTCTCAGGATTTTGTACCTCTTTATCAAGATTTTGAGAACTTCTACACTCGAAACCTGTACATGAGGGTACGAGACAACTGGAACCGTCCCGTATGCAGCCTGCCGGGACCCGTCTTCGACTTGATGGAGAGGGTGTCTGATGACTACAACTGGACATTCAGGTACTTTGATCCAGTCATTCATGATAAACCATACTGCAAAATAGACCTAGGGCTGGGCGGTATACCGTTTCAACCGGTATACCGGTGTCAAATGTACGTACGGTAAACTCCGTCGCTACATTAAACAACGAATAAGAGCGATGCAGGAGGAACAAGAGAGAGCAGAGACGCACCAACACAAAGTGTTGCCCAGAGAGCAGCTGTGTCTGCTGGCTGGAGGGTTTGAAAAGTCCGACGTAGTTTAGAAAACAATGTATTGCAAAGAAGCTGAACCTGGAGGGACTTAGGACCCAGGGGAATGCAGGTGAAAAAAACCCGGAAGAGACACACCAGAAGTCATGCCACACAAACAGCTGTTCACAGCTTGCTGGGCAGTTGCGAGGGAGTTGGCCAGCCAGCGGTGAACAACAAGCGGTGAACAGCTGTTCAGGTGGCCGCCGGTCCTTTTCGGCGTCAATAAATTAATGTTAATACCGTGAAACCGACAGAATCATAATTATATGCACATTTACTGCTTACAAAAAATGTCCAGCTTAAGACAGGCCAGCAAGTATGAATACAAACATACATCTTCTGTGGCTGAAGACTATGCAACACAGATTTAATTGGCTAAATCAAGCTCTTGCTCTCTGAGCTAATAGGGAGAAATAATAACTAAAGCACATGGGTGTGTCATCAGCGAGGATATGTCACCCCTGAATTTTTGGATGCAGTTAAGATGCCTCTGTGTTTACGCAGCAGGGTCAGGGAATATATTATGAAAAGGAATATGAACAGAGCCACGGGAAGGAGATATGACATTTATGAATCAAGAAGGAGGGGTAGGCGTGGATTACATGTTTTAAGAGGTTTAACGTGACTGTAAAGAGTAAAGAAATGGTGCAGTCAGCTACCCAGCTTGTGGTGATTGGGCAAAGAGACATGAGTATGTAGGACATAGTTTGGTCCAGGTTTACATGAGAGTAGGTCAGATTATGGAGAAGTTTTCCTAGAATTCTTTTAAAACTCTGATGCTGACTTACAGTAAGGCCGACTGACCTGGTGAACTTTCCTCAACTTGCCTCTTTGCACAATAATTATGACACTTGCACCTTCCATCTTTTTCCAGTTTATTATCTGCTTAGGTACATGTGTACAGCACAATGACTTGTGTATATTTGATTATATCCTTAAAGATATCCAAGGAAAAATGATTAACAAGTGCTGCTTACACACGCAGCCACTGCTGTTACGACCTTATGTAAAAAGTATTGTAATCACTCCCTAATGAACTGAACTCCAGCGACAAGGAAACACGTTTATGATTAGCAATTGTGTTTAATTGAATGTTGATTACTTTTGAATGATCTGCCTATGTGTAGAAATGAAAGGAGAAAGGCTTAGTGATGCCTAATGTTGACATGCTTGCAGGTTAACCGG
This sequence comes from Cottus gobio, assembly GCA_023566465.1. Classification (NCBI taxonomy): domain Eukaryota; kingdom Metazoa; phylum Chordata; class Actinopteri; order Perciformes; family Cottidae; genus Cottus; species Cottus gobio. Next base: position 16,659,808 of record CM042225.1, on the reverse strand, counting down.
AAGGACAATACACAATGCCATCAACATGGGCTCCTACAACTACCTCGGTTTTGCTGAGAACAACGCTGATTTCCTGAGAACGGTGGCAGACAAAACGCGACAGTACGGGGTTGGGGTTTGCAGCACCAGGCAGGAAATGGGTGAGTTTGTGGTCAAACTGCAGTCGTACAGATAAAAACAAAATTTGTGGCACCTGTTAGATTCAACAAGGGCATTAATTTTCTCTTGAGCAAAGCAAGATCCACCTCATAATTCAAGTTAAAAGAGCATATGGCAGTGTGTCTTTCACTTCATCTTGCAGTGCTTCATATTTCTTACACACATGCATCTATTTTAAAAGTCTCTGGCAGACCCTGATGACACGGACTAGGCTGAGTATCAAACTGGTAATGAAACTCCATCGCCCTCATCATGCCATCATTTATTATCTTTCTCGTGAGTTATACTGCCTGCGTGTTTGATTATCCTTCAGTGGCTGCAGTGTAATGTAAATTATTCAACCTTTGTTGAATTATGTACCGTTTGGGCTCAAGCTGAGATCATTACATACTGGTCCATACTGAGGAGTGAGGGAAATTATAACCACAGTGGTATGTAATACCATGGAACACCCTGGACATTAGGCATGATGCAAAAGCAATGTATGTGATGGAAGGGAGAGAAATTGCCCCTAGGTGGGAATGTGGGCGTGAATGGTTGTCTGTATTAGTCAGCCCCGGATTGTCTGGCGACCTGTCCAGGGTGTACTCTGCCTTCGCTCAATGTAATCTGGGATCGGCTACAGCCCCCCCTCCCACACACAAACACACACACACTCGCGCACACACAACCCTGAACAGGATAAGCGGTTAAAGATGATAGATGGATGTGATAGAACAGAAAGTGGGATCTGTGGCTTCAGATGAATTTTGAATGGTGTTTTATCCTCTGAACATTTACCCAGCTTCTGATGGTGTTTAAGTGCCTGTGCGCGCCAGGATCTCATGTTACGGCATAGCAATGTTGTGGCAGTGAAATCTGATGATCGGCAATCAACTGTTTTATTGGTCAAAACATGCCAATGGGCAATAAAACATAATGGAGCTCACAGAACAGGCCGCAAAGTTGACTTGAGAAAAAGGAGTTTCTTTTGTTACTGTCGATGAGGTTCAGTTTAGGCACTTATGACACCACCTGGCTGTCTATCTACTGAGAGCAGGCAAGCAGCGAGCTGACATAAAACGCTCAGAGTGGGTTGAGTGGCTGCCTAGTGTTTCATGATATCAGCAGTTTGACAAGAACAGAGAAGACCAAAGGAATTAAAGGGCATGTGATGGTTAGTCATACGTTTGTTTGTCAGAGTGCAAGCACACACACACACACACACACACACACACACACACACACACACTCCTCCGCACCATCCATTATTCATTCATGTGATTTATTTATGTTATTTCTCTCAAAATGGGACTGTTTTTCCTTGGGTTTGTAATCTGTGTTTCAGCTGGCTCACTGTGAGGCTGAAGGAACAACATGCATTTCTCCCATGAGACCTTATTAGGCATCAATTATTGAAGACTCGACTATCTCTGTAGTAGCAGCGACGCCATCACCAGTGTTTTAGTTCACATGCAGAAATTTGTATCGGTAATACACAGGCTGTGTTTTTAGTTCATTTCGAAGCACTCAATGTTTTCAGAACAAGAATGATGATGATGATTTAAGGCGAAATAATTTTCTTCATGCGCTGGTCAATTTTGAGATTCTGGGCTATAGCTTTCTTCCATAACTTTCAGACCAGTGTCAAGAAAACATATAAAATGCACATTGAGTTGTTTATTTTATTACTTTGTCCATTTGAATCTGTAGATTTATCCTAACTGTATGCATTTGTATTTAATACATTGTTTGCATATTCAAACATAATATCTTCAGAAAACTAATAAATTGTCTTAATGTAAGATATCAGCTGGGGAACTTTCATAGTTCCTCAGTCATAGCCTGATTTACATGACATTTCATTAATTTTGTATGGCTGTTAAAAGTATTTTATTTATCTAATTTATGGAGGGTTAGATTTGATAAAAAGATATTTACAAAAATCTTTGACTCCAATATGTCAACAAAAGGAAACAAGAATGATGCTTTATCAAATGTTCGGATTTATGATCTAGAAAAGTTTGCTAATTAGCACGTATCTAGTAATTGTGTGACCCTATTCATCTGTAGTGACTGCTTGATAAGAATATTTCACTCTTTTCTGTGCCGCTCACAAGTCCACGTTTTGGATTCAAGCTTATTTTACAAATGTTTCATCTCATCTCTCCTTATACATCATCTGATGTGCAATCATTTTAGAAACTGCAGTTCAATTTCAGACTTTTTTTTTAGACTGCTATTGATTATTTGTACACAATGTCAAGTTCAGTTACATTTTTCTGCCACAAGTACACATACAGTATGTAAGTGCACAGAGAGTGCAATATAGGATTTTTTATATTGAATAGACATGCAGTAGTAGATACAAAGTGCACTGATAGCACTCCCCCCGACTTGTAAATACACTGATGTGTCAAACATTCATGGATTTGTATTAATGGATAGCTTCTTGGTCCAGCTTCTCCTGCAATCATTAACAGACAGAATATTAGCTAATGAAGTTGTGCTTTCAAATGAATGACAAATTACCAAAACATACTAAGTGTGTAGCTACCGAGCACATAGTAAGTATTTCACCGTAATGTGTACACAAACAAATGGCACTGTTTTGTATGTTCAAGAGTTAACCCGAGCCATAAACGCTGTACTTGTCTGCTGAGACTCCAGTGTGCATTGTTGATAGCAATGATTAACTCATCTATGCTTCTTTTTCTTTTTTTCCTTCTCTTGTCGCAAAGCCTTTGAAGAGAAGCCTCAGCCACAGTTTTACAGTGAAGGAGAAGGATTTAGCTTGGATCTTTGCAAGCATAATCTTTATTGTCCCTCCACAATAATGCCGTCCAACCTTGGCGATTGTTGTACAGCTTGATGATTTAGATGGCCGAGTGACCTTGGTGATTCGGGGATAGGGGACCAAGCCTAATGAGATGCATATGACTCAAGAGCTAACTCAAATCAGCAGAGGGAGTGTGAGCTAATAAGGACTCTCTCTCACCTGCAGAGATTCCAGACCTCGTGTAAAATGTGCTATGTAGAGAGCAAATGCCGATTCGGTCTGATCAAAAACGCTGCACATGCCAGCAGGGGATGTGAGACTGAGTGGTTGAGGAAATATATTAATCGATTTGTCTGGGATAAAGACGGAGCTGCTTCACTGTGTTGTGGTTTTGCACACATACCTCAAGACACATGTCCCACTCCTTCCTGAGACTTTCAGTCTGTGAACCTTTTAATAATTGCTCTCTGGTGACTGAATGTTATTGATTTTGACTTCAATGATTAGTGTCCCATGGATATGGAATTAATGCACAAGTATATCCTTATGAGGATTATCTCAAAACCAGGCTTCATTTGAAGTAATTTGATATTGTAGGGTTTTCTTGTCGAACTATATTTAAATGTTTAATAGAGATCCTTTTACTGACTTTTATTGTTTCTGCTGGGATGTTGCCAATTTTACCTTCAAACTCTTGTTAACTGTTTTTAGTAACACTACTAATTAGTTTAAGTATTTATAATGCAGTAAACATTACTTTATTTATAACTAATGTATTGAACCTATGTTATAGGCAGCAGAAATACAATACAGTGTATATTAACCTTTCACTGCCTACCTCTCTCCCTGTAACTCACAATTATTACCAGTATTTTTTTGTATCAGCTGGTCACAGGGGCGATACTGGAGGCACCTATTTGTATTGCACAAAATGGAAAAACACCATGTCAGGTGACCGATTACAATGTGACACATTTTCTAAATTAATTCTGGTCCCCGCCTGCCACTTTGTGTTATAACCAACTGCCTCAGTCCCAAATTGTGCCACAGAACCATTTTAGACTTTGCTTGCCTTGCTTTGATATTACCTGGGATGAAAAAAGGGTAGTTGAACTAAATTACAATTTTACCACATCTTGAGTCTTTATAAATCTTTTCTATTTGCCCAGAGAGCTGCTGGCTGATGCTGTGTGCTGGTGGTCCAGGCTGTTTGATGTGGGTCTCTTGCTTTTTATCACGAGGCATTCATCTCTGTCAAGGCTTGTTATTGGATGGCAAAAAAACAAAAAAGAGTCTAAAGGACTACCAGATAAGGTACAGTGATCTTGTCATGGTGAGTTATCCCCCTTGTGATTTGTGTCTTGTAGGTTTCCTGAGCATCCACGAAGAGCTCGAGCAACTTACAGCCAGTTTCCTCAGAGTAGAGTCCTCCATGACCTTTGGGATGGGTTTCGCCACCAACTCAATGAACATTCCAGCAATTGTTGGCAAGGTTTGTGATTTAATAAATGACACATACAGTATAAAAGAAGTCCAACTAATATATGGGTGTCATTTTTCCAGCGCAGCAGAAATTAATCTAATTAGCCCAACTTGTGTTCCTTCCTTGCATATGGCCTAGATTAATGACTAACAGTCAACTAAACTCAGCTGAGAACAACTCATGCCCCACCCCAATTTATTAAAATCATAATTAAACATTACAGTAGCCAGGAGGATAAAGCTCTAGGCATACATAGCTGCTTTCAGTCACATAGACGAGGAGCGGCAGGCTTTGTTAAGAGCACTATTCAAGGGTTTGATTAACCATACTGTTAATCAAACAGTATGGTTCACACAGACAGCTATGGGTTACCAGGGGCAACACACCAGGGGCAACACACAGCTTGAATATCGGTGATTGGAACGGACAGGAAGAAGGGGAGGTCGGCTGTTTAAGTGATGAGAACGGGGTCCTTTATGCAGCTCAAGAGGTGCAGCCGCCCCTGAGGCTGCAGCCCCAACAGTTGCCCTGCAGGGGCTGGGGGTCAACCTACACTGCCAACACTATCCTACAGGGACGGGCTGTGCAGGCAGAGCGGCATTAGAGTGACAGCGGCTGGTAGACCAGGGACCAGGCCAGCTGGACCCCAGGCCAAAACGAGGGTATCCATCACTGAGGCGGTGTCAACATACCCTCTACAAGAGTTCATTCAAACTAATGCAGTCAAATGCTCAGAGCGTCACTGTTAAATATGCTAATAATCTGGAGAGAATTTCGTGGAACAGCTGAATTCATTTGCATGCTGATTTTTATGGAATATGAAGCACCATACTCATAGAGTGATGGGTCTGGAGGTCGAAAATTCATCAAGCAACATGTGCAGTACATACGACTGTTATCAAACACAGAGGACCTAGAGATGGAGCATTATGATGGAGGCCTGGAAGGGAAGCGGGGCTACAGGAGTGGGCTGTAATTGGCCTTTTAGAGCAACACTTATTATACAGCACATTGCACCAGGGCACAGCGCAAAGCAACAAAACATATATAAATAGATAGAAAATAATGCAATCTGGCAGAAAACAGATTGAAGTGTGTAGGTTGGTAGCACACACGGGTGGTTTTCATCCGTATGCGGTTATACTGATGTCGTGTAATGTACATACAGGAATACTGTGGAGTTTGTAAGTGATTTCAAGAATGCAGGAACATGTGATTCAGCTATTACTCTGGAATGTAATCGCTTTCTTGGACACATTTTAATGAAATCTTTTCTCTGTGGTAATTTCCAGGGTGGTTTGATACTGAGCGACGAGCTCAATCACACGTCTCTCATCTTGGGGGCCAGGCTGTCCGGAGCAACGATCCGTGTGTTCAAACACAACAGTAAGTCCAGTAACCGTTTTGTTTTGACATTGTTCATAGTGCTTCCGCCTGACAACATGCAAATACATGATTCATTGCAGCCACAATGGGTTGTTTCAGTTTGCCAACATGATGCCTGAAGTTCATTGCTCCTGCCAAACAAACATTGTTGATACAGCGTTATGATGTATATCATCTGCCTTAGATTATGTGTTATGAGCCACCACCAGTGCTCACATTATTCAGTTTGTCTTCTAACTGTTGCTGCTGTGAGAAGCACACTACTTTCTGTGCGGTACAGGATTCGCCTTAGGAAAGACCTACTTAACATTCTGTGTTTAGAGCAGCAAATGTAAAAGCTTTGGGTTCAGTTCACAGTCACGACTGTTTTATCCATGAGCAGATGAGCTGCATGATCAAAGTTTGTTTTGAATGAAAATGTCCCCTTACTTAAACTAAAAGCTCTCTATTTCATGATCGAGATACACACTGTCAATAGATAAGATAAGGGAGAATTGTTTCATCAACATTCATCGTGCTTCCATTGGAAACACCCACTGCTCTTTCAAGGGACAGACAAAAACGAGCCAGTCCTGTGGCAGCAAATGTGTCCTGACAGGTACAAGCCGAGTCTGTTATGGGTCCTCCAAGCAGATCCCAGAAGCCTGTGTAAAGGCAAAGAGCCCTCAGGCACCGGAGTAGCTGAGCCCTCCCTTCCTTAATACCTCCAGCACCAGACATTCATTCACTCTTTTATTAGTAGGCCAATGTTTACCAAGAGGGCCCAACCAATCAGCTCAGCTCAGATAAGCACATATAAGTTTCAAAAAACGGTGCAACCTCAGTCTTAAATATCGGAGATCCTTTATTTATGGTTTTTGAAATATGTCAGCGATGTATGACATGGAAGGGTGGTATTTCATAACAGAGATGCCCATGAACTGGTTTGTCCAGTCTTAGTGTGAGGCTTCTGTGTTGGAAATTCTTCAATTAGTCCGAGATAAAGAACGCTTCTTTCAAATAGCATATTCAGTGGGAGGTTAGGGTTTGTTTGTAATGCTAGAAGCGTTAGTGCACCCGGAGGGTCCGTGCATAGATAACATAACATTTTGTAGATATCCACAACTGTATGCACGTTTCTTGTGTCAAAGCAAAGACTCACCGTCCCCCTCAGCACAGTCTTACAGCTTATCCCAAATCAGTGCTTAACTGTGAAATAATCTTTTCCTCATTCTTGTCTGTACACTCTTTCACTGTCTGGTTTCCTGAATGTAGATATTGGAAACACTGGTGGTGCTCTGTTGTGATTTTTTTTCATCAGAGGAGCATCTGCTGCCTCTTCAGTAAACCTGTTTTTGTGCTGAGGGAGCTGTATCGATCATCTATGACAGATAATTAGCTGTGACCGGTTCACTCGCTGCTCAAAATGGTTGGTATGTGGGCACACTTGCTGTGTTAACCACAGCTATTCAACACTGCCCTCTGCTGGTTTTCAGCAGAGGAGCATTAATAGTGCCGTCTGTTATGAACCCTAAACCCCAATGGGAAGTTATTTAGCTGAAGCCAACATTTCAATCCTAATGTTTAGCAACCATGCCGACTGCACCAAAGAAGCCGTTGGCCAAACCCTGTTTTAGCTCGGGTAGAAAAACCTGCCTGACGGAGGTTTACATTTGCATCAGAATGCAGAGGTATTTGCTGTGTGTAGTTTGTGGAAGGTGTTACTTGCAGATAAAGCAGTGCCATGTGTACCCTGGGAACTGCCCTGCCCTGTGGGAAGTGTTACTGCATGCTTTTAGTTGGAGTTCCTCGCAAGCTATGATCTGATTTGTGCAGCACTCTACACTCAGGATCAGATTTTTACATATCAAGTGTGGAGTTGCATGATAAGCCTAACTTGACTTGCAAACATGATTTTGTTAAAGTGTGTGTCTGTCTGTCTGTCTGTGTCTGTCTGTGTCTGTCTGTGTGTGTCTGTGTGTGTGTGTGTCTGTCTGTCTGTCTGTCTGTCTGTCTGTCTGTCTGTCTGTCTGTCTGTCTGTCTGTCTGTCTGTCTGTCTGTCTGTCTGTCTGTCTGTCTGTCTGTCTGTCTGTGTCAGACATGCACAGTCTGGAGAAGATGCTAAGAGAGGCAGTTTGCTCAGGGCAGCCACGGACACACAGGCCCTGGAAGAAGATCCTCATCATGGTGGAAGGCATCTATAGGTCAGCCGTCATTAAGAAACACACACACACACACACACACACATTCGAGTAGTTGCTCTCTCACAGACGCATATCATTGGTAAGTTGAGCTGTTGTATCTTTCTTTGTAAGTGTAGGCTTCCAGGTGCTCTTTAGCAGAGCCAGACTTAGGTGGAAATCTTAAATTGTAACCTGAGGAGAGCTTTAACTTTCAACTTGTGTTTAGCAGTGCCTGTAATGGTCTCTTTTTCAATTGCTTCCCTCACTACCGTTGAATAATAGACTGTGTGTATGGTTGGGTACCGTTTCATTACTAGAGAGAAGAGAACGGTACCGTGTGTGTGTGTCTCTCCCGGCAGAGCGCTATCCTGAGTCTTAGTGACCCTCTCCATCTGCTCATTAGCTTCAAATCAAGGCCAAATGGAGCCACAGAGATTGACTTGGCTACACCCCCAGCTCCAACTGCCATGCTCTTTTTCCTTTCTTCCCTCTTTATAGCCTCATTTCAGCGCTTCTGAACTAAAACACAACATATCCATCGTGCATCAAGCTGTGGCGTTTGTTTAATTGTTTTATGACAGACATTTTTATCAAATGAAGAGCAAAATCTGGAACATGGCTATCAGTTGGTATCAACGTAACCATTAGTTTCACAACTAGCCTGCTAATTTGAGAGATAACTTAATTGCATGTAATCAGAGTGTCTTTATCCAGCAATAATGCCTAATGTCAGGCTCAGACAACAAAGAAACCTTTCGGTGCGGCACTGCAAGAACTAATACTCCATCTATCGCCTCCCTGTAACATCAAAAGGCTCAGATGGAGAGTAAGCATGCTTAGCTATATCCTGGCCCTGCCTTTGATGTCCACCTCGGCCCCGGTGAAACACTGTCTTTTGTCATTTTTCAGCCATAGCAAGGATAGCAGGTCTGGGATTGCTCTATGTTCTTCAACCATACACTCACGATGCTGTCTGTTTGTAGCCTTAAAAGGCTTGCAGCAGAGGCGAGGAAGAGATGGGAGAGAGGTGGGAGTAAAGTGAAAGAGTTCAGCGGAAAGATTCCTGGAAGATTCTCAAATTATATAATATGCATTTAGAGACATACAGATGCTCTGCAGTGGATAAAGTGAGGCCGGGGTCAGATTCTTTCCCTTTTAAACCCGATCCCTTTAAGAGTGTGGTTTATAATTGATGAAACGTGCACATCTTGTTCCTTTTGTAACTGTATGCTCTGCTTGTGTGATTCCCATGTGATTAGCATGGAGGGCTCAGTGGTGCGACTTCCTGAGATCATCGCTCTGAAGAAGAAGTATAAAGCATATCTGTACCTGGACGAGGCCCACAGTATCGGAGCAGTGGGGCCGACGGGGAGGGGAGTGAGCGAGCTGTTCAACGTCAACCCAGCTGATGTGGACGTGATGATGGGCACCTTCACCAAGAGCTTTGGGGCTGCTGGAGGCTATATCGCAGGGAAAAAGGTAACTGAAGTTTTAGCTTGTTCTGTATTATTGTTAGTAGTCAATATTCATATAGTTATATCACTGCGTTGTCATTATGAATGCAGTTTTTTTTCCAGTTTTTTTCAGTTTTATATATAGAATTTAATTCGATTCGATTTCTTCCACACATTTATTTTATAGGAAGGCCTTCTAATGGTTTCAGGTTTCATTAGATTGCTGGCAGTATAGAGTGAGTAAGGCAATATAAAAGGATGCATGTACAATTAAAATAGAGACATAAGGTAAGTATAGTTATATATCCATCATCACTGCTTCCAGTCATGTGGAAACATAGTCTGGTTGCTATGCAAACAATCCCTCCTGGACCCAATCCGGGTCAAGATACATTTCAAAATATACAGCGTGTGGGTGGGATAAATCGCACTGAAACATTTTTGACAGCCTTAAGTAAAATGCCATTCTTATAAAATAAAATAACTGAGCTGAACCTTCCCTGACATTGTTTAAACAACCTGGCAACCATTGTCTGTACACAGTAACAACATCTACCCATATGGCTCCATAGTAGGTGAAAACACACCATACAAAGTATGTTCAAATATTTTTACCCTGTCTGATTTGAACCATACACACTCCAGCACACCCTGCCTCTCTTGTAGCTCTCACATGTCCAACAAATGTTCCTCAGGCTGTGGCATCGGGCCTTTGTAATTCCTTTTTACTCCATTAAAAGTACACTTTAGTACATACTAATCAACATGGCAGTTGATTAGAAAGCAACAGAGGAAATGGCCATGTTGCTTGAATTAGGTATTCTGTCGCCTGATGTTGGCTCTGCCCTGCTCTGCCCTGCTCTGCCATAATAAGAAGGTAAAGCTGGCAGAGGGCCAGCCCCTTCTTGTGGCAGGCGTCGGAACTGCGCTCCAGATTTAACAGGATGACTTTTAACAAGCATGATAATGTTTGAAGTAAGAACACTCTGCCTGGTTTGACAGCTGGCTGTAGTAAAGTCCTGAAAGAAACGGGCAGGAAAAGAGAGAGAAAGCCTTTAGATTTGAAGTATTTGTTGTTGCGGTGAAATCCCCCAAATCCGACATTAAGTGGATACGGGTTGACCGACAAAAGACTGCAGATGTGTTCTGGAAAACAGTCATGTTATAGCTATTTTATGAGAGTACCAAAAATAAATACACCAATAAATACACTCCAAGCTCCTTCTAATTCACTTCAACCTTGCATGTAGGAAGCTTTTATTCATTAACCCTTTTCTCAGAAGTTGGATTGCAGTGAGATTAGGTTATTAAATACATCCGTTGAAGTGGGTGCCCCGTTCTGGCACCACTCCGCAGCATTGTGGACATGTATCACCACGTCAGTATTGCGGCCGCTTTGAGGCTGAGGAAACACTCTGAGCTGTCAGTCCATGCCGCAGATGTGAGATGGATTTCGGACATGTTCCCTTAACCGGTTTATCTTGGTCGCGGCGAAATCCTGCGAGGGCCCTAAAGCGGTCAAAATCCCCTGCCGTAAACGAAAACAGATGTCCGGTTGTTTCAGGGTTCTTATCCTACGTTTGAGCATTTCCCACTAAAATCGTGTGCGTGTGCGTGTGCGTGTGTGTGTGTGATCTCCGGCTACGTGTCATCGCCCTGCACCCACTGGCCACTGAGCAGCACCCCGTCACAGCTCCAGGCCCCGCTCCCAACCTCAGACCACTTACTCGCGTGCTCCTAAGACCCATGACCGAATCGGTTTCCTGAAACTCTTCTCTTGACAACCACTTGCAGAATGAATCTCCTGCTGACAGTTAGGAATAATGAGCATGGCAGTCTTTATTCTGGCTCCTTTTAGCCTCAAATTAGTGAGCGGGCTACTCAGAGAGAGAGAGCAGGAAAGAGTCCAGAGCTACTCTACAGTCAATGCCAAGATAGTCATGACAGAGAAATGACTTGAGGCACTTTAATTGATTCTCAGGTGTTGACTATACATGAGCTCGCTCTAGTGGTGCTACAACAACAGTGCAGTGCCACACTTTCATAGCAGGTCTAAAATTAACAGTTTGTCGGTGAACGCATATACACTTTGTTTTCTAAACGTTTAAAAAGAAAATGTATTGTGAACATACTGTCTTGTGTCCCGTGCTGCAGGAGCTGGTGGACTACCTGCGCTGTCATTCTCACAGTGCAGTATACGCCTCAGCCATGTCCCCTCCTGTGACCGAACAGATCTTGCGTGCCATGAAGTGCATCATGGGAAAAGACGGGAGCACAGAAGGTGAGTGCTTCACCTCATTGCGGCTCTCCCCCAGTGTAACGTCGCCCTCCATTTCTTATTATCCACATGCTCGTCAAAGCTGATGTTCTTTACACAGATAAATATTATGTCTAGCTTTATAAAATGTTTTACACCTTTTTAATATAATTTTAATGGAAACAATAGCAAACCAAATCCAGAGGACTGGACCAATGTTAACATTAGGAGTAAGTCCAGACCTGCAGGGAAAGACAAACAGCTGCTTGGTCAGAAGACGTGGTAGCAATTACGGGGGGCTGTAGCGGTAAAAGGGGGGCGGGGGGCATGCAGTCCCTGAGCACACGTGACCCCAACGTGGAGGAAATCATTTTCATATGTGTGTTGTGAGGAGCACTGTACCTCTCAAAAGGTTTCTGCTTAAATGGCATCAAACATTAGTGCAGGGGAGTAGTCATTACCGGACCGGTTGCAATACTGCCAGAGCAATGAGTTTTTGTAATTCTGGTAGTGGTTGTAATGGAAGGAGAGGCAGTGGGAATGGAGTTAGGACATGTAATGTTTGAGACAGTAGTGGTAAGTAATAGTACATTTTACCCAGATCTACAGAACTTAGGACAGGTGTTGCGGTAAAGAAACGCCAGTCCTCTAATTCATTTGAATGTACGTAGTGCGTTCATCCTCAAGCGATGGGGACTAGGGCAAAAAGAAGGCTCCAACAACTTGTGGACACACGTAACTACATCATGCCATGGTGGCAAACGACAAAACCAACAATCCAGAGCTGTAGCACCCTGCCACAAGTCGTTAAAGACGTTAATCGTTGTGCAGTCACTCAGTTTTAATAAGCCATTACTCTGCTGCACGACCCTGATGTAACCGCCACAATGCCTGATTTGGTGTGAATGCAGCCCTTAAGTGTGCTCCATAAGACAAAGAATACACAACATGTCTGCTGTAGGGTGCTGAAATGGGTTAATCCCTCCAAGGACTACAGCCTGGCGTATCGCAGTTTCATGCAGACATGAGTAACTTTCTCCTCTGGCTCTGAACCAGACATGCTTCGTATCTGACGCAGCCCGGCGAAATACCTGCTGTGGAGAAATGAGTCTTGACCTGTCTTTCAGAGGGCAGGGAACACAGCAAACAGTGAGGTCTTATAACTATTTGGCTCCAACATCCATCACAACACGATAAATGCCCACTGTGACAAGAAACGTCACATTCACTTTATATGCCTGATAGGTTTTTATACCTCTTCCTCTCAGTCCTCCTCTGCCCCCCTCGTCTTTCTCGTTGATGTTGAATTTCGCACTTTAAAGCAAACTGGAGCTCTGAAACGGGGAAAAGCCCTGGCCGACAGCAACATCCGCACATTCTCACCTACTCATATGATTTCTGAGTCTGGCAGCAGGTTTTTGACCTTCTTGCCCTCTATCTTTGCAGAGAGGAACAATTTATAAGATGGGGCCTGTGCTTTTTGGCAGATGCCAGAATGTTATGTTTTTCCCTCCCTCTCTGTCTCTGCAGAGATAAGGGGATTTAAAGTGCTCTCTTACATCCCCATGAACGAACTGCCAATCTGTTCCCAGGTAATCAGAAGGAAACAAAGTGTTCCAAGGCTGATTCACATCATTCAGAAACACAGAGCTAACCCCTTTGCTGTCTTCGATTTGTTTTCTTATACATTTAACTGAAATACAGGTGATACTTAAGCATTATTTATGTTCCGTTTCCTTCATGGCTGCGCTCCAGCAGCAGTCCACAGTCACTCATTTTGTGCGAAATCCATCGCATCCAATTTGCAAACCCTCATTTTGGCAGCGTGCAAGTGCGTACACCATGCCGTCAGGCGGACAAATCTGAACCATCTGCTGCCGCAGCGGAGTTGTAATCATGAGCGAGTTCGTAGTGGAGGCTGGAATGGCCCAGATGGAGGTGCAGGACTCGGCAAGAGATGGCACTGCAGAGATCTCACACTACATTAGCTACTACTGACGAGTGATGTCCCTCCCTGCAGGGGACAGGAGAAATGTGCATTCAGAAAACAAAAAGCAGCGTTTTACTGTTTTTTTTTATTTTATTGTTGTTTTACTCATGCTAATCTGGTGGTGTGCTCATTTTTAATTGTAGGCATTAGACGGATCCGCCAACTGGCAGAGAACACCAGATACTTCAGGGCCAGGCTGAAGGAGATGGGCTTCATCATCTACGGCAATGACGACTCACCTGTGGTTCCAATCCTGCTCTACATGCCAGGCAAAGTGGTGTGAGTACACTTAAACTCTCAACAAAAACACCTGCCTCTCTCAAAGAGCAAGACTATCGGGATGTTCATTGAGCATAGACTAATTGTGGAACAATAAGTATCAACTTTCCTATCCCTTGTCGTCACAATCAATTTGTCTAAGTGGTTTGGATGGCTGCCACGATACACACTCCAGATGAATCCGTAGTGGAGACTGTCTGTGTAGACTGGCTGGCTGTAACCTCTTCAGAAACATCAGGTATTGATTAGGTATAACCCAGGGTGCTTTGGGCCGCTCAGGTGTAATCAGTTGGGTATAAAGTGTCATTTCAATGCCAGTCACCACTAATATCCATGAAAAGGACAATTCCACCAAGTAATTTGGGTTAATCAGCAGCTTCTGGTTTTGCATTGCTCAAATTTCATGAGCATTAATGATGATGGGGAAAGAAGTATAATTTCACCAGTATTCTTTTTTTTGAAGCAATTGTATAACAATTACAATGTTATTTGTTAATATCATTTTTCAGAGTTTTCCAACTGAAATCTTTCTGTATCTGTAGTTACATATAACATATAATTGATGTTAAATGTGCTGGTGTTAGATTGAGGTTCTGCACTAGCACACACGTCATTTAAAATACATAAGACTGTCAATGTGGGCGGCGTCAGATTCACTTAACCATTTTCAAGCACGTCGTATGGTTTGAATTCTCCAAACTGTCCACTTTGCCACAAAATTGAGAGGTATTCACTGATTGGACACATTAAAGTAGGGGTCATCAGAAATATGCTGATTCTAGCCCTTCAAAATTGTTAGTCATGTGTTCTTTTTTAATTTAACGATGCCACACATCCCAACTACATAATTGAGGATTTGGAGGGGCTCGAAGAAGCATTCCTCGTGACTTTTAATGTGATGAGGCAAAGCAGTAAAACCGTCCTCATTCTGAGGTGTAGGGTCTTCAGACTTCAGACCTTAAAATGTGACAAATATGGGATATTGTGTATTAGCTCTGCAACAAGTGATGTCCATTTCTGCCCTGATTCGGTTTTCCATTTAATTGCACTATATGGTGTTTATCGACTTGTGGCGTTACTGTTGTTGGTTTGAGTAGTGTGTTGGTATCAAGTTTTGTAATTCTGAGCACTGTATGTTTAGCATTGTAATGATGAACAGAATTAATTTCCTTGACGCAGATAGATATTCTCACTCAAAACCTTGTAAACGACCCAAACAATCACTTTGGGTGTGATTTTAATTTTTACACTCATTTGTTAACGAGAATATAAATAAAGTGATTTTTCTTTCTCTTTTTACATTTTTTAACAGTGCTTTCGCTCGAGAAATGCTGCAGAGGAAAATTGGTGTTGTGGTTGTCGGCTTTCCAGCCACACCGATTACAGAGGCCCGAGCTCGCTTCTGTCTGTCTGCATCGCACACCAGAGCCATGCTGAACCAGGTACGCACACGTTTACCAACATGATGTTGTTCTGGGGCTCCTGAAGCTCATTTCTTCCCCCTGACTCAAACCCAACACACACAATCTGAGCCTGTTCCTCTGTCCTCAGGTGCTGCACCATATGAACGAGGTGGGAGACCACCTCTGTCTGAAGTTCTCACGACTGAAATATTCCTCTTCTCCTGACCTCTGTGATGAGACAGACTCTGAGCCGGGCAGCTGATATGACCCTTGGCACCTTCATTTCACCGTGTCAAAACAAAGTCTAAGTGTCCATGCCACAGCAGACTCATAAACACACAACGCAGAGTAACACCCATGTCTCACAGCAGAAGAGGGGCCAAATGTTTAGCAGCTGCTTTTTATATGTTTGTAAAACATTGTGATTTAACAGAACACGTATTTGTGCTTCTGGGAGTCTCTATATGAACTATTTAAATGCTTACATTTTGATGTAAATACATACATGAACTTATTGCACAAGCATTTGCTGGATTGATCTCAAAACTCCAGTAAGGTATAAAATATATGTTTATATTGAGTCTAATCCCTTTGTTAGTTCAGTTTAGAGGCTTTTCTATTAACTTGTGTCTATATCTATTAGACATTCAAAACTTTCTATGGAAGCATTTTTTGCTTCTCATGATGTAACATCCGCCTCCATTTATTAGAAATGCTGGTGGTGGTTGTTATTATTAGAGAATACTGCAGTCTCTATAGAAGTTGATGGAAGGAGTTCCATTTATTTCTTGAATATGAAGTAGTAGTTATGAAAATGTTTGTAGTCATTTCATCGCATGGTTTAATGCTGCATTGTGAAAATGTTGAGTCGGCTGATTGATTTTTTTTTTTTAAAATTCTCCAGTAAAACAACAACAATACTGCACATGAAAATGTCCTGAATGGGTTTTGAACCAGAAAGCTACATTAATTACGGCTTCTAAAAGTGCCAATATGTTCCCTTTGAATCTGTCTTTTCCTGGTGCGTGATTATTTATACTTCTCAAGACTGAAGTGATTAAGCCGCAGATGAGGAAGATGCGTTCCATCAAGAACTGTTTTGATAAAACTTTCCTCGGTGTAAGACCGCTTTCATCTCTACGGTAAATGATAACCTCCCTGTAAATAAAAGATCACACAGCAATTACTCAACTACTGCGTTAAATCTCCACAACCCCCGCACAGACTGAAAAAGGTGTTATGGCTTGTTTTGTGGCAAGACTGCTCATATTCACCGGGTCTTAGCAGCTTCATTGATGCTGTTTTAAAGACCTGCTGTTCCCTTCCACACACAGTCTGCGTAACAGTTGTGAAGGTAAGCATGCAGAGTATGCAGCACACGAGCCAACAGAAACCTAAACTAGCAATTAACGCCAAACTTTAAATTCTCGTGGTATGGGGTAATCATTTGATTAACACAGGAAGGATTATAGATGAATGATAAATGTGTTTTCACAATGTGTCAGACTGGGTCTAGTCGACACTTGTTTGCCCTCGGGACGTTACAGTGTTTGTGTTTTTTTTTTTCTCCTCATAAACAACATAGTTATGAGATTTTGCAAGTTGGATTGCAATATGCAATCCATGAGGGGGAAAAAGAATGCTAGATGAACTGCAAACAAAGACGTGGTAGGAAAAAAGAAGACTTTTCCTTAAAGGAGAAAACCATTGAAATCTATGGTAGATAAAATAGATTATGTGAGTGAATATCCACATCTGGTTTCTATTGCCAGGAACAACAGAAAACCGTTTCGCTCATATCTGTGATGTCATACTGTACCAATGCACTGTTCCATAAAGATCTAGAGGAGATGTGAAAAGGTGGCCTCACAATGCTGCATTGATGTTCACGGGATGTCTGTTAGTCATTTGTGTTTACGTTCACCTTTAGTCTGCATGTGAACATTCTGAAATACATTGTGGGTTTACAGCAGAAGACAGATGTGTGTAAGAAGAAATGTTAAGGCTTGAATTCCTTCTCAGACATAACTCTGTGCTTTGCAGATGTGGAGTTCTCAAATACTAAGCTCCACTGTGAATATGCAGAATGGCCAACTCTAATTTGCTGAGATTTATGAGCAACAGATGCACAGCAGGAATAATTCCTATTTGACAAGGACATTATGTTCAAAGATCATATTGGTGGCTATATTTAAAAACTGCTTTTTGCTTTAGTCAGTATTAAGACTTAATATGGGACCGACTTCTGAAGGAAAAATGTGTGTGGTTCAACTAATGGAAACCTTATATAACCTGAAATGTGTGTGTGAAACTTCTATTTCAGAAACAATTTGGTCAAATAACTCTTTATCTGGACAGACCTCTCATTATACAACAGTCCTGCTGGCAGACAACTCGTGTCATCATCAAATTTTAACTGACTTCCTACTCCAGAGGCGTCGCTTTAAAGGTAGTGGTGTCAAGGTAGGAGAGCACACGTCCACCGTGCACGAGTCACGTGTCCCCAAACTTCCCTCCAGTCACTTCCAACTGCTCTGAGTTTCAGCAGAAGTGGCAAATGGTCCGGCGCTGCGTGGCATTCAAAACATCTGCGCTGCCTGACTACTGGTGGCAAGGCCCCAGAGACCTGCCTGGCTCTTTTGAACTGCAGATCCACACACACTGCACTTATTGGAATGGCATGTAGCTGCTATTCTGAAGGGGGGATCCTCCACTACGCCTTTGATGTCCACCACTGTGTCCAAAGCCGGCGAGCCATTCTCTCTGCTCTCTGTTTCCCATTTAGACAGGAGATTTTTCTATTCTGGAGAGGGATGTTTTTTGAAGTGAAGCAGACAAAGAACAGATTTACATGGTTTAGACAGCTATGCTGGGCCTGCAGTGAGAAGGACTGTAACCGGAGGTTGCAGTAAAGCTGTACTGGGAACCACTTGTTAACAGAGCGTAATGAAGTAGGCCAGTCTGCTGCATTTCATTGGAACGGACTAGGAGCAATTGTATATGTATTTACGACTAATTCAGACATTAGATCTTATCTGATATTTGTGAGATAATTATTGAGAATATTGGGGTTTTAATGAAATGTTATCCTGGTTATGTCATTTATCAGAGGTCCATTTTCATCACTTTCAGCTGCCAGTTACTCTATTAGAAATCCTTCCAATGATAAGTAAGCTGCCACTCGGACAGATTTACTCACTCGGCTTTCTGGCACGCGTGGGCATCAGATGGGCATCAGAGGGGCACATTGGAGTTTTATCTCAGCTGAAGGGTTCAGGACCTGAGTTTACCAAACGTCTCATTACTCCAGGGACTCGTCACACAGACTTTTGGAATATAATGGGGCCCCTTTGTTGGTTTAAATTACGGACCCATTGAAACCATGTGATGCAGGAACACGTTTTTTTTTTTATTTTGGAGTCTTAATTTGTCCGACGCTTTGGATCCGCTGCTGTTGCGCTGTCATGATCTGCTGGCATGAAGCGCCATTTGGCAGCCACGAGGATTATGCATGCGCACAGCCAAGGAACCACTATGTGTTTATATGGTTTTACGCGAGCTGTTATGACACTGACAAATAATCCATGACACAAAAAGTATCGTGTTAGTCTACCTCAGTAACATTATTGTTCCACTTGTTGCCCAAACTGAATGTACCGACTTCAAAAGGTGACAAACGGCATGAGCTGCCGGGTCGCCTCCATGCCTCGGGGCTCAGTGAACTGTCACCCAGCATCCCTGCTTGGTGCATAATTTGACACAGCTCCTTGTCCTTTGAAGCGGACAATAAAAAGCCTCACGAGGGCTAATCACATTACGCACCATTTGTCTCGCGTAAGTGAAGTGTTGCGGCACCTTCCGTTGGAGCGTTTGAATCAAAGAACGAGACAATCGGCCTCTGCTGCACACATGCCGACAGGAGAGGCAGACCTCCTGCAAAGCGCCTCCGGGAGTCTTCCTCTCCGCGCAACGACGCGCCCGTGCGCCCGGTGCGCCTCCGGGGGACCACCAAGGATATGGAGTCCTTGTTGGGGCTGCGACATGACTTATCGCTGTAGAATAAAGTGACTTGGAAAGACTTGTGTCTGTTGAAATGGGAAACTTTATTCAATCTGATTTGAGATATTGGGCTTTTGTTTGTTAAAGGTACAATAAATCGTGTCGTGTTCGTCCGTTTGCAATGGGAAAAGTAGCACAATAAATACACTTTTGAGGTGTTTCACACCCGAACTTCCACCATCCACCAACTTGGGGAGGACTATTCGAGAGGGACGAAAGAGTTAACAGGGGGAGGGCGCCTGCTCAGGGGCGGATGGTATAAAAGCGCCTCAAGAGCGCACATCAGGAACAGCGCGTGTTTCAGAAAGCGGCAGTTTGACTTGTTTCCCCCAAAAGGACTCGTGAGAGACGCACGCCAGCGCGGGGCTTCCTTTCGGTGGGCTTGATGGATGAATACTGCTTTTGAGGAGGACTGGACTTCACCGCAAAGTCTGAACTGGGAAGATATACTTTTAACTATACCTGCGCTCACTTCTCCAAAGGTACAGTCTTCGTCGAATACCGCCGGAGAGCGCAGCATGTGGACACCGAGTCACGCGTTAAGCGCCTGAAGGGGAAGTGAGGAAAAGTGGAGCGTGGGGCTGAGAATGTGGCGGGGACACCACGGGGCAACTGGGCTGAAAGTTTCCTGAGCGTGGAGATTTGACGAGGGCGCAACAACAGGGGGAAGTGTTAATGCTGCGCTGGATCAGCCCTGCAGTATCCAGTAGATCAGCACATTAACGCATACATATGTGGCTCAAAATCAAACTATATGAAACATCTGTGAGAGGATCAATCTTAATTTAGGCAGTTTACAAAGAACCCCCCCCCCACCACAACACTGGATCCAACTTCATTTCCAGCACTTTTTTTTCCTCCAAATTATCCGACCATCCCACTTCCGATCCTTTTCCCTTCATTTTTGCAACTCTGATTCCCGAAGTGGCTCCGAAGTGGTGTTGCGGCTCCTCGTCCCCGGCGGATCCGGAGATCGGAGTCTCTGCACCGGGAGGAGGCGGAGTCGGAGCCCCGGCCACACCGCAGGCTCCCAAGGGCGGCCGCGTCAAAAGGATGGTGCGACTGGCGGCGGAACTGCTGCTGCTCCTGGGACTCCTTCTCCTCACCTTGCACATCACGGTGCTGCGGAGCAGTCCGCTGCCCCAGGGAAATGAAACTCTGAGCCTGGATCAGGACACAGCACTTACGGAGGTGAGTTAGGACATCTGCAAGTAAGTAGGAGCAAGTAGTACAAGTACACAGGGGGTTTGACAATATGCTCATTTGAGCCGACGGCCCAGGTAAAATAAAGCCTCAGTTTCCTGGGTACCCTGTGAGTCTTTGGGGCTTGTTGACATACACACGGATGTGGTCTCCCTAGGGTGTCCCCCGGGAATAACAGGGAGCCACTAGAGGGATGGAACATGGGGCATGCAGGGTCAGAGGTCAGCCCTCCTGCACCAGACACACCTCCCTATTGTTGGGGGTTAAACGCTATAGCTGCAGGCCCTTCTCTGTCATCACGGGCTCATCACTGTCACCCAGGCTTTCAGTTGACGAGGTGGAGGGTCAGAGCTGAACCCCCGAAGGTGGAGAAGAGTCCGGCATCACACTGACTTCTGCCTTCGGTGCCCTGCTCCAGATCAAGCCTCAGGCCCAACATGTTTTTATTTGACAGAGCACTATACTCATATGTGTGGTAAATGCTCTATGGACAGACAGAAGAAACAGAATACTATAAATAAAACAATACGCAGTTTGGAAATCTTTTTTGACATCGATGTACTCTGGTCAAATAGATTTTGATGACAGCTTTCCGGGTTGTGCTCCAGTTTAGACACAATTTCACGAGAAAACATTTGTCAACATGACACCATTTAAGACGGGTTTAACTGTTTAACTGCCCATTTTAACATCAGCACAAAGCACGCAGATTCCAGTAGACCCTCACATCTTGACTGGGGGGTTAAGAGGTCTGGGATCAACGGACTTTTTTAGAGAGTGTTAAACATCCCACACCTGCTTTTTGATGTATATTTAGCATGTTACTGAAATACTTCCGTCGTGTCCCAGTGATAAATAGGTATTTATGCCCACTGGAATGCTGTCCCTTCATAAATTCTTTATTAGGGCTTGGGGGAAATGAATGGAAAGAATGTTTACTTCCACGGTGGATGGTGAGGGTAATTTGCAAAGCTGAAGAAATATTACAGGAATTTATCAAATATTTGTGTCACAGCCAAATGTTGGATTGGACGAACAGGATGAGGACCAGGAGAGCGTTTCTCCTGAGGAATTGCTGCAAAAAACCCTAAACACATGCCACCGAATCCAACCCGAACATCCCTTTTGTCACTTGGATTCAGGCTTGTGATGAAAGAGCCACTCATGTTGAGAAAAGCACGAGAAAAGTATTTTTTCCTTCTTTTTTTTGGGTCTCATGAATGTTCCGGTTATGCTTCACTGGTCCGCCACTGAAGACGGTGATGTCATCTTTCGGGCTGCTTGTCACGGCCCAGGGGGTGTATTGTCAGTCCAAGGTGTCATATTTAAAATGCCATTCACAGAAACACAAATGACAGGATGCGGATGCATGCACCTGTAGTGGAGAGACACAATGCTTTGGTCCAAAGCACACTATCACCACTGACCCAAGAAAGCAGACTCATCCACTGTGGCGGCGTAAATTAGTGTGCTATTATATTAAAAACCAGTATTTGTCAGTTAGGAACATGGTCTTCTACCCTTGAGCTATTTATTCACTTTATTTAGTCTTGTCTAAACAATTCACGTTTCAACTCCTTTACAGCATGTACCTTCTCTGTCTAATCCTGTAAATAAACACATAACCCATACGAGGCGTGTGTGACAGGGGAAGGAGAGTGTTCTCTTCCACCTACAGAAGTGTGGTGCTGAAAAGCATCTGGCACAATGTGCACTGCCTTCATTTCCTGCCAGCCTCCCTGGGGGAAGGACCCCTGAGTTGCTCCCAATTGAAAATGGAGTCATGCCCCTTTAAGCAGCCCTGACAAAGTGAAAAGGGGGGGAAGCGGGAAAAGACGAGGAGATACTGTGAGGAGGGAGAGGGGGTGGCTTGTGTGTGCAAGTGTTCATTCATGGTTTTTGGGTGTGGGGGGTGACATCCTGGGAGGCCCCCGATGGACCAAGGAATGGTGTGTCACTTTTGATCTCCAAATTAACGCTACTGATTTTTTTTTTTTTTTACATTTAAAGAGGTTACTCATGTGCACTGCTACAGCCTGGAACGTATCAGAGAAAAATGGAAAAAAACACGTTTTTCTTATGTTGTGTGAAAAAACTCCACTGAGAGCCTCTTGGAAAAGACAGAGAGAGGTGTTTATGTCGTCATTATTCTTTTCAGATGACTTATTCCCATGTTGAGCTCTACTAATTCTCTTCACGCATTCAGCTGAAAAGTATTTAACTGCAACAGAAAAAAATCTGTTATTAGGGTCTGTAAAATGTCTTTGTTTGTCCTTCACACTGCTGAGCTGTGCTGATGGGGCAAAGCATCTTACTTTTCCCTGTTTCTGTGAATGCTCCAATAATGAAGAGTTGTAGCTTATGGACAGATAAAGGTGGAAAAGCAATAACACCTAGCAGCATTTCTCCCATACGGATCATTCTTAGCAAACTATCCGCCAGATAATCCCTCCAAAAATAAAAAATCGCATTAGTGCTAAACTACCAATATTTGCCCATAAACCGATTTACTCTCCCCTACTGAGTGAAACATCATCACAAGTGTTGCCCTGGGATTAATCGGAATGCTTTTCAATTTGACGTTAAATAATACAAATTTGTGTCGGGATTCGATAATCTGCCTGCCATGTGTCATGCATCATAATGTGACACAACAGAAGATTCAGATAGGATTAGACCGGATAATGAAGGATTACTCTGCCCGCAAACACTGTGGCTGGCTTATACCAGCTGACAGTTTGTGTTCTGAAACATTTGTGCTCTGCATCTGCTTTCTTTCAAAAGACCAACTCATGGAGAAAGTGGTAAATCATAACTCACAGTTATTATCTGCGTCTTAATCAGCAGCCAGAGACATTTTTGGATGAACTTCCTTAACCGGCAGGTGTTGTGAATGAAAACACCTCGCAGGCATACGATGGGAAACAAAGGAACTTGTGTGTCTTCAGAGGCTGTGCAGTGTGTGCTAGTTAGGAGTCTTCTGGCAGCAGATTTAAATGAGTGTTTGTAGTATCAGCATCAGTATCAGTAAACAGAGCAACTTGTGAGGTCTGCGGTTAAATACTAATAATCATAAGAATATCATCCACGAGGGAGGAGATTAAACACAGCTGTTGACATTATTTACAGTGGTGTGTATGTGTTTACATTGTGAGTGAACCTGTGAGTGTTGTGTTGGGCCTGCTCCCTCCGTGGAGCTCAATTACAGCCACTGAGTGACTTCTGAAGGCTGGGAACTTGAAAGACCGGGTTATCACGTGACCATCTCAAAGCCCAAGTGCTTGTGATAGAACCACAGAGGGCCCTGTGATGTTCACATCAGGGTCCATAGCTGCTGCACAAATGATGCTGTTGAAGTGACCTCTTTCTGTATTGAGAGCTCGGCTGTAAGTGTTTGGTCATGCAAAGGACTTTCGTGGTTTTAATTGGAACCTGCTCTTTCAGACTTGTTTTTCCTCACATTTTATGATTTTGAACATGGATTCTCTTTTCATTTGGTGGCTACGGACCAAAGCAACAGCCATCTTCACTCCCCCCCCCCCCCTGAAAAGCATGGGCAACAGTATAATCATTGTAATTATGGCAGTAGCTCACATGTAGATATGGGATGTGAAAGTGTTTTAATTCTTTGAAATGCATCACATTCACTCAATGTGTGAATCTCAAAATCTCTCCATCTAGTGAATTAAGACAAAATAATGCTAAATGGAACACGGCCGTCTGTGTGTCCCCTCTGTGGATGAATTTAAGTTCCATGTACATTTATAATCCTTGCCCCCTCGCTGTGCAGCAGCATTCCGTGCACCTCGGCTGGACACAAGCAGCTCCACTGAGGGCTTTTCTGCCCGCCACAATGTGGCTGAGCTGACAGGTTGTCTATAACTTGGCCACCGCAACCGTGCAGAGCTGCTGCCATATTCTCAGGCTGAGCCCGGCCACAAAAACACTGGGGAGGAAGAAATGGGACATGAGGAAAGAAAACAAGCAACATGATTGATCGCTTTCTTTGATCTTATTTTCTGCCACCCCAGAATGCTTGATTGCCGACTACTTACGGCTGTCTGTCCAATTGAGATATAATTGTTCCTTCTGTGAATACCTGACAGGGGACATATGTCCTCAACTGTCCTTTTGGGATGAATTTACAACCTCCCCCCGTCAGAGCACCAAATGTTTTTCTGTCGTCAGGAAGGCAGATGTAATTATTTTGCAATGTTTGTTTAGGTTTCTCAGTATAGCCCCACCGCAGGAAACCCATCAGTCCTACATGCTCTTTTCTCCCAGCCAGCACATGCTAAAAATGTCCACATCATATAACTTTGGTAAAGCTTACTCGGTTAGAAATGGGAGAATATACAGTCCTGCTGTGACACTGTCTTTGAGTGCATGCTCTAGACCAGAGGTGTCAAACTCATTTTCACCACGGGCCACATCAGCATCATGGTCGCCCTCAAAGGGCCGGTTGTAACTGTAACACTGTATCAATTTAGCTACTACCGAACATATTGTTAAATAACTGTCTTTGTATTGTTTATTCAAGTGTAAAAATATTGTACATGCATTTATATATATATAAAATACCACATTACTCTATCAAAGATCAAACTTAAAACAGAAGAAAATAACAATGACAAAGATCAAACAATCATTGTTATATTAACTTTGTTCAAAGCTTTTTTTTGTCACCTTTGAGAAGGTGGTCTGGGGCAGTGGTTCTCAACTGGTCTGGCTGCACCATCACCCCTGAATGACCCGAGATCCAAAGCAAGGAACATGCTCAACTTCTCAAAGGGATTTAATGAAAAGATGGTGCAGTTTGAGCCTGAAATGGTACAGAATCTCACATGCCAACACAAAAAAACTAGTTTGAAATATTCCCTTTTACACTCAATCAAAAAACCCCAAAGTGCATCTTAAGGACACAAAGTAATACAACACACATAATAATTGTATAACTTCAGCCTTTTTTAACAGACTCAGCAGTGCTTTCATTCACAAACATAATAAAAAGGTCGGGAATGAAGTGAACTATCACATATAGTGCGTGTGTAAACTCATGCAAGTGTGTTGTGAATGCAGCACTGTGTGAATAGACGCACTCTGCTGCATTCAAAATTCCCTTCAAAATAAAATCACAGGAATTTTATATTGCCCATGCAAAGGTCCGCAACCCACTGAAAACGAGTCCGCGACGAACCGGAAACGGGTCCGCGACGAACCGGAAAAGGGTCCGCGACCGACTGAAAACGAGTCCGCGACGAACCGAATACGGGTCCGCGACCGACTGAAAACGGGTCCGCGACGAACCGAATACGGGTCCGCGACGAACCGGAAACGGGTCCGCGACCGACTGAAAACGAGTCCGCGACGAACCGAATACGGGTCCGCAACCGACTGAAAACGAGTCCGCGACGAACCGAATACGGGTCCGCGACTGACTGAAAACGAGTCCGCGACGATCCGAATACGGGTCCGCAACCGACTGAAAACGGGTCCACGGTGGTGATCATGCCTTCCAAGCCGTCGCGGGCCACATCAAATGACGTGGCGGGCCACATCTGGCCCGCGGGCCTTGAGTTTGACACATGTGCTCTAGACGGATCATATTTTGTCCGGTGCAGACAGACACACAGAACTCAGTGTTATGTTTGTCCCGCTGCTTCAGTGACTCCTTCTTTCTGGGCTCCGAGAAGTCGAGAGTCCACTGTCCACAGGATTTATGACAGAGGTCGTGGCCTCGTGAACCTGTCAACATCAATCTAATGTTGCTGAGTGTGCAGACTTTGTGGATGCCAAGTGACAGGGCCCTTAGTCTCAACATTCACAGAGAAGGGAATCAAATATTTGCTGTAAACATTCTAATAATTGTATAGTGTGAATGCACAAACAATAATAACTAAAACACAATGTGCCTTTCTCTCCTCTGCAGAACAATATAAATGCAAAAAGCAGCTCTGCCCAACTGGCTCATGAAGACCGGAGGTCAGGTCCAGAGCACCGGTTGGCCCAGCGGCCTGCCACCCTCCCCTGGGTACAAGGCAGCAACGTACACAGGGACGGCCCTGGAGCTTTCCTCCTAGATCTGCACAACTTTCCCGACCTCTCCAAAGCCGACATCAATGGACAGAATCCCAATATTCAGGTGACCATGTGTGTCTGCGCACCTGCTAGGGTGCTTTGATGCTTGAACTCCCTCATAAGACATGGCTACTCAACCATATAGGACAGGGAGAGCAAACAGGAAGAAGGAGAATAGTTTGGTGCACATCACTACCCCCTTTTTTCTCCCCCTGCCCCCTTTTCACTCTCACAGCCGTAGTGAAGCTTACGATGGACACTGAGGGCTCCCGTCCATCATAATGACAACTGAAAGGCAGTCGCTAACCAGTAATGCCTTACTACTAACCCCTGTGCGGGAAAACAGACGGCAGCTTATGTAAATGTGCGGCAAGGCCTTTCCCATAAGTCCCTCAGTGGTGCAGATGGCCGAGCAACCGCTGTCATGTTTAAATCATTCTCCTGTCTAATCCAGCGAGGGGGTCTTTCCATATCTGAGAGCATCACCGCTAAATCCAAGCACGAACAAAGTGTATTAACATCTCAAGATGTGGGAAGAGAGCCGAGCAACCAATTGAGCAAGGGCGTGAGGCTGTGGGAGAAGGGGGGGAGAGGAGGAGGAGGAGGAGGGTGTCTTTGATCCTGGGATTCATCTGGCTTTCATGGTCTGGAGGAGGCTGAGTAGCCCTTTGAACTTTGTGTTTAGGTGCAGAGAGCCCAAGAGGTGGGAGGGTGACTGTGGGGCAGGGGTGGTGGTCCCCCCTCATCTGGGAGGCACATGTGTGAGGACAGCAAGGGGGGTGGGGTAATATTGTGTGTGGGGGTATCAAAAATTGTCACCCCAAGGCCCCCGATTGACCCATTGTGTCCCAAAATGCAACATACAAGTGTCTGGAAAATGGACTTTAAATGGACGTCTTCTTGAATTCAGGTGACCATTGAAGTGGTGGATGGACTGGAGGGGCATGAGCCAGAGAAAGGCCTCCGCAAGGAGAGCAAACCCAACTGGGCCTCCCCTAACTGGAGAAACTGGTGGCCTCACTCTTCCTCACCTTCCTCCTCCTCCACCACTCATCAGAAAGAGGAGCGCGATCGCACCCACGGGAGCAACAGTGAGGACAGCAACTTCCTCAGGCCGCCGGCAGACTGGGACAGGAGAGGAGGCACCGGGGGAGGAAGCAAAGCTCAAACTGAATATGGTGAGGATCTCAGGAGGGTGTGTTTGGGAGGAAATGAGTGCACGATGCACGTGGCAGGCTCTCATTTGAGCGCTGGTCTCCAGGGTTTCCACAGATGGCCATAGTCTGATGTGGAATCTGTAATTTGCAGATTTACTGATTTAAGCTGTCACCATAATAAGTGCAGTCATCTCAGGCGAGCCTCTGGGAGCCCCTGATTGAAACCTTTAACACTTTTTTTATGAGATGGGTTCCTCTGTGGCGCGGAGCTAGCTACATGACAGAGTTTTAACGCCGCGCTTCATCAAAGTTCAGCTGCAGGGATGAGGCCACGCCAACCTCACAGCGCTCTCCAGAAGCAACCCCACTGATCTGCCGTGGAAGAATTTACACTCACCGTCATACAGTATGCGTCCGGCCCGTGTTGTAGCATGCCCAAACCAACACGGTCGAACAGGAATGCGGATGCTGTGGAAAATGTCATTTCATCCATTTGCACTCCAGTGGTTAGGGAGGTGATTTTCTAATTTTTATCAGTCAAACCACAGCCCGAGTTTAATGTTTCTGGCTTATCACTGCGGTCAGCGCTCATTTTTCTGCAATTTCATACCACACAGTGGACAAGAAATCACTTCTGTCCTGGTTTTAAACCTAAGAATCATAACTGTAGACAGCCAGTGAGGGTCATCCATCATCACAGGCCAGTGGTTGTACATTCAGTCGTCTCATCTGTGGGCTTAGGGGCAGGTAATCGTCAAGTTTCTAAATTCTGAGTTTTGTCTGAGCTGCCATCAGCCTGTATTCATACAAAATGCTCATAATGAGGGGCAGATGGCAGAGGTGGGGGGGTATAGGAAGGTTTGGACCCCGGCCAGAAATACTTCCATCCCAACATGCCCACATTAATTCTCCTCATTGATGGAGGACTGCTTTCAAGATGTGTGTGTGTGTGTGTGTGTGTGTGTGTGTGTGTGTGTGTGTGTGTGTGTGTGTGTGTGTGTGTGTGTGTGTGTGTGTGTGTGTGTGTGTGTGTGTGTGTGTGTGTGTGTGTGTGTGTGTGTGTGTGTGTGTGTGTGTGTGTGTGTGTGTGTGTGTGTGTGTGTGTGTGTGTGTGTGTGTGTGTGTGTGTGTGTGTGTGTGTGTGTGTGTGTGTGTGTGTGTGTGTGTGTGTGTGTGTGTGAGCAGCAACAATGGTGGTGGTAGAGCCGAGTGTAACTGTTTCCATGTATACCCATTACAGTGATCTGCTCTATGATAATTGGAGTTAAAGAGGATTTCTTGCCATTTCACTTCCTATTTCCAAACCAATGAATCACAGATAGAGCAGCTGCATGGTGTCCAGTGCCCGTGTGCCGGGGATACTCAGGCAGCCCGGAGAATTTCGTTTTAAAAATTCCCTGCCGGCTCCCCTGTAGATTTGTTGGAATTAGCAAAGCGCTTCCCCCTTACTTCACTTAGTGAACACAGGTACTGTGCCCTATATGGCATAGGGCACAGTACAGCATAGCGTACGTGTGTGTGTGTATGTGTGTGTGTGTGTGTGTGTGTGTGTGTGTGTGTGTGTGTGTGTGTGTGTGTGTGTAGACAGGCTTGCGTGATATCTGCTTTGAGGGCCGAAGTCAAAGAGAACTTTGAGCTCCACCACTTCCCCTTTCATGTCCCCCCCACTTATTATTAGTGAGGCATGCTAACAGGCCTGAGTAAGTTCAGCATGTGGCCTGCATCAGAGCTGAGGATCTCTCTCTCTCTCTCATCTAGACTCTATGGACGGAGAGGGGGACTGGAGTAACTGGACAGCGTGCAGCGTCACCTGTGGAAATGGCAATCAGAAGAGAACCAGGTCGTGCGGCTACGCCTGTACAGCCACCGAGTCCAGAACTTGTGATATGCCCAACTGCCCAGGTAAAATCTTGAGTTTGGATAACAGAGAGAAAACAATTCCACCAGTAGTCTTTCATCTTTGACCCGCCACTCACTTGGCATTCATCTTTTTGAAGGTATTGAAGATGCCTTCAGGACGGCCGCTACTGAAGTGAGCCTGTTAGCTGGAACAGATGAGTTCAATGCCACGGAGCTCTTTGGTGTTGGTAAGAGTCTACTCTCGCCCTATCCCAGACAATCCCTCATTCAGATACTCGCACTATCAGAAACAGTCCACCCATCTGGCAGCAGTGTCCCTGCACACACTTAGCATTCCTCATGCTCGGGCTGCGCTCCACTTCTGCGCAGAGATGAAAATGTGCAGCAGGCAGGAAGAACACAGTATGCAGCTGCCCAGCCTCTCTTTGTCTGTCTGTTCGTAATCAGCCCAGTGAAAACACACTTTCATGTTGGGTGTTACACCTTCTCACTCTTTCATCTTCTAATGTTAGGAAGGAAATGCAGCATTTAATGGTGTCTTCATTTCCTCCAGACACGGACAGCTGCGAGCGATGGATGAACTGCAAGAGCGACTTCTTGAAAAAGTACATGACCAAGGTGGCCAACGACCTCCCCAGCTGCCCGTGCTCTTACCCAACCGAGGTGGCGTACAGCACGGCAGACGTACACGACGCTCTCACGCGCCGAGATTTCCGCTGGAAGGACGCCAGCGGGCCGAAGGAGAAGCTGGAGATCTACAAGCCGACCGCCCGTTACTGCATCCGCTCCATGCTGACGCTGGAGTCCACCACGCTGGCGGCGCAGCACTGCTGCTACAACGACAACATGAAGCTCGTCACTCGCGGCAAAGGGGCCGGCACGCCCAACCTCATCAGCATAGAGTTCTCAGCCGACCTGCACTACAAGGTGGACATCCTGCCCTGGATCATCTGCAAAGGAGACTGGAGCCGCTACAACCAGGCCAGGCCGCCAAACAACGGGCAGAAGTGTCCCGACAACCCTCAGGACGAGGACTACTACAAACAGTTTGAAGAAGCAAGGGAATTCTAGACGGCTGTCGCGGGAGAGGAAAATCAAAAGAAAACACACACTGATTAAATATTCAGCTAAACCTCAAAAATGGTGCTGAAACCATTTTTAAAATTCTGTTTTAGATCAAGTAACACAATAACTTTTAGGCTCTGGGGAACAAGACATACTGCTCTTTTGAAGCAAGAGGAATAGAAATCCGGAGTCAGGACACTTTCTTTCTCACAAGGAACTTTTCTTGACTTCACCTAAACAAGGCAAACAACGTTGCTCTGTTTATTAAAAAAAAAAAAAAAACTAAAAAAAACATTTTTTAAATAAAATATGCCTCTGAAAGAAATTATTGAAAATGTTGCCAGTAATTGCGTCACCAATAACACCTTGTTAGGATCTGGTCACCAAAGGGAGAACTGAGTTAGTATTCTTAAAAAGGGAAAGTTGTTATTCCAGGAATGTTCATTTAGATTGTGTCCATGTTCGTCTCCATAGATTGTTTATGTTTTGGTGAATCTGAGAGGCCTGTGGTAATAGAATAATGAGATCCTTCAGGAATGTGTTGGGACAGAGAACAGGGTTATCTCATTTTCTCATTCACAATATCCAGGTTCTCATGTAAGCTTGTGAGTTTATTTAGCATGCACATTTTGTTTTGTACCATTAATTTACAGCCGTGTCTCTGTGGCAGATCTTTATTGTAAAAAGCCTGCATTATTTTTGTAAAGTATTTATTAAGTTGGAGTCTGTGTCCGAGTCGAGTGGCTATGACTGTGGTTTCTGATTCACATGTGGCTGAATGCTAACTTGAGATTCCTCTCCAGCTCAAACTTTGGCATCAATGTGCGTATTCGTGTCTCAAGTTAGGATTAAACCGTAACCGAGTGTAAAGAATGTGTGAATTCAACTGTACTGAAAGATTTTTGAGATATAAATCTATAAATAAATGTTAAAAAAGGCTATGAATGTGTTGCAAGAAAAACAATCTTCCATCCGCTGCTATTAGATTTCTCTGGAATAAATTGATCTGCAGGAAGAATCTCCCCAACAGGCTTAAGTCAGTGCACAAGACTTCCATCCAGTGTGGCTTCTTCAGAGGGCGAGAGGGTACGCTTCCCTTCAATGCGACTCAAATTCTTTGTCTTTGGCATGCATCCTCACATTCCTGAGTCATTTCTCAGTGTACACATGCGCTCTCACACACACACACACACACACACACACTCAATGCTGCCTGTCCGCAGCAAGGACCTCTGACCATTGCCTCTCCGCTGAGTGCTGCAGTCATTGTCACACAGAGAAAGCCATTCATGGTGCCCTCATTCCTGCAGTCTTGTGTGCGGCACAGCTGGCCGGGTGCAGGGCTTGTCTGTTTAATGCAGCAGGCCCCAGCACGTTCCACACCCCTGAGGCGCGACTTGCAACCGCCTAGTTGCTTCACTATTCATACAAAATTCCTACTTGCGCGTCCTTTGACCCATTTCTCCCAAACGCAGCCTTTTATCAACAAGTCACCTTCAAGTTTACAGTCTATCACACAGATACATTCTTTTAAGATGTAGACAGGCGTATCCCTCTGTACTGTCAGACTCATGGGGTGTAAAGCTCTCTTTAAGTCTTCTGTCCCTCTCTTCGGCAAAAGGCTAAGATTACAGTAGCCGGCATGAATATCTTTGGGGACCATCAGCCGAACGGGCCCCAGAGATCAAAGTGAGGTGTTCTGTCTGTATTTTTCAAATTGATGACATACCTCCACCACCACCCCTCGTATCTCTTCCCTAGACAGGCTCCACGTGTCTCGAGAGCAGGCAATTACTCGCATACCCTCCTCACTTCCCATCTCTCATTTCCCTGCAAACTCTTGCACGGTTTGTGTTTCCCGTGCCAAGTCGTAGGTAGGAAAACAAGATTTAGAGCATAAGTGGTGTGAAAATGTAAGGGCAGACATACTGCGGACCAGCAAATGCAGAGAAAACTTGCGTTGGCTGTGTGGCGTCAGCGAGGCCTCATTTTGTTTGTGTTACTATTTCCAGGACTCCACTCTGGCATGTTTCAAAGGATGCAAAGCACCATATTAGTGGTATATTGTCAAGGATCCGAAAGGGCTCATTAAGAATCTCCAAGATATGATTGTTGGTATTTTGCCTCTATTTTTGTTATAAGAAGAAAATGATGTCCAACGTACTTACGCTGTTTCAGACCGAGCTCGACAGGGCTGGCTCTTTTTCTTTCTTAGCAGCTCTCCACACAAGTGCTAACTGTAGGAATAAGAGAGCAAGAGGATTTAGAAAACGAGAAGAAAGCAGTGGAAACTTGGACGGGTAAATGTTGTAATAAATGAAGAGAAAGCTCAGCTGTTTCTGAAGAAATATTTCACATTAAAAGAAGTCCAGGTGGTTTGTTGTCCATGCCGGAGCTCTGCTCTCGGTACATAACCGCGGTGAACGGTGGCAATCAGGCATCTCTTTTGTTTTGTGGTGTGGCGCAGATGTGGCAGAGCCATTTTTAGCTTCCCTCCTTCACTTTCTTTCACTCACTCCCTTGCACTGCTACTTTTTTGGGTGGTGTAGCACAATGCAGGAAGTGTCTAGGCCACAATACCGCAGGGCCCCTAACTGCACGGCAAGCCTAATTAAAAGGTTTTTCTTTGGTCTTCTAATCTGGAATGGCTGACCTGGAACGGGAGGTTGCTTATCTAGCGGCTCTATCCCTGCCTCGCAACCTTCACCCCCAAAGTCCTACCGGCAAAACAGGGGTGGGGCCGCTGGCACTCTGCCTGCCATAGGCTCACATCTTTGGCACAGCCAGTCAGGGGAGGAGTGGGTGGCGGAGGGGGGGCCTTGGTGCACAGCTGAACAAACAGGTCAACTAGCTGTGGAGCATCCGAGAGGGCAGGGCGCCTTACTTAACCCCTGCTGCCAGGGCATCGCTGAGATGCTGCAGGGATCTGCACTCACACCATCTATGGAGCAACGATGACAAAGCACGGGACTCTAATCCACTTGGACATATATTATTAACATGCAACGCACATCATCTTGTTAAATGGGCTTAGTGGCTTGACTGGCACCTGCCTCTGGCTCATGTCTTCTATGCCACTTGAAACGAAAGCAAAAATAACCCGAGCCCGCTCAAAAACACTCCCTCACACGCAACGCTGTCAGACAAATGGAAGAAAAAATAAATCTGCTTTGCAATAAAGAGTTATTATATTCAGTCACACTTTTTATTGAGCCAAATGTATGACTAATGCACCACCACATGCGTTACATGCTCACGTGCCAATAGGAATCAGTGACAATCAGTTTCACTCGAATGCAAAAGGGGGATCCTGATGTGCATGAAGGTGAGAGACATCAGACTCCTCAGAGTCAATGCCGCCTCGGCCTGACAAAGGCCGCGTGTGGTTTTAACCCCGTGTGTGAGTGTTGTTGCTAGACACTGACACAGTGGGGCTGTAATGTGTCGAGGGGGTTGGTGGCTCTTTGGTGGTGGTGGTGGGGGGGTCAGCATGAGCATGGAAGCTGCGTGGCCGTGATTCACTGTGACAGCAGCGCCTGGCATGTGAGGACAGCAGGCCAGGCGGGCAAGGCTGCTGCCTTTGATCTTTATTTGCTCCACCGTCTGTTTTGCATTTAAGAGCCTTGCTGAGCGCGAGGCATTGGATACACCTTGAATGGCTCAGGACCCCGTCCACTTTTTAAAGACCCGGGATCCTTTTTCAAAGCTAAGGGGATCCAGGACAGAGAGGGATGATGTTTGAAGGGGAAGGTCCTGTGCCGAATAGGCCAGAGGGTCTCCCGGCAACACAGATTAGCCCTTGATGAAAAGAGAGTGCTCTATAACAACACGCGATCAAGCTAATGGAGGACGGTGTGGGTGAGGGGCGAGGTAACGTAGATCTCCTGTTTTTTAGATGGGCCCTCAAGATCAACCCGGGGTCAGGAGGCTGTGGAAGAAAAACAAACATGCACATCAACTCCCCAACCAACCTTCTGCTGCTCCTCCTGACCCGTCAGATACATTTTGCACGTCAGTGATGTCAACGGACTGTGACATCTTACACCCGGGAGGCAAATCGGCTGGATACCATCAAAATGTCGTCCTATCCCACAACTAGGCATGGTGCAGTGACAGGGAGGCATCCCTCTTCAAACGGTGCCCATATTTATCTTCCTGAACATCTCTATTGCACATTCCTCTCGGACACTACAGTGGTCTCGATCCAGAGCCGCCGGCTGGACAAACTCTGGCCTGGAGACACAATTGATATAAATAACTGCCCCGCTCTTATGAGAGGCTTTATGATGATTCAACTCAGAGGAAAAAAAGCATTTTGACAAACAGTGGAGAACGGGAAATTTAGGTTATGTAATCCACATTGAAAAAAATAGTGCGACAGGTTTTTGTGTGTGCAAGCCTTCAATATTTCCTCTCACACGTTTCGGCAACCTCACACATCCTTTTGCAGAATTATTTTTCCCCTCCAGTTACTCCAGCGTGTAATTCATTCCCCGACTATACATCTTTGGCAGCCCACAGTTCATGATCATGATATTCACGCTGTCTGTTTGGGTTTATGCATACTGCTCTTTTCTGTTGAAAAAAAACAACAACTAACGATATGTAGCAACATAGATTTTATTTACTTTTTGAGCACTGTATTATTGAGCTGTGCACATATGATTTACATAGCTTATACCATTTAATATTGGTTGCATTTTCAAGTAAAGATTAAACAAGCTCTATTGTTTTGTTGAGAATTCTTAGCAGTAACTGAGTGAAACCTCAAAACCCGAGGAACGGATTATCCAAACAGAAATTTAGACCCTTACTCCTTTCAAGTACAGTTCTCAACCGCACCAATTCATTGACTTGATACATAAATTAGTCTTTTTCTTTAAGCAAGAAAATACATGTCTCTGTCATTGTGGCTATACAAATATAAACTGTGATATTTAATGATGAGTAACAGTCACGTTTGGCGGTGGGGTCCAATGCTGCTACCTGAGCCCGTATGCATCAGCACAGCTTCCTGCTTCTGGATCAACTCCACGCCAGTCAGAGAGCACAGTGGCTTACTGTAGATTTTGCACATGCAATAACTGTGTATTCACATTTTAAAACAATCAAAGCAACACATTCTGTGGCTAAATGACTATAAAATGTATCATGATCTAAGATGCACATTATGCTACATTATACAGTATGCTGAGGATTAATAATGATATGCGTGTACGAGCACATGGAAGTTGATCTGTACGTGTTAACATTGCAAATCATGACTGGTCAACTCTCACAGCTATAAATGCTTCACTCGTTAACAATGATCTTGAGTAGCAGGCATTCCACAAGGTGCATTCGGACATCTTTTTAAACTTGAAAGTACTTTAAGAACCAAATAAGGACTTTGAAATTCCTAAATGCTTGAAAATAGTCACCTCTGTTCAGCAATACAAAACATGAACATCCACCCTGTTTTCCTAAATCATAGCGTATATACAAAAAGGGAAAAAAGAGTCGGAAAAGTAACGAGTAACAAAGAAAAACTGGTGCATCAAGGCAATGGTGCATCAAGTCTAATCCAGGTGACACTGGAGAGCTGGGGTGGGGGGGAGGGGGAGGGGGGGTATAGAGTACATGCTGGAGGCAGATGGTGGCAAAGGGAAGTCCTGTAAGTGCACTAAGTAAAGCCTAACACCCCACCCTCCTTCCTGGGCACCTGCTTAAACAGCTAAAGTTTATTACTTCTCAAAGGTGGTGGGGACGTGTGGTTGTGGTTGAGTGAAAGGGGCTGTAAGGGAGTATTGCTGAAGGAGCCCAGAAGGAGGTCGAGTGCGGCTCACTCCACTGCGCTCGTCAGTCGACACACACCTCCTTCGATGGCCAAGCATTGTCCAGGAACCGTCCCAGGTGGTAATCTGGATATGTGTGTCTGCAGGTAACAAAGGAAGACACACACACACACACACACACACACACACACACACACACACACAATGACACCATCATCTAAGGAGCGATATACATACAGAGGCAGGGCTACATGGGGGAAAGGAAACGCTAACAGGGTGTTGCTCTCTGGAATTCCTGTAGAATTTCTGATGAGTTATAGACGATGATTAACTTTAGCGGGCATTAATACTGCAACTATCAGTATAGTAGTGTGTACAGTAGATGTGTTCCTACAGGTACCACAGAGAAGATATGCGGCCCAGGAAGTCCAGTTTGAGAAAAGCATGCATCAGACCAAAGGCACGTCAGATGCCTTGCACATCTATAAACACAAGGCTTTTAGAACTCTGACAAGTTACCATCATGATGACCACAATGACTCAAACATAATTATAGATGAGAGGGATGAATAGGGTGTTCACATAGGAATACTACTGTTGCATCAGGGGCATGTACCCCTGAAGACTGAAGATGCCAAGTGTGCATCTATAGGGAGACAGAGTAAGTGGATAAAGGGAACAGACTGCTAGTGTTTAGTGTTTGAGCAGAGACAGAGAGGAGTTAGAGGAGGAGGAGGAGAGGGGCAAACACAGCTGGGAAGACAGGAGTGATACTTCAACTGGGGGATCAAAGGTGACTGGCTGACTCCCTGTGCCAATAATGGCTGTCGTCCTCCTTCCTCTC
The DNA here is from genome assembly GCA_023566465.1 of Cottus gobio. Classification (NCBI taxonomy): domain Eukaryota; kingdom Metazoa; phylum Chordata; class Actinopteri; order Perciformes; family Cottidae; genus Cottus; species Cottus gobio. The sequence goes on along the minus strand of CM042225.1, from coordinate 16,622,436 downwards.
TCTCTCTCTCTTCACAGAGGGTAAGGCTGGGGCCTTGGGGGAAGAGTCCATCCACTTATTGACCGGGCCACTGAATTGGCCTGACATCACTCCGGCAGTCGCAGGAGCCTTCATCTCTACAGGACTTCCTTTTATGTAGGCTTGGACTTCGGCCCCTGGCACCCCGAGGGCAACTGTCACTACAATGGGACAACAGCCAGACAGGGCCACGCACACATGGCAACACTCTCAGGGGCTATAATGCCTCCAGTAGCCCTTTCTGGGTCCGTCCTCTCCCCTTCATCTTCGAGAGATGAGGTTAAAGAAAGGCCTTGTTTAAACTGTTTTGACTGAAGGTCCATAGCAGAGACATAATCAACTAACGGTGCCGCGTTCTGCTTTTGATGTTTGCATGTCAGAGGGAAAGAGCTTTGCAATGATCTCTTTAATTCCAACCACATTGAATGCACAGCTGAAAATACACTACTGGGTACAATTAGCACCCAGCTGCATGACTTTATATATTTTGCAAGAAAACCGTGTCCGACAATGACACCAATGCGCCCTAACCCTCACCCCGACACACAACCCTGCAGCATGTGTTGAGACCTTCATTTGGATTTCAATCGGACAGAATGGACCATTTGACTGCGGAGGCAGGAAGAGTAAAAGGCTTACCAAACTAATACAGAGGGTCATTGCACCACCGCAGTGCTAAGAGCATTGCGTGCCTTTCACAAGCTGCGGCGCTAATTCAGGAGTCTAGGTGACAGGGAAAGGGTCCAGAGGATAGTAGTGCTTCACGCAACACATCAAGTCAGACATGATAGTAATAATGATAAATATAATGCCGTAGCCATATGTTGTGCCAACCTTTACTATCACTCATTGTATATATGGATTATTAGTATGCTGGACGCTCACACGAAGGACAAACACAGTACCAAGGTACTCAGAGTGACACCTTGTTGTGCTGGTCCAGGCAAACCTGTTGGGCTCTTTCAATGATGCGATGGTGGCCAAAGAGTTGTATGGCCACAATCACAAACATAATCTCAGTGATAGAACACTGATTTATTTGGATTTTAGGATCCTCCGCTGGTGTAATTGATGTTCATGCCAAATCATAACTTTCTAATTTTTGTGGTTTGAAAGCATGTTTACAGAAACAGTGTGAACTAATTATGAAGTCAACGGGGTTGAAAGAGGAGCAAAGAAACGACAGCTGGGATCCGACAGAAAGAAAGAAAAAACAGTGAGTCATCTTGATACCCAGTGACTGAAAGATGACAGGACTCAAGATATAATGTGAAAAACACAGCTCCATTGTATCGATCGCAGAAAAACAACATTCTTTGGTGATATGAATGTGTTTAGGAGCTCAAGAAGCCACACATTAACACCACAGCGTGGGCCTAAGGATCAATTTAGCCCTATGACTTAGCCGCTGGTTGTGTTGTGGTTGTTTTTTTATTTCAAAAGAAAAGAATGTGACAATCAGATGCTATTTATTCTAAATGTGCGATGGATAGCAAAAACAAAACGTGCCATAGTAAAAGACGTTTGTCGTGTAATATACAAAGCAGACAATAACCAGGAGGCCTTAATTGCATGCCATTTGATTTCCTCCAGCCCTGCACGATTTGAGTAGGAAAAGCTTTATAGTGGTAATGATGTCCAGGAGGAGGGAACTGAGCCATAGCGGTGCTGCTGTGGACCCTACACTTCCCTTTCATCTGCCCAATCACGGCAAACAATAAAACAATAGTCCAACTGCTTTAGGAGTGCCGCCACTGGCCTGTCCATGGAGCTTTGTGAAGCTCTGTAAAAGCTGGCTTGATGTTCTGCTGTGCGATCCAGTGCCAACACAGGTGAGTGTTTGAACAGAACCAGATGCTCTCCCTCTGCAGCACTACGGCCTTATAGCTACTTTACAGTGTAATGTCAAAAGGATTTGGATATAGACTTAACTGCCCCAAAACAAGGTCTGAGTAAAATGTAAGAAAAACCTCAGGGGAACTGTCGGCGCCGTCTCAGAAAACCTGGTCTGACAGCCGAGACATTTTGGTCAGCGGAATGATTCACTGTTCTTCTGGGTTTGTGAAACTGGTGTTTGTCAAAAAAGAAATCTCTGAATTGAAACATGAAAGAGAAGTTGACTTACAATTTAAACCCAGTCTAACCTCTGTCCTACATAATCTACTCTGCTACTGTGTACCTGCCCTTTCATGTTCTTATCACAGAAAAGCAGTGGAAGATGGACTCTAGCTGGTTAGAAACACCCAGTGGGATGCGAATAGGAATGGGAGGAATGTCTGTAACATAGCAGCTGAGACGGCTCTGTATGCAATCTCTGCAACTCAGTACACTGACATTTTTCCAAGTGCTTGGAACGGGATGAATTATTCAGACAATATATTAAAAGTGCAAAAGGGAACACCGACACTTATTACGTTTTCTTCAGCAAGTATTCGTGACGACACGATGAAGGCAGTCTTCATTGAGGAAACTGTTATGTACGCCGGTCTTGCTGCAGCTTGGTACGTAGCTTTGACCTTAATCGGCTTCATGCATGTCAGGAAGTTAACACTTAAGTGTATCCACACAATGTGCTTCACACACTCCGTTTTGACGTCCACCATCAAGGCCACAGACATAGAAGTGCCACCTCCTGGGCCTCCAAGTCAAACAGACAACAGGCCTCACGACTGGAGCAGACACAGAGGGCATTAAGGGTCCCATGATTTGGCTCTTTGAAACCAGATGCTTTCCTATTGAATCCTCTCAATGGAGGAGGATATTTTGGCAGCGAGCGGGATCCAGCTCAGGGCCCAGCTGGGGAGCAACGGGTAAAATCTTGTTTTGCACCCAATGTGGAGGCGTGAAGAGAGACCGAACATCCAGTTTCTCTGGTATGCAGCCGATGAGAGCCACGGAGGCACAGGGGAGCTTCGTAGAGCAGTGTGAGGTTTGGTGGAGCAGCTGTGTTCTTGGCTGCACTCTCCAATATCACTGTCACCAATGCCCTGTTGATTTGGAATTGGATACCATTTTTCCCTGGAGATCCAGAAACCACAACCGAAAGATGATATTCATGCCTCTGCATCCTCTGAACACAATTGTATAAAGAAAATTCTGCTCGCATAACGGTTCTGACTGAGGAGTAACTTGAGCCACTGTGGCAGGGAGAACATGTGTGGACCAGCGGCACCGAACTCTCGTTAGTATACTGGCAACCAAATCTCCATTATCTATTTCTTATCACAAGATTACTTCTGCTTAACCAGTCCCAGGATGTTGAACGTAGTCCCTCGCACTGGCAATCTATTCTTATTAACAGCACATACAGTAGATACCACTGCTGTCAATCATAAACAAGAGACAGAGACTAGAGGCCACCAACAATATCACCCTCAGATAATGCCTGCTGAACCTCTTCCAGCTACACATACATTACGTAACACTGCACACAAAACTAAAATGTACAAACAGAAGACATGTTTGGTGTCCCTGAACTGTACACGGTTCACTGTGTTCTGCTCACCTCTTTACGCTGGCCAAGGCGTGAAAGGGGAGCTTGCATGCTCACATTCCACCACAAAGCCCAATACACAGAGGACATCCGACAAATATGAAGATTGATACTGATATCCCCGCTGGTGCATGACTTTCAGTAAACTTTATGGTACTTTGGGAGCAGGTAGGGCCAGAGAGGGGGAGTGACGAGAGAGATAGACCAAGAAACAGAGGGAAGGATGGGTGGGGGTGGAGGGGGGAGGCGGCACAGAGGGCAAACGCTTTGAAATCTGAACCAGGCTCGAACAACAGTGCCCTCTCTTTATACAGAGCGACAGAGATACATTAGCCAAACAAATCAGTCTGAGCTGAGACTCCATTTAGAGCCAGGAGACCAGAGCATTAAGCCCTTGTTGCTTAAAAAGCCCCACTGACTGATTCAAGTCACACAATTTATGTACTTAAGAGTTTTGCTAATGGTTTTTTAGAAAGTTATGGTGGAGGATCCCAGAGCCAACCTCAAACATTGACAATGTTGTAATTTATTTTCCACAAAGTCACCAGCAGACTACATACCAAACAAGACAGTGAGCACAGGTCACAGGGGCCTCCAACAGGGGCCGGGGGTCTGACAGCCACATTAAAACCTTTAGAGTTGAAGCAATAGCATAAACCTGTCTCGGTACATACTCTCCTCTATAAGACATAAGACGACTTTACGTGTGTGCAACATGCTACATGTTATATATTCCTCATTCAAATATCAAATTAATAGTATATCGGTCAGTGTTGATACTGGCTAAAACAGGTAAGACACCTTGATAAGTAATTTTCTCATGAGGAATTGAATTGTCAAACAAAAGATGTCTTTCTGATCAACATTATTCATCCTGAAAAATATAAAATATGAAATTAGAACAGATTACATTTCACTAGTCAGTGATGTGGTCAGTAAAGTACATTTCATGATATCTATTATGTGAGCCTACACTGTTGTCCTTTAGAAGTGTTAATGAAATAAAGATTTCCCGATATGACCCAAGTGTATTTGAAACCCACTGCAATACATCTTAATAGTCAAGCTAATCGGGAAGCTCACCTTTGCTTTGCTGTCCTGGGCAGACATGTAGCCAACACACATGCTCTCTGTGGTGTGACTCCATAGGAACTCCACTGAGAAAAACACAAAGACAAACAATGTCATTTCTCGACTGAACAGGAGAAAATGTATTAACATAACTATACATTTATAATACTGTAATAATGTAAATAAAAGAGCATGGGGACAGAGCGAGGGTGTGGGGAGAAAACAGACTCTTAATATGCTAAAAGTTAAATTTTACAAATGAAATCTTTCACGGTCACGGTCCATGAACAGCATCAAACAGCGCCCACGTCACGGAGTAAGTAGCACTTTGGAGCTTTTTATTATTCACACTGACATAGAGTATAATATAAATAGCACGTCACTACTCATTTGCCATCATGTTTAATTTGCCATGAAGATGTCATCCCCTCCTACGTTGGAGAAACATCTGCTCAACTTTGTCTGTGAACTTGAACCCGTCCATTGGTTTCTTTGGAGCCGGTGGTCTGATATCCATAATTTTGCATTAAAACCCAGTAGTAAACCACACTGCCTAAACTTTGGACAGAGCTCTCAATAAGTGAAATTAAAAGATGAATGAAAGAACAATCCTTCTCAGAAGCTCCAGGTAGAGAAACCAGATCCGCCAATACAATCAGCCAAACTGGGCAGCATTCAGAAGATTAGCTGTTGATTCCATAGTGGGAGGTCTCTGTTTGAATCTGAGATGAAGGGTGTGAAACCAGAGCCTGATTGTGCGGGTAAAAACACAGACCACCCGCCAGGAAAGCCACAGTGCCTCCCCCCTTCCTCCCATCTTCTCCCATCCATCGCTTGATGGATTTTTAAATATTAACAGCCAAATCTCTGCCTGCCATAAGCTGCGGCGTGGAGGTTTGAGTGTGATGATATTTGAAATGATTAATGTCTTACCCAGTATACCCTGAATATTTTGAGATGGCTGAGCTTCCACACATCTGCAGCAGCGCAAGACAATTACTCCACCCAAGACACGATCCTCACTGGCCAGAAAGGGTGAGCCTGTAGACACAAAGAAAACACCAACAGTGAGATAGCCAAAGTTTTCCTCCACACATTGAACCAAGGATAACACATGAAAAAACTAGACAAAACACAGCCCGTCAAATTAAGGTGATCTATGGGAACAAAAAAAAAAACAACCTTGTTTGCCTTTCTGGCCAAGTTAAACAACTGAAAGCATTTAATTGGGTGTATTTATTTTATTTAGCAGACAGTTCATCGAAAATATTTCTCTCTATTTGTGTCTGGCAAGTTTTAGCACATAATAGGTTAATGACAGGCCGTGTCATTTTTCCCCACACTGCACACTTCTGTACCACAATATTTAATTTAACACAGCTACATAACTCAACGACTTACTCAAAAAGAAATCACTGAGAACCTCTCGCTTACTGGCAAACGTGAATGAGGTGCTGTGTTTACAAAACAAATATTGGATTGGCTGATAAGTGAGGGGCAATAAAGGTTTAGTAAAGAACAAACTAAAAACAGCTACAGCATGTCTTCATGATATTTCTGTGTCTGCACGGCGTTGTTTCTTTGTTGCATTTCACACCGATTTTGGTTCCATGTCGTAATGTTCCCTTCACTCTATAAAACACTTTTGATTGGAGCTTGGACGGCATTCACACAAAGCCCCAGTACTTGTACATTTTAAAAAGGCTCTTAAATAAATTATGTTACACATTCCATAATAACTCTGTGTGTGTGTGTGTGTGTGTGTGTGTGTGTGTGTGTGTGTGTGTGTGTGTGTGTGTGTGTACTATAAGAGGAACTGTATTCCACAAACAGATTTAAAAATATGGATGGTGTTGTCATTAAAGATTTTCTATTTAGGGAACCTGACAAATGTATCATGGAAGTTGAGTAAGAGGTCTCCACATCACAGACAATGTCATCATTGCCCTTGCGAAGGCCAGATTTATGGAGCTTTGTTTGATTTAATGTGCATCTTGAAAGAAAACGGTAGAAGAATTAACTTCAAACTGGCTTCATCCAGCCCATCCAAACGTCTTGGTGTTACAGATGTCCATGTCAAAGCCAAACTGAGACGGACTTTTAAAAGAGGCCAAAATAAGGCAGAAACCACCACATGTTTCCACATGTCCTTTCTTCCTCTGCTCCGTCTTCAGAGCTATCCCAGTGGTCATTCACAGGCGCAGCAAACACACTTAACACGATTTTCTCAAATGTACCACTTCTGAGAATATGGTCAAAAAAAAAAAAAAAATTCAACAAAACAATTATGTCTTCCAAAATTATCTGTGGCTGTCATCTATGATGCGTGGAACATTTGAAGGCCCACATGTCAAAAGCCATCTCTTCTGAGTATTATTCCCAATGTTCCCAGTCGTTAGCTCATTCCTTATGTTGTGCCACATCTGTTTGTAAGATCAATTCTCTCGGTGCATAACTGTGTTTCTCGCAAACACATTCTGGGCGAGCACATCTGTGTGTTTGGACTGGAGTGGCAGTCGGGCTGCCTGTGGGTGACTCACTGATGAACTTGTTTTGCATAGTCTCCAGCAGGGCTTGGTGGGCATCCTCAGACTGCATGGCAGCAGCGCATTCCCGTGCCAGCATGGTGCGAATCAGATGCTCCCCACAGCCTGACAAAAGACACACAGACACAGGTGAACCTGGAGCATTTACTCACATTCACTCATTTCCTTGTTGCAAGCATGCATGAATCAGAGTTGCACAAAGTCTCCAAATCCACATTTAGCGAGTTGTAGTACACGCAGTACACACCCCTTATATCACACAATCCAAGGGACATTATACAAATTCAGAAATTCAAACATTAGACGTGTATGGTATTAATCACATCTTGATAATTCACATCATTGAAGTGAATTTTGAGGAGATCAGTATGTACAGTACAAGCATTTCCTGATTACCAATTGTGCTTTGAGTTGATTGTGCTTTGATATTGAGACATGTTGAGATCATATTCTCCCAATATATCTGGTTAAAATGTTACGTAATGGAAGCCATTGAAAACTTTGAGGATTCACTTTTCAGCTTGTAGAAGAGGTTTAGTGCTGCAGTCGTGATGAGTCTTCAGCAGCGCGACTTTAATCTTTATTATTTCAGGTAGAGACGACAGCACTGCCAAGTACAGCTGCCTTGCTGAAGGGCACACTGACCATAATTGTTGAGACAGGGTTTGTGTTTCTCATTCAGTTTTCCCAGGCCAGATTTCCTGGCTGGTCTGGGAATTTGAAACAGCAAACACTCAGTATTACTTTCACCTCTGTAAGCTGTCTCAGCTGCAGTATATGCATGCATACTTGCAACATGTATCACCATTACACATTTATGCATCAATTTTGTGTTTATAGGTTTTATATTTGACCATATGTATTTTCCCAATTAGGTTTAAATGGCCAAACATCAAAATAACTATTTATTTAAATGCAGTGTATAAACAAGATGATTACACTATGTTGATGAGACCGTTTAACTAAGAGAAGAGAGTAAGACATGAAACAGTTGTAGGTCGACATAAGTGACTGCATGCAAAATGTAAAACTAACAATTTTAACTGTGAAGTCTGTAACAGTCCACAGAAACAGAACTGGTTACAACATAAAAAGTGTAATGAATCAGAAAAATGTCAAGAGGCTGTGCTTGAGTTTGCCTCCAATTGATACCTGAAATGATCTGATGGTCTTTAGTTACGTGGCATGTGATGGACACATGCCACAGGGAGAAAAGCAAACCACTTTGTGAAGCATTTCAGTAAACCAGGAACCATAAAAAAACCTGTGGCCAGCCAGCACAAATGACTCACCTTACCCTTTACCACTTCCAAGTCAAAACCTAGCAGGTGAGCTTTTTTTTTATACCTTATATAATAATACTTTGAAACCAATACCTTGTGTTCCTACGGGAAGGCCGATACTGGATGCATGATGCATGCTTTTATTATGATCCTGCTCAAATGTGAAGTCTGCCCGCACTCGGGGAAAAAAAAAACAAGAAAACACATCTGGCAAAAGCTCCTGTGAAACCCCATAAAGATGGAAGAATACAGCCTCGTTGTTTCTGTAAACACAAATGAAAGCCCCATAAAATATCAGGTAACTACAACAAAACTGAATGCGGGTCGGTAACTGTGTAAGCCAGATTGCCTGCAGCAATGTGAAGTTATTTTTTATTTTTTTTAACGAGAGCAGAACGTCAGATTGGCCAGGCTGTGCCTTTTGTTTACCGTAAAGCGCTCGGTTTCAGGGGAGCTGTATTTCATGGCAGCACGAACACGACTGAACTGGAACTGCAGTCGGATGCCCAGACAGCAACTCAACAGGGGAGAAACGTAAAAAAGAAAGAGGCCAACAGTCGGAGAGGCCGTGTGTGGCGGCCAACAGCGGTGAGAGTAGACAGTGAAGTGCGTGAGCTGTCCTCTCATGGGCCACAGCAAAGTGAAGGCCACACGAAGCAGTCAACGCATAGAAAACAAAGGCCCACATGTGCCGCATGTTACAAACAGACCAGAGAGGAGGGGGGTAAGGGGGCACAGTGGTGGTGGTGGTGGTGGTGGTGTGGGGGGGGGGGGGGGGGGAAAGAGTGACATATAGGGTGAGGACCATGCTCCACGAGTCAGGATGAAAATGATTGTTTTTGTGTTTCTTTTGATGGGAATGCCTTTCATGTTAGGAAATTAAAAACAGGTGTTCTACTGGAACACACATTATGTTCTCCATACCCATAAGGAAAGCTTTTTTTAAAAGTCACATCAAAGGCAAAGCCACAATATAGGAAGACAGACTGAGGTGGAGATACACCCAGAGAGCAAACATCTACACTTCATCTACTTGATGAACTGCAGACTATAACCAAGACAGCATCTCATATATTAAATGTAATAATACAGTATAGATCTGTTGAAATGGGCCTGACTGAATGGACCACCGTTAAGCTGCATTACAAGAAAGTGACAGAACTTTAATACCAAACTGTCATCTTGTTTGATCATAGATACAAATGTACAGCACATATTTAATAAACATAGTAATATAAACCTTGTGGATGCACATGTAATGATGTTTTCTGTTTGCCAGAGCATCACCAGACAGAGGCACCCATGTGTTCTGGGCCTTGGCTCAGTATAAACTGTTTTTAGGCTGTTACACTACACTACGATTCTCACTGATTGCTGGTTATAATACATTCAGACAAGCTTTAGCGGAGCAAAATGCTGGCTATCTCTGTGCTCCAAGTACATCTGACTCAAGCTTCAGCCTGTCTGATCGAATCAGCTCGTCTGCACTGAGATGCATTAGGCTACAGATCCACATCAAACGGTTGTAATGGTCCCCAGAAGCTATGTTGTGGACGTCTACACACATCTTAAAGAAGTGGGAAAATATATCCTCTTTACCTCACATTCAGAACCGTACCACTCACAAACAGCAATGTTGCTTTTCACTTTGGGGAAACACGGATGGATTCATGGATGTATTCCTAGCCTAAATATGTTCAAGAAGAATGCAGCCTTTTTTGAAATGGCAGATTGTTCCTGCAAGGGAAGGATGACTTTGTCCATTGGACTCTCTGTGTCAGTTTAATCCTTAAAGGGCCAGTGCTTCAGGGGGTGCCCTCCCTATTCCAGTGTGTGCTGTGAGCAGCGGACGGGCCGAAGCAGTAAGGTGGCTGCCATCGGTTCTCTACATGCAGACTTGTAAAAGCTGACGCATTTTATCCCACAAAATTCACAAGGCCCTTGCTGCCAACAGTGGCAAGAAAAGTTAATTTTCATTTGACAGGTTGTCTAGTGAAACCACAAGGAAATATATTTTTTCTCACTTGCCCCGTGGTGCTCTCTAGTTAAGAGTTTTTACAGATAGTGGTTCTTTAACTGCTCTTTTAAAGATCACGTCTTTTGACAGAGGTTTTGAGATATCTTTGGTTGAATCTTCACTACTAACATCCCAATATAATAGTGGTGAATGGAAGTTCCTGTACGGTGCTCATAGATTTCAATCCGATCACCATTCTGTTGTTCCTCTGCATTGCGTTTCATTTCAAATTGTTTGGCACTATAATTTATTTAAATTACAGGCAAACTATTGACGATGTTTAACAGATTGTCAATCCTTTAACCTTGATGACCTCACCAAATAGAAAGTGTGCCAGCTTGGTTAGTTTAGCTTTCAAACCTCTGTATAAAAAGAGAGAGATAAGATAAGAGAGTGCAGAAGATCTGAGTTGTATTGTACTAAATATTCATTAGATATTTCAACATCTAATGGATATTTAATATATAATGCAGATCCAAATTGAAAAACAGAATTTTTTCAGAGAAACAAAGTTAGATAAAAAGCTTTTTGGTCCTTGTTTTTCTGTTTCTGTAAGCAGAAGCATTTTTTACAAACTGTCTTTTCCAATCAAAGAGTCCCTTTACCATTTACTACAGCGGAAAACTGACCATTTTGATACTGGGAATAAACTGTAAAGTCTACTGAGAGTTTAAACAAATACATTTAGTTTAGGAAGTTTTCATCATCATTATTATAACTTTATTTAGCAAAGTAAGTAAATTGAGAATAAAAACTGGAGTCGGATTTTTTCCAGTTATAATTAGATTTAAATCCAATAAATTTCCTCATATTGGTAGAATTAATGACTGTGTATAGCTCACATGCAAAAGGAAAATCTGGTAGCATCAGTACTTTCTCCTTTTGCATGTACCAAATACCATCAAACAGAAACAAGAGATATTTAACAAAAATGGCCAGCGTAGTTCCCCATGTGCACATATGTGCATAGTTCTTCCATGAAAATATTGACTTGAAAACAACTAAATGTTTTTAGAGATCAAAACATACTGCATAGTTCCCAGAAGCAACTTCTCACAAATGTAACTGCCAGGTATAATACCACTTATTTAGATTGGAAAGGTTCTGATCCCAATCTGGATAACTGCACTTGAAGTTTGCAAAGTATCAGCTGCACTCCCAGAGGTCCTCGCTATCATATCTACAGCAGGTGTCCCATGTCAAATGTCCTTGCAACTCCAAAGAGCTCTGCAATGCACCTGGCATGCAGCTGACGAACAGAGAGTGGAGAATGATGACTCAATCAGCTGAGGAAGTGACTGATGAGAGTCACTCAGCAGGAATGGCTGGAGGTCATCGGAAAGTATTATCAGGGCGTTCGGAGCTTGTCTCACCGAGCCGGAATTAGAGGCCCACATTAAATATAAATATATATATATATATATATATTTCTGATTCATATCATTACGAAAAAACTAACAGCAGGCTGGTGGTAAACTTGAACGGTGGGAGGAAAAGTAACACATGTGCACGCACACACACACAACTGTGAAGTTGATTGTAGAGAATGAGCTGTGGTTTACCTGAGGTACTCACTGCTGTAGAGTAAGGGTTCATATTACAAGCATTTTCTGCCCAGCAGCCACATCCATAATGAGCAGCCTGAGAAAACAGAGCCAAGGAGGACATTTTAGTTGTTTCAACATTTCAGTTTTGGAATTACCAAAAAATATAATTCATTCTCAAATAAAAACTTTGAGTAGCATGCTCAGAGCCAAGTACAATATTTTACCACTTACACTCGAGGCAGGGGAGGTCATTTCAGCCTAATTCACATTTCCTCATCATTAACTACACTGGAACAACTCGCTTTTCTTTTCTTTTTTTTTTTAACAGGGACAGTGTTAATAGGTCACGGCAGTAAATCCCACTAATTCATTCATTCTGTTCTGTCCTCATTGGGAAGTGGTTTGTTTTTGTCCTTTTAAGCTGCTGTTCATGCAGACTCGTAACTTCCGATCACACACGTGTTGAACTGGAATTTGTGGAGATTGCACAAACATTTCAGAACGGGCACAAGACACGAGGATGATCAGAGCGAATTCTTCTGCCGTTGGTCGCCTCATTAAATTAGACTATCTGCATTAAGAGGCTCTGTTCAAGACATCAAACAGCAGCGATGCCGGATTAACACAGCAAAAGAAGAAACAAAGGGAGGGGATCAGAAAGCTGGGGGGGGGGGGGGGGCTTCATTGGTAACAGCTGCTTGCTAAATACTCTGTTGCTTTCAGACTTTCAAAGCTGGATTGATTCAAGTTCATTTTTGGCCACATGGGGGCATAAAAACAAAAACAAAAAAGACAGCCCTGGATGACTGGTGCATTATAAAGTTGTTTGTGGTTAATGCGTTGACTAGATTTTGCCCGTCTACAGTTCCAGGAGACTCCATCTTTGCATCAGCATTGAGTTTCGGCCACTTTAGGAGCCTAAAGGGCAAAACGCAGAGGAAGCATTTTTGAAAGTCGGTCATTTGCCTGGTCTCACAGAACAGATTGACACATTTGATTAAACGGATTGATACATTTAAACAAAATGCTGATTCATCCTAAGGAGCCCTCTTAAAAACCATTTCTGTCGGGTGATTTCTGCAGTCAGTGAGCCGTGTGCAGACAGTTTGGCCGGCTGCTGACAGACACACAGCTGGTTCTGAGGACAGAGACACATGAATGGAGGTCGGAGTCGGAGCTGACTGGACGGACTGAACGTCATCGGAGCTTTTTTTTTGGGATGAAAATGTGAACCGGCATCATACAGAGAATGAGCGAACTGGAGAAACAAAACAATGAGCGGAAAGTGGTTCAAGTCCCTGTGGAGCCACAGAGTCGGGTAATAATTCGCTGTGGGTTTTTCTTTGTTAAGCGTGATAAAAAAAAATAAAGAATGTATGCCGTTTTGAGTTTCAACAGCATATAAATATAATTTGACACAAACTGCATGAAGTCACTTTAACTAAATAAACATTCTACATTATCTGCTAAGATAAAAAAGACATTGAAATAATGAAATGCCTCCTTTAAAAGCTGTCTCAAATAAAGGCCTGATTCAATCATGTAAATGATATAATGCACTTATTGTAAGTCGCTTTGGATAAAAGCGTCAGCTAAATGAAATGTAATGTAATGTAAATGTAATGTAATGATATCATATATATTAATTGTACAAGTAAAAGTCGTTACGCGAGTAAAGACATGGACAGAGGAAAAAAAGATGAGGCTCCTACCTGACCAACCCGGCCGGGATGTTTCATGGCCAGACCTCCGCTGGACACCGCTGCAGCTACATTCCCTTCCAGATCGACCACAACGGCCCCCACTGTGTCCAGGCACCCTGAACCGTTCTCCTACATCACAGTGAGGAGAGGAGTCACATGAGCAAACCCCAGATATAGACGATTGGACATTTTCAAATACAACATAAGAGAAGGAGAAATCCAAACATTCACATTCTCAAGCAGATACAGCATCTTTGACTTTGACATTTTGAAAAATGTAAATCACTCTTCGTTGCCCTTCATATTTCATCACACATGTGCTGTTGTGATTTTAAATCAGCCGTTCCCCTTTCCGTGATTGCAGTTTGCTTTGGAGGTGACTTGTTTGTGAACCATCATCTCTCAGACCGCGTGATAAATACTCCTACTTCTTAAATGTGCTCAATGACATTATGATACATGACCAAAGCTCCACTCCCACCAGAAAGACCTTCATTGAATCCTGGACTAAAAGGCCTCGGCATTTCATATCTGTCTCATGCTCTCGTAAATCAGCCCTGTCTCCGGGCTTTTGAGGCTGAAAAGAACCAGAGCCAAATATTTTGAAACACTACAAAGACACTCCTGTCATTCCTTATCAGTCTCCTTAAATGAAAAGAAATTCACCGTAAATAATGACTGTGAAACTTAAGGGCATCTTTGGAAGTATATTGAATTGCTTTAGATGTTCCTAAACAAAACTGCAACTGTACTCCACCATGAGACAGGTGGCTATATTACCCAGGGAAAAAAGAATGGAAAGAGTTTATTGCTTGGCAAAAAGACCGCGGCATAAAAAGAACACTGTGCATGGAAATTGAAACCAGGCTTGCTACAATAATGCTTTTTTGTTGAACCCATTACTCTCTAATAGCCATTCTCTATACAAAAAAATAGGTTACTTCCCATTTAATGTATATGTTAAAATAACTAAAGACAAGGTCGATGCCAAACACCTGCACTAGAACCTAAAAGCATGCATGTGAACACATGAGTATCAGGTATGCTCAAATAAGTGGAAGCCTAACTGAACAAATGGTCACATAATAATCTTCAATAGGGTTAAGCAGTTTTTTGTAAACATGCAAGAGACAAAATGAGAACAGTGGGGCCCCTCAAACTTAACGCTCTCGTTAAGCTAACCAGCCATTTCACACAAACATCTTTCATTTTCTCAAACATCAGTTGCCAAAGCCAACAATATTCCATCTAGGTCATTAATATTAAAGATTCATGTAGCTGAACGTGATAAACAATAACACTGTTCGAAAACAGGTCCAGTGAATCATATCGGGCTGTTTCGCTCCATTTAAAGTGCTTCACAGCCGGACCAAGAGGAACTCCCCCATCCTCCTCTGACTTCAGAGGAGAAGGAGTCTACTTTCGACTGCTTTCTACTCTGCTCACCATCGAGCCACTCTCCAGTTGTGCTGCTCAAGGCCTTGCACCAACTCTTGTCAACACTTTTATCGTTTCTTGGAACCTTCTGTATAACCTGGAAAGGCCATTTCCTTTAATGATCCAGTGAAAATGTGAGATCATAACTGGCAGAATATGTCTTGATGACTTAGTTGTGGAGAGTCTTGAAATATCTTTCTTGTCTAAAATAAAATATCCTACTTGATGTTTCCAGCCTTTTTTTTATTCAGTTTGATGCCATATATTGCAATGCATAACTGCTGATTTGGAATCTGTGGAGCTGGCTGCACGCACGATTGAACTGATCTACGGACCAAACCAATTTCCTTACTACAGTTTTTCTCGATTGCTAAGACACATTTCTTGAAACGGTCACCCATTTTCTCAAAACTGTAAACACAAAACCTCATCTTCAAGCACTATTTACAAAACCTCTGAATCCTCTTGCAAAATGAAACTTTTGCCTCAAAACAGATTTACCTGTGCTCAAAATCAAACACTGCTCTCAAATCATAAACAAAGTGATCAAAATAATATACACTATCAAGCAGTCAGTAAACAATACACCAATAAATAGAAAACACATTGTTCAAAACATATAGTTCTCAGGGAGAAGTAGGTTTTTAATCTCAAAACAAATTTCATATTTATCCGTCATTGTCTTTTGATGAACGAAAACATGTTACTATTACAGTAGCTCAAAATTGATCAACAATTACTACTCTGCTTTGCTCTTTGCAATTTCTTTTGTTCTTCCTCCTCCTTGTACCCCTATTTCTACAGTACGGTACCCTGCATCTCACAAACGTGTCCTTTGTCTCTGTGATACTGTAATTCTTGTTCTTTGTTGATATGAACCTGCAACCAGTCAAAATCTATTGAGCAGTCAGTACTGTAACAAATAGAAAGCACAATGTTCAAGGCCATACACTTTGTTTATAGTTACATTATACAGCCTACAATGCACTGTAGGCCTACTACAGTATACAATACTACAGTAAAGGGGACACAAATCAAAGGAGTCAACATGTCATCAATGTGCTTCTTCTTGTCTTTGGGCTGGGTCAGGCCATTCTCAGACTTTCTCCTTCCCACCTTTAACCACCTGTTTGCTCTCTGAACTGGCTTATATTGGTTGTGTCACATCATTTGATACAAGTGAAATCAATTTTGAGTGATTGTGTTTAATCAGTGACATGTGTTCTCTATTTGTATTTGATTGTTGCCACTTGTGTTTACCAGTATGGATGACATGTGCATTAGAGTGCAGAATGTGTTTTGAGACTGAGAATGTGTTTAGAGTTTTGCTGAAAAGTGTAAGTGAGATCTGCAAATTGTGTTTTACCATGTGAAATAGTTTAAGGTATTGACAACAGACTGCACAATTAACTAAATGAGTTCAGGCAACTGAACCATTGGCTGAACCATTTGTTCAGCCAATGGGTTTTAGTGTTTTAGCAATTGAGAAAAACTGTAATAGCAGCCTAATAATCAAGTGACCAAGTGATGGAGCCACATTTACATTGAGTTGTTTGACCACATGATGGCGCTTCTGCACTTGGGGGTATTGCTTTTCACATGGTCATGTTTACTCCACGGTGATTTACACGGATATTGTTTGTGTTCTATCCACAAAAGATTTCTGAGCCTTGTCTAATGTTTTAATGTAATAAGGCCGAGTTTTAGATTTCATTTCACAGGCCAAAATATGTAGTGGAAAACCTGACTTGGCCCAAAGGCTGCTATTTGCCGACCACTAGTACAGAACATTTTGTTTAGTGCATGCCTCTGCTCAGATGGTTAGATCTCAACCCCGTGTAGCACCTGTGGGATGAAGAATAAACAGAATCTTTGCTGTGCAGAATAATACCATAACATTAGCAGGAAGAGGTTTCTGCCTCAAGTGATGCCGCTGAGTAAGAATACATTTGATGCCATTAAAGCAATTTTTTGTTTTAACCGATAACATAGTACTCACATTTTCGCTTGATTGTCGTCTTTTCTTGGCCTGATTATGTCCTGTGTCCATTTTTTCTGCCAGCTCCATCTTTCGCTTGTTCCTCTTGTACGCAGACAGACTGAACTCTGTGTGTGAAAAGAAAATTTCAATCTAATGCATCCATATGAATGAAAGCCAAAAGTTATTTTGAGCACTGTGTTTTGGTTAAGTTTAGTGCAGCAACACACAATTCCTTTCTGAGGTGAAGCATATTGATAAATATGTGCAGCAAAACTCACTGGTGGCCATTTTCTCTGAAGGGCACGGTGGTATTCCATGGCCGACTGCCCAATCGTGTGCTCCGCGCCCCACTAAAAAGCTGACAAATGAATACAAATTAACAGGTGGATATAGTCAGGTTAATACAACATTAATTAATAATCGTTATAATCACCATGGTGGTATTCTTCCAGCTGATAGTTTTCCTTTCTGTGCTTCACTCAGTAGACGGTTTGCAACTAAGACTGGGTTCTTCATACCTGAAGGAAAAGTCAGATTCAGCACAGGGCCAGCAGTTCATTCTGTCATTTTAAAACAATGTGAAAAAAATCAAGATACTTTGCAAACATATACAGAAATACTCACATCTGTGTGGACTTTCTGTGTATTGTTGATATTTGTTTTGTTAATTTTCACATGATATGCATTAATTGAGTTCACTGTTAAGTATTGCACACTTTTCTTAATATGGACATTGCTAAGCAAGCACACCTATGAATGCTGAGTGTCCTTTAGCCTATATAAACCTTATGAAAAACATGGGTTGCTAGGTATGCATTTTTATATCCAAGCCAAAAGTTGTATTTATCAGAAAAAAAGTATAAGGCTAATTGTTACATGGTAATAAAAGCAATTTTTGAACTGTATGTTAAGTGCCAGCTTTCACCCCTGGGCTGTTATTGTGGAATAACAGGACTTTTAAGCTTTTATTGAAAACTTTTTAATGAACTCTCTCTTGAGTATGCAGATGTGTATATATTAATATTATTTATTGGTTATTTTCCATATTAAAAGTGGGTGGTCCCCTCTGTTATGAACCTCTAAAAAACTCTTGAGATGATAGAAAGTAAATCATCAAAACATATGACAGAGAGAGGCTTGACTCAGTGCCATTACATCCAGGTGACTGAACTTCAGTGCCACAACAACACAACATAAATATCAATGCATGTGTAATAACTCACCACTAATAGCCCCTACGGCCCCATAATGCAGAGACTTCCCATCCATGATACTCGCATCACATTCAATTTCCCCTGACAAATTAAGGTTGGAGCCCATGCCGGCGTTTGTAAAAGGAGAGTCCTGAGAACAATTAAAAACATGTTGAGTCTAGAATAAAACTAGATTTCTAATAAACCATCCAATCTGGCCCTAAGTATAAATGTCTTCCACATTACGTACAGGGCGGGTTGTTATTTAATACTGCTGTAATAATGGTTGACTTTTTATAACCTGAATGAAAATCAACCGACCTCAAGTTCAACCAGTGCTGCGGCCACTGCTTCCACTGCAAGTGCACCGGCTTTGAGTCGGTCCACAGCCTGGAAAAAAACACATTGCTCTTTTTAGCCTTTGTACAGTCATTTTGTTTTCTAGCCCCTACATAGTCCCACTACAGTGCATTTACTGGAATACCTCCATATGCTGCTGACTAACAAATAGAAAAAAACGTTATTGAAAACAAAAATCCTTTTAAGCCTCGTCAAAAACTCAAACCGGGAGATAAAACTAGGGCAAAGACAAGCGTAAAACATGCAGTTAGGATCCCGGATTGGATTGAATTTGTCTTGTGTGTGGACGTGTAAAAATGACACAGAAAGCATGAAAGCAAACGACCACTTTTCAAATTGAACAATTTGATCTTAATGCAAAGTACTACCTCCAGCGGAAACTGGGCACGGCTCACTATCCATCTAACACCATTCCTATTGTAAATCAAGGGTGAAGGCAGCACCGCAAGGTTGTATTTCAGTCGTACAGATGGAAGGAACAATGAATGAAACTAAATACAAAAACATTCCTGTGAAGAAACTGCTTTAGAGTGCCAAAAAAACAAGACTTCTACTCCAACAGCAAAATTATCTTAATACAGCCAAATGAAAACTGGAATGACTTCAAACAAGTACATTCAAATGCTTGAGTGCTACTGCCAAAACACAGATTGGAATCCCACTGAAAGAATAGGAAATGACAGCTGTTGACAGATGCTCCCCATCCGACCTGAGCAAACCTTTATAACACAATATCTAGCTGATCAAACAAAGTTACTTAATCTATATACTTTCTGAAGACATTCGATCCACTGATAGTACAAGAACAGAATGAATGTGTGCAAAAGCCTAGAAGAGGGAATCTCCCAGTATTTAGCAACTTTTATTTACCTAATGTGCTGTCACGACCAACTAAATGTTATAGAGTCAGCAAGTAAATAGTTAACTATTAGACTGACTAAATAGGTGAGCATTGTATGGATGTAAGTACACATTATATATTAATATCACATAAAGAAAACTGGTTGATGCATGGACCTCAGCAGAAATATTTTGTATGGACAAGTATAACATACATATTCGTCATATTTTCAACTAGAATTACATGCAAATATAATGTTGCTGATTTAATTGATGATCAATGTAAATCTGGTCTATTGCTCTGCATTCATAAGTATTTAACAGAATCACATTTACATTTAAGACGGAAGTAATACATTTACAAACATTCCATAAAGAATAACATAGATTGTGTGAACAGTACACGGTTATGTTGGTTGTTTATGTACACAAATGCATACAGTTTAGTTTACTATAGCAATAGGTATAAAATAAACTTACTCGCTGGCAGGCTCTTTTGCACACATGCTTGTATTCCTTGGCCTTAGATTCAGAATGGTACCCTGCTCCTGAAAGCAAATAATAGGAACAAAAGCATTTGACTATTCATTAGCCTCTAAGCAGAAACCACAGTGAGAGACGTAATGTTTCGGTGCGTGGCGGTTCTACCAATGTCCATAATAATCACATTTATGTATTATGGGGTGCCGTTTCATACAATATTTCCTTCAAATAAGCTCTGAATTCAACTTGATGTACGCACTTACCTGCATGCACTAAGACAAATCCACCGACACATTTGGGCTTTTGATTCTTGCTGGATTCCTGTTTTAAGGACCAAGAGTTGGCCAGAGGAGAGGAGGGCTGCTGCTCTTCAGCAGAATTCATTAGACTTTCCATAACCCCTGCATAACTTGACAAGCCTATCATGGCCTTTCAGACAGCGGTAAGAGAAATCATGTGCATACACCTGTGACAGGAAAATAAAAGCAAAACATTACCATTCAAGCATAATGCAGGACAAGGTGATTTTACTTTATTGTATGTTGTTACAGATGTGAAAACATCAGCATGGTGGTTCTAAGGTATGTACTACTGGGACTACTAGGTACTAGCACACTTGGGGCACAAGACAGGTGTTCACTTAGATCAACAATTCGGGTTAAGCTGATTTAACTGACAATGAATTGAAGAAAGGAATCTGCACATTCTCAATATTTTACAGCACAGTAATCAATCTCTAGATAGCTAACGTTAATATACTTCAGTGACCTAAAAGTGATGGAGACGAAATACACATTTACTCATCTCTTAACTTGGGTACAAACAGTTGTGTGACGAACATCTAAGTTACCTAACAGCTGAACGTTTGCTAAAAACGTGCTATTCATAGTGCAGATCCACCAGACTGCAAATCAAAGCGTATGCGCGTAACATGAAGCAGTCCCCATCTCTTTAACCAGAGTTAACGTTATTCACTTCCCAAACAGTGCCTGCTGTTCGTGTCTCGTTTCACGTGCCAGTTTACTGTCTACGTTCAGAAACGGGCATTATTTAGTTCATGTTCGTGTTTGTTTAATCAGCAAAGAATGGCACTGCATTAAAAAAAAAAGTAAGTTATTTCAAGTCAAGCTAACAGTCCGTTAGCTTGTGAGCTAAGAGCTGGCTAACACGTCAACAAAACAATGTCAACTTACGGTTTTCGCTTCTGTCCTCGCAGCGACAAACCGGCCTCGAGTTTACCTGACGTGTGTGTCAAACACACGAACGACAGACCGACCATGCATCTAACCTAAGTGGGATAAACTTTGCTGCCACACACTTTCACTCCTCTGTGCTAACCGCAGCTAGTTAGCTCGAGCAAAGCAAAGTACTTCCTGGTTCAGCTCCGCGTTGCTAAGGAAGTGCGTTATCCGCAAACACAGAACCACGTGGATGAAGCTGCACCAATATAACTTGAATTTCGCTGCTGACATAAACACACACACAACGTGAATACATGAAGCAGAAATCAACATTCGTGAAGGATACAATTTACAACTGAACATAAAACTGAAAATCATCTTTTTGTTTGTTTGTTTAATGATTTGACATTTACATGTAATTAGATGAGAGATTTAACTAAACTTTGCAGGGCATCTTCTGAGGTGTCCACTGAATTATCATGGAAATTGTCCATGACATGTTTTGATATGCTTTAATAATTAACTAAATATAAACTAATAATAAAGTAGTAATACTATATTAACTATTGTATTAACTACTAATAAAGTCATGTCAGTATTTTTGGTTTTATATTCCCAGGTTTTGAGATATCTGTGTAGATATCAGTTAGTGAGCTCACTGCATGGGGGAAAAATAAATTCATGAAAATGTAATTTTTGTTACACTGACATCACCTGATAAATAGTCAGGAGCAATATGCATAGTTGCAAAGAGGGGGCTAGTCCAGCATGATATCTAACTGTATAGGTCATAGAGTGGGTTCTGCAAGGTTTATGTTAAAGTTTGATTGGAAGAGGGGAGCCTGTTTTGTGAATAGTTGCATGAACTCATTTTGTGTAAATCTAATTGGACAGTTGCCAGTTAAGCTATAACTGAACAAGACAATTCTAATATAGTTGTGACAGTGATGCCAGCCTCCCACAAGTTTACTTAAAGCACACCTTCCACCTTTTCCACAGCAGATATTTCGTCTGGCAGGAAATGCACATGTCCAGCTAATTTTCTTAACACAGCTCAGCTCCAGGTGTCCCGGGAGCAGTTCCGGTGAGCCAATATTCATATTGCAAGACTCTGAGACTGACTCACCTAAATGGAATCATTAATGCTACAAATTACACTTGGGTTTCTTTCTACTTTGGCATGTCAAAATGTCTGCAACCTATTGACTATTGTCAGAGAGGACAATGGTATGCCCTTTATGCTCTACAATCCATTTTTCCTTGAGTGACTTTGAATGTCAGGGAAAAATGATGAGAATAGGAACAAGCTCTGTCTTTTATTGGATTCTGATGTGGTGGTACAAACATTTTCTAAACTTGGTTGATGATTTTAATTGAAAACTTGGACCACGGAGCTGTATTGCATGGCATCCCTCGCTCTCTCTCTCTTTCTCCAAGTCTTCAACACTGACAAGCGGTCAAAACGTGGTATCCCACCAACCCCAGTTTAACACTATTTTAAAATAAGAAAAGCACACTGGAAAAACCGTAAAATAACCTTAGAAAAGCACTGGCATCTGCTTGACAGTGGGCACATCTCTCTTTTATGAGCCACACTTTCTGTGAGCCAAATTCTATTCACCAGATCTCATTTGCACCAGTTTATATTATTACTGATTCTGATGTTGTCACAGTGTTCTTCTTTTGTCAAATTGTGCTGCACGTTCTTGGATAGATTTCAAGTTGTGTGTCATGTTAGACAATGAGAACCTTTAATCAGAGAACATCGTACGCTCAAAAAATCTTTAGTACAATTCTAGGTCCCACAACTGCAAATCAAGTCCACAGTAATCAATTTGATTTCTCCAGAGCAACAGTGGGGAGGTAGGAAGGATGCACTTTTCCAAAGATATGGCCATTTTGAGAATTCTGTGCTGAGCCTGTCAGGCAACCGATGATTAAACCCTGAAGCAAAGCATTCAGTTCTTGGCTCAGTGTGAGGAAGGACTTCGTATGGTTTTAGAATCAGACAAAGTCCCAACCTTTGTGAAAACAATTAGCTTTTAAACTAAAAGTTGACATGCCAGTCATGCATACAGTTGTAAATCGTCAGCCATTTTTTTCTTGTTGCATCTTTCCTTTGTCTACGCATGAAATGTGTTTTATCATGTTGGCCTGGTAAAAAGAAGTGAACCAAAGGTAGTATGAGGCAAAAAAAGTTCTTAATAATGATGGACATATGCTGAGATTATTGCTCCCTCAGGAGAAGTCATAAAAACAAATTATCTTTCGCTGACATCCTATATTACACCCTCAGGTAATTATATTTCCTATCTCAGAAACTGTAATAAAAAAGCAGCTTATTAATAGTCCATATAATGTCCCATAGTGTGTGATATTCAAACAAAATGCAACCAACTAGAACAGAAGTATTTATTTAGCTCATAACCCTATATTCAATACCAGACCAATAGCATGACCTGAAACAAGCTCTGTTGTGTTCATGGTCCTAGCAGAAGTTGTATGGGCGGAGAGAATCAAGCACAATCTTTCATAACAATGTGCAGCGTAATGTTGTTTTCTGTGGATCAAGTCATCAGAGATGAAAGGATGCTGTTGAGCTATTAATGAGGAGTGAGCTGGTACTAGTGGGCAGGGCGTCTTTAGAGAAGAAGAAAGAAGAAAAAGAAACCCCTTTATTAGTCCCACAGTGGGGAAATTTATCCTCTGCATTTGACCCATCCTTTAAGGAGCAGTGGGCAGCCTCGTGAAGCGGGGAGCAACTGGGGGTTAAGTGTCTTGCTCAGGGACACAACGACATGGACTGGCTGAGGCGGGGTTTGAACCCCGGTCCTCTGGTTGAAAGACTGACTTGCTAACCACTGAGCCACAGTCGCCCCGAGGGGTGGCATGCCATGAAATTGCAGCGTAAACATCTTCTAGCTGTTGTCAATGGTGTGCAGAGGAAAATAGATGTGTCATGACTACACAGACATGATTCTTTTGAGGCCTTTTTAGCGTCTTCATCTTGAGACAGACTTTTTTGTTCAATCAAATGCATCAACATTTCTTTTATAGTGATAACCTCATATTTTAAGATGGTCTTCTTAAGGCCTTCGGTGTATACTTGAAAGTTAGAACCATAAACATGAAAAACTATTTCAGCTATGATAAGCAGGTTGCTGTTGAAGCGTTGTGTTGTCATGGCAGGGATAGGAGGTCAAAGCAGGAAAACAGAGGTCAGGAATCCAAGACGTCTGCAGCGCTGAGAGTGAGCAATATAGTTTGTGTGATTGCATTTTGAGGACTTTCATCTCTCCTAAAATATTCTGCTCTATCATCCCCTGGCAGACACGCTGAAGGCTTACTTGGATACATAATGCTTCTCTTTGAAAATGTGCACAGTCAGAGGGAACATATGATATCTTGATTTGCCTGCAACATAATATTAAAGAGATTTCTTCATTTCTGCATGTGCTTTAGTTTTTTTTTCAATAAAAAAGAAGGAAAAAGCAAAGTTATAAAGACCATATATTCATATTTATACAGATTATTGTTCTGGGATCAAAAGGAACAGAGCAACATTGTGTGAGAAGATTTATCCTGCAAATAAAACAAAATTTTGGATCACTTTGAGTGCATATGTGCTTTGAACATCTGAACATGTTGAACATCTATCCACACTAAATCTATTCAACTTGGGTTCAGCCAGCGATCAGGAAGGAATTCCTGCAGCTTTGAGCAGGCAGAAAGCAGGGACTCTGGTGTGAAGAGACATGCTGGATGGGGGCTTTATCAAATACAGTAAAATAAACAGAGGGAACCGTAGCAACACATTCTGCCAAAGCTACAACCCACAGGAATCCTGCAGGAAAAGAATACTCACACAGTGTGATGTTTTTTTATATCCAACCCCAAACCCATTCTAAGGCTGTAGACTAAACCAAGTCCCACTCGGTAAACCACTAAATTCACATTAGTGCATCCCAATGCATCACAGAACTAATTGCTCTTGCAGCTGGATTATAGACGACAGGCGATTGTGAGCTGAAAGAGAGAAAAAATGGTTGTAACTACAAATTAAACAGTTGCCAAAGCCATAGATAACAAATACGGTCAGAGATTAGATATCAGGCTGTATAATCTCAGATTCTGTGATACAGGGCAGTAGTCTATACAGCAGAGGCGGCGTTTTAGAAAGAAAGGTTCATACCTGTTCTGAGTGTTCTTCATACATTATAGGAGCAATCATGAGTAACAATGAAAGCTTTGTAAAAAAAAAAAAAGTTTTTTTAACGTAATATTTATGGGACAGGACATTGGAAAGACTATAATGTGAACATACAAATTGGCCTATATAACCAAATAGTGCAACACTTTACTATTGGCACTGAAATAATTATTCAAGTCAAGTGTTTTTCTTGTGTACTACAGAGTAGATGCTTAACACACAAACAAGCATAATGAATGTGACGAGGTTTGCATCAGATTAATGGTAGACTGCACGAGTGAGCTAGTCTTTACCGGGGTACTTCAGAGGGTTCTTGCTCCTTTCGTCAGAATAGCAAGCTGCTTCTTACATGTGTGGACCAGATGAGCATAATATAAGACAGGACACAATGGATGATAGGAGCAGACAACTGTTTGATTGAGAAGGTTGAAAAGGACCCACACAAACCAAACTATAGTGTCTTCATGCTCAGGGTTGGCACTGCGTCAAAGACAGCACTCACAGGAAAGGTTCTCTGACAGTGTGGGAGCGCCGTCAAACTATTTCTATCGCTAATGACTGTACATTAGAAATATTTTCCAAAGTATATATTGTTTTAATTGTGTGTGTGCAATTGGCTGAGGAATTGTTTCCTTTCCAAGAAATCACCTTTACAGACCCGACAGGCTTTAACATGCACTCTACGGATTCACAGTGTCAGACCTCATCGGAGGCTTTCAGTGAGAGACCCTTTCATTGTCATTGGCAAGATATGAAAACAGTAAATCATTTAAGGCCTCCGCTGAAAGCCTCAAGGGCCAATTGAACACATGGAGCCCCCCCACAGAGTAGAGGTATTTAGTCTTCAGCAATAGACTTGAGCTATGCCCGTACTAAACAAATCACGTGTTTTATCATTAAGCACTGACTGAGAACAGACATGATGATATAACACAAACCAGATAGGCACAAAAAAGCCCATCAAAGGATTTACGGATATTGACACAAGCACACGTAAACAACAATTGCCATAATTGTGATTCCTTTAGCCCCTTGGCTCACTTTAAGTTATGGGTACATTTTCTCAGCATTTCTCTGTAGATAATTGTGTTCCTTGCTGTAATTACGTTACTGCGATTATAATAAGTGGGATATGGAAAAACATACGTATCAAGCCAACCAGAGATTAGACGATGCAATGTTCTTGCCAGTGACTTGTAGGTACAGTCCCTAATCTCCTTATGCTGTAACCATGGCGATAACAATTGCCTACGCAGTCTTACACAAATAGATCCTTTGGAGTATTTGTGGATATCCAGATTCTGCCCTCACAAGCCAGCCAAGTTGTATCTTTTTGCAGCTCATCAGACATTGTGTTGTCTGCATTACACAATGATCAAATAACTATAGCAAGTATCTAGCAAATACGAGACACAGGAATGTTGTTATTTTAGATCACCCTAAAACAATGAGGAAACCTGTCCAGTCTACAGTTTCATTGTTTGTTGATTCGGGGTTGTGATGAAATTACAAAGAGACAACAACAAAAAGTCCATTTATATCATCATCCCTGGAATCCATAACGCAACATTTAATAACACTTTCAGGCCCTTCACACCTTCACAGGTGCTTTCAATTACTCTGGCTGATTGGACCTCTAGTCAGGTGAACAGAGCTTGAAATAACGGGATGTCACAAAACTCTTTGGACCGATAACAATGATAACAAGTATAAGAAGTCTCGCCCTAACCGGTGCAACATTACAGCAAACAGGAGAGGGATATGTGATTGTGCATGCCAACAGAACTTTAATCAGGCAACATAAGTGAAAACACATGTGTGAGTGGACTATGGATGCCAAGGGCTTCAACCTCATAGCTAAAATAGCGTAGTTGAGTGTTTTTCAGTACAACATAAGTTTATTAACAAGCAGTTAGCGTTAACAGAAATGCTCAAGGATTTCTCTTCCGCTCAAGCCTAATAAGAAATATGTGACGCTTTATTGAACGGTCAAAATAAATGGTCAGAGGTCAAGGCCACACATTTTGTATTTAGCATCTTTCACAAAGGCAGCAGGGTGGGAGGTTTGCTGACGAAGGTTTTTTGAACCAGTCTCTTTCTAAATATGCCTCCATCAGATGCCTCAGTGAAAAATATGCCAATCTTCATGAGGCTAGTATAAAAATCACAAACCTGTTTCTATATATTGTATGTAAGGACAACTCTGACTTACCTATTGCTCCTCTCAGGCATCACTTTGTGTGTATTGTTGCTCATAATGGTGCAAGATCGACATCTAGTGGTTTGGTTTGACTAGTACAGACAGCAACGATCACTTCATTCGAATCTCATCTTTATATTTGAATACGGGGTAAAGGCAGACACTTTAATCTGCTATTCCAAAGGCTGTGGCTAGGGAAGTTCTGTAAATGTCCCAATGTGGTTTAATATCAGACAGACACTGATATAGTATTTTATATTTCATAAATCCATATTATAGTGGAAACTAATTAAGATATTACAAGGACAAATGATAAATGCATGTGCCAGATGTGATAGCTGATTACTTTGTCTTACTTTCATAAAAAGGGCAGCAGCTCAATGAGATAAAGATCTTTAATTTTACTGTAATGGGAAATAGAAATCCTTTGCACTTTGTAATATTAGTTTTAGATACAATTAACCCAAATGGAACAGGGACATGACTTCCACCTATACTGTAAATGTACTGTTAATGTTATAATATATTTATGAAAACAAAAAACTGCTGAAAATAACCCATACTTTAAAAAAAAAATCAGATCAGTGTGAAGATTGGATGAAAGATATTTTTTACTCTCAGATAATGTCAGCGGTCTCAGGAGCAGATGGGTCTGGACCAGAGCAGAGCTAACACACAACAGATGACAGACGGTGGTCTCTGGAACCAGCCTCTTGCATATGACAGCCGGACTCACTGGTCCACTGGTTTATTCTGCGAGATCATTTTCTCTGCCACAATCAAGAGCAGGTCACTATGCATGTGTTGTTTTGTCTGTTTAAAGACAATTATTAAAGTCACATATAATAATTACCTCAGATACTATTGGCCAAAATTATCATTAAAACTGCTATGATCCAAACAATTACAGGCGAGGGTTAACACACACACACAATATATATATATTTTAGATTTGTACTGTTTATTATCTCTTGTGTGCACTTTGCCCTGGTGTAATCCTGCAAATTTATACACACACACACACACACACACACACACACACACACACACACACACACACACACACACACACACACACACACACACACACACACACACACACACACACACACACACACACACACACACACACACACACACACACACACACACACACACACACACACACACGTTTCCTCCCCAAGTTTACTTGCAGTGAGTCTTAGTTGACTCTCTTACTGCAGTTTGCATCCGAGTGGCCCGGCGTTACTCGACAAACACTTTGCACGGCAGTCGGATGAACCACCGGAAACAACCTACCTATGCCTCCCCAGCGCGTGGACCTTATCTGACTGACTCGGTATCCGGACCAATCGCGTGCTCACTTCCTGGTTTTCGACGCCCAATCATTTAGCCCGTATTCGTACACATAATTTACAGCGCAACAACGGTAGGTTGAGCCGACTGAGGTCCATAGAAATTTGACAGCTTCACAGGTGAGACAACCGTCCAGAGGCGGTTTTACTTTACATTTCAGTTTTTTCCCGGGAGCACTATTCACTGTGAGCCTGGGGTTGCTACAGTCAAAAAACCATTCGAAGTCAACCCATTCCGGCAGCATGAGCAAAAAGAAAAAGGACTGGAAGACTGAGAAAGGTAAGGCTTGTTTTGGGGAGAATGAGGCTATCGTCTCAATGGCAGACAGCATGCATTCAACCATATGCCAGAAGATTGACAGACGTCCTCCCCGCAGTGCTGTGACAATAGGCACTTCACTCTCCGGGCTACTCGGAAATCCCACGCGCTGGCTGTGCAGATGTTATAATGATGTTGCCCCTCTGTTTAGCTCCCGTAGTGCATGTTTGACATTCGCAACAACACTATGCACATAGTGCCTCTTGCATGCTCATTAGCTTCCGTTTAAGCTTCCCGCAGATTATTTTTTGTTGCCGAGCCCCAGTGTACCTGTCCGAGTACCCCCTAACTATCACATCCCGCCTTTCCACCTGTGTGATACGCCAACAGCGGCTCCCCGAGTTGCAAACAACCTTCTCCGCTGCTAAATATCCCGTCAGCCGAACAGCAGACCCGCCGTAGTAAAACAAAGGAACGGAGTGTCTAATAGTTTAAAACGTGGTTATTCGCAACGTCTTGGGGTACAACAACCACGGGTTCTCCCGGTCTCGAACGCGCGGTGAAAGTTGCGAGTGACGCGATGTATGAAACTCGCCTATTTGGCTGTCAAGTGCTTTCAGTTTCAGAGACATGTAGGCTACAGGCTCGACCTGTTGTGCTCACGACGGGGCCGAGAAAGACATGCTAACCCTGGCTATATTCACAAGTTATTTATGACAGATTCATGGCAGACGTTGTACTTGTCCAGCACAGGTGCAACCAATCACGTTAATTAGTGATTAGCGCCCCCATTCCGTTAATGCCGCCATCTATGTTACTGAGTAAGCGTGCACAACACAAGGTCCCTGCAGCTGGTAAACACCAAATGGAATGGAGCCATCATTAATGATATGCTATATGCTGCTATGCAATGCCAAGGTGTATACTGCTGTATGTGATTTAAACTCTATTCTCTTCATATCACATTGACAGACACATTTCCAGCCCTGACCTCTGTTAAGAATGGATGTGACCTCAATAACTGAAAGAAGAAAAGAATAGTTTGTAATAATCGCTGATATTGTTAAACACACTTTACGGTCTCTACTTTTTCTTATAAAAGTACTGCAGCTCACTGTTGACTGGTACCTATTTTTTTTGAGTGTATGGAAAAATCTTCACAATGGTCATTTAAATTCTCGGAGCAAAAGCAATAATTAATCTAGGCCAGACATTTCCAGTTTGAGCAGGTAGTAGCATAGAGTGAACATCAAAGCAAATCAGATTTTGTATTCTGAGCATACAACCTACAGCTCAAATTGCGTTAAGAGGAGATCAAGGCAAGTCAAAATGTGAAAGAAATCCAGAAATTTAAGGGATTTATTGTGATTATTTTTTTAAATAGTGTTTTGACCCAAGGCTAGACTATAGGCTGTGTGAAAAGTAGTACCAGCAAAGATAGATTATTGTAAGTTGTGTGCCATGAACATAAACTTTCATTAACACAAGGATCTAAATAAGGGAACATTAATTTGAATGGTATTAAATGATCTCAGAAAATGATATCTAATGTGGCAGTCACACCTTGTGTTTTATTATCATAAAAATCATATTGCACATATAGCATCAACTCCAGTAACGTAATCTTGTTACTCATATTATTAATAAAGCTCATTTTGAGCCCATCCTATTCTTATGGTATCTAAACTAAGCTTTGGGATTCTTCAACAACTACAAGTTCAGCAGAGTGACAAAGCTCTTTAGCGTGGTCCAGAGAGCTTTGCTGTGTTCAACCTCAGAACTGCCTTTTTATTCATCCATGTAGAATAAAAGCAGCCTTGGGAATGACGAGTGGGCAAGAGGGAGAGAAAACGCATCACAGCAACACAGGGATAGAATGGATATCCCCCACTGCGGAAATACCTTTTTAATTGTAGCCTGGCCCACTGCAGGATGTTGCCAAAGGATGACTTAAGGATCCTTGTGTGTCTTACCAAAATTGTCTCATCAAAGTTCCCAAGGAGTTTGGTATTATTGAATGCAAAGCATCAAAACCTCGACCTCAACATTCTGTTGGAAAGAGCCAATTTAGTAAACTGAGGATGTTTTTGTGTAGTGTCATATCACATCCAGTTTTAGCTCAAACTATTTTATAGAGGTGTTTTAATTGACCAAAGTACACACACTGTGTGCACTGATGTATTTATTTGGCAGAGATTCCACAGTGAAGCATGCAATTAGGATGAAGCTTGTTTTGCAGAACAGCTCAGTGTTTTCTGGAGGTACAGTAGCAAGTTAGGGCTCTTTTACAGTCATTGAGATGAACATGAGAACACAAGCTGTGAGGACCAAGAGTGATACCGGCGTACAAAAGTTCAGCTGCAGCTCTGTGATGTCAGCCTGTTATTTTGGAATTTGTTGTAAAACCAACACATAACAAGAAGCCTAGGCAACTAGTAGTATGTTTTTTTTTAAAAGGTACTGCATTTCTCTTTACTGAGTACCCTTTTTACAAAACTGTCCACAGTTCTCTCCACCACCATGCAGCTAAGGAACAACAGTTAATCTCACACTCGCATCCAAAATGCACTAATGCAACAAAAAAATGTGATCTCAGAATCAACCCTTGCACCAGAACAGGTAGTGTTACAATAGAGAGCACTACTCACTTTGTAGTATCTTCTTTGTTGTGGACTTTAGAGTGTAGTTGGTTGCAGTCTTTTTTACGTTTTGTATTTTGTTTCTTACACTAAGTTTTGGTAGTGGTTCAGTTTTAGTGAGATAACAGTGAATTAATTTTAAAGATGTTGTCATTGAATGCATTTTGTGTTGAAGATATGAAAAGTCATCCACAGTTTATTACACATTGACTGCTGTTGTGCTAACTATGGGAAGTCTTCATCACTTAGTATTGAGAATTGTTAAAACAAACAACTGTAAATTAAGTTAGTTATATATATATATATATATATATATATATATATATAGCAAACTATAGGCCAATTTTTACACAACATACATTTTGACATATCATAGCAGGGTAAAAACATTTGTAATTGGTAAAATTAATTATTGTCCGATACCTCCAAGTGAAGCCAATGCGGTCTTAAAACTTGTATTCTCTCTACTGACCTGCAGAGAGCGACTCCTTCGGTTGTAAAAATAAGTCTGCTTGTATAGAAGTGTACATACACAATACCAGGGCCTTGGTCCACCTAAATGGAACAGTTCCATAATTAATGTTAAACACATGTTTTTATACCCTGCAATGTTCATGCAAAAATGGCTGCTGTGAAAAGATGGATTATAAAGTCCCATAAGACTTACTTCAGGGGCAGAGCAGCACAGAGATTGTGCAAGGAAGGACAAACAGTTCAGTGCAATGGAGCTGAGGCAACATGGTTGCATAGTGTAGTGGTTCTCATCAGAGAGCCATGGAGACACGAGAATGCACATTTTCATTCCAGCCAGTTTCACTAATTATCACCCTCCCAACCACAGAAGAGGGACTAATTAGTGCAATCAGATGGTGGTGAGGTGTCCGATTTGAACGCGAGCCTGCATTGTTTTGGGTCTCTATGATGCAAGGCTAGAATCCCTGATGTATTGAGTGGGGTGGACTGCTTACTTGGTTTCAAACATCTTAGATGGCAAGCAGCTACACCATTGAAGTGTGTGTGTGTGTGTGTAAGACCCTACCAGCTCCAGGGGTGCTCTTTCATTGCTGATCCTGCATTTTGACCATGCAATCCAAAAGGGGATATTAATGCATGACGCAGGATCACATGAATGATAATCATTTTAATAAGGATCCCCATTTTTCATAGTGTCAGTTTAGAGAGGTGTGGAGCTGGAGCAGTGAGGAGTGGGACATGACTGATGATGATGATGTGGTGGAGGTGGAGGATGAGTCTGGTCGGAGGCCAACCTCAGTTGTTGCAGGACCAGTAATTGTCTAATATCTGTCTACTACAACTATGGGTAGACACTGGAAGGCAGTTTGTGAGGACATTGATAAAATAATACATTTTATCAAATGTTGTATTTGCTATTGGCAGTCTATGCCAGTACCAAGTCTATATCCCTTTTTTATCTCTGTTATTCTTTAATGCAGTGGATCTCAAATGGGGGTACGTGTACCCCTGGGGGTACCTGAAGGCACTCCAGGGGGTATGTGAGATTTGTAAAACAATATATTTATTATTAGCCTCCCTTTAAAAAAAAAATAAATAAATAAATAAATAAAAACCTTTAAAAATAGTTATTTAATAAATATTCAATATAATATAAATGTAAGTTCATAAACCAAAAATGATTTGCGCTGGTTAGGGGGTACTTGGCTGAAAGAATATTTCACGGGGGGTACATTACTGAAAAAGGTTGAGAACCACTGCTTTAATGGGATCGGCTTTATGTTTAATGGATGGTGTCTTTCCTCCACAGAGAGACTGCTCCGTCTAGATCGGGAGGAGAGACGCAAGGAGTATCGCCGTCAAGACTTTGTATCTTTGGACAAGATCTCATCCTGGGGAGAGGAGAATAGACGTAAGAGAGACCTATCAGCGACACCCAACTCGAGACATTCAGCAACAATAAGCTGACACATAAAGGCACTGTTTACCCAACCCACCTGAAAAGTTATTGTGCAATAATGCTGGTGGCTACATCACTGTTTTTAGATGGATTTGCTAATGTTAGTCAAA
This sequence comes from Cottus gobio, assembly GCA_023566465.1. Classification (NCBI taxonomy): domain Eukaryota; kingdom Metazoa; phylum Chordata; class Actinopteri; order Perciformes; family Cottidae; genus Cottus; species Cottus gobio. The sequence goes on along the minus strand of CM042225.1, from coordinate 16,588,577 downwards.
CAATACGAAAATCTGACATCTCTTTTTGTTCAGCAAGCCTCTAATGCTTTCTAATTTCTTGGAGAACATAGCCTAAACCTTTTGCATCTAAAGTTAAATTAAAGGTAAGTGTTGTTATTATAGTGGCATGTATAAAAAACTGTGATAAAAATCCATAAAGAAAACTTAGAAGAACATACTTCTAAATTGAAAATCTGTTAACGTTAACACGAGTACCCCTAGGGGCACTTTGGAGTACTGCAGGGGTATTTGAGATTTCTTTTAAATATTCAAAAATATAACTTATGCTCACCAGTAATTTATAATATGATAATACTATAATAACTTCAATACCAAATGTAAATGTAAGATTGATAAACCACATTTTATATTCAATATTCCTATTTTCAATGCAATCATTAACTTCCGTAAACAATCAACTACCACAACAAACTGAATTGGGTTCATAATTCTGTTTATTCAGTGTGACCCGGGAAGCCAGTTTCCATAATGAATAACAGACACAAATCAAGAAAATGTGTGGGTTTCACCTGAAAACAGCAAAAAAAAGAAAGTCAGAACTTTCATGAACATTTGAAATGTAGCATTAAAGCATTTTTCAGTTACGTTTTTGCTTAGTAAATTAGACACTGATGGTGCGCCGTATTATAGGCCTAAAATTACCTCTTTAGGCTTTTTTTCTTACCAAATATGTTTTGCATTAGGGGTACTTCCAAAACAAATATTTCAAAGGGGGTGTATTATTGAAAAGAACGTCTGACAACCACTGCGTTAGCTTAGTGCTTAAGTTTCAAAATACTTACATTATTCTTGCATACGCATTCAAGTCACAACTAATAATACTCAAAAATGACTCTTAATTGTGTTGTTTAAGCAAATAACATACTTCAATAAATATAAATAAATTAGGTATAGCATAAATAAAGGTAATATTAGAGTTACAAATAAGAGAGTTATATAAAGTTGTCAGTGTAGTTAGCTTGACATGTAAGTGCTCTGAACTTAATGCTGCAGGGAGTTCATGTATGAAAACATGAGGTTGGATGATGAACGCAAGCGAGAAGCTCACACAGTAGTTCATGGTGGTGGCAATTTGTCACTGATGTAAAACCAACACAGACTACAATTGATGTTTTGAAATGAGGTAGAATGTGAACTTGTTTAGGAGTGATAGAGATAGATAGCATAAACTTTATTGAATCAGAGGGGAAACTTGTCTTGGGCACATTGCTACAGTCTGTTTCTTTACATGGAAAAAAGATCACATGAAACCATCTTAAACCATAAGAGACATGTGACATTGACAAGACATTAACTTACAAAATAACCTGGTGATTTGCACACATCTGCTGTTTTGTTTTTCTCTGCATTAAATTAAACAAGCTATAATTATGGGGGTTTGGGAGGCTCTTAGCTCACGTATTCTTACGTCAGCTAAGAACTGCTGATTCACTTGTTATTAACATTTCTTTGCTCAACTCTTAGATGTATATTTTACACAATTGTCATGCCTGAACTTGCCTTGCTTTTTATCCACATAATTTACCAGTTCATAGAATTGACCACACATTGAAGGAAGGAATAGAAATGAGAGTATGTTAATTCTGAATTAAAATTCAGTGTTCATGTCAAACATTATCTGGAGTCTTTATTATAGTATGTACAGTATTTTTAACTTTTATCGTGTTTTGAATGAATTTCTGTGAAGTGTTCTGTGACGTGTTGCAAGTACATTTGAGAACCATTCATGAATCTGTGTGTGTGTATATGTATGTATGTATGTATGTGTGTGTATATATATATAACTGATATATTAAGGTTAACAGATTTTCAATTTAGAAGTATGCTCTTCTAAGTTTTCTTTATGGATTTTTATCACTGTTATTTTATACATGCCACTATAATAACAACACTTACCTTTAATTTAACTTTAGATGCAAAAGGTTTAGGCTATGTTCTCCAAGAAATTAGAAAGCATTAGAGGCTTGCTGAACAAAAAGAGATGTCAGATTTTTGTATTGTTTGACTAACATTAGCAAATCCACCTAAAAACAGTGATGTAGCCACCAGCATTATTGCACAATGTTTGTATTTATTGAGAGACATCTCAATATTTTGATCTTCTGTATTGAATGAGTGCAAGTTGAATTTCTTTAATTGTTTTTTAAATTTCAGCCAATGACAAAGAGGAAGCGGATGAGCTGACGGGTGGAGGAGGGCTGAGTGATAAAGTATCTCTCTACAAAGGAGACATTACGGTCTTGGAGGTGGATGCCATCGTCAATGCCGGTAAGGATCTGCCCTTTGACCTTTGGGAGCTGTTGGATGGCATTTCCTGCTGGAAGGGACCTCTGCGATTAAATTATCCTTGGCTGCCCTCTACTGTTAAGACTCAGAAAGTGCTCGTTGTGGAGGCATTGCATAAGTGATGAGTGCGATTGTTAAGTTTGCCTGCTGCAAGGTTATTGACTGAATTCATTCTGATTTGGTCAGAAATTATAATCCTCTCATTTTTCATGAATGTGTCATATATGTGCAGTAAGGATTCACTGTGCCATATCCATTGCTTCAGTGAAGTACATATTTGTTACTCAAAGAGAGGATCAGGGAGATCACACACACACACACACACACACAGTCAGAGGTGCTTGTATGTATTAAACATGGTCTACTTTGACTTTCTTCAGTTTCATAACTTTTCCTTCCTCATTTGGTTTTTGCAAACACGCATATCCACAGATTACAGTCTACCGAGCAGTGTGCATCTCGTGTGAAATGAATACTCTCTAATTTATGCATCTAGTAATCTTATTATTTAGAAGATTAATAAACGTGATAAACAGACTGATCTGTGGGATAAGGCTAACGAATTTATTATATTATGTAAATACCCATCCTGATGAGGATAAGGTGACATGACATTCTGAATTATCGTCAGCATCATGTAAATGACAAATATTGGGTTTTGTACACAAACACCTGACATTTCATTGCCGTGTGCTATTTAGATATATCTAAGCTCTGTGACGATGTATATTAAGTCTGGATTTGTATTTAATTTATGGTGAGACAGAGTCACTGATACAGGTGTTCTAGTATAGCCTGTTTTGATTGCACCCATTTTGTTCCCAATCTATATGACAGTTAGTATCTTAAGACAAACTCGGACAAAGACAGTGAATAAGGTGAGCGGGATTTTCATTAAGTGACTAGAAAAATAGGGCATATGAGAATGGAAATGAGGTGCAGGAGGGAGCATCGCACCTTTTTTTGTTTTAAACTGTTGAATACCTTTGTAGCCAAGGCAGGCGGTTTACTTCACCAGTTAATGCTGCCAGACGTCCAGGCTCTGATTGAGCTGCATGCTGGCCAGGAGGTAATTTATTCTGTTTAGCAGGCTGTCGGAGGGTCTGAAAGGTTGAGGGAATTGCTGAAGCCTTTTATAATTTCCAGAAGGTCTCAGCTGTTGGCCCACTGCTGCTCTATTCATACTGCAGGACCAGTTGTCTTTGTACAGGTGGTTGGACTGATAAGAGCAAACAGTGTAGTGGTGGACTTCACTGCCCAGTTTTCATTCACCACCTTTGAGAGTTGTGCTCAACAATAGTAGTATGTTGTGAATATCAATTTTAATGTGAACAGAGTTCCAAACCATAGTTATTTTTTGTCATTGGTAACAAAAGCCTTTGATTTCATAGTTTGACATTATAAATAATGGTTACAAACTATGTATTGGTTGAATAAGCTGGACATGCTCTGGCTGTTCACACTGTAGTGCGTTACAAAGTTCTGAGCTGCATACGAACAAACATTGCGGATGTTGAGCATGGAGTTTGATAAGATCTTTGGAAAGTTACTTCAACTTCTGCCCTTCATCTATTCACAGTTCCCAATCTTTAGCCTGCAGTACTTCCATTTTCTCATGCTGATTTTCATTTAGGTTGGCAGCAGCAGACTGCTGTCTATGAAGTGTGGGACCTTTTAAACACTGAGAAGGTATTAGCCCAAAGCTGAATAAACTCTCTCTCAGAATGTCATTTGTTTTTCTTGAGTCAAACAAGTGCAGTGATGCTAATTATGCAGCTTGAAGGTAAATGTGAAAGTTGCTGTGTAAAATGTATGGACACATGTGGGAAGGACTACATTTTCCACTATTCACATATTTAGATTACTTATTGTACCCTCTTGTGTGCTCAGTGGACGTGAACTGAAGAACAAGCGCTGTAATCCTGTACTCTCCTACCTGCTTGCAGAGTTAAGACTGTTTTGTTCTTGCAGTTGAATGAAGCAATTTAGCATAATGCTATATATAATACTGATATGCGAGATAAAATAGTAAAATTTTGGTCATTAAATATTATGATTTCTTGTCTTTAAGACTGCATTAGAATCATGGTTTTCTAAATGCAGCTCATGGGAGCGAACAATTAATTAAAAATGTCAACTGTTCAGGAAGCGTAAGGGTTAAGCTGCAATGCTTCTAGCTTGTTTTCAGCTGACCTGATGTTTTTATTTTATCACATAAAATCACAATTTATTTTAGAAGCCAAAGGCACAACATTTGTGCAACAAGGTTTTGTCATGACATCAGCAATATGTTGGCGGCGAAGGCGAGACGTCTGTAATTGTAGGGGACACAGGCCACTTGGTGCGACTGTTATGCGGGCTGCCTATAGCTTTTAGGGGGTGTCAACTTGCTTTATGTCCTCCATTAAAGTTTAATTATTAGGCTCATTGAGTTTTTAATTCTTCCTTAATTCTGTTTGGCTGGAGGTTGAACAGAAGGTGCTCAAACTGTCACCTGGGTGAGAGCCTGGAGGCTGCAGGACAGGGGGCTGACAGAGGGCTGTGGTGACAATCGGTAAACTGCAGGGGTGGAGGGCAGGGTGGCCACATCATGACAAGGTGGCTGCAGCATCCAGCGCTGGCAGATGGCCCGACTCAGCCTGCTCTTCAGAGTAAGCCTGCTTTGGTCTGCCCCCACTCAAACTCATGCTCCCTGTAACCCTCTACCTACTGTTTTAAAGCATGAAAGTGACCAGGAGGCATGTGTATGACACCTCTCTCCCTGGATCTCATTGATTACTTCACACATTGTCTAGTTAGCCCCGTAGGTCCAGAGTGTTGTATAGGATGCCATTTCCTCTTTTGTATAAACGCTCCAGTATGTTCAGTATGCAAGTGGCAATACTGTGTTCAGTAATTCTGTCGAATGCCCAACAATTACTCTGGTCCACAGTAGCCCGGGTATTAGGCATGGATTGGTTTTGGAAAATGATCGATGGAAAGAGGAGACCATCACACTTAATCAAGGCATGTTTCATAGAAAATTAGGAGTTTCACTTTAAAGTTGAAAGGGTGCTCAAACTGCGGGTTAAATGGAATGCATGTCATTACTGTTGCTTTTACATGGCAAACACAAGGTCTTGTCTTCCATTTGTCTCCTTGTCTTTGTGCATGGAGTTCATGCGAGTGTCACCATACCTCTCAGATCGGGATGAGGTCGAAAAGATAACTGTGCGAAGTGGAAAAGATTTTTCTTATCATGATGACTGTGGTAATTATGCACAGGAGTTGACTCCTAATCCATTACCCGCTGTAAACCTTTCCCATCTTTCTGTATTAGATCATTTTTTAAAGGAACCAATTTAGTGTGCATAGGGAACCTGGTTATGAACGCTATAAAGAACCCGAAGGGGTTGAGATGAGTGTGAGGAAGGCGATTGGTATTCAGTTGTATGGAGCTGCTCGTACTGCAGCCATCACAGGTTTGACGAAAGCAGTGACCCTCGGAGGACAGAATACCATAATCCAGTGGAGATTGACTTTTATACGTTTTTTGAAATGCAGTCCATTCAAACATTGTTTGCCTGTGGGGCTGCTTGGCACACACAGGCAGCGTTGTTTACTTTTCATTGATGCATAATGTACAATACAGAACGGGTATAGTAAACAGAATACAATATGAGTGTGTGGTTCAGAGAAGGGTAACATTGAGGTGCTACTTTTTATTTTTTTTATGTTGTGTGGTTATCATAAAATTAAAAATTAAATCAACCAATTGATGGACTTAATCTTCCCTGTGTGTTGTACCAGAAGAGAGTTAAAGAAACATTTCTGTGACATTTATTTGATATTTAATTTACACTTGAACTAAATTCATTTTCACAGTGTTCATCGGTGTAAATGAAACCACAACAAGACATGGAATCAGTTATTGGGTTATTTGAGATCAAATTAGAATAAGAATAGCAAATAAAGTAATAAAATAAAGTGCTAAATTGGATTCATCAACTATTATTCATATGTAAAAACAGCAACTACATGCAAGCAAAAAACACAACATAAAACTGATATATTTTTATTGAAGTAAGAACACTCTTTGTATCTCTAAGGGGTTACTTTTATTTCACGGGTGAGGTTGTGGTTCATCCTTCCCCACTTATTGGAAACCTCAGTAGTTGTGGCCACACGGCAACAGAGCAGGATAATGGTGTGTAATGTCCAAAGAATATTAGATGCTTCTCTGAGACACAAGCCTTAATGGAGAGCACTGCCTTATTTATTAGGGAATGACTCTGAGTGCTCTGGTAATATTTTAGCCTGCAAAGCACAAGCCTTCCAGAATGAAAAGTAGATGTGGCATTTTTATTCTCTTGCTGCTCTTGGTCTATAGATGGACTCTAAAAAGACAGACTTTTTCATTGTCACTCTTCCTAACTTTAGGGTTCTTTTCAAAGGTCTAGTTATAATATATGAGAACATATTCTCCTTTTCTTTTTTGTGAAAGGCAGTACTCCTATGAGAACTTGATTTGCTGTCCAGACCCTTATTTTCTGTCTAAAATGTTTGTTGGGCCGCTTCAGTACTGTTATGGAATGGGGACATTTTTTTAGCAGTTGAGGAGTAGGTTGTCTCAACAATTCACCATTCGACTAACACCAGACTGTGGTATGAAATGCCAAAGAATTATGTCAAATGTACCATTCACTTTTTACCGTTTCTCTCTTTAGTGATTGATAAAGCCTATGGCTTTTGGTTTTGCTTCCTACTGTTTGGGGAATCGTGTCAGCATAGACTCTTCATTAGATTTTCTGTCAGGCCATGGATGTGCTGCACAACACACTCATCCCCTGGAGAGTCTGGCTCGACGGGTCTATCTGTCTCTCCACAGATTCACACCCTGTGCCATAACCTCCCTGAGTGATGCGGCCAAGCTCCCAGCAATTTGACTGCAATTCAGGGTCTCTCACTCTCTCTGTTCTCTGTTTCTCTGTGGTGCTAGTTGCATATAGAGACACACACACACACACACATTCAGTACATTAGAAACCATTGCAGAGGACTGGTAACTTCTAGAGCAAACTTGTGATTGTTGCACTGTCACAGCAAGAATGAAAATCAATGCCCGTGGCTGAGGGAACTTGCTGCTCTGTTGAACAGTGAAATGACTCCGGTGAGTGGGTTGCATTGGGTCCTGCACTAAAAGGTCCAGTTAATCGTATCGGCTCTGAGAGAGATACAGCACAAGGCCAGGGTTTCCTCCTCCACCAGGGTGTAAATGGGAACTGAGGTGACAAACCAGCTGACGAGCTTCCTCTTCTTTCCGATTTCGGCTAGATTTCTCCCCTCCAAGTGTCCGGCTTGTGAACAGCCTCAGACCTGTGAGTAATTGCGAGGGTATTCAGACGGGAACTCGGGGATAGAGTCTCTCACCACCTTCTGTTTCTCTCTTCCTTTGACTCAAACAGGTTGAGGATTTTAGCAAAAGTAATTACTGTAGAGGGTCATGCATAGGACATGGTGAGGAAAGTAAGTAGTACAAAATAAATACAAGCGTTATTGTTATTTAGTGAGGAAAATTTAACCTTATATGTATTTTAGTGTTTTAAGAATGGCCTCAACAAAACATTTTTTTTTTTTTTTAGAAAACTAACAACACAATGCTTTCTGAATAGATACTTTGAGATGGTGGTTTCAAAATGACACTGGTAGAACACCCTTATGCTGACAGTATGAGATATTATATATGCAGGGTGTATATTATATAGTATATATTATACCCGGCATTGTGTGATTAAGAGTACAATCCACTAAAGCTGATTAATAAAATGTTTGAGCAGTATGAAATGGGTAAGCTTTAATTTTAGCTTATGTAGCTGATGACCTATAGGGGGCACTGTGGCTCTACCTTAGTATTGCTGACATTTCTGATAGCAGAGGAAGTTTGAGACGCAAGCTCAGGGGGCTGGTGCTGCATTTCAGATGGATAAATCCCCTTTTTTCTGCTTCCCCTTCACAGATGTTTCTCTAGAACTGTTTGAGGTGACAACTGGAAATTCCAAGGCATTATACAGATTTTAATCGTCTGCTTCTCCAATAGCCCAGAAAAAATCCAATATTGTGCTGTTTGGAAATTGAAACACATTTTTGGGACAAAATATAACAGATGCTGATCTTGGAGCTCAGTCAAGGTTTCAGATGTTACACTACATTAGCACAGAAAAAGGGAGTGTGGCTCTGCACTTATTGTTATGCTGCGGTGGAGACGTGGAGATACAACGTGCACTGTTGTGGAGTTGCATGCACAGAAGATGTAATGCGTTCTTTTATCCTTTACTAGCTCTTTACTGACGGAGTAAAGCACGGGTGAAAGGAGAGGGTTGCAGAAATCTACTGCTGACTGTTTTTCTGCACAATCCCCAGGCAGTGTGCTCTGCACGGCCGTCAGCATGCGATTCACTGGTCCTCACAATAGCCCTCTTGGAGCACCAGTTCATTATACCTGCTTATTTTCTCCCCTTGCTTTACTCAGTTCCGTCATTTTGTTTTTAGTTAATCTCTACTCTAAATCTTTGTGAAGACAACCAAATGTAATCCATGGACACAGAGCCGGGAATGTGTGCACCTTAGATATACTGATGAGCTACTTGGTTACAGGCCTGCAGTGACACGGTTTTCAGTAATGTCTTAATATGTATAATGGATAGGTGATGGTAATGGGGCAGGTAATGAGCAACATGATGTCACAAGTAAGTAACGCACACATTTTGACAAGGATATTTTCTTTGAGGAATGTAGGCCTAAAAACTCTTATTTGATAATTTTTTACTTCAGGTTGTTAAACACTTCTTATGTCTTCAGAGGGGATGCAGGGGTTAACATGTATTCATACTATGACATGTAGTTGTGTTGTGGCAGAATAACATATTCCAATTCAGCATTACTGTGACTAAGTCTCTGTCACAATTCTACCGAGAACATCAGCGTTTAATGGAGATATGAAATTGTGTCCTCCTCACTGATTCCCTGTTAGCTAAACAGAAAAGAAACTCTGTATAAGAGAGCCTCTAAGGAACTCTAATGAAATACTGTGATGTTTGCTGAGTAGCTTTAAATGAGAATGCAATTCCTATAACCCAGGGCAGTTCATTCAATATTTGTGAGCATGTCCAAGTTTCTCTCAAAGCTGAGGAACCAGGGGCCGTGTTCATGAAAGTAGCTCTCAACTGGCTATTTTGAATGCATTTTAAAGTAACTGGAAATGTTACAGTGCCAGATTCCTTTTTAACTTTTAAAACTAGGAGAGAACCGTCATGTGTTTATTAATAAGTCCTTCTAAGGTGAAGGTTTGCCTCCAACTAAGCAATTACTGAAGGGAGTAAACATGAAGAGAAGATGCCATTTTACTCTAAACTACAAAATATTTCACTCGTTAAATAAATCTTTAAGAGAGTTAGCCTGAAGAACTCAAGCTTAACATTTCAGCAGTGTATCAACAATCAGGATGCTCAGAAACCTTCCGGTGATGCGGTTAACTGGAAAGAAATATGGCAATGTTAGTATTTATTTTCCCAATTCCATGATTTAATTTCTCATAAATCTAAATTGGGGAAACATATTTGGTTTTCAACAACACATCTTTTCTTCTGTTATTTTTAGACTTAATCAAAGAATTTAGTTTCATGTTTATCCAAAGTATTTATTTTTGTGTTTCAGTTTTAGTTGAAACTGTAGTTTGTAGCAGTGACTATGCACATAGATGAGCTGGCACATGCAGGCTTATTCATATCAATTCCTACTTTTCTGCTTGTCATAAGCACATATGCTGATATCAAGTAAATCTTCATTTACAGAATCAGGAAAAGGGTTAATAAAATCCTTTTTTTTTCACCACTATTACTAGTACTGGAACTGCCACTGGTAGCACACACACACACACACACACACACACACACACACACACACACACACACACACACACGGTATTCTTGTGTGAAAAGATATCACTTTTTATTTTGCAGTATATTTTAGGTTTAAGTGCTATCCTAATCTTACAGGATAATGCATGTTATATCTTTTATAAATGCCTATTGAAATATGTGTGTGTGTGTAACAGTTAACACATTTTCCAGTCATGGAAAACACATAGTAGAAACTTTTGAAAAATGTAAATTTCATTACTTCACTTCAAATATAAATATTAGTTACTGCTGGCTGATAACTATATTATATTAGTCTATCATCAATTTGTCATAGTTTCTAAGCACGTAAGATGTTATCATAGCTGAGTTATAGCCAACGTCTGTTGATCAGACTGTCTCAGATAGGTATACTAGTGTGTGTGGTGCAATCACTGAAAATGTCCTGGAAAAAGTGGAAACCCTTTCTCAGCCTCCTAAAAGATATACGTTCTAGAATTTTTTTTTTAACAGGACCTGAGAATAAAGATTTACCTCGTCATGGTGTCGGCTTGATATAATATGATGTCAGACAGGCATCAGCGATCTGTTAAAATGTGAAGGCCATTATGTCGGAACAGTCTACAGACTACATTTTTATTACCCAAATTATGTTTGATAGTGGCACTAGCAGTGCAGAACCAGAAAACACACATTATCCGAAAAAAATCACCTTAAGGTATTATCAGAGACCTTTTCCATCTTCTATAATGAACCTGGTTCATATCAACATCAGCCTTTCCAATATTAAAACAGATAAGGTATAAATCCAAACAAGAAAATGTTTTCTTTTGGGAAAATAACCAGCTCGTTGACAATGACATAAAGGTCCTGACCTTAAAGAACACTGGTGAATGCTGTAGAGAACTGATATGGTGCAGTGTGTCATTGTGATGATGTTTTAATTGAACATGCCCGATCTATTGTACAGTATTAATGAAAATACACTGAACTCCAGCAATCAGCAGCAGCTCTCAGGGGCTACGTGACTGCACAGTTGTTGCCCTTGTGAATGGTAATGAAGCCCTGACTGGACATCCTGATGAAATGGATTTCCCTTTTGTTGACACAAGTGATTGTGTGGTTACTGTAGGGCTTAGGGAATGTGGACTCATTATAGACAAAGACCTTCGTTCAGCGGAATGGTAATAGAAACAAGACTAGGTTCTGCTGGCTATGATGAACGGTGAGCTTTATGTGAAACGTCTGGGAGATATGAGTCTATTAGGCATGATGGAGTTATTATTTTGAAAGGTCTTACAGCTTACAAGTCAGTGTTTAATGTAACTACCCTGCAAACAATGAGTACTAATGAACTCCTTCCGATTTCCAAAAAGGCAACCCATTTGGCCTCATTTATGACAAAATGACCAGTGTTTATTGCAGAGTTTGTTCGAAGGTACTGTATACTGAAAGGTTTTATTCCTTCAGTTGATCACGTAAGACTGTTATTAGGGTAACACGGTTTTGCATACTGAGAATATGCAGTCAGACGCTTGACATTTCAAACCCCCAGAAGAACAAAGCGATTTTAGTTTGACACAAGAATTTGGATTAGATTTTATTTCCATAACGGAGTTCAGCATGGGAAGGAATTTTTGATGAGAGGAGACGGAGAAGAGGAAGCCTGAGTGGCATTGAGCGACGAGGTGTTTTGCAGCAGGGTTCAGAGGGTTGCTTATATAGTAGTTATAGACAACCTGATGATTTGTTGTGATGTACCGGGGGAGAGCGGCGAGACCTGACTTGGAGGTAGTGTGACCTCAGACAAACTACATTTGTTTAACCCCGCTCAGCTGTGGAGCTATAATGGGATGATAGCTTCTGCAATTAGCATGATGAAATGGGCAAATAAGTGACTTTAGTGAAACCCGCTCCAGTAAAGGGCTGCTATTTGTTTGGCCTTTGATGCTTCGGTTGGCTATGGAGACAATTTAATCTCTCTAATAGAATCTTAGCTCTTCCCCCACGCACAAACAAAGCAGATTAAGGTTCCCTATAAGGCGAAGACTTCACAGTCTTCGTGTTGGAACAGAATTCCCAATACTGTGGGTGGCATTGGGTTTTTTGTCTGTGTGGCTTATCTTGCTTTATTCAATTTATTTAACCAGGGTTAAGATCTTGGATTTATTTTAAAAGGGAGACCCAACAGGACAAACATGGCACATAATAATAATAATAATAATACATTTCATCTGTATAGTGCTTTAAAGGTATTCAGGGCACTCTACATGGTAAAAACAAACGATAGAAGCAATATAAGTGTACATACACCTTATTGGTATGGAACGATAGACAGATTTATGGGTAGAAGGAAAGATGTTTAGGGGGAAAAACTCAATGGCATGAAATACATAAAACATTCAATATATTTACACTAATAAAATAAGATACAATTACTTTGTTGGCAGATCAGTAAAATCTCCATGTACTAAAAGCCATATCTAGGTTACCGCATTATTGTGTTCAGTGTGAAAGTGAAGCTAATTATATCTCAAGTGGCTGAAACTCGGGCTGTTGTAAATAGTCACCTTCTTAGCAGCTTTCGCACAGTTCTCTCTTTGATATGAGCACTAAGGAAGCGATCCATTATCTTCCTGCCATTTGCAGGTGTTGATTAATTTGTAAGAACACAATTTGCTGTGTTTGACTATGGAAGAGGAAAAGGTAGCGTAAAGGAGACATTCTAGTGTTTGTCATGGTTTGTGCCACTTAGAAAAATGTGAAGACAAGGTGCAGATGCACTGTATATTTATAGTTTGAAAAAGCTGCCAGGTGAGGGGGAAAGAATAGGATGAAAGAGAGATGGAGGAAGTTATGACAGACAGGAGACTCTGAGGAGGATGTTGTGTACTCTCAACAGATTTAAGTTCCCAGGATAATCAGGCCCCACATGGCCATCCTCCAGCCGCCACAGTCCCTCAAGGGCTGTGCTGCGTTGTTGATGAAACACATCACATTACAGTTGATATAGGTGTGCTCATCAAGTTGTAGTGGGTGTCTTGACAAGTGGTGGAGAACACGGAACAAGGTAGCTCCATACTTTACGACCAAAGGCTTGCAAAAACCTTGGACCAGAAGACCCAAGTTTCCCTTTAATCAGGATATCAATTCAGAATAATAATCCAAAAGAACACAAGACAGAAGCACAAATGTTCAGGAATTGTCGTCTAATATGTTGTTTTCATGCTAATTAAAGGAAAAAACATTTGGCTCTCATTGCACAAAAACATAAATTATATTGATTGTTGACATAACAATGTTACACATAAGTATTTCTGCAGTTAATAAGGCAGAATTGACTTAGTGATCATTCCATCAGATTTCAAATACTTGTAGCTTTCACAACTTACTATAAAGCCACCCCAAAAATGAATTGGTATTTTACCATACTCCCAATGCTCCTACTTCACTTGCACATTCTTTTTTCAGTTATCTTTTCAAGAACAAAAGTGGAGGGCAGAATTAGGAGTGATGCCTGTTATCAGAAAACCATTCAGTCAAGGCTAAAAAGCATTGGTGTCAACCCTAAAACAAGATTACATTATTTTAGCATTAAACATCATGATATAGGCTATTCCCTCTTCAGTAAACAGTTTGCTTGGATATCCGCTCTAATGAGCTTCCTTGTTTCTCTCTGCTGTTTGAAGTTTGACTTCATTGTTTAGGTCTAATATAGACAACTTTATCTCAGTGGAGTTTCTGGGTTGAGAGGGTGACCAATGGGCTCCTGGACAACAGAATGGACTTAATTATAAAACATTGCATTTAGTGTCGAACTGTTTGTATTAAACACAGTTTTTGAACAACTTAGTTTTTTGCATGCAAGACTTCAGTGTGAGTACAGTATACATCATTCTAATTATGGATAGGCTCAATGAAATGCAGTTATTGCTGGCACTTTATCCACAAAGCTGTAGGTTATGCATTGGCATTTAATTAGTCATCAATGCACCCACAATCAACTCTACACAAAATATAATTCCTCTAAGACGACAAAAACAACTTATCACAGTTTGTGCCTGAGAGAATATATCATAACCCTTAGAGCGCAATTTTATGTATTTCTGGCAAAAAGCAATTACTTCACCTCACTTTTTAAATATTTTATTTTAATACTGACCGTAGCCTCCGTTAATCTCACTAATTTTCATCTCGATGTACTTTCTAATATACTCATGAATTGCAAATTGAAATCTCGCAGCTGGGTTAACATGGCTACCTTGTGTTCAGTAGAATGACTTCTGAGAGCTCACCATCTGATGCAAGGCATTACACATACAGTGCAGGTATATTTAGGAGGGTACATCACACTGAAGTCTTCCCTCCTTTATCTTTCCTGAGGTGGTTCCTTTCTTGCACAAAGAGAACTACTGAAAGTTTCTCCAACACAGACCGCTACATGAGTGCGTGAGTTAGTGAGAACATCAAAGTGCCAGAATCATCATAAGGGTTACTGAAGTAATGGAGTCATCACATTTCAGGAGCGCCTTTCTGCTTCTTGCTGAAGGCAGTTGTGTAGCACAATGCTTAAGCACTACGTTTTCATTTCACAATCCTGATATATCCAACAGAATGGCACAGCAATAGTACTTATAAGCGCTATTGTTGTTGTATTTGATATAATTATATTCAATATTATGTGAACTAATGCATGAAAATGGGTGTAGACAAATCACTACAAACACTACTATAATCAGAATCAGCTTTATCAGCTTTTTTAATGTAATGCAATATAACAGCACAACTAACTATATGGCTGGAAAACAAACAAGCATCACGTTGATTCAGCACCTCTTTGGCACGGAAGAAAAACTGATCATTAAAAGTTTTGCAAATGTTTCATTGCGTTTCTGTTATATTGGCCTATAATGCGTTGTTTAGATGTACTACTGCAGTGACTTATGGTGTGTTCACACCGAACGCGACGCGAATTTTTCGCGCGACCAGATTACATGTAAAGTCAATGCACAGACGCGTTTGGTTGCGACAGACGCGAAATTTCGCCGGGCGGCGCGTTTGACGCGAAATTCGCGTGAGTTGAAATTTTCCAACTCGGGCGAAAATTCGCGTCGCGAAAGCCAATCAGCGTTGAGAAGCTCTGCGCGTCATCACCGCCGTCCTGCCGGTTTGAATCAAACAGTTGCTGATCCACCAGAAGTAGCGCTGGCAGCGGCCTCATTCAGACGCTGTTGTGCGGCTACGGATAATATTATGAACCCGGACACGGGGGCGTTTGATGGTCCGACATTAGAGGGACTTCCACAAGAAGGTTAAAGCAGAACTAGTGGTTAGTTTAATGGTGGATGGCGGAAACGGAACTGTTTTTATGGAGATAAGCCCCGCCCGCGTTAAAGCGAATTTGCGTTGACGGAAATTAACCACATAAAGTCGAGCGAGTAAACTCACGCGGGCGACGCGAAATTTCGCGTCGCGTTCGGTGTGAACACACCATAACTCTACACACCACATCTTAGTTGTGTGGCATTTGAGATGTCTCAAATAAAGTCCCTCAATATTTGATTTCCCCTGCATGATTGGCATTGGTGACATGCACATAGAAACGTGAGATAATTGTTTCTGAGAGTGTGTTTGACTACACGGTTACACACGTTCACGGAGTGAAGTCCAGAAACAGCTACACAGTGATTTCCATTTAGAAGACAACTCAATTAACTGTGGGCCAATTAATGCTGCCTGTGCAGCTGAAATTAATGAAGAGACATGTCAGTGCGGGCCAGCAGGATGGAAGGCGAAGCAGAAGGTCAGGCGCTATTTTCATTGATGGATTTTGTCCTGCGTGATTCTTCATCCAATCATCATTTGTATGTTGTGAAAGGCAAATCCCCCCAAAAAGACTCTCTCTCGCTCTCGCTCTCGCTCTCTCTCTCTAGGCCTTGCCACAACCAGCACATAACCTTTTGGGGTGCGTTTAGAGCAGATGGGCTATGCAATGTATACATCTCTTTATTGCACCTTGCCAGGAAAGAGGCAGACAATTCCAACTAGAGCTGACTGACAGCAGCAATAATGGGAATGATACATAACTTATGAACAAACACCAATTCTTTGTTCCAATCATACATTGTGACCCATCTTGATCCTTGCGCTATGGCTGTGAAGAAGCAGGATTTCAAAGTTTTCCAGAGGCAGTTGCTAGCTTAAAGACCATGAACACACTGTGAGACTGTTTTGGGATTTTGAAGTATGAAAAACCCAAGAAGTGGATTTAATGTCCTGGGATGCAACAATTTTAGGCATTTTGCTGATTTTGTAAATGATTGATTAACATCTCTTTGAGAAGCTAGGTTTGACTCACTGGGGGGGGCTACCTCTCCAAATGAGAGGCCGTAATCTATATTTATGACGAAATAAACCTGAAGTGGCCAAAACATAAGTCAGAGTCGAGGCTGTCAGCTGGCAGAAGATTGATGTGATTCAAAGCAATGAGTAAAATCGACTGTCTCTTTGCAAAAGGCAGGAAAGCCTAGATTCAACATGTGAAACAAAGATAGGGTTGTGGGATGCTGTCATTCAGGGCAGAGATGAGCAGCGTGCCATTGTTGAACAGAAACTGCTGCTTGCTGTTAGCCATAATAAGGACATTTTAATTAAGAGTCTATGTCTCCTAAAGAAGCAAGCTATTAACAAACAAACTGTCTCCAAAAGAGACAATTATGTTTACCAATGTTGTTGATGTTTAACAATTTGGCACCCCAAAATGAAGATCTTTTGTTTTTGTTGCGTTGTCAGACTCATGCAAGTTGGCATCAAATTGTCACTCATTTGTTTAGAGGAGCTCTCTCAAGCTGTGTAAACACACCCAGTGCCACTTTGTTGTAGCGACCAGGGAGATCTTGTTTGTCCCAAAAACCCATGCGTGTATGCTTCAGTTTTGGAAGCGTTAAGAAGCCAAGTAAAGCAGCATGGCATGAGGAGTGCATCGCCTCCCTCTGAGAGCTTCATTATGGTAAACTAGGTTTAGGCTTTCACTCTAAACACCAGCTGGCATCTCAATCACAACCGTCTGCTGTGGTATGTCAACATATTTAGACGTCAACGCTTTCTTTTTTTATGACACTTCCTTTCCTGTTTTGTGACGAGAAATGCCTAGTAGAGGTTATGGAATCCAATCAGCTTTACAGGTATTTTTAATCAGCATCTTGAGATTATAGTTTTGTGCTGTATTATTAGATTATTAAGCTTCCCGACAATCAGTTAGGAGAAGCCGTCAATGTCAACGTACAAGGATGAGGGATTGTTTATTTCTCTACATCTTTGGCTAATGAGTTATTATTGAATTTCCAATATGACAATATTGTGGACAATGCTGACAATATTACTGATGTTGTTAATACCTGAATCTTCTCTATTACTTTTGCATTGTGAAGGCAATTATCTTGTATGTCATCGAAAGCCAGGCTTAGCACAATCCAATTTCAGTTGAGTCCTCATTTATTCATGTGTTTCTGTCAGTTAAGGTCAGACAGACCTCTGCTTCTGCTGCTGTCTAACATCAGCCTGTTCGTCATGAAATAAGTGGTGAAAGGAATCATCTGATGTTGGTGAGATTCTGCTGATTACAGTAATGAAAAATGTACTCAAAATAAGACTTGCATTTAGTGTGTTTTTTCAACGAGTGACACCCATTATCTCCATGACTCCCTGTCCAAAAATACCATGAGAAACGCGGCACTGCGACTTGTCAGACTTGTTTCTATTTATTCCCGTCGCTTGCTTTGGAAGCGCTGCAAGGCCGAAGAACAGACCTTCTCATCTCACGATAAAAACATCATCAGTAGGCCGCTGTTTGCTATATTGTGTCATTTTCATTAATATAACATTATTAAATGCGTGTTTTCTGGTAAAGTATGAGAAAAGAACATTGGAAGATAGCAAGTACTACTCAACCTTCTTTTAAGTGGTTACGTCTCCAGTCTGAACTCGTTGAACTCGTTTACGTGACGTAACGAGGTCAAATTGTCTCGCTCTATGCGGCCGAGTTCTTCATAAACAATTGATTTTTGTCAGTAAATGGTGTGAGAAACTTAAAAGATAACAATGTTAATACTCACATGAATGGATTTCTTTCCCAAACCCCTTTTTGCTACCTTTTTTAGAGAATATTATTCATCAAGACTTTTTCCATTAGCTACTGGTTTGTGCTTTCCCTTTGTTTGCACCAAATAGCGATATTTTAAGAGGTAAGTGTTTCATATTTTGTTGCAATTTTTTGTTTTCACTTTGACCACTTATTCCACATCTGTGTTTGTCCCTTCCCTCTGTGAAGTATATACCAAATAGGCTGGTCCTTGTCCGAGACGTGTTCTTCTTTCATAGTAGGGTGTTAGGCGTGAGGAGGGTGATGTTACATGTGCACATTATTTTTCAGGCTCATTCCCTGCAACCAGAGAATTGATGGAGAGGTCTTGAAAACCTTTGTGCGTCGAGATTAATCATCATAAAAGACAGCCCTGTGCTTTATGCTGCCAAATGGTGCATGGGAGAATGCACCAGTCCTGCCTGCATTCTTGTGCTGAGTATTCCTGGCCTCTCCCTTTTTAAAAAAAACACCTTTTTGTGGGTTAAAAGTTATGCAAAAAATGTAAACAAAGGAATATATTGACATCTCACACCAATAGTCACAGAGGCTAAGAAGCTCACATGCCCACACAAGGTTTTGCACGTAGGCAAACATTCGGGTCAGGACTGGGCTTCATTAGGGAAATGCACTCAATTGCAATTAGCGGTAAACATATTCTTCCATGCACTTACCCTTTGATTGCATTGTTATTGCACAAAGGCAAGATAGATGGCTGTATATTTGACGCTGGGTACTTTTTCAATTAGCCACAGACCCAGAAAACTTTGCTATGTGTCCCACGGGCACGTTACATGAAGCAGACAACCTGGATAGAGCAAAGTTAGGTTTGAATTAATTAACAATTAGCCTAACTAAGAGCACATTGGATGTAACAAATGAAGATTGGATAGTTCAAATTGTGTTTTTAAAAAAAAAAATGTTTGTGGTTTCTCACTTTTTTTTTTAGTATCAAATTCACCAACTGGCTATATAACCAGCCTTCAGGCCTGAATAATTTAATATACAGGCTGTCCTTCAAGAGACTGCAGCGTGGGGGTAAATCTGACAATTTTTGAAAAATGTGACATCATTATTTAATCTTCCAGAGCATGGATTGCAAAAAGCATCCAATGTACAGCATTTTCAGCAGTAGCAGTGCTAATAAAAGCCATTTGTTGGAGTAGTGCTGGAGTGACGGGATGTTTTACACCTTTTTTTTTTTTTTACACATTTGTACATTCATGACTGTGAAGCAGTGTCCCAGTCAGGGCCACAGCAAGAGGCCAGGGGGCGGAAGATGAATACCTGATAGCTGCACTCCCCAGACATTACTAAATGAGCAAACTGGCAGTTTACAGCTACCCCACAACGTAACCTGCATGTTTTATAGATGAGAAGAATCTGACTAACTGTCAGAGAATAAAAGCACCTCTCAGGATGGCACCATAATGGCCTCTCAGTAAAATGAGACTGGGCTTTATGGGTGTTTATCATTGCACATTTCACCAACTTTCTTTTACAGCCCAAAAGGAGATAGCAACAACGCTTGAGAGATTGTTGAAGCTTTTATTTCATTAGCCAATATGTCAGATTGATCAGAGGGCACGAGGAATGTTCCGGTGCTTTATATTTCAGAGAGCAATTATAGCGAGAGCACTATGGTAAAGATAGCTAGTAAATGCATACTGGTGTCTACTAACTGATCTATTCCCCACATGCCTTTTTAATGTTGTGCTTGTTTCATATGTTTACGTGTTCATGATGGGGAGCCTTGGTGCCCATCTATTTATATTGTGTTTAGCAACCCTGTCATTCTTCATTTGACTTTACTTTGCATTTATGAGCAGTCATATTAGTGTGCGGTAAGCAGGGAGTTGTGCACATAAAAGGTTTTTTAGACTAAATTCCACAATGGCCAGAGTTGTGTGTCAGTAATGGGAATCTTTTAATTTGACTATTTGCATGTCAAATATGCAGATGTTTCCCTGAGCTGTTTACTTGTCAGACTGCATCAAACCTCGGGACTATTCTCTGAAAGGCTCTGTCAATCCAAATTAATGGAATTCTTTTATGGTTAACTGCTTCTTAAGACGGGGTGTTTCAAAAAGAAAAGTGTTTCAAAAACATGATACTAATTACACCCATGAATGAAATGTGAGGTCTTATGGTTTTCAAGAGATAATGGAAATAAACCGTAGAGCTTTACCTTCACAGATTCTCTGGCCCTTTCTGTGTTAGAAACAATGCAGGAAGCACCCAGAGGTAACGGGGGACATCGTCACAAGTTTCTAGCCAAATCACAAGATTTCACTAAATTTTTCTCCTTACCACTGGGGAGGTCATCAGAAGCTCATATGCCTGAGAAGTTCTGAATTAGCTTTGAGTGGACAAAGATGGAGACTCGCAAGGAATTCGTAAGGAGGTAGAACAAAAGGGCTTACTTGGAACCTAACGGGGCTCATCGGTTTTCTCAATTAGTTGGCTGCTAGGAGACGGCGACTGAAACGACTTTGGCAAAGAGGTTTTATTACAGTGACTTGCAATGGATGACCAGTAAGGTGCAGTCTGTATAATTCCTATGTTATAGGATTCTGGAGCATTTAACGCAATCAGTTTGCAGGTATTATTCCAGCAAAACAGCAAACCTGATACAGGTGTAGTCTTCTAATTACTAATTTCATAATGATGTTGTGGGCGACTGTGGATCAGTGGTAAAGCAGGTCGCCCTTCAATCAGAGGATCGGTAGTTCGATCCTTGCCTCTGGTATGTCAATGTGTCCTTGGGCAAGACACTGAACCCCAAATTGCTTTGGATGTTAGTTAGAGTCCCGATGGGCGGGGTAGCCCTTGCCATGTGAATGATGAATGATGACATGTCATGTGTTAAAGATGCCTTGAGTGGTCGGAGGACTAGAAACATGCGATACAAGTACAGTCCATTTACCTACCAGAAGCCCTAAGATGTTTCCATCTTAGGGCTTAACTCTCAAATGTTTGGCTTTCTTTCTTGTTTTCTTGAAACTCACTATTTTTATAAATAACCAACCTTGTAGTATGCATTATGTATTAAACATACATTTACTTGTATGTATGTATGTATGTACATGTATTATTATATTCAGCATATTCTAATGGCAGTTTAGTGTGTGTGTGAAGACTGAGATTTGGATCGGTCCTCAACTGTTGTGTCAGTCATGTGTGAGAGGGCAGGTGTCACACGCCTGTGATGGAGACCAGACACCGGTTGGAGAAAGACGAGAGCTGCTGGCCCTCTTACAAATGCCTCAGGCCATCAAGCAAACATGCGCCCCAGCCCTCCCCATCACAGTAACTCAATAGCTCTCTCCACACCACTCCTCAATGTCTCAACACCTTTCCAAGGTTGAAAAATGCCTCACACCAGTTAGCTCCCCAGGATGTTGACCCGGCAGTGCAGGTCATCACTCTGAGACAAAGAGATTCTTATCGGCCCAGTCGCCCTCTCCTCACCCACCTCCATCCCCTGCCCCTCACACGGTGAGCGATGACTTCTCTGAAACTTAATATCAGTGATATCATCAAGGTGCTTCCCTACCCCTCCCTGAGGATCGAGAGGGCTGTTGTGAAAAAATACTATCAGGCACTTGGCTGACGGAGAGCGCCTCCAGGGAGCGTTGGTCAGTTTGGTGCCATTAAGCGATGTGTAATACAAGACAGAGGCAGGCTGAGAGAGAGCGAGTGAGTGAGAGAGGCAGAGGGATAATTGTGAATGAAGAGGTTAATGCTCCATAACTCATTTTCCTCTTCCCCCCCCCGCCCCCCCCAGTTTTTCAACTGCATTGAGAAATCATAAGCTGCCCTCCTGCTCAAACCATTGTTTCTCATTGAAACTGTTTTGCATTTTAAGTAAAATGCTTGGCTATCCCACTCCCTTTTCAAAGCAAAAAAAACAACGTGATATGCATGTTTCATATGGAGTTTCCCAAAGTTAATTAGGTTAAGTTAGGTAAGTCCTGTTTATTTTACAAAAGAACGCACACATCGCTCATTGGTGGCTATTTCTCACACTGGACCTGGGATAGCTACTGTAATTGGGATCTGTCCAGTGTTCCTGTACACAACAAAGTTGTCTTAATGTTAGCGTGAGATATTGCCATGGAAATCGCATGGTGCTGATCACAAAAACCTAACAGTAATTGGGCTGAAGTGTTTACATGCCTCAGTATACTAGATAATAACCCAGCGATTATATTCAATTGTCTTATCTGGGTTATTATAATCAAGACACGATGGTTGGCATACGTGATCATCCTAAATGTTATAGAAATCTGCAGTGCATGTAAATGTATCCACCAAGACGTCAAATGAATTGCTTATTTACAAGCGTTTTACCCCTGTGTTGCCACTCAGACAAAATCATTACTGTTGGATTGTTGCTGTGCATAACTAAGAAGAATATGTGTGATGAAAAGTATGTATATATGTTTTCTACTAGAAATGGACTGATAAGTGGAGACCTTTGTCTTCTGTGGTAAACAAAAGTAAGATGTGCAGGTTACCTGCTATGGACAGGCACATATTGCTGTATTTCTTTTTTTAACATCGTGTTAATACAAGGATAATAGGCAAAACTGAGGTGAATATTATCTCACAATATTTGTACTCTGAAGCATCTCTTCGATCTCCGCTGTGAATTACATCTGCACAGTATGCATATTTATACTCCGTCCCTTAGAGTGTATTCATAAAGTTTTCATGAGGGGTGAATCAATTTGATCCCTGAATGCTTCGCTAATACAACTTGTATTGTGGCTGTCAACATGCATCCAAAGCCTGGGCAGAGGAGATGTCCTGATTTGACTAGCGGCTCATCAAAACCTCAAAAAGAGCTTATTTTTTAAATGGCTGTCCACCACCCCTCAATTAATCTGATGAATCCACTGTCTTCTATTCAATCAGCCAAGCTCACAGAGTGTATGCCCAATGTCTACTAAACTAATCACAACAGAGTACTGTAATCAAATAATCAATCAGCAATTTGACCAGAGTCAATATCCCACCTTCCAAAGCTGCCAATTTAGGTTTCCATTTATCAGTCTGATCTAACACCCAAGTCAATAGAACATCCTTTCATACTAGCTAGTCTAATAACATGATCCTTTTGCTTTAATCTAGCTGTCTGCTAAACGGTTACTTGTCGTTATGTGTCCAATTTATGCTCTGCTTGGAAAATGAACAGTGTGTAAAAATTGACAGACCATCCAATTTGGCTAGCATTTACCCCTTAGGAGCAGTGTAATGTATTGTGGATGAGCAGCAGAATGAGCATTTACATTTTTTGGCATTTAGCTGTCACACTTATCTAGAATGACATAAAATGAGGAAACATCATAAACTGAAATTGCCAATAGTGTGTGCAGTGCAGTGGTATGGAGAGAGCAATGGTCAAAGTCACAGCCCACAAACCATGGATCTAACAAATTTATCAGCGTTGCAATATTCATGTAATAGTACAGGGGGAATACATAAAAGCAAGACAGAAAAGTGATGTTTTTTTCTTTTATCTGTACTGGTGGAGAGAAAAATACAGGACATCAAACACACGGCTGTTATTTGTCCCTTGGCCGTCGACGGTTCTGAAATTGAGGGAAAAAGAAGGCTCCCCGTCTCCTACCGCTAGCCCCAGCTGTCACTACCTGCATGGCAGGTCCTGACATTGGAGTGCTTCCACTCCCTCATAATGAACACGGCTGTCTGCTTTGGTCGCGGGCCAGAGGTGGTGTGGCGTGGATGGGGAGCCGGTTTCATTTAGCAGGGGTGAATAGCCAAATTTCAGGTCTCTGATGGACTGTGACATGGTAGGCCAAGTTTTCCAGGGGACTGCTCTCCGTGGAACTAAGCCGCTGTCAGTCCAGATGGGGTCTGGCCACAGCAGATTACCACTTCTTCACTAGACTGCTATTGGCTCTGAAAAAAATATTCATAAAGTAATACAGTGTAATCCTTCACTTCACCATGGCATTTGCCATTCATGGCACACAATCCCTTTGGCACCTGTCACTAGTTCACAAAACATTGAACAGAATGCTGCTTTACAGATGGATGTGGTTTTTCTGTTGAGGTATAAGATGGCTGAAAAACATGGAGCGGCAATGACTAATACCATTTTGATGTATTTTTTGCCAACAAAGCCTTTTCAGTTTCAGGGCGGCTACAGTAT
The DNA here is from genome assembly GCA_023566465.1 of Cottus gobio. NCBI lineage: Eukaryota > Metazoa > Chordata > Actinopteri > Perciformes > Cottidae > Cottus > Cottus gobio. Next base: position 16,564,054 of record CM042225.1, on the reverse strand, counting down.
TAATGGAAGGTGTGAGAGAAAGACGCACTCCAAATACTTTCTTGGGTAACATATTCAGACAAGGATAATAAAAGAAACGGCCCTGGAAATATGACCCAGATTGGCTGATTACAACCAGCAGTCCTATTAAAAGAATAGCAAAACATGTCAAATAAAGTTGGGTACACCTTATACACATGTAGAGTTGTTCTTGGGGGTCACAGAAAACAGTTTACAGGGGGACCTAATGCACTTCTTAATCAGCCATTTTCAGTTTGTTGTACAGTTAGAAATGCAGAATGTATCAAAGTAAAGCTGAAGTATGAGATGCGACAAACTGATGATCCTGCCTTGCATATGGAGCTATCTGAGTGAGTGTAATCCTGCATTCAAATACCAGAGTGTAAAAAAACATTTCTCTCATTTTCTTGACTGACGGGACGAAACTCCCACTACTCCAGATGGCCGATCCACCCCTATTCAGTACAAAGTGAAACAGGAATTTCGAGACATATGGCTAACCTCTAGTAAATGCAAGCAAAGATTTAAGCAAGAGCTGGGCTTGCCTCATTGTTCCCTGAGTGAACGCTCTTGTTTGGTTTTCGTCCAGTCCCCTAACGCATCCAGACAGTGGAGGACTGTCTGAGGTTAAGCTCTTCAAAACAGATGGCTGAAATCTGCTCAACTCTTGGGGTTAAATACCCTCTTTATTTCCTCAGGTACCCTGAGTGGTATTTGTGTTTTACAGAAAGCTTGTGACACTCGGGTCAAACTGTAGATGAGTTGCATGTTTACTTTACTTTGCTGCTTCAAGTTAATCTCTGAGTTTACCTCCACTCCTCGGCGCCTGTGCCATCTGGTCAGGGAACAGCATCTGAACTAAGTCCACTAAAATAAGTGTGATGATTCCTTTTACCCTGAATAAATACCACCCATAGTCTTAAGAGTGGAAAGCACTGACCACATCTTCAGGGAGTTGTGGGAAGTCATCTGCTCTTTACAGAGGAGGGGAGCCATGGAAGGGTGAGCAGCTCAGAGAGCCAGAATGGGAACTAGTTAAAGGGGTTAGAGCACAAGGCAGGAGGGAAGTCACAGAGGGCGTAGATGGACTTTACACAGCCTGGGCGTAAAGAAAAGAACCCGGAGGATTTGAAAGAAGCTCCTCCACATTGAGCGGTTCAGTGCCTCTCCTTGTCATTCTCACAGCAGAGCAACTCGATGGACAGCTGGGCCGCAGCTCAACCAGTAGCTGGGAATGAGATGGACTGGGAATGAGATGGGCTGGGAAAAGCAACGGGTTGAATCAGAGTCATGGTGCAGCACAGAGAATAAAGGGAAGATGAGTAGAGGAATCAGAGGATTTGTCAGAGTTGACGTTAAGGCCAATTAACCTTTTAGTTTGTCAATAACCATTATTACCAGCTGGACCCTCAAGCATGTGAAATGGCAGCCGTGACCTGCTCAAACTCCCTGTCTCATCATGAGTGGCGTCACAAGGAAGGACACAACATTGTCTGGACATCCTGTTTAGTCAGTGCAATTTCAGGTTTTAAATTTGCAATCTATAACCCAATAATGAAATGATTTCCTTTGTATTTAACTCGGGTAGGTTCTCTGACCATCAATGCTCTTTTAAGAAACTCCCTACACACAGTAGCACACACTGACACCTGGAAGCAGCAAAGTAAAACCACACTGAGGAGTTTGGGAGTTAAGTGAACAGTAGAGGTGGGATTCATCCCTCCTGTCCGGGGGTCAAACCACTTTCTAGTTGGGCACAAGCCTGCTTCTCTAACCTGTAGGCCAACTGTGGATTTGTATCTTAGTGTCTTGGAAAGTCTGTATGCTATTTGCCTGTCATTTGTGTTTGTGTGCTTGTTGGATGCTACACATTTGTGTTTGCGGTACTCCTCTGTCACAGTTTGTCCATCAATTACGGCAGTTGTGTTCAGTGGGAAGTGTGTGCGATTTGGGTGATGCTAATGCTTATCTCCCTGATCAAAGAAGTCCCCAGAGAGCTACGTGAGTGATGCAGGAGAGCTATCTGTCATGGAGCATACATCATGTCCAATGTGGTCCTGACAAATGTCAGACTAGCAGAGCATGAGTGGGAGAAGTAAAAGGTTGTCAGGAAAGGTCCCAGCCTGGTGAATTAAATAAATGTTTCATGAATTTTAAACAGCTTGCTGTTTGTCCGCCTGCAGTTTTAAAAGACCAAAAAAAAGAAGAAGAAAAAGAGTACAGGCTGATAGAAAGAATCTGCATATATTTGCATTCATTTTGGGACACGTTAATTTGCCTCCTTCTCTTAGAAGTGCATTTACAGTGTCTGTGTCTCTTGTGCTAATTTCTCCACTGTGCCTTTTATGTTAAAATTAAATTGTCTTTCTAGCATGCCATTTTCTTCCCTTAATCTCAGATCTTTTAATGTGTTTAGAAAATGAAATCTCTCTACTCTGTCTTATTTGGCTGTTTTTTTTAAATGTAGTTTTCTTTTTTCAGTCGAGCTAAAATCCTAGTTTGGTCTTGGAAGAGGTGGTTCTAGTGCTAATTAATTTAGTTTTGTCATTTTCTGTCTCTCTTTTTTATTGCTGCTTTTATTATGTTTTGTAATATCAGATTTAGCTCTGAATGGAAATTCACTGAAATTGGAATCAGTTGATAATTACAAATCCTCCGTTATCGGCATGGATGTGTAATATGAAACAATGATGGTTTATTTGAAGAGTGATGATCAGGGTGCCGGATGCCGTACATACTGGGGACTCAAATGACAAAGCAACAGATGCTAGTACTTTACGCTTTGTGCTCTTACCCATAGCCTCCTACATCTTGCTCATCCTGCCTTGTTTGTTTTTTTCTGCATGTTGCTTCTCAGGAGCTTTCCATCCCAGCTTTACTGAGGAATTCAAGCTCCGTGACCCCATTTAGTTTGAAGAATTTCCCCATCTTTAGACTGCTGTTTCCCTCTGAGGCTTTATTTTTGGATATTTAGTTTAGCCATTAATTTACGTTCTTAATGTTGGAAGCTAATTCGATAATTCATTTTTGTAAAAATACTTAATTAACTTTGACAGGGTGAGCAGGGAGACCACTATCGACAAGTATTTTCTTCAGTGTCTCCAAGTAAGACACCTTTCACTTTAGCTATTTGTGTTCATTCAGGTTCCGACTGACCAATGCAAACTAAATGAATACATTAAAAGAACAAATAGACATGATCATATATGTAAAGGCAGTACATAGTTCTGATGCTGCCAGTGCCCAGAGCTGCAGGCGTCTGTGTTCCCTGGTAGTCGGATGGATGGGCATGAGCGTGGTGGCAGCAGGGAGGGGGAAGTCGACACAGAGTTTATTCTGATTGCTCCTTGATTATGAGATCTGCAGCAGGTGCATATGAGACTGCTCATTTTCTGCTTACATGAGTCTCCCTATAAACTGTTTTAATCCGTAATAGCTATATTCACATGCACAGATAATTCTGAACTTTAGTCTCTCGCTTGCTTTCTGGTCTACACATGTAAACATGTGGATAATGTTAACTGAATATTGAATACTTTTTTGAGGCTTAAGACCGATGGAGTTGAATGGCAAACGTCCCCATATAAGCTCTGGTTTCTGGCATTGCAAGCTATCCTCGCTACTCCTGTACAGTATGACGTTCCACTAACTGTAGTTACTGTAACTGCCTTGTGGTTCTCTTTGGCAGTGGCAATTTCTTTTGTTTAATCTACATTAATTAATGACTCTGTTCTTGCATCAGCAAGGAATTGTTATATTCTGTTGGATTGGAAATGTTTGCGTTGGGTTTAATGCCCCAAATATGTAATTGGATGGTAGAAGACACTATGCTGCTCCACCTGGACAAACATCTCTGGACATTGTACCTTTAATACTTATACAAATCACATGGAAGGTCGGAGAAATGTTCTTTTTAGAATATACTCTAATCATGAAAAAACGTATGAATGACTTTTTCAAATGACACTAGTGATATGGCAAAATGTAATCGTGGCACGAAACTAATTTAATGCAAAGGGGGAGAATAGTTAACATGACGGAGTACGGTGTCAATGGAGCAGCTTTTTTATGTCCCTGGTCGTCGTCTTAATGCATCAGAAGAAACATTCTTGCCGTGGCATCCTTGAATTGACCTTCTGCTCTTTGATAAGTTCGTTCATAAGATAAAATAGAACATTAATTCAGCTTTTTATAGTGAAATAAAATTGAAACTAGACTTGCTTTATTTGAGCCTGGGTTGGTTTTCATACCACATCTAATGTCCATGTCATGCCAAGGGACAAAGGATAAGTGTGAGCCGGCCACATTGAACCCTGACACATCTTACTCTTACTTGGGTAATGGCTTGAGAGGGGCCTTATTGACCTGCCTGGCTGATGCAGCTCCAGCAGGTTTTCATTACAAACCTTCCAGCTTACTCTAAGGTCTTTTATATTAGCTGGGACTCTATCTCTATTTGAGAGACATTCGCGTAATAACAATTTAAGGGGAAATAACATTGCTTTATTGAACCTCGGGTTAATTCAATAGCCGAGTGTTGACAGAACCTGTAAATCCTGTGTCTGCTGATGACCTCAAACTGAATATGTTCTCAGTGTAAATGCTGGAGGAGCACAGGAACCACTTTTGGTTATTCGACCACATCAATTCTGTTGTACATCACATATTATTAGATTGACTCCTCTTGTGTCTCAATTCTAAAATGAATACCTGGAAAGGCAAACTTGTAAGGACTCAATAAGTTTCAATTCAGCTACTGCTCAGAGAGATGTGATGAAATATGATGTGATGCATTACAACATGATTTAGTTAAAGGCATCTCTGGCGTCCCAAGAAACCTTCACTAACATGCTGTTTTTCAAAGGATTGAACTGGCGCGCCCAGGAGCCAGTGCCTCACACAGAACACCTAACTGTCTGGGCCGGCTGAGTTCAATGCCCAGTTGTTACAAAAACGGCCAAATAGTGATCAAACTCATTTACTGTCTGTTCATCTTGTTTTAAATGACTCAGTGGAAAGCCAACAACCTTGGACAACACCACTCATGCGCAATAGTTTGTGATTTGTGTTGCCACTGTGGCTTCTGAGAAAAGCCCATATTTGATTCCCTTTTAAAATGAATTCATTCAGAAGAGAAATAAAACTGCCCGAGCATTCGATTATGTTACCAACAAATCTGTCTCTTCATCATTTCATTTTGTTTTATTACATTTTTCTTTCTGTCATATAGTTTGCATCATTTCTCGTGTTTATTGGTCAATTTCAAATGAGCAGATGAACCTAATAAGTCTATTTGTACTCGAAGGCATTTGTTGCTGCTAAAATAGATGAAGCTTGAACGTGTTCTTTTGCAGAGCGGTAGACTGTTTCTTCAGTTCAAGGAGATGCCAAATATAGAAGTGAAACGACTTCTGGGGTTCATGGTATAGAACCACCACAGAAGTGAAAGAGGATAACGTGGAGTGCATGCAGGAGTATGGCTGTGCGTGAGAGAGACTGCCAAATGGACTGGAGAGGGGATTACAACCAAATGCACAGTGCCATAATGTCTTCTAGTGCTACTAAGGCTGATATGTGTGATTTCACTTTTATTTATCTCTGACATTACTTTTCCCATTGAGTGCATTACTCCAAGACTGACAGTAATGTGGAATAGTTTGGCAGTGAAGCAACCACAGTCATATAAACTACTAACAGGGGGAAGTCTTGTCATTTGAGCATGCAAATTTCTATGACCATCTCAATAAAAATAGCCTCATTCGCAGGTGCAATGTGTAAGATATAGCCACATGCTCCAAAGCATTTCACCTCTACTACTATACAATCTACATAATCTATACAATCTCTAAATTGAAAGCCATTGGTTAAAACAGAAAAAAAGAAAACTACTAAGACAATTAAACCAGCTAGCTAGTTAGCGTGCTCTGTTCAGTATGTATTCTCTGCAACACAATACAAATGTCTTTTAAAACTTGCTTATACATATAACAGAATTTTAAGACAATGGCCTACTTTAACTAAATGTATAAAAACTATAAAGCCAGAAATATTATAGACCTCCGAGTAAACACATGAGTTATAGCAGCACTGTTATAGGTTACAACCTTTAGTATAGTACAAAAAGATTGGAAACGGCAGTCAGTGAGTTTTTCTCTGGAAGATCTGGTACAACAGGAGACGGTTTTAAAGCACATTTGGTAATAAAGGAGAGACGGCAGGTGTTAATGAGACAGCAATGTGTCTTGTCTCTTGTGCCTCTCAGCGCCGTAATTGTAGGAGGCCTTTTGTTGACAATCCCTGGAGGAACATTTCAGGCACTCTCTGACGCCTGGGCAGTCTGATCCTATTACCTGACTCCATGCTAACATCAGCTGCAATCAGCAGGTAGAACGCATCCACATACTCCCTTCACTCTTCTGCTCTTCGGTCTGAAAGGTTTGATATGCTGGGCAGAGCAATGAGAATAGCCTGCTGGTGAAATACAACCGTAAATGGAAGGTTTACACCATCTGGCATCATTGGTTTTGTTCTTGTGCATATTTGGCGTATAATTCTCAGGTAATAATACACATATTTCCCTGGCACACAGTTTTCCTTTCTAATAGCTAATATTTACTTAATATATCAATGGTGGCAAAAACAAAAACATTTTTACATACAAATGCTAAGCTTAAATAAAAAAACAGATGACGAAAAACTTAAAGTATAGTTGAAGTCTTTCTGATTTGAATTTGGAGCAGACTACCTATGAAGTTGCAAGGTATGGCTTAATATAAATAAACCAATAGATTGCCTCAAATATAGAAATATGTATAATATATAGAAATATGCTCCTGAAGATTATTGTTTTATTTCTGTTTGTAATTAAATATTGCACAATTGATGATCCTGTTTTCCACATCTTTGCCTCTGTCTATTTCAGATTGGTGGGATAGGAAAGTTAGAAAAACTCAGTTGCAGGACGGCATAACTGAGTTAGATGACAGTTTTCCTCCTTTTCTCCCCAAACTGCCACATTTGATTTGTCAGAATCAAAACACTCTTTCGCTTACGTTATGTAAAGCTTATATAATGGAGGGATGGAAGAGGCTTGTCTGAGTAGGTGGCTCTGCTTGGGGATAGGGAACAATTTAAATGTCCCTCCTCATGACTCTTCCAAATCCCTCCATTAATCATGAACTCTATGAAATATTAAATCTGAATGTAGTTGTGAGTGTTGGAGCAGAACTACCCGGCAGTCCCTTGGCCCCCTCCTTTGTTATCTGGTGCTTACTAGGCAGAGACGTCCGAGATAGTTCAAGACAAATGGACCAAGAGGGAGGCCAAGTAATCAGCCATGAATTCCAGGTTTGAAAGAGTGAGCTCTAATTAAATTTGACTTGGCCTGATGAGAAGTTTAAGTCCAAGGTTAGCATGAAGAATGAATGGAGTAAAAATAAATATTCAATTTCTTCACAAAGCCAAAGGCAAATTTGAATAGTATAAAAGGGCATTCTTCTTCTTTTCCTATTAAATATTTCCAGCAGTGATAAGAATAGCTGTAAATAAGTAGATTGTAATAAAAATGTTGTTTTAGGTTGTTTGTTAATACAATGCTTTCGTTCGGCCATGTGTGCACAGGCCCAGTAAGGAAACAAATAGCTGGGCTGCGGTTATTAGCGACACAATGTGCTGGATGTCATGTGAAAATGCATTTCTCAGATGGGCTGTCTTGGAAATATATGGCTTATTTCTTTCCGTGCAGCGATGAGTCAGTTAGAACAGTAATGAAGTTATTTTTCCTCAGAGTGAGAAATGGGAGAAAGAAAGGGAAATCAATAGTGATATCTTGAAGCTAGAGTCTGCCATCTAATCTCTCAGTGGTACTGGAAGTGCTTCATTTGGCCTTTTTGATGCTTCCCCACCCACACTCTGCTCACAAAAACACCTACTCCCCAGTGTTTCTTATAAGTAAACATGCATAAATGGACCTCATACAAGCATGAAATATCAGCAGTAGAAATTCAGGGAAGCGCAGACGAGTTTTAAGTGGAAGTCATGTAAGTACTCAGCCCAGACTGCATGCTGAAATATGAATTCTTTTTTTTTCTCCTCTGTTAATCATATTTTATTTAGTCGTTATGGTTCCACTCTATCCATTTTGGTGCCCAACTTCTAATTTACTTATGTTGTATTGTAACAGGATTTTTACACATTCAGAACAAGCGTGTATAGAAGTTTGACGACAGTGGTAAATGGCCTGGCACAAACATGTTTAGGTCTTGTCCGCTATATGTGGATTAACCCCTTCCCACACATATTTCCAGCTGTTTGTGAAGTGGCGACCGCACAGCTTTGGTTACAGCGCTGCGTTAGCTGAGGAATGTAAAATCAAGAGTAATGGATGAGGGCCCATAAAAGCACCTGCACATGTGATGTTAATGCTCTGCTTCACATGATCCAGCATCTGAAAGGGTGAATCTAAAGGCCATGAATAAATCACACGCTCTCCGGCAAGGAGATCTTTTGCTGCTCATGTTTGCTGGCCTTTTTCATTGCAAGAACGGCCAGAGTTGGTTCTCTACTCTCACACAAACCATAAAGTGGAACCACAATCTTGGTGTGAGTGTCGGGGTTGAGATGAGGCAGGCAGCCAGAGCCAATGACTTTAAGTAACATGACGAAAGACTAGCGGCTCCTCTCATAATCTCTGTGGCAAGGGTGGCTGTGGTGTTGGAAGACGTCAACCAGCATATCATAATCATAATGTTCTGATAGGCTCTCGGAAAAAATAACATCCACATTTCTTAGCCTGTTTCCACTCAGGCTCTCCCGCCTTTTGAATTTGACTCCAAACTATGTAGTGCAGCGGTGCATCATTTAGCATAAATAACCATAATACTGCTTGGGACATGAAACTATGAAATCACATAACACCACATGTAATGCTTGACAAGAGAAGTAAAGCTATGGTAGTGTGTCACAAGGGTTTTGAATCCAGATGTTCTGGTCGCTGACACTGCAACATTGGACACTGGTTTGTTCCTCTGTTGTGTGGCAAGTGTTGCCTTGCCCACTAGTGACATGTGGGCAAGGCAACACTTGCCACACAAAAAACTGTTGGATAAACCAGAAGTCATAGGTTCAGCTTTTACCAAGATTTAAGAGATTTATTTACAGCCTTTGGTAGAACGATAAGAGACGAGTAACACACAAGGCCTCCTTAATGTAAGAAATTAAACCCATTCCAATGCCTCTACGACTCTTAATCAAACTGTCCTAAGATCTTTGCAAGCAGGGCTTTTACTCCACCGCTTAGCTGTTTTTAGTGGCCAGTTTATCCTCAGTCCAAACCTTTCAACTGCCACAACAGTTTTGGATGTGCATTTCTCTCTCTACAGGAAATACTCCTCTTCACAGGAAAGGGAAACACAAACAGGAAACTTCATAGAAAACAGTGCTACTGATAATATCCCTGACACTCCAACTAAAGGAACGTTGTATATTTATGTATATGTGCTTATTTTCAGATGGAACACTGATGATCATGTAAATGTCACGTTAAGACCTTCCTTTACCTTCTTGTGTATCCAGTATTGGAATGCCAAATACAAATTGGACAATTAGTTGCTGAGGTCTCACCTCATGTTTGGTCTCTCGTGTTATGGACACGCAATCCATATCATATATAAAACAAAGGGGCAGGAGTAGCAAGGGGCCAATTGGTAAACAAATCATTTCAGACCGTAACAGTTGTTGTCCACTCAATCATCTGAGGGAGGACAACAGAAGTGAATGCCGAATCAGGATTACTCTGCTAAGAAGAGGCGTACTCCAATCAGAACAAAGGCAGCCTTCTCAATACTGATCAGGTCCACAAGCTGTCAGCTATTGTTTTTTGGGAGTTATCTGGTTCGAACTTATATATTTGCTTTTAATCCGGTGACTATTTAATTTCTTAACTAACCCCAATGGAAATAATATAATCTTTAATCAGTGTAAGGTGCTACTATTATTCAAACTGAGTCCAATTGTTTTATTCTGTTACATCAGCAGAAAATGAAAAGGAACAGACTAAAGTGGGTGAAGCAATCCGCTTGAAGGCTTTACTCTGGCAGTTACTGTCCATGGCGGCTTATTAACTTATTTAGAGGAGGAGAGGCTGTCAGATTTTTCTGTACCTGTCCCATAAACCTGTCCTGTCTCTCTCATCATTACTGAGCCTGCCCTTTCTCTCAAATCCACAGGCCTTGTTTTCAAATCTAAGAGACGTTTCAGTGGCACAAAAGCTCTTCCTTTCTCTGTATGTCAAGGTGACGTAGTAATGAATCAAGCAGAGGAAGTAGGTAGAGTGTAGAGCTGAATACTGCACATTACTATGTGCCGGTCCTCAGTTAAAACTCTATGCCCAAAGGGAGATTTGAGACGCTGAAGTGAAGTTCTCAGCCTCCCTTGGCCTCCCTGGCTCTCTATCTTCTGCTCTTCCTCTCTGGTCGCTTGCTCTCACAATGTCCCTAGATTCAGGTCAGAGTCTGCCTTTAGCAGCTATTAAAGTAAGGTTCAGCAGATAAAGGCCTCCAAGGATAGCCATCCATCAGGGATGGGAAAAGTGGGAAAAGTCAGTTTTGGGCTGTCATTAGAAAGGCTGTGTTGGCGATCAGGAAAAATAGAATTGTTAATTTTAAATGGTTTGACCTCCAGAGTTTCAATACTTCAAGCTTAAAATCCCACATTTCTCCTACCACCTGCAACCCAGTGGACTTTACTTTTGAATGTTATTATGGTCCAATCCACTGAGCTCCACACCCCTGTCTCTGTGGCCATATGCCTTAGCTGGGGTTCTTGAGGACTTTACCTCTCTACCCATGGGACCCAGGTGACTCCCTCTTCTCTTCCTCCAGGCCACATGTTAACTCAGCTTCTCTATCTGACTAAACTCAATTTACTCCTCCACTGCCTCGAACTGCATCATCAGAATAGGGCGCCGGAGAGCCAGAGCGTATTCCCGGTGGCTACATTTGCATACGTGCCACTGTACAAAATCCCACTCTGAGTTTCAGAGAGAGTGGCCTTTACCTCTGCTTCATTCATTCCACTTCGCTCTCCTTTGCGTTCCTTCTTAATTTCCCATGTCTACAGACTCATCTTATGGGTAGCGGATTGTGTGTGAACTTGCATTTCTACAATGTTGTATCTGAAGCCAATCCAGGACTGCATTGCAATGCCCACCATAACAGGAAGGAGACTGGCAAGCAAACAGCAAAACAGGATGTAAGCCAACATGAGTTAACAGTTTTTGCAGGTGCCGCATGAACTGAGAATGTCTGCTGGCCACTTGCCTGGGAAAGCACCAATTAACAGCTGCTTTGTGTACGCCTCAAAGTGGCTGAAGTCAACAGGCCTTTTATAGAACAAAAAAAGGCCGGGTCACTACCAAAAGCACCCTCATACACTTGCACTGATTCTCTTAACCACAGTGTTTGTAAGTCAGAGCTGCACACACTGTGGAGCAGCTCTGACAGCCCAACCAACAACTCAACTTAATTGCGATGGATCATTACAGTAAAGTCTGTTTTGTTATGAATTTATCGGGCATGAGATGACCAACATTTGACGGACAGCTTTTCGGTTGCTCGTGTCTTGTAAAGTAATTTGCACTTGATTGTTGTTTTGATCCTCTCACCGCTGCTGCATGTGTCTAATGTGATTTCAGAAGGATGCCTTTCCAAGAGGCAAGGGGGCATCCTTTGAGGCGAAATAAAATTTGATAGAGCATAAAGGGTAATGTGATTTCCTCTAAGGAGCTATTCATTTTTTTTCCATCTCTTTGGATTCCCAGTAGCGCTGAGCTACCTATGTCAATAGGTGACGCAGAGATCTCCAAATAAAAGTGCTTGCATTGTATTTGTGACGGAGCAGAGTGTCCGTGGGAAGCACTGAGTATCCAGATGAGCACATGGGTGATGTTTGTGGCCCTGGGTGTTAGACCTCACAGAGTGAATGCATTTCTGTATGCAGAAGTAGAGAAAAGGGGGTAGTGACAGGATATGGAGATGGTAGCAACGGGATCAGTCTTTGACTAACTCTCAGACACACAAACACAATGCTGGCTGCATGGGTGGCAGTCCCAGGCGCACTTGTATTTTTACAGCTGGACCCACATCCCATGGCTTCCACAGATGCTTCAAAGCACTCTTCAAAGCCTCCATTGAGGACGCAATGGCATGTTTCACTAAAGGGCCTTTTTTTCAGCCCAACCTACGAAAACACATACCGCCGAAGCTGAATGTGTATTAGTTGTACTGTTAATTGCTAAATATGGATTGTGCCTATTGACTTTGAATTGAAGTGTGCATGAGTCTCTTATGCGAAACAAATGCTATATTGATACAGCAACTGGCTTGAGGCTATTTTATTAGGTTACGTTTCAAATTGCTTGGCAAAGCATCTCGGAAGGACACCTTTGAGCTTGGACATGCTCATTGATTCCCCTGAATAATTATGCTGCATCAGGCTCTGTGCATCCTGTTATCTGACTGTGGGTGTCTACCTGGATGTGGCCTGTTGTATTTAACAAACTCCCAGGCTTTCTCCCTCAATGGGATTTGAGTGCAGGCAGGGGAGACTGAGATATGAGCTCATGAGAGATTAAAGTTTAGTATATTTGATTGTTTCTCTTGTGTGGTGGGGCTTTAACAATGGGTCCGGCCGGACGAGTTCAGTCTGAATTAGCCTTAGCAGGAGGGAGAGAAGGGGCACTGAGAGGGGCCCAGCTAATCCCAGGATATTGAGCAGGATTCCTAGGATGAGGCTGCGCTCCTTTGCTTTCCCAAGTGTGACGATGGGGAGTGTGGTGGGGGGATGCGGGACGGAGGGTGGTTCTGGGGTCTCTTTCCCTCCTCGGTCTCTATTGTGAGGAGAGTTTTCACAGTTTAGGGGCACTGTGTCTGGGATTCTCTGCCTACTGAAGTGAGTCTTTTTTGGGGGTGGACAGCCTCAGAGGATTAGGCCTACTGGGATAATCGGGATCAGTTCACAGTGTCCTCGAAGGGGGTCTTAGTCTATGTCCAACAGAGTAGGAGAAGGGACGCCACTGTCCTGTGTAGTTGCTGGCTTTGCCCACATCCCCCTCATACCCTAATGACATCTGCTTCCCTCTTCTCCTCTTCACTGTGTCCAGCTCCTCAGCTATGTTCAGATTCTGCACAAAATCGCGTTTGGCATCCTTTCCTCTGATCAGATAAGATATATTAAAGATGGATCATTTTTATATTCATATGCCACCTGCATTGAAATATAATTTTCCTAAAATAACAAGGATTTGTTTCTTTGTTTTATTTCGAAAAAAATAATATATTCTATCCATATTGTGTATTTCAGACAATGACGCTTTGAAAGTTTAGATTCAGGCATCCTGTTCCTCCCTCGGATTGTAATTACGTGTGTTATTTTTCTCTGAACTTAGTTGTCTGGACTGGAAAAACTAAAGAAGTTGCAGGAGTAAAGGATGTCATTTTGTTGGCAGCCACATCTGCTTTTCATATTTATCCATAGCTGTTTATATCTTCTGTGACAAACTCTACCCAAACAAAAGCCCGGGAAATGGGTGGAACTGAACAAGACAGTCGCTGAGCGTGTACAATAAAGGGAATGCTGACGCAAACGGATACCCAGGTGGTGCAACCATTCTCCCTTCATGTCGCACACACATCTTGAAATAAAGCAGGAAAGTACACCTTTTTGAATAGCACCATTGTTTTTTGTTTTAACCTGAACCTTTGGCAACCTATACACATACACTTGTTTTTCTCTAAGTTAGGCAGCAGACTCTGTTCTTTGAATCAGACATCCTCAATAGCATCTACTGTAAGACCCTCCGCAAATGCTGCTCGCCTTGGGCTGTTACTAAGATACGGGTGCTAACAACCGCAAGTATGCGGGTGAGCTGGTGTGCAACTCCAGCACGAGCACAGACCGAGCAGTGGCCTCCACAAAGGCCCAACAAATAAGTGCTTTCATATCTGCCCTCCCCCTCCTCTTTGGGACAGTTGAAGGGTTCAATGGAAAGCAGGGTTGAGGGTGTGGGGGGTCACTGGGTAGTATAGGGAAACCAGTGTTCGGGACATTGTGTTGTTGTCTGTGTGCATCTTCTGTCTCTGGTTGCACGTCTGTCACGAGGAAATCAAGTTGTCTGTGAAATACATTTTTATGTGTTTTGCATATTCATGTACGGTGTCAATTGTCATTTTTCAAAACAAATGAATGCAAATTGGGTATCAAATTTCCATACGGTATGAATATTTCATATACCGTCATACCGGTGCATAGCCGTAACAACTGTTGTCGCTTTTCGGCAGGCAGCAGAATATATCGTTCACCGCTGAGGGCGCAGCGGTCAGAGCTACTTGTCTTACGTGTATTGAGATGGAGTCATGGTTATAACTTTATAACAACAATTAATAACCCACAGCTAACGCTCTTTAACAGGGTACAACACCACGACACAACAGTTTTGTAACACTAATAATTGTACATTTTTAAATTTACACCGCCCAAACTCCGTCGCCTCCATTAAAAAATGTAAAAAAGCGATGTAGGAGGAACAACGAGGGACCAGAGATGCACCAATACAACGTGTGCCCGAGAGAGGAGCTGTGTCTGCTGTCTGGGGGGTTTTTGGTTTTGAAAAATCCGACGTAGATCAGAAAAAGATTTATTGCAAAGAAGCTGAACCTGGAGGGACTTAGGACCCAGGGGAATGTAGGTCAAAAAACCCCGGAAGAGACAGAACGTAAGTCACGCCTGTTCACCGCTCGCTGGCCAGTTGTGAGCGAGTTGGCCGGCAGTCCTTTTCAGCGTCAATGAATAAATGTGTTTCCGTGATATACCGTGAAACCGCCAGAATCTTACAAAATACATGATATGAATTTTTGTCCATAGCGCCCAGCCCTATATCAAATGAATATCTTCCTACCCAATTGGGGTGTTTCCTTGTGAGAGAGACAACACTCACAATATGTGTGTGAATTATTCTGATGGCAGGCTTTTGTTCATGAAAAAATGAATCAATCCCAGGGAGGACGGATGCATTGAGTGATTTTAAACTCTTTCTCTTCGTGGCTTCAAGCACACAGTGCAGCACGCGGGAGCACTACTTGTTGCTAATGTCAGTTTGTCCTGCCTACTGTGCCAAAATGTCGCAACGGCACATCTTGTGGTTTAATTTCGTAGCAGTGCGGCGATCCTTTGGGGCAGGTGTAACAATATAAGCAGAAATGGCAGCATGCTATTAGTCTTATGCTCTTCTGGCAGCCACTTTGTCTCAATAGACCCCACTGCAGTCAGACAGTGTAGCTTATGCAGCATTGAGAAAAGGGCTGGTGCTCCCCGAACACAAGACATCTATTCTATTCCCTCTGCTCACACGGCCAGACCCACTTACTGGATGTCGTCAGACTCGGAGCATTGCCTTTCTTAAAAGCAGTACTTTTTCATACTTTTGTATAATTTTATGATAAACAACACTGCCAAGGTCACTAAAGTAAAACATTACATGTATAATGTATTACTTCTCTTTAACTATAATGAATTGGATTGCATTAACCATGTCTCCTTGGGAGAAGCGCTTATTTCTTTACTTTTTTGTTAAACCCTAGAACTTATGAAATGCTGCTGTTCCAGCTTGTAGCAAATTCAGAATAATGACGCATACCTGCACCCTTCAATTGTTATCTCTGCCATTTGTTGTCTTTTTTTTATCTCATTGTCGCTCATGTCTTGTCTGCATCCTCTGTGTTCTCTCCGTCATTTGTGCATATGTAAACAGGAATAAGGTGAAAGGAAAGCAGTGCTACAACACAATGTGTCTAGCAGATAACACGAGTAATGATTACAATTCAAATCTACAGTACAAGTAATGGGGCCTTGATGTTAGTTGGTCTGTAACTGTAATGTGAAACTGAAATTCTAACAGTAATGCCTTTCATTATTCCACTCCAGAGTAGTAATGCAATTACACATTCTGCTTTGTCTCATGTTACCTTCCTACACTGATAATACAACTCATTACCACAACACACATAAATGTTATCCCTTCTTCAGTTCAACAGTATGATATTTCATATTTTTAAACCACATATTCCGCACATAATGTATTTAATTTAATGAATCTTTGGCGTAGTCCTCCTCTGTTGGAGACTACATACTGTAGGTAGCCCCATGATATGCTGCATTTCAACTACATTTCATCCAGTAAAACCAGTTCTGGTTTGTCGTTCCCATCCTTTCTCCCTCGGTGAAAATAACACACAGGTTCAGCTTCGGTGTTGGTTGGTCCGTGATGCACAGCTGCTGCACTGCCGCTTTATTAATGAGATTCAGGAGCTCATCTGAGCGTTTCGATAATGGAACAATGGAGGACCCCGCTTTGACAATCCTTCATCTCTGAGATGCTACAATTGATCACCAATTCAATTGCTAACTGTAGAAAATTGAATTTCTAGCCCTAACATTGTTCGTTAACCACGGTGCCGATGAGATGGCCATCCAGATTAATGATAATGGGAGGCTGAGATGGCTTCGGAGACGGCCTGTGAATTTGATTAGCTCCAGACGGCTGTGGAGACAAAGAGCAGCCAGTCAGACTCTTATGTGGAAGTACTTAATGAAAACCCTGCATGGAAGGTAATGTTTGTCTAGCTGCAAGATTCCCAACTTACTATACAGTCTTTAAACCTATATCCACACACACACACACACACACACACACACACACACACACACACACACACACACACACACACACACACACACACACACACACACACACACACACACACACACACACACACACACACACACACACACACACTTTCATTTCCTCTCATAAATGTGTCTTGTTTGTTGGAAATAAAGATGTCACTTTAAAAACATTACAAGGTAAACATGTTTAATTTTTTGAAGCCCTGTTGGTGACCAGACAGATTATGGTTCTCTTAAAATAGAGACCTCGTTTACAATCTCAGCTTTGTCTTAAAAGCTTCTTAAAAATGGGCTTTATATCAAATGTCGTGTTTGTGTTTGTGTGCTAGCGATATTGTCATTCATAGTCTTTATTGATATTGTAAGGGGATCAATGATTTGTTTTTTACGACTGAGAATATTACTGAGCAATATTCATATTCCACTCATATTTTCTCCATAATGAAAGACTAGGGAGAGCAGCAAGTGTTCACATTGAAAAAACCTTGACACAGTCAAAATAATAACAACAATACATTTTCTGACGTTTGACTAATTGATTAAATTACTTTTTTACTATTGTTTCAGCTCTAATTTTAGAAGTATTGGAGCTGCATTAAGCTGTGATGTCATGTTTAATTTTTGTTGCATGTTTCATTGCACTAGTTGATCATGTAGTACTTTAATTATTTAAATTAATAATTAATTTTATTCAACCCTTTTCAGTAGATTGGATTTAGAAACAAAAATCAAATCATAATTTTTCTTTTGTGAAGCTGGCCACAGCTTTGGTCCTTCCTTTGCTACAGTATAGAAAAGTAAAATTTAGTGTATTTGCTTAATTTTAATATGGACTCTTTGTAATTGCTGTCAAAGTGTTTTTGTTGTGATGCACTAGACTGCCAGAACAATAAGGGCAGATGTAACCTTCAACGCTGTGTGCCTGTCTTGCTTATACAAATTCAATACAGCTAAAATATACCTGAACTTTACAATTGGTTGTAAAGTCCCTTTTTTAAAAGAAGCCAGGTCTTTGACATTTTCTGGTTGCAAAAAAATTGTATTAGCATTTGTGAGATGAGTTACTTATGTCCAGACTCACCCTGTCTCCTTGACAGCCCTACTCATGTGTCTCAGCACTGACTGTTCTCCCTGTGGTCAGCAGGTTAGTCAAACACTGCCAATTAAGCAGTTGTAGAAATGGCTCATATTCCTTTTCCCTCTCATCAAAATGAGACTGACACTTTTAGACTATTGGATAGGAGGATTGTGTTTAATTTGGTCCTTTCTTTCACTGTGTTTGACATGGAAGACCAGATATCCCCAGTGTTTTGATGTAATCTCATTGTATGGTTTTATGTGGGGGGAGGATGGGCTAGGACATGCTTTTTCTTCATCTTCAAGACACAATCAAACATCTATACTCTTCCTTTATGTACATCTATACCAAAACCTATGCAGAGTAATTGACAGCAGTACAGATGAACAAGTTCACAGCTATGACTGTTACATGCTTCTTTGACCCTTGATTTTCCGGATTGGAGATTAATTGTCTTGTTTAATTACACCTTAGTGATGAGAGGAGGGAGGACGTGAAATCCCCGTGGCTGAATCTGTATAACGTATGCACCCTCAATGTCAAAGCCAGAAATTTCAAGGCTGCCGCTCTCCTAAATTTGCACTGAATGGATGGACAAGGCTGCAGTCGGCACCTCTGAGGAACATGCAAGTGTGACAAGTAGCATGCAAGTTTGTGTTTGTTTGCATGACTGCAATGCTCATTTATGTGTGCTGATGCTGCAAATAGACACTGCAGAGAGACATGAAGGGGGTTCGAGGAGGAGGGGTGCAGCTGTTGGAAGAGACCCCCCATTGATACGAAGGCCTGTAGATAAATGGGCTTTCGCTGAGTGATGTTCACTCACCTTGGGCACCGATGGGACACACTGTACATCGTTGATGTTCTTTTTATTGGATCTCCGTGCAGTTCCACTATCACATGCTGCACGCCAACTGTGGTCTGACCATCAACCACAACCAAGTGGTGTGTATGCTGACAGTTTCTGAGGAAAAGTATCTTTAGCGATAAGAGGTCAACTACTTTTCTATTAAGGCATAATTCATGCTCGCCTTTCCTAAGCTTGTGAATAGCATTGTAGCCAGAAATTGATTAGAAACCTGTTACATTTTGGGTGCAAAAGACAGCCAAGGTTAATTTACTGGATGAGGAGGCCGTTATAACCCTCCCTGTAGTGTGTCTCTTCATTGGCCTATTTTAAATCCCTCCTGAAAACAGGAGTTAATTAGGAACACCAACAGAAGAGAAATCCATGGCAAGACACCTGCTTTTATTTTAACTGAAAAAGCACAAATGCATCCGCATCCCCACTCAATTACTTGCCAACACATTTTTGTCAGTGCCTGCCTTGGACAGTGTGTTTTTGTGCTAATTAATTTACATGGGGCAATATTATCAAAAAGCAAACACAATAGAAGCTCTTTGTGGGGTTAAACCTGCATCTGATTACCAAAGAACAAATTTGAAACAGCAATTAGTCTATGAAAGGGAGCTTGTTAATGAAGTGTGTGAACAGAATGAAAGAAGAAAGCATGCAGCCTTCCCTGCTGGAGAAAGGTTAATGGCTGTATGGTGTAGACCAGGAGTGTCTTTCCTCTCGCTGTGCTCTGGGTCCTCATCCTCAGGGCCCCTTGTTGGACCTTTGCTCTGCATTAAAATGCCATAGTTTCACTAAATGCCACTATGTCCAAGTATTGTCATCTTACTATTGATAATATGGCTTCATTATCAAATGACATGTTTGTTAAACTTTCAGTTTTGATCTGCATTTCAGTTGCAGAAAGGCTCATGATAGCTTGTCATGCTTGCATGGCCAGTTATTGTATTTGCACTGAACATGCAGCGCTATAAAGGGAATGCACATCTGTGTTTGGATATTCAGAAACAACTGCCATAAGGACTAAGCCCCACACACTGTTTTACTCATTAAGTTGTCGTCTTTCTTTTTAACTCGTCTTTAGCATTTCCTCTATGTGGATTACCCACTGTGTTTATTTATGCAAAAATCCAACATTCTCGTTTAAAAACAACTGTAAATGCAACACGTAGCTTCCAACGGGTGGGCAAGGCGCCCCCAGGTTTTGAAACCCCTTTCTTCTACTCTTATTAGCTACAGCTCCCGAAGCTCCCTGACAGATTCTCTGACAAGTTCAGATATTTAGTATGCTAGATATCAGGAATGGGTCTGCAAGACACCAGAGAGACTTTCGGCTCACGTCTTTGGGAAGTTCATGCATGGCCGATCCAACAAGGATTTACCTCTAATCCGGGGATTTTGTCTGTTTGCTCCACAAACTGTGTGGGAGCTGAAAAACGGGGCTAAAGTTGTGTAGTGTGAACTAGGTAATAGGGTGGCTAGAATAGTAGTTCTAGCTATGGGAGAGATTGCCAAGAGTTTTTGTTTAAACATTCATGGTCCCCAAAGGATGAGTTCTACAGACCTTGGTGATCCCCTGACCTTTCATCTATTGCCACCAGCCGGTTCACGTTTTTGGATTGCTTGTATGAATTGCCATTCATTGCCACAATCATGCTCTTGTGTGTGTCCCTTTTACTCTTTGTCTGCGTCAAACATTTTGTTCATCATTATGATTTGTACATTACTAAACATTGTGTAAAGTGCTAATTAGCAATTATTTACATGCTAAGTAAGGTGGACATGGAGGACATTACACCTTATACACATCAGCTGACAAAGGGTTCGTTATGACCAATTTGTGAGATTAATACCAGCATCATAAAATAATTACCTAATCCTTGTAGATATGAAAACGTAATTCCTGTCACGATGAAACACAACATGAGGATAACTGCAGTAAGACCACACTTTTCTACTGGTTGTCTCCTTCTATACCTGGGCTGCTAATATAAGATCTTGAAGTGTACAAGGCTGTTAGAGGAAAACAAAACCAAATCATTACAACTATTGTTAAGACCCAGGGGATGTTTGGATTTGGAGCTGCATATGAATGGCCTTGTGAATAATGTGTCTTGCTGTCACCTGGAGACACACATTTAGTGAATAAGAAAGGGAAACAAGACCATTTATGAGATGAGATTTTAAATGTTTTCCTGATGGCAAGACGGGTCCTGCATTTACCATGTTTATATAATATTTTCATGTTTCATCTGCCGACCTATTCCCCTTCTTCATTAATTCTGCATTTCTTATTAAGTTGTTACAGTCACTGTTTTGAATCAATGCTCACTGTCAAAACTTTAAACATTTGACTCCACCGCACTGCCTGAAGTTGAGGCGATTGATTTTAATTGCCCCTGACTTGGAGATGAAGCTGAACACTGAAAAAGTATTGAATTGTCATCCCTCATTTGATACAATATAGAGCCACTGGGGTGTAGTTTTCATTAGGATGGTGATTGATTAAGGCATAACTGAGGATTTTAGTTCAACTTGTCCAAGAGTTTTGCATAATACATTAATTTAACTTGACACACAATGGTTTATGATATGATTATGAAATAATATATTATTATACTATAATAACACATTAAAAACATTAACTCCATCCCTCAGTGTTTTAATGGCCCAGTGTTCAAAATGAATTACAATTACAATACAATTGCACTTCTGCTAGAGTATAACACATTGAACATTTCCAATCTTTTATAATGTCATTGAAAAATGTAGGCAGCCAAATACTTTGGTGCTCAGGGACTGTAGAGAACCATTTCCTCTTAAATCTTAGTCTGTGAGTAATGGTTATAGGATCTGATTTAGTAATAAACATAAATAAAAAAAATCACAAGTTTATAAGAAGCAAAAGAGAGAAATAATCAGAAGTCTTGAAAAAGTCCTTGACATTTGAGATACTAACTTATGACATAAAATGCGAAGTGTCTGTAATATACACCTGATAGAAGCTGGGCCATTTTTTTATGTGCATTTGCCAGCAGGCCCAAATATTTCAATTTAACAGATGTCAGCACAAGACATTCTTGCCCATTCCCATAATCCCCTGATGATAGAATAGTCCTTTTATTGGTATTTTACACATTTTTGTCTTGTTCTTCATTTTACTACCAAAGCCTCTTTTGGATTTTATCCATTGAACCATTTTTTTTCTTCTTCGAAATCTTCATTTTGGCACCTTATAGCCTCAAGCATAGTTTCTTTGCCGGGGAGAGTTTGATGTGCGTAGCCACTGACTGTGGACTTTGCCTTTTATTGCTGTAGATATTGTATCGTGCACTGATGTGATAATAATACTTTCAGAAGAGTAATACTCTGTATTCACCCAAATGATGAAGAGGGTGTGAGTCCATCAAAAAGCCCTTTAAGGACAAGTTTTCATCTAGAGAGATTGACACTTCTTTTTATTTGTTAGAATATCTAAGAAGGCATGTATGCTATTCCCACATACTCAAATATAATACATAAAAAAGCCACAGTGTTGGTGGGAACACCTGTAAATCCTTGCTCTGGATCCCTTTTTCTTTCCTGCTCCAGTTGGCCTTGATGCTCTTGCTGAGGCCAGGCACACTCTCTTGGGTTTTCTGTGTTGGCAGGGACTTCTTGCCTCTTTCAGGAGAACACACTCTCAAACTATGGCTTCTGGGGCTCAAGGCTTCTGAGGTTTCACTTGCATCTTGGCCCACCTCCTCATCCACCCCTCTGCAAACTAGAATAGACTCTAAAATTCATCCCAGCCAATCCAGCTAGATTGTAAATAAAGAACAAAAGTTGCTTGTTCTACACATCTCTGAGGGCCTCTTCGGTAACGGAGCTTTCTTAAAACTGATCCGGCTGCAAGCTTGACCCCGGCCGTTTCTCTCCACTCCATTTTCCAAAGCAACAGTACAGGGCAGTGCGCCACAGTCTCTGTGCTGGCCTTATCTCACATTGGCAGACACCGGGTCTCCCTGTAGTCTGGATGTCCGTCTGAGTCTGAGCTTGTGTGGCCCGGCCGCTCCGCTCTCATCTGCACGGCCATCTCCTCCTTCAGTCCACCTCAAACTAATTTACTTTAATCTGTCTTTTTTGCCCTCCTACAATTAAGTGTACCTTCTGAATTCATCGGTCGTATGAGTGTCAATTAAAAAGGCATCACCCAATAAAATCTGTGAACAACTGATGTTAATTAATATCCAAGGTTTATGGTGTGTGGTACAGGTCCCGGCATGGCTCTTAGCAGTTGATAACCATTTGGCCATGCAGTTTTGAGTGCCATTCTGGAGGCTGAGACTAATGAAGCTTGTCGGCTAAAATGAAGCCAGACTGTGAAATGGCCTCATCAGGTACATTATCTTAACACAATTGAAGCATTAGCACCTTCATTTTGACTCAGTCTCACTTTCAATTTTTTGAAAGCCATCAAATTCAGTGAACACATAATTAATAATGAGAATATAAATAACAGCTAATGAAATTAGCATAAAACATCACCGGTTAAGGTAATGTGGACTGAGTGCTGATTGTCTCGTTTAAAATCCTATATAGATTTCTACACGTCAGATTGTGAACGTCATATTTCCTGATACTCGTGTTTGGGTGCTACAAACCCCAAAGTCGTCCTTAATGAACCTTAGTATCAATAACCCTATACCGACCACACTCCCAAATGCTGCCTCATTGATGTCGTGGTGCAGTTCCTGAGAGTCAGAATAAGGATTTCAGTTTACTTTCTTCATGCTACTTTAAAAGAGAGTAGACATTAAAGATTTGGGCTGATCCAGTATTACCATAAATGTAGCTCTTCAAAATCTTAACTTAAAAACTCTATTTATGCAACACTTTGCGAAGCAATATTATAAGAAGCATAATGTTCATGTAGAATAATAGACCCACATGGAATATAGTAACCATTAACCTATTTATAAAATTACTGCAGTGGACAAACATGGACAAACTCTAAGGTGCAAGGGTTTGTAACTTACAGGATTCAATCTGCTTGTATTGAATCATTTTGAAATTACTTCTTGGCACCAATTAATGTGATGAATCTGCAAGATACATTTACATCTAACCAAAGTGCAATACTCATTGCAACACAGCCTTGGAGTATTACACTAATATCAACCCACTTTAACAATTAAATGAAGAAAATAAAATTGCAAAAAACTGCATTCTTGTACCTTCACAATAAATAGCGGGGCAGACAGAGCTCATATAGCAAGGCACCTCAGCTTTTTCGACAGTCTTTGTTTTTATTATTCCTCCAATTTCAAATAGACATTTTTAGGCTATTTGTGATATACTAATATTGCCAGTGAGTATAATGAGTACTCAATGAGACCTTGCTGCAGCTTTTGTCAATATATCTATTTTTATTTTTATAGTTTGTAGTAGTACTGAAGTCTTGTTTTCTGAAATCCTGTCAACAATCACAGTCGGCCACGTCAGTATTCAGAAGAAAGCTAACCTGTACCCTCTTGACCACCTGACCGTAGCAATCCAGTAACACAGGGATCTTTGCCACCTGGCCTCTGATTTTAAAAATCCCCTGTGCGGTGCTGATGAACGGAGGATATCTCAGTTCAGGAATATCCTCTCTTCAGTTCACATCGTCGCATAATGTCTGCTCCACGAAAACCATCTGGCCTCATCGTTATCAATATCACGCATTTCACCTTAACAGTGCATACAGCCGCATTCATCACATGTTTAATTATACTTAGATTATTATGGTGAATTATGAATCAGTCACTGAGGGTATAATGAGTAAGTCCATTCATGAAGCACAATGTCATCCACAGAAATAAGGTCAACCGGTTTTTCTTCGTTTTCTAGTAAAAGTTGATCTCAGCAGCTTTTTGAATAGGTCAGGACGTAGAGGAATATAAGAGGAAAGTCTTGGTGAGGAACTTAGTAATTTAGCAATTTAGGAGAACGTCTCGTGGTAAGATACACCCCTGGAGTTTAATGAATTGTCAGCTTAACATTTTGAAGTGTGCATGCCTGGAGGCTGAAGCCAGAATGACCATCACAAGGGACATCTGGTCTTGTTTCCATTATCCCCTGGTTTAATGTATCACACTTTGCTTCTTGGACACCTCACATGTGTGTTTTTCACAGGTTTATATTTATGTGGGTGCTGTAATGCAGCTTTTTGTTCTCCTGTCACTGAGGCTGATGTTTGTAATGATATCCATAATTTTACCTCCCCGCATGTGGCGGCTTACATGTCGGTTCTTCTCCATTAACATCTTTTGTCGTTCTCTCGCCCGAGTTGAGTCCGTGCTCACTCGTGTGTTGACACACACACACACACACACACACACACACACACACACACACACACACACACACACACACACACACACACCCCTCAGTAGGTTGTGCTTAATCCCTCTTCTCCAAAGGCAGAGTCAGGAAGGGAAGGCTGTGCATGGTTGTAAAACTGTCCCTTCTGTTGTACTCAGATTTTATTTTCTCTCAATTGTTGTTGTTTTCCTTTCTTTCTTAGTGTGCTGTTTACAGTCTCTGCACTATTTCCAATCAGCTAAAGATAGAAATATTAAGTTAACCGGTAGTGCGATGTTCAAATAACAAAATTGGTAACCTTTTCAAAACCTCGTTAAAAAACGTGGTACAATGTATTTACTTTCTAGTTATTGGCTGACTGAGTTGCATGTTTTTAAGGTTCTTTTTGAGTCAATAGTATTGTGTGACTGCTTCTATGCCAATGAACCAATCTGATGGTCTGTCACTCTGTTTGTCTTCTCACAAATATTTCTTTTCTTTTCTAATCTTCTCTCTGGCGATCTTCTGCTCGGCCTCTACTCTTCTCTGTTCTTCTGTAGCTTAAAGTACCGCCATGATCGTGTGCTGGTAGTATGAAAGAAGCACTCTGACTGTATAGTCATCTCACTCACACTTGAGCCTCAACAAAAGAGGCCTTCACTACAGACATTCCTCCGTGTCTCTCTCATTTCACAACCGCTAAGTGAGAAACCTTTGCTTCGTTTCAAAAGCCTCTGCAATCTGCTATAAAACCGGCTAATTGCTGTCTCTTAAATGACAGGCATCCAATGAAGCCCATTGTCTTGGTTGAGTATCCAGTCAATACTTCAGCCATTTGTTCTGCTGATTGGCAGTCTCTAGCAGTGTTGCCTCGTGCCCTATAATATTGATATATTTTTTTTGTTATAATGACTTATTGCACGTGACCCGTGTATATTTCGATCTTCGGCTGAAAGACAGACGGACCGCGGCCTTGGGGGCTGGAGGGGCAGATGTTGTTCATTTGAGTACTGCATGTGCAGAAGATAGCGATGGCATTCGTGCTCCCAATTTTAATAATGCTACTGATGGGCAGAAAAGGCATAAGAAAACAAATAAAATGCATATTATTTTCCATAGTTCCCTATGCATGTATGTATGTATGTATGTTGTTGCCGGTTGCGAGTGTCTCTGACTACTGTGAAACTCAGCAATTTCTCATTTCTTCATGCCATGATATTTGTCACCCACACAAATTCTTCTGCATTTATTGCACTTATCCATTTAAAACGCTTCTCATTTTGACTCTGAAATACAATTCCTACGTCGGGACACTGTTCACCTTCACAGTGTTTAGTATTCTGGCTGGACGTGATTAAGCATGGACCACATTGAGTTTCACCGCCAACGAGTGCAGTCACCCACCATGGTGCCACACACAGGGCATAAAACAAAGGCCGTCAAATTAAAGGTTTCAATTAATCACACTCTGAGAAGATTTACATTTCTCAAATATTTCTTTCGTTGATGTAAATGCATGGCCGACTTTATATTCAAATCACACTTGGTGTGAAACGTGGGCTCAAATGGTCATTGAAATGACAAATTTCACAAAGCAAAGAAACCCATGGTGATAATACATCTTCTACGCTCTGTCAAATACACATTAAAGCTGCTAAAATTAACTGCACCCCAGGACAAGACCAGGAGTCAGGGAAATGAGCAAGCAATCTAAGCGAAGCGCCAACCGGTACATTTTCACCCAGTAATGGAAGAGGTTCAAACATAAGTAAATGTTTGATTATATTGTACTCATTAAAAATTCATAACATTTACCAGAGTCAACTGAGGCCATGTGTTTTTCCGTTTCTGGCCACGCGCGTCAGATCTGTGGTGACAGACGGTGGCTTTGTGTGGTTAGGGAGTTGGCGGGTGACCCCAGACTGAGCACCTGTCCAAGAGTGGACCTGCTGCTCGCTGCGTTATGCCTTTTGGTGGGTTTGGCATTAACCCCACTGTCGTGTTCCTCTCTCCTCACTGCCCTCTCACCCCTGCCCTAAGACATACATAACCTGCCAGATCCACTCTGTCGTCACAGGATTAATTAAAATGCTACCCAGCAAAGGCACTGGATCCCCTTGGGGCTGTGGTATATGCATGAAAGACATAGACGCGTGTGAGCGCCCACACCCTCTCAGTCCTGTCTGACATAGTGCCAGGTTGTTGTGTTTAGTCACCTCAGGGACCTATAAACAAATGATCACCTCCAGTGATGGATGGACAGTTTCTCACCTCAGCAGCCCCCTTTTTTTGGTTGGTGACTTTGTACAATAATTCTCTGGCCATATTTGTAATGTGGGACATTACTTATGCCTTACTCTGTGAATTTGCCCAAAACCATGACCATCTGGCTCACACTGATGATTTGCATTTGCATAGTTTTTCTTGCAGTGACAACTATCTCGTCAGAAGTTCCAAATTTCCTACTCTCATTGTTGTTTAATTCATGCCTCTTTTTCACAAGGCACGCTATTCATTTGAAGGGACTCAAATACATTGGGAAGAAAAGGGGGTTACTTATTTATCCCAGACCCCAGTGATGCCCTTGCAAAGAGACAATAGAGGTGAGGCGATGCTAAATGAATTCTGTTGTCCCGTGTGCTATCAACATGATTTGATTAGTGACCTAGTAACTATGAAAGTGCGGGACCTCTTCATTCAAGTCCATTGGGGCTCCTGGGGCGAGAGTCCATGTTAAAGGGCTCCACCCCCTTCCATTGCGACCCTGCCCTCGTGTCATGCATGCACACAACCAGGCGACTGAGTGATTGATGATGTAGCTCGTGGTGCCATTGACGACTTCTGGTGACTCCACACAAAAGCCATCACCCTTGTCACATTAGCAACAATCTGGGAACATTTGTCCGTATGCTGCTGTGAACATAACACTGGGAATATGTGGTGGACAGATGTATGTATACAAAGTATGTCTGTCTGCCTCCAAGCTCAGCATTGTCAAAAATCTCATTATTTGACTTTTTCTTGTATTTTCCGTCGACGTGGCTCTTGGTTGGCCCCTGCACCACACACCGTAGAATCCATCTATATTACCATCATCGGCTCAGCATGCGTTTCCTGGCATCTCCTGATTTCATTAGTGCACTACTTCCATCAATGCATGTCTTCTCCGTCAGTAGTGTCTCTAGCTAATAATAATCCAGCATAATTAGATAATGAAGAATTGGCCTGCCAGCATTCCCAGCAGTGTTTTCTGAAAATGGAAACTTTCCTCCTCTGCCTAAGTTTTGGTTTAAATGAAATGTCTGCACATTAAGAGAGATGAATAATTAGTAGCCTTAAAGCTTGTGGTTGTATTACATTTTCATCCAACTCCTGAAGAGCTTTAATTTGTGAGGTGCGCACAATCTCTGTTTTTTTTCGATAGTAAGGGGAAGAGGCTCCCAAGTGGAGGGAAAAAAGTGGATATCATTCATTGAGTGATTATTTCCCCCTGATGAAACTGATCCCAAACTGAGATCAGGTACATGCACATAACTATTTTCCCAACTTCCACCGTGTATTCACATCTATCTGCCATCTACAGTAAGAGTGAGGTGTGAATTAATAAGCCCATTGCCGTCTTCCTCGTCTAGTATCCTGCTCTCACCATAGCTATCACCTTTAATAAGAATAGTTGTTAATGACATCTGTGGCACTCCTACCCGCCTGCTGGATGTCTCACTCTTACAACACTAAGAATGTCTCAAGCCATTTTTATTTTACTGCTCAACCCACCTGTGAATGCATTTACTGAATCCACAAGTATCAAGAATACAAGAATCCACAAGTAAAAAGAGGGCAGACATTAGTGCTGGAATCTGACAGCGCTGCATCCGGCTGACACATCCAGCCCGCCGCTGTCGGTCTGGAGAGAGAATGTAATTGTAAACATAACCAAGACTACCAAGCTCTGGTTACCAAAGGATGTTGTGCTGCTGCTGCAAAGCTTCCTGCACAATAACCGTGTTTATTTCAGCACTGTATGATTCCCCTTATAATGCTCCACACCCTAAAGCTACATCTCCATAAACCATTTTGACAGCTGGTTTGTTAGCAGTTGAAAAGACGTTGAAATAACTTGAGAAATACGGATGATTTCTAAATAATCTCTCCAACCATTGGATCTTTATTTCTATATTCTTTCTATCGATAAATGACTTAAATTATTAATCCATTCTCAAAACTGTTGATTTACCATTCCAGCACTAGATTAGTTGTATTCAGTATATTGGTCGCAACAAAGGGATTACTAAGCATCCCAAGAAATAAGTGGAAAGTTAGATATGGTCGCTTTGCCAGATGTTAGTTTAAGCCGCGTGATAGTCATAGTGTCTACAGACGTGCACATCAGCATGTTAACTTGAGCAGGTTTTAAGCAGTGGCAAGTTTGGGATTACAGTGGCTTAGATCCTTTGACCTCTCCGGCCCACCAAGCCAGTGTACCACTCGATTGAAATAGATTGAACAGACTTTTATTCAAAAACAAAATAATGTTCCCTCATCCTTCTCCCCCCCCCCCCCCTGCCCCTTCCTTCCTTTTTTAAATTCTCAAATTCCTTTAAATGAGAAATGAGTGTCTCTTTCTTGGTATTTTGTACAACAGACGGCCCCATTTTGCTCCCCCCTCTATGGGGAGGAAATGAGTTGTGGGAGCAGATTCCTCTCACACAGAGATCTCAGTAATCGTGTGGCTGCGTGTCACCAGCACACCACAGTGACAGCAGCTTTTAATTAATCCCACATCCCACCACCCTAACCCTGCCCATTGGTGGCTTCTCCCCCAAACTTTTTCCTCTTAACTTTTTCCCCCAGTGTGTTTCGCTGTGTGTGTTTTGGATGGTGCGGTGGGGCGGTATTCCTCTAACTGCAGTCTCTCAGCCCGCTGCAGCGTTGTGTGCATAACTTGTATAGTTACAGGACGACACTGCTGTCACTTTTCCACACTTCTGAAAGCGGGAGACGGCCCACTAACTGCGCCTCGTGTTTGAACGCTGCCACGCCAGCTCCACCAACTCTGTCTCAAAGAGTTTGGGAACTGACTGAAACTGCGAGTGCACCGAGTCCACTTGAAAGGTAATAACCCTTCGTGGTGGTTGGCCTACACCGGGTCTGGGATGTTACCCCTTTGCTGCACTGCAGTGATCCCATGTCAAGGTGCTTGAGGGCAGCGAAACAATGATGGCTTGTAGTGTTTGCGTTCTCCTTGTGGTGCCGTGATGAATGGTGACAGGTTGCATTTACACTCCTAAAAGATGCTGACACTGTCGAATTCCACACCTCTTGGAGAAGTACCAAAGCATTGCTACCCTTGAGCGAACGTCTGCGTGTTCGCCACGGAGGAGGTGTGGAGGAGCTGCTGTGTGAGCGAACGAGGAGACTGAGGAAGTTCTCTGGAGGTCAAACGGTCGAAAGGGACCAATCAATCATACCAGCTGAGGTAGAGCTGTGCCCTGCTCGGCCTTTATCTACAACACATCTTGGGAGAAGAAAGTCAGGCGCACGAGCGGGAGAATCAAAGCCTCAGAATGTAATTGATATAATTTATATTGACCTTCTTGTTACATCGATGGTATTTAGTAGACTTGGTTAAGACAGCGGTGCTTGTTGGTCAGCGTGGAACCTTTGCAGTCCTGATTAGCTGACTATGCAAGGCTGCAGCGTTTTCTGTGTTTTCCCCCCGGAAAGTGAACAAGACCACTGCAGACAAACACTGCAGATACACTCCTCGGCTTGCTGTTCAGTATGTCGTGGCTGTAGCAGGCATTGGGCTCACAAAGTACTGAACTTGCATGCGATTAGGCTCTCAACGTCAGAAAATAATGAGCTGCAGACCGATGCACATTGGCATGCAAATATTGTACTGACGTTTAAAGCTGGCTTAACATAAATGAGAGAAGAGAATGGATCGAAGAGAAGCCGTGGCCTCCCTGCTGCAGCTCTACTGGGGGTAATGGACAAGTTGGACGTCTCAGAACCTTTAGGAATTAAATAATTATTCCCCTGCATCAGACTTCACAGACAAATGGGATTGAGGGTCGATTAAGTTCTAAGGGGGACGTGGTGTTGATCTCATAAAGGGCATCGGGAGATGTATGGCCTCTTACAAGATCATTTAAACCACTTAATGGAGGACAGGAATTAATGGCTGCCATAGAGCAGAGTCAATTATATGGATATTTTCATAACATATTGTGTATAATTCATAGTGTAATGGCACGTACACCAATCAGCCCCTCTGCATTTGTTTTGGTATTAGCCTGTTATAAATGACATTATTGACTCTGTATTTTGGGGTATAGAATAAGTGGCTGTCTTCATACAGCGATATAGATGTGTTGTCACTGTCTGCCATGGTGGGGCGGCACAGTCTTGATGGCGGTGGCTCCTGTTAATTTGTATTAATGTCAGATAATTTAGAGTTGCAATGGATGTATGGCCACGCCTTGTGCTCTGAGGCAAAAAATTGGATTCATTAAGAAGACGGAGGAGCCGGTTAGATTTTTTGGCCTCGTAGTTTCAGGTCACTGAGTAATGTGAGAAGATGGAGAGGGTCTTGGCCTGGAGGATTGGGAGGGGGAGGGGGGCAGAGAGTGTGCTGAGGACAACACCCCCAAACTGGAGCCAGACCAGACTGCACTTGTGACTGAGAGCCACAAAGTCACAAGGCAGTCTCTGGACGACTGTGAGGAGGGCGGTTGCTGGTTATTCTGCTTGCGTGCATATACTTTTGTTTCAATTGGATGTGTGAACAATGTGCACACGTTCACATGACAGGGCAAGTGGTCACCACCACTATAACATTCATAAGTACACTCAGTCATGCAGACATTTTCATGGGTTAGTCTGAACCTCTCATTGTCGAATGTAATCACACATGATGAAGATGACTTCAATATCAAAAACATCCCTCTGGCTGTCAGCTCCCACCTCCTTCAGTTCATTGCAAAATGTACACGATCAGTCACAAGTCTTTTCTGAGGCTTCGTCTCCAAACTGCCGTACCAATCACATACTCTCATTAACGTGTACCTCTGGGACCACACCTCGACATTCACAAGCATGTTTGCATTCATAACGCCACATTAGCCTGAGGAATGGGATTTGACTCAGAAGTATGTAAAGGAACTATAAGCACTTTGGCAGCGGACACAATTTTTGTCATCCCTTATGAACAAGAACACACAAACACACACAGTTTATGCAAATGTGCCTCATTGGCAGGGTGCAGACTTTGTGGGAGGCCCCGAGCCTTGGTTTGGCTTCTGACCTCAGCACAACTCTGCTCAGCATTTAGAGGCCATTAAATCAGAGCTCTGTTTGATGTGCAAGCTGTGTGTAACAGGATGAGGGAACAGCAAGCGCCCTTTTTATTTTTGTTTGGAGTGTGCAATTGTTTCGGGCATTTTAGTCGGTGTTGATGAAGCATGTTTTTTTTATTACTTTCTTACAAGAGGTTAAAAACGAGAGGTTCTTATTCTGTGATTAAAAACTTGTAACATCTACTTTTTCCACCGCATTAGGACCGTTTTGTAGTATGAGAGAATCATTTTCAGCTTTAAGAATTCTTCAACACATTGCTGTTGATTTGTTTTTCCTTTGTGTCAAATCCAAGCAGGCTCTCTAATTTAGTACAGTTTCATAAGGCGCCGCAGCTGTGCGTGCCGAATCATGTTGATACACCACATCTAAAGAACTCAAATTGGTCCTCTGTATCAACTCATTGGCTTAACCTTATGCTGAGAGCCTTTGTATGGTTTTGAGGACAATTAAGCCATTAGCTAAACAGCTGACCTTTTCTTCGTAGTGCTTTTGCCAATCATTTCTGGCGTCCCTGTTTATAATGGCCTGTATTGAATGCCAGGGGGGTTTCTCCTGAGCTAAGCGTTCTTTTGGTAGACAGGTTGCCAATCAGAGTCCCTGATGACAGGCTATGTTTTGGGGGCACTGATGCATCCATTTTTCATCTCTTGAACTGAGTGTGAACTGCACTTTGACATATAATCAGTTAAAGGGTTAAAGTTTTTTTTTTTTTTTAAATCGCGCTAATGGTGTTGACGGAGAAGAACCACGCTCAGCTATTGGCCGCGGTGAGGTCATCCACGGGCGCTTGATATGAGCATCTATAGGAATGCAAATGTGACCGGCTGCCTGACCAGTACATTACAATGGGCTTGGGGCAGACAGTGCAGCTGCCACCATTAGTTTAAAAAAAGAAAACACATAATTAGGTTCTGCGTGTGTCACACAGGAGATGAATGCATGTGACACCTTGTGTTGTTTAAAGACGTGTCTGACCTCCGTAAGAACATGAGTGATTAAAGAACTGTTTAAAGGGACGGATGGGTCAAGGGTCGTGGGTGATAAGTGAGGTCACACAGGGTCGGCAGCAGTCTGGTTCATCAATTTTGCCTCATACTTTTGTCAGCCAAACTGCACAAAGCTGCTCTGGTTAATGTATTATTTTTAGTGAAAGTCACAACAATAGCATGCTCCTTTCACCATTTGGCTAAACTGTAATTTATCACACAGGTGAGTGAAAATGTGAGAGCAGTTAGCTCATTGTCAGAGCTTTAAAGTGGTCTGCCTACATTAGTCACTGCAAACCCATGTGAGTAATTAACAAAATCCCAAAAGCTCATCAATAACATAAAACAATGCTGTCCTAGCCGAAGAAATTGCAGTGATCTCATCGGTACAATATGTCTGGCTCCAGAATAACACTTGAACCGCTTTCAGAGGTTCTTTCATTCAGCGAGAAGCTGATGCTGTGAAAGCCGTTAATAGCAGTGAGAAAACCGTACGCCTTTTTGTTTAATCATTTACCTGAAAACAGATCATAGCACATTGTGTTTATTGAAGCCGTCTGTAGAATGCCACCTTAAAAAGTGTGATAAATGTGACTTTGTCAGAGGTTACATTTATCTTTATGCTTCGAGTAATAAAAGAAACAAATCCAAAATTCAAAGCTTTTATCTTTTAGTTTTCTTTTTACTTTACTCAGATCCAATATTACTAAGGCTGAACAGTCAAAGAACAAAAAACTACTGACAGTGTTCATATGGAAACTATTACTATTCAGTATTTTAAAAGTAGACTGTCTGTTTACTTTAGTTTCAAGTTAATGGGATATATATTTAGTGTAAAGGCCAGGCTTAGTGTATACTTAAGGTTTGGATAGCGTGTGCAGCTTTTAGCAGCTCTCTTACTGTAATTAAAGCTTTCCCTGTGTTAAGAGCTTGTGGGTGTGTGAATGTGGGTATTTTTTGTGATACACACTGAATACTTATGCTTTTGTGTGGGAGTACGGTCAGTGTTAACGTCTAGTGAGTATAATCTGAAATACATTAACTTCATGCTAGCTTTCACAAGATGTTCTGTTGGATGCATTTGCAAAATGGGCTAATAGGCTATTTTACTGCTTTTGCATGTGTACCTTTTCATGGGCCCTCGCCGGGGTGAGCTGCAACCATGTCATTAAGTGTGCAGCCTGGAGCCCGGAGCAGTGTATATATACTTTGTCCTCTGCAGAGACGGGCATCCCCATCAGGGTCTGCCTGTACCACCCTCCATATGGTGCCTCGTCATTAGTTTTCTGTTGCCCTGGTGCCTGGGAGGTTCATCAAACCCTAGAGTCCAATCTCTCCACAGCCTATTTCTACTCTACTGTGACATTTCTCTCTCTGGCCAATCGGATAAGTCACACATGGCTTCACCGCACGAAGGAACAACAGCAGCCTCAAGCAGATGTTGCTCTGCCGACTGCCCATGGAGTGGAAAACTGGGTTTCAAGAACAGTATCTCGGTTATTGTTGAAGAGTTCACAATGTCTTGAAAGGAGAGATGTGGGTTTAAGGCTATGAACTTCAGACCTCAGAGTTCAGATCATTGAGAAGGATAAACATGTAGCATTTTTAGATTGTGCGCCTAGACAGTATTTTGAGACATGAATGAATAACACATGTCCCCCATAGTCTTCTGTCTTACTTCAGGGTAGTTCACATTTGTACAAATATATAATTTGCTTGAGAATAAACAAATCATCTGAGCAATCACAGCAAAGCATGATGGGATAATAATGATTTAACAAAAGAATACAAAATAAACCAAAGTAGTATTTGGAGTTGGGTTTGTAAGATAAGGAAGAGCAAAGTTATTTTGTCCACTTTTATTCTGTAATATGACCAATATTTTTCATATTCAAGTGTGTATGAAAAAAAGTCACTGGTTTCTTAAAAAGCTAAATACAATAAGCATTGGATCAAGGCACATACAAGACTGGCCAAAGGGCATACAATGCACTTTGGTTTTCAATTGTTAAGAACAGTTAAATTCAAATTGTGGAAACATAACAGTGTGTTCATTTGGAAAATAATACAAAATAATACTCATAACAAGGAGTTGCTGACACTGATCATTCTAATGGAAGCTATCGTGTTTCGTCTTTTCGGCCTGGTGACTAGGATGACGTATGGTACATGGTACTAAAGAATGCCGCCATTGTCGTTTGGCCATTGTTGGCTTGTACAAATAGAGATAGTGGGGGGTCCTCTGTGTCAGCCTGTCCAGTCTACTTGTTTTGAGGAGCAGAGAGCTCCTTAAGGTCGGTGTGCTTTATCTGCCCTGTGCTGTGGTCTACAATCCTATCAGAAACACTGGAACCCTGCTCGGGTTGCTTTGCTGTGTTTCCTCTTCTTGCAAAACAGAAAGAAAAATCACACATCGAACAAAGCAGAGAAATAAAGCATGGCACCTCATCTTTAGTTACTCGTACTCCAACCAGGTGAATATATTAGAGTAAGACTCTTGGTCCGCATTATGTGGAGACAGCTACTGACTGCTCATTCTTTTTGAGGGCAACATGCCTGCTTTGCGAATTACTCGATCAGCTGTGCCTTGGTTTACTTCATGTCTTTTTTTTGCCTTTTTTGTTTTTTCAGACAGCCACAAAGTTAAAAGAATGACCTGTGCTTATACTACAAGGTTTTCTAAGGTCTGATTGTTCAACACAGCAATGAAAACCCACTTTCACAGTTGACAAGTCATCATATCTCAGTAGAACACAGAGTTTCTTTTAGTTGGTCGATAACCTTAAGCAAAGGAAATACAGTACAAATTACTACAAATTCCTAAAATATAGAATTGCAGTTAGTTACAATACCCACTGATGGTTCAGTGATGTCCTGCAACTGGAACGTTCTTCATCCTCATAAAATGTCCTTAAATATAAATTATATGGCAAATGTACAGAACATTGCTTCCTTAATCTTATAGATCCAGTGTTTTGTAAAAGTCTTGCCACTCTGTTTATGTCACGCACTCATCACGAATGACCATGCGCAATATCATGAATGGGAATGGTCTGAATCTGGTATTCCACTGTCTCTGTAGCTCCTGTTGCTAATACTGTTCTCGTTGTGTGGGCTTTTGTATAAAGTCAGTCCATTAGGTGGGAAAATCGTGTGTATCACAAAGTCCTCCTTGGACACAGGCAGGTGATTTATAGGTATCATCTGAAAAGAAGTCTCTCGTATTTCGAGGATGGAGGTGTCCTTCTTTGTGCCAGCCTCAGCATAGTCATCCTTTCTCCGACGGCCTTTGTTGTAGGTGCAGTTTCTGGAAAAAAGTGAACCGTTCCTGTGGACATACCAGCACACCAGTGCCAACATGATTATTGCCAAAAGAGCCACAGCCCCTCCAATGATAGCAGCCAAAGGCAGACTGGAATTTTTGTAAGGCTCTTTTTCCTGCTCTCTGTTTAAAGTTGTCGTCGGGTTGTAGGATTTGTGAGAACCAGTCTCTGTCTCGATGCAAACAGGGGTCTCGTCTGACAGGTAAATGTTGCTGGTCTCCATGGGAACCATGCATATCCTGTAGGAAGACTCTGGCTCCAGTGCCGTGAGCAGGTACTCCTTCCTCTCGCCCTGCACAATGGTCTCAGTGATGGAACCAAAGGCAGGGCTGTGTCCCAGCTTCAGCCAGCTGAGCCGTAGGGCAGTCATGGGCTGCGACACCCTCCATGATATGTGTATTGCGTCTGCACTACTTGACTTCACACTGATGGTGATGATCTTTCTGCCCGAAGCGGTGGTCGTGCTGTGGTATTTCTTACCAAAGTCAGGCCCTTTTACTACCGGCCTTTTAGTCACAAACGAGGGCCACTGGGGCTGTGTGGGGCGCAACGTGTTGGAGACTGTGCTCGTCTCATACGTGGAGATGAGTTCTGAATCTGTGCAGTCAAACATGTCTGTAGTTAGGTCTTTAATTGCCATGCCTTTGACCTTATCAGGACCCTGGCACATGAAGCCACGTACGTTCACCTTAGACGGCAACGACCGCAGCCAGTCACGCACCCATTTCATCCCGCAACTGCATTGCCAAGGGTTGTTGCGCAGCAGGAGCTGTGTAAGATTGTCCAGATCTTCAAATACACCCTGTGGGAGGCTGCTCAGGTTGTTGCCAGACAGGTCCAGGCGATACAGCTGCCTAAGGAAGGCAAAAGCCCCGGGCGGGATCCGATTAATGTGATTATCTTGTAGCTGCAGCTTCTCCAAACTGTTGCCTGGCAAGTTGGCTGGCGGCGATGTCAAGGAGTTCCTCATTAGCGAGAGCTCAGTCAGATTGATCAGGTTTATGAGAGCCATCTCTCCAATCCCACGGTTGTTGAGCAGGTTACCATCCAGGATTAGACGCTTCAGGTTGATGAGATCTTGCAGCGACTGCTCTGAAATGGAGGAGATGCGGTTGTCATCAAAGCGCAGCTCCTCAATGCTCATGGGTAGGCCTGGAGGGATCGTACTTAGGTGGTTTCTGGAGAGAAACAGCAGTCTGAGGTGCGTGCTGTCCCTGAAGGCCCCCTCCTCTATGCTGACTGCAGATACCGAGTTATCATCCAGGTGAAGCTCCTCAATGTAGGGGATTTGAGCTAAAGAGGAATGGGTAATCATCCGCACGTTGTTCTCCTGAAGGTGGAGCTCCTTCAGCCCAAGAGGAAGGTTAGTGGGGAACTCATCCAGGTTGTTACAGTATAGGTAGATCTTCTCCACGTTTGACAGCCTGCGGAGCTCTGCAGGGATGCCTGCACTCTTGATGCGATTGTTTTGCAGAAAGAGCACTGTAGCATCCTGGGGCAGACCAGTAGGGATGGAAGTCAGACCACGGTCATTACAGTAGATGAAGGTCCCATCGCAGCGGCAGGCTGAGGGACACGAGGCCGAGGTCACCAGGGGGTTAGCCAGACCCAGCAGTAGCCCAACCCTGATGAGGAAGAGGATAAAGGCCTTGCATTGACGCACCATCTTGAAGCTGTGTTGCCTGGCAGTCTAATCACTCAAGAGCCCCTAGGGAGAAGACACAAGGGTACATT
Organism: Cottus gobio; assembly: GCA_023566465.1. Classification (NCBI taxonomy): domain Eukaryota; kingdom Metazoa; phylum Chordata; class Actinopteri; order Perciformes; family Cottidae; genus Cottus; species Cottus gobio. Next base: position 16,525,654 of record CM042225.1, on the reverse strand, counting down.
TAATGCACAAGGCCTTTAAAGGAGAGCCAAATTCCTGTTCTCATAATTGCAGGGTGTTTGAAATGCGGCCTGCAGCACTTTCTAGATTAAATATCTGCTGAAAGAATCAGTTTGAAATCCTCCTATTAAACGTATATGAATTGATCATTAGTATTGCCAGACAGTAAAAAATAAGAGTGAGACTTTTTTTTTCTTCCCTACAATAAACTCTTTGCTTCAGAGCTATCTTTACGTCATTTGTAGATTTCTAGGATTAAAAGTTTGAATAGGAACCTGCATTAGAAACACAACTTATCTTAAACATTTCCAACTTCTGAGCTTTGTTAATTGAAGTGTCTCAACTCTGAGTTGTGAAATGTAATAGCACCCCTTAGTTGTTTTACACATTCTCTGTATCTCAAGGCTGCCTTTCATCGCTACAGACCACGAGAGTGAACAAAGTCAGGCTTTGTTGATTAACTGTTGTGGAACTGACATACTCTTTAAGTCCTGTTAGATCATTACCCATGCCTTTCCACCATTCAAATTCTAGGGTTTAACTCGGCTCTTACACGGGAGGGAAGGAAGAGAGATACTCTCTCTACAGAAAAGAGGTTTGATAAAAGTATTTAGCAGGTTTTGATTCAAAAGGGTTAGGTTTTCTGAGGTTACAAGATACAATGTGTGAGATTAATTTATCCATCCACAGAAAATGTGGTACGTTTCAAATGTATCAGTATACAAATTGATATTAACAAAACCGTGACACAAAGCAGAATGTGTGGACTGCTCGTCTGTCTCTTTTTTTCCCGCTATTGATGTGTAGTTCTCTTTTAATTAGGCTAATACTGATTTATTGCTTTAATTATGCATTCCTGCCATGACCTCTCATTAGAAATTGTGGTCTGGTCAGTGAAGTGGAAAAAAGCAAAGCCATCCGTTTTTGTCATACCTGATTTATACGATGTGGTAATTCCGTTCCAGCCACCAAAAATCCAATCAAGATTGAATTTGTTCTTATCCTTTCTGAAAGGAAAACGTTTGTCCGAGGGGTTTCTGGTGATATCCTGACCTGGTCAGTGTTTGCTGAGCTGGTCCTTGTTTGGACGATGACCTCCTCTGTGTAGTCAGAGGCTCATGCTTTCAATGCCTTTACCATGGCAGATAAGCCTGTAGAAAAAAGCATCCCCTCTCACTGACCAAACATGCACTCGCAGGTAATATTAAAAATCCTAACAGTCGTTAAGCTCAACAGCCATAACTGCAAGTTAGATTTTGTGGGTGTTGTATAGTGTTCCGCGTATAGGACGAAGGCTCCTTTCTGCAATCAAGCCTGCCAGGCATGATGAGTTGACACAAAGCTGGTCTGAGCCATGCCAATCCCCTGTGCCGCAGGCTCAATAGGGGCCTGTTCACTCGTGTACTCCAGGTCTTCAGGTAACCCAGAATCCTCTGCTCCCTTGTCGAGCCTGTATACACATTAATCCACGGCTTTGGTCCCTTTTCCTGGAGCAGATAACCAATGTTCTCCTTTCTTTTATGGAGCAAAACAGGGCAAGGTGCTTATCCTTCTGGGCCCAGACTCCCTCACGCATCTGCCGCTCGACTCGTACGTGCCGTCCTCACACCTGTGGCGGTGCTCTGAAAAATAACCAAAGACAAACATACTTAGTGCCCACTTCCAGTCAGTACAGAGTCTCGATTATCAGGCAAAAAGAGTGAATACAAAAATCCTGTAGACATTCTGAAATACATCCCTCGCTCCCCCCTTTACATTTAAGTCACTCATTTCAGGATTTTAGTATGAAACCTTAAACTACATGTTGATACTGAGGAAATCTAATTAAGTTTAGGAATGTGTTTGATACTGAACTCTAACCTCCCTTACATTGTGAATTCTTATTTAGAAGTACGTTTTCTTCCCGCCTATCATTTAGCCTGTTGACCTTTTACAGCTCATTTCTTTTCTATGGTGATACAAGAAAGAATGTATACGAGAGACAGCAGTGATCTAGACCCCAACACAATGGCTGAGGGCTGAGTCCCTGTGCCTTCAGTCCAGCTCACTGCTTAGTTGAGTGTTTGGTGTTTTACAAGAGAACAAGTCCTGTGCGAGTTTAGAAACCAGGCAAATACAGACTCCACACGACTGGATCCAGTCTTTCTTAATGAATTACTTGCATTGTTAAAAAGCAGACGTGACAAATGAGGCCGATTTGTATTTTGTATGGACAAGAGGGCGGCTGCTGCATCCATCCCAGTCACTCCCAGCTCTCTCTCTGTGACCCCCCTACCCCATCCTCTATGAATGATGTTTCTGTTTGTAAAAATAGAATTCCCTTTGCCAAAGAAAATGTTATGTTTCCTCTTTCAACACAATAGCTTTGTGTCCTCATATGTGACCATTCATGCGACCTGCTTGCAGCCAGTGTTTGCTGTAAAACATGTAAAGGTAAATTAGGAACAAGGGGCCCAGCCATTTAACAGTTGTAGCCCTTGACAAGGAGAAGATTAGGGAACTGAGAGGCTTGAAACTCGATTACAACTCCTGAGATGCTGTCTAATAATAACGCCACCCCTTCCTTCTGTTCAATCTAAACACGGCCCCCTTGTCCACTATTACATTAGTTGTAGATTAAAGTCTGGGGGAAAAAGCACCAGATGTGACCTACACTAACTTCTGGAATAAAAGAGTCTGACGAGGGGTAAAAAAAAAAAAAAGATTAAATTCAGTAATCGAGTTTTAGAAAATGGCGAGATGATAGAGGGATATGTGCTGTCCGTCTGTTGGAATGAACTTTTATTGCAGCTCTTAGTCAAGCTATTTCAATTTTAAATAGCCCTTTTCACCTCATTTCGTAAAGTTCTCCCTCCTCTGAATAACGTTAAGTATGCAGTCTTGATTTGAATCCTTGAATTCTTAGCATTACAAATTACAGCATTTCTATCTCGTCGAGAACCCAGCAAGACCCATCTGCACTTAGAATGATAGGCTTTTATGTTTGTGAGACGGGATGGTTCTCTGAATAAAATTAACCAAAACACATATATGATGTGGTGCAGCATTTCCAGTTCGTTTAACTTTCTTTGGCCACTAAAACTCTGTGACCTGCTGAGATAACAGAATCTGGCTCAGTGTCCAGTACAGGGGGCACGTACGTACACGGTTATTTATTCTTTTATCAGAACGTGCAAAAACATTACGTATCATAGGCCGTTATTTTGTGGGGGATTTATCAGACGTCTGCTTTGAAGTCATCATGCATACTTTTACGAGGAGCAAAGTCAGGCCGAGATGCTTGGCCGGTTTTTCTTTTTGCTCCCTTTTTCTTTTTCCACGCTCATCGGATTTCAGGAGAGTGGCCCCTCTCCATTGTTCGCTACAAGGCAAGCATGTGGACCGTGTAGCCTCAACAGAGGGGGTTTAGGTATTAAAACATTTTATTCAGGCAATTAAAAAATGCCTCTATTTTATATTGCCTATTTTGCAAGCCTTTTCTTTTACTAATAATTTTACTAATAATGTCAACACATGGAAGTGTACTCACTCACACACTCACACACACACACACACACACACACACACACACACACACACACACACACACACACACACACACACACACACACACATGCTATGTCCATGCACACACAATCATTTTTCAGGGCAATGGAGGCCGAGTTGAACCTTTTTAGTGATGGATGTCTTTCTCCATCGCTCTAATAAGCTCCGCCGGCTGACAGGGGATTTCTGTAGCAGTCAAAGTGGCTTCTGCTTCATTTAATCTGAACTGGCAAAGTTCAATTGAGCATCCTGGTAAAATTGTGTGTGTGTGTACAGCTAGTTACCTTTCAGTGGAGAGCGTGGGAGGCTTGCACAAAGCTGGACACTGATAGCCATTGTGAGCTCAACACGCATAAATGCACTTTAATCTGCAATAACAGAGCCCAAGACTGTGCCCCCCTAGGCATGCACTGCACAAGAAAGGCTTTGCAAAACCTCCAATAAACAATTTCTTGCCTGTCAAAAGTATTGTGGATTATAATGACTTTTAGCTGAATACAGAAAAATATGACACTCATTTGGGGGGTGGGGTGGAGGGCTGTAGAAGAAGCAATGGCTGACTGTTAAATTATTCATGAGCCCTGAAATTAATTTTGAACCACAGTAGAGCTCTCCATTGGGAAATCATTGTTGTTTGTATCCGCTGTTGATTATTTATTCTAAGTCATAATATAGTTTTGAATTATGATTGATGGCACACAATATTGTTAATGTGGGTTATATATTTATTTTTATTTTTGTCTTGAAAATGTTTTTTTGATTTGCAGATTAGTTTTGCAAGTTAAAACTAGAAACCTTCATGGTCGTGAGAATATTCAAATAAATGTATTACTTATTATGGCCGAGGACAGTTGAAGCGAACCTGATACGAAAGCAAAGTGTAGTGTTCATTTGTAATTTATTTCATGATTTTCTGCTCTTAAACAAGGTGTGTTTTTGACATTTTCCATGTGCCATGCGAAGCCTTGTGTCTGCCATTGATTTCCGTATTACTAAGTTGTATGCCACAACACCGGGCAGTGGCCTGCTGTGGTGCCGGCACACAATGGAACATTCATGGTCACATCTGAATTCACAGGAACACAGGACATGTTTCAGCCAAAGAGAAAATGGGCCAGAATCTCTCGATAGTTACACAGATTTGGTATGTGGCCTCCTGGCGCTGCCTTTTAGATGGGCGGACCAGATGATACTTTTGCTGGCCCATTAGGAGTAGAGACGGGCCTTGGATGGACGGGGGTCTCTCTTTTGTAACAGCCTGAAAGGGGAGATCTATGGCAGCTGCAGTGGTTTTTCCCCACATGGGGGTGGTAGGCACTGCAAGATGAAATGTGTGTGTGTGTGTGTGTGTGTCTGGATGTGACAAGCAAACACCGAAACATTGAATACTCATGTTAAGCTGCTCACGGGAGCCCTTCTCAGCACAGGCCCGACACCTACAATACTGAGATTTGTTAACCTCCCTACTGGCCCATGTACAGTTTTTCCTGAGTCACAGCGCTCGCAAAGGTTTTTCCTGCAGTATTTGTGCTTTACACATTTACTTTCAGGAACCGATATGACATGATTTGACTTTTAAAGCTTGGAATATGTTAAAAGGTCACTGCTTAGTGGCTAAATACATTATGAAAAGAACCGAATATAGGCCTCCTCGGAAACACAGTGTTGAATCTGAAATATGTCCTGGTAGTTATAAAAGTCCTGTTATTACTTTCCCCCTCTAACACAGTCATTCATATGTTATGCTTCAACTCTGGCAATCGAATAGTCTGTCTGTAGTGACCTGGTTAGTTGTTAATCTGCGATGTGTATTCCCTGTGAAAGCAATTGACTGGGGACTTTTGCCCCAGGCAGTCATCAGTGAAGACAATTGGGTCTGTCCTCGTGTCTGCTATGTTTAACGGGCTATTTATTTCTTTGTCTCTCACACACACCGAACAACAAAGAGACACCATCACATTGCTTGACAACTGAAGTTTGCATCTGCTATTGATTACCTGAAATCGTACCGCAGCATATGTATCCATCATTAATTAAAGCCGGGGTGACCTTATCGTTGCATGAAGATAAAAGGCCAAGCTAAATTGGATTAACAACTGTCCCTGCCCTGGCGTTGCCAATAATACATCCAGATTATAGACAGTGCCATAGGACTGAAGGCGCCCACTTTATTGCATTGAACCAAAGGGATAAATAGCAGGTTTGTATAGAGAGCATTCGACCATAGATTGACTTTAGATTGTCAGTCGGCCACATGAGCAGGGGGTTATCTGACTGCAAACCGCGTTTATTTATTTCTGCTTGCTCATTAGAAGGCTCCGACAGTCAGATATTTGTTTCGAGGCACTGCTGATGTAACGGCCCAGTGTGTGCGTTAAATGAGCCGCTGCTTGTGTGCGAACTGGTGCGTATGGGACTTAAATGGCTTTTATTTCGTGCATTTTCAGGGCGACCTGTTATGACTGCGTCCCCACATCCAGCAGGCTCCACAGCCCTCACAACGCATGATGTTTTTTTAGGGGAGGGGGTGCGTTCGTATTGTCTGCGGGAAAGCTTGCATTTGCCCACAGTACATTTGAATGGAGTAGGGCATGAATAGAGCTGGCCCCAGACGGTGACGATGGAGACGCATTTAGCGGACTTTCTCCAGCTGCCCCTTCATGTAACTCCGCGGGATCCGCACTGCAATTTCAGCTGCACGCCGGGGTGTCTCCGACCCGGCTGCGACGCCGAGACTAACATCACACAGCCCCCTAATCCTATCAAGTTTGCGTATTGGCCACCGTTTATTCCCCCCACTAAGTTGAGGAAAATCAAAAACTGAAAATAAGGAACGGAAAGATTTCAGACGCCCCTGTTGCTCTTAAGTGCTTTACACATGTTGTGTCCAATGTGGTCTTCTGAGGCGGAGTGTGAATGTGACCGAGAAGCAAATTTAGCGTGTCGCAACAAGAACTGCGTCTCTTCAGTGGGAGGTTGGGAAACCGGAAAAAAGCCATCCCGGAGACGTGGTGTTTGGGCTCTGTGTTGGAATATAGAAGCAGCGAGGTGCAGGCATGAGGGGGTACTTGAGATGACGAGATAGATGAATACTCTTTTTTTTATTATTATTATTGTTCTGCCGAGCTGAGCGGAATGACTTGCAGTGCGTAAACGAACCGAGCGTAATTTGGTGGTTTGGAAGAAACGCGCACTCGCGATGTTCTGTCTTACTGTATCTTAAGGCTTTACTACACCTGTAACATCAACCACACCAGAGAAACCATTTAGAGTCGAGAATTAAAAAATAAAGAGAAAGGGGGGTAAAAGAGGGCTAACTAATTAAGATACACGCAACTCCCGAGGATCCCGCATGACTTTAAATTCCTTCTGCCAGAGAGAAGATCCAAAAAGAGGAAAAGGATGCATTCCCAACAGGACTGTACCAGCAAAAAACGCACTTACCTCTATAATCAAAAAAAAAAGGAAAGTAACAGGTATCCTCTTAAATTGGGGCTCACAACGGGGGAAAAATAATCCAATCCAGGCTATGAGGATTTAAATTCTGATCCAAAAAAGCTCCTCTGGCTCACGAGGCTAGAGCTATTTGGAGTTTATCAGCACCGCTATGTTTACTGGTGCCCTCACACATACACACTCTGTAGGCTGTGCGGGGACGTAGGTGCACGGGCAGATCTCAGTACAAATGTGGAGTTGTGTTTGCCTCTTGCTTCAATAGAGCACTGATGTCATCTGGAGGAGGGGTCTCTCTCTCTCTCTCTCTCTCTCTCTCTCTCTCTCTCTCTTTCCCTCCCTCTCTCTCTCTCTTCCCCTCTCTGTGCAAAGGAAAAATGCAGTGTTGAATGGATACACTAGGGGGAGTGGAGGAAAGCAGAAAGGCACTCGCATCCTTTTCAGATGTGTGCACTTAAGAGGAGTGAATAGTCACTGGTCGGAAAGCAATGCTCACTGTCAGAGGAAATGTACAGTATGTGTCCATTTTGGTGAGAATGAGGAACACACACACACACACACACACATCCTTTTACTTGTTTGTTTGGAGCTCCATGTGGTTTTGTGAGAAGTAGTTAAATTATCATTTGCATATTTGTTTGAGATGTGTCAGGATAATTCATGATTAGGTTTTTTTTGGCACCAGGGGCTTCATTACCGATGTTATGATTTGTCAATTATCTCTGTTGCAGGTGTTCTTTTTTGTTGTTAAATCTAGACGGCGTCTTCTCAAACAATTTTAGAAATGTTTTGAATTTGTAAAAGCCAAATAATTGTGTCCAAGCAAGTGTAAACATTCTAATCTATAGCGCTAATTAGAAACTTTGCCTCTGTGTGAAAAATGCACCAGATTGGCTCTTTTTAGTTTTTAAATTATTTTTTTAAACGTCGGCAGGTAATGAATATTTGATGTTGTCACAGTGAACCAGAATAATTTATAACAATTTAGAATTGTGCTAATTCCTAGTGTGTGTGTGTGTGTGTGTGTGTGTGTGTGTGTGTGTGTGTGTGTGTGTGTGTGTGTGTGTGTGTGTGTGTGCGTTTTTCTATCCCGATGGGGACCAACACCTGACATATCACTCACCCCATGGGGACCAATTTTCCCCGTGGGGACCGACTGCCGGTCCCCACGGGCACGAGCATTGCAATCAATAGAAAACAGCCTGCTGATATGCCTGGTGCAATTTTTGTGAAGAAAAAAAAATGGACCCCACAGGGTTGATTTTCACTACTTTGTGTGTCACCTAGTGGTCAAATGGGGTATGGCGGTGTGTGTCGTTGCACTGGTGGGGACCGTTTCCTGACAAAGTGTGTGAAAGTGTATAAGTGTGTATATAAAATAAACTTCATATTTCATAGAGTTTGAGCACTTTAATGTAATCAGACCTTTATAGTATCAAATCAGTTTTCATAAAATCCATGACTGAACCCATTTAATCTTTGGACTTACTTTCAAAACACTTTTATTCTTAAAAATAAACTGAATAAAATGTTTTTGTTGACCTAAACTATACTTAATGAATAACTATATTAGTACAAACTATTAACAAACCATGAACATGCTTATTGACTACATTAGTTTTCTATTTTATTATAATTGATAGATAGATTCCAGGAAGAAAGTTAGGGAATTCTTTGCTTTCAGCGTACCTAAACCTACGGTACACGAAATCTGCACTAAATTAATTACAAAAAATATTTAACTTAATTTAATCAAAGTCAAACTTTGCAGAGATACTGTTAACACATAGTGGTATTTTATTGTAGATAAAAAAGCAATGATATGCATAATTAAAAAGAGAAAATACATCCTGGAAGTTTTTTTCTTTTTCTTTTCGTGTTCTATCATCAACCAACACATATACTGCTATAATCACCTCTTAACTAGTCTCACAAGTGTTTTCTGTATATTATACCTTTTGAAATTATTATTAATACCCCTTGTGGTTGAGAGAGATATTCTGTATTTAGTATGGGTATGCAAAACTATTTGAGGAACATGGCTGTAAGTTAGCCAGTGTTCTGATATTAGCACATGCCATGGCTGTAGGTTAGCTGGTGTTCTGACATTAACACAGGTCATGGCTGTAAGTTAGCCGGTGTTCTGACATTAACACAGGTCATGGCTGTAAGTTAGCTGGTGTTCTGATATTAACACATGCAATTGCTGTAAGTTAGCCGGTGTTCTGATATTAACACAGGTCATTGCTGTAAGATAGCTGGTGTTCTGATATTAACTCAGGCCATGGCTGTAAGTTAGCTGGTGTTCTGATATTAACACATGCAATTGCTGTAAGGTAGCCGGTGTTCTGATATTAACACAGGTCATTGCTGTAAGATAGCTGGTGTTCTGATATTAACACAGGCCATGGCTGTAAGTTAGCTGGTGTTCTGATATTAACACAGGCCATGGCTGTAAGTTAGCTGGTGTTCTGATATTAACACATGCAATTGCTGTAAGGTAGCCGGTGTTCTGATACTAACACAGGTCATTGCTGTAAGATAGCTGGTGTTCTGATATTAACACAGGCCATGGCTGTAAGTTAGCTGGTGTTCTGATATTAACACATGCAATTGCTGTAAGGTAGCCGGTGTTCTGATATTAACACAGGCCATGGCTGTTAGTTAGCTGGTGTTCTGACATTAACACAGGTCATGGCTGTAAGTTAGCCGGTGTTCTGACATTAACACAGGTCATGGCTGTAAGTTAGCTGGTGTTCTGATATTAACACAGGTCATGGCTGTAAGTTAGCTGGTGTTCTGATATTAACACAGGTCATGGCTGTAAGTTAGCTGGTGTTCTGATATTAACACATGCAATTGCTGTAAGTTAGCCGGTGTTCTGACATTAACACAGGTCATTGCTGTAAGTTAGCTGGTGTTCTGATATTAACACAGGCCATGGCTGTTAGTTAGCTGGTGTTTTGACATTAACACAGGTCATGGCTGTAAGTTAGCCGGTGTTCTGACATTAACACAGGTCATGGCTGTAAGTTAGCCGATGTTCTGATATTAACACATGCAATTGCTGTAAGTTAGCCGGTGTTCTGACATTAACACAGGTCATTGCTGTAAGTTAGCTGGTGTTCTGATATTAACACAGGCCATGGCTGTTAGTTAGCTGGTGTTTTGACATTAACACAGGTCATGGCTGTAAGTTAGCCGGTGTTCTGACATTAACACAGGTCATGGCTGTAAGTTAGCCGATGTTCTGACATTAACACAGGTCATGGCTGTAAGTTAGCTGGTGTTTTGACATTAACACAGGTCATGGCTGCAAATTAGCCGGTGTTCTGATATTAACACAGGTCATGGCAAAACGTTTAATACAAACCAAGACTAAGTTAGCTGGTTTTCTGATATTAAAACAAACCAAGACTATAAGTTAGCTGGTGTTCTGATATTATACCACATATCAACCACATTTCAGCCAAAAAACTGAAATATGTCTTATGAAACAATACTTGCTTGGTATGTATTGTTGCATCTGTTTGAGCAGAGCCTCTCTGTTGTGGAACCAGAGGCGTAAAAGTTCCAGGAAGAAAGTTAGGGAATTTTTTGCTTTCAGCGGACCTAAACCTACGGTACACGAAATCTGCACTAAATTAATTACAAAAAATATTTAACTTACTTTAATCAAAGTCAAACTTTGCAGAGATACTGTTAACACATAGTGGTATTTCATTGTAGATAAAAAAGCAATGATATGCATAATTAAAAAGAGAAAATACATCCTGGAAGTTCTTTTCTTTTTCTTTTCGTGTTCTATCATCAACCAACACATATACTGCTATAATCACCTCTTAACTAGTCTCACAAGTGTTTTCTGTATATTATACCTTTTGAAATTATTATTAATAGCCCTTGTGGTTGAGAGAGATATTCTGTATTTAGTATGGGTATGCAAAACTATTCTGACTTTTTGAGGAACATGGCTGTAAGTTAGCCAGTGTTCTGATATTAACACATGCCATGGCTGTAAGTTAGCTGGTGTTTTGACATTAACACAGGTCATGGCTGTAAGTTAGCTGGTGTTCTGATATTAACACAGGTCATGGCAAAAAGTTTAATACAAACCAAGACTATAAGTTAGCTGGTGTTCTGATATTATACCACATATCAACCACATTTCAGCCAAAAAACTGAAATATGTCTTATGAAACAATACTTGCTTGGTATGTATTGGTGCATCTGTTTGAGCAGAGCCCCTCTGTTGTGGAACCAGAGGCGTAAAAGTTCCAGGAAGAAAGTTAGGGAATTTTTTGCTTTCAGCGGACCTAAACCTACGGTACACGAAATCTGCACTAAATTAATTACAAAAAATATTTAACTTAATTTAATCAAAGTCAAACTTTGCAGAGATACTGTTAACACATATTGCTATTTTATTGTAGATAAAAAAGCAATGATATGCATAATTAAAAAGAGAAAATACATCCTGGAAGTTTTTTTCTTTTTCTTTTCGTGTTTTATCATCAGCCAACACATATACTGCTATAATCACCTCTTAACTAGTCTCATAAGTGTTTTCTGTATATTATACCTTTTGAAATTATTATTAATAGCCATTGTGGTTGAGAGATATTCTGTATTTAGTATGGGTATGCAAAACTATTCTGACTTAAGGAACATGGCTGTAAGTTTCCTGACATTTGCGGTCCCCATTTGACCTATGCCCATCCCCCACCCGCCGTGGTCACGGAGTTTCATCTGCTCACCGTCAATAGGAACGAGCATTATAAAATGTAAAAATAATATGAATTATGGTCAACTTACTATGCTTTTTGTATAGTTTGGAACATCAGCAGAACTTTGTAAAATTAATTTAGAATTAAGGATATTAAAAAGTATTAACATATTTTTTCTTTTGAAGCACTGATGTTTTCATAAAACACAAATTAAGCAATGCAATGATATTTCTGCACTGACTGAGGAATGAACACACCTTTCCTGACATTTGTGGTCCCCATTGACCTATGCCCCTCCCCACCCGCGTGGTCACGGAGTTTCACTTTCCTGAGGACATTAGGAGGAACATGTGGGATCAGCACAGGCAGCAAAAACTACAGCAGCACTGACTGACAACTGATGGCCGAAGAAGGGAGAAAAAATGAAAACGAAGTAAGTAAAGTCAAATTAAACTAAAGTAAACTGTTTTAGTTGTTATTTAGTAGTGAAAGCATGGAGGCTAACATGTTTATAGCCAAAAGCACACTTAATCTTATATTAGCATGGGATGGTTATACCAACATGAGCTAGCTTGTTACCGGTCTGGTCTGGACCATATTGTCAGCATTTTCCCAGTTATGGACTTTTATTTGGCTGGCCTCAGATAACGTATGAATGTAATAACCAGGGGTGTTTGAAGAGTGTTGGGCTGAGGAGCGGAATGTATAAAAAGCATTTTCACCTGCTACTTTACAGCCATCGGAGAGGACTGTAAAGTAAAATTGTAATTGACCTAATTATTATTTTATTATTATTATTTTTCTCTCCAATGAATCACCTTTTTGGGGTCATTATCATATCCTAAAACTCATCAAAGTTGATATGTATGACATTAGCTTTTGCTATTTCAAGTATTTCAAGTTACTAGTTCTTAATTAACTAACGGGCCTAAAGGTCTTACACAAAAAAAGTTAAACCTTATTTCCCCTTACAGCAGCTCAGTTGTAGTTAGAACAGGAGTTTTTGTATTTGTATTACTCTTCCCAATGTGTTTGCATGCACCAGGTTAAATACTGTTAACATTCTGCAGATCAGTAACATACTTGTCTTTTGAATATTTTCATCATGACAAACATAATTATATATCTATATATTACTGAACTGCCTTCTGTCCCATTTAATAGTGCATGCACTGTTCTCTGAAAACCACTACCATGTCTTCAGAAACCAAACTTCTTGTTGATAGTCAAGAACTCAGCTCACTAGAGAAAGCCACTGTAACCTGATTAATTGAGTGCAGGTCAACACTGACTAGAGCTTCTTGAACTTCACTCAAGCCAGTTTAGTATTTCTATTACAAGTTTAAGTATGGATGATTATTTTACAAAGACTCTTTTCAATGGGGCCTCTTGCACATTATGTTTTAATAATAGAAAACAAATATGTCTGTATGAGTGTAGTGCTCTGGCTCATCAGCTCTTTGTGAACCTCATGTTCTGAAGAAATGTTAATTGATGTGTTTGTCTCTGGTGTTCAGCCCTCAGGACGTCCAAACCCGGAGGGGGAGGTCTCATTACCAGCGCTATTGGAGGCTTCCAAGAGTTTGGTAAGTGTCAAACAAGTAGTTATTTTAGTTTGTCCCATATGACAGGCCTCCTGATAGGTTACTTCATCTTGGCCTTTATGGCTGCTATGTTTTAGATTTATATTATATATATACATATATATATGTATGCATATATGCATGTATGTATGTATATACACACATATATACGTATATATATGTGTGTGTGTGTGTATATATACACATATATACGTGTATATATATATATATATATATATGTATATATTTGTGTGTGTATATATATATATATATGTGTGTATATGTGTATATATATTTATATGTGTGTATATATACGTATATATATATGTATATATATATATACGTATATGTGTGTATATATACGTATATATATATATATATACGTATATGTGTGTATATATACGTATATATATATGTATATATATACGTATATGTGTGTATATGTACGTGTATATATATATACACATATATATGTGTGTGTGTATATATGTATGTATATATATATTTATGTGTATATATATGTGTGTGTGTGTATATATATATATATATGTGTGTATGTATATATTTGTATATGTATATATATGTCTTCCCAAATCCTACATACCTTGCCTCGTTGACCTGAAAAACTCACACTGTGATTAAATTATGTGAGAAATACAGACTACTCTTTTCCTCAACTTTGATCCGTGCGGCTTACATATTGGTGCGGCTAATTTGTGGACTTTTCCGATTCTAAATTTAGCAGCAGTTGCAGAGATATACGGTACAACTTGGTTCTCTGCTGGCACCCACCGACGATGCCACCACGCTCACCCGAGGAGGCGCGGTGGAAAATGGGTCTGACGGCGAGGGAATCCCTGCCTCTCCCACCACCACCACTAGCTGCTTGGTCTGCTCACCGCTTGCGCTGCTAGCTGCTCGAGCTGCATATAGCTATGCTAGCTATATACTGCTAGCTGCTCATGCTGTGGAGGTGGTGGAAGAGGCAGGGGTTCCCTCTCCGTCAGACACGTTTTCCATCGCGCCTCCTCGGGTGAGCGTGGTGGCATCGTCGGTGAGTGCCAGCGGAGAGCCACGCGGGGTGAGGCTTGTTTATGATTAAATACAACTTCTCTTTTTTTTTATTTATGCGTCTTATAAACGGATGCTTCTTGTAATCCGAATTTTACGGTACAGCATGTATCTACCCTTGATATCTGCTTGTTTTCAGACATTACGTTTTTCATTATGTACAGTTTGTATCAGAACGAGTTAGGTTTTCATATTTTCATCACACAGGAACAAATTGCAAACATTGTCCCAACCATACATCCATCGCTGTGTTGCCATTATGTATCTTTACTAAAGATTACAAGGGTTTTATATCCTTCTCCAATATATAACAGTAACTACTTCGGCCAGTGCTTTATATTGTTTTGTTTTTCCCTCATAGGAAACAAGCCTTGATTCTGATAGCAACACAGAGACATTAATCCCTGAAAGTCCCTCCTCTGGTGTTGGTGATGACCCAGATGTACCACGTCTGTGCAGATCTGACAGCACATTTGTAAGTTTGCATGATAAAAACTAGCAGAATAATTAACTTAGTCTAGAGAAAATAAATTCTGGTAATTTTTTATATTTCTTTCTCTCTAATGTTATGTTACAAACCTACAATAAACTTATCTACTAACAAGTATTGCATCCAAAATGATAGAACTCTGTTGTTGTTCAAAAACTATTAAATACATATTGAGATTTGTTGAAAAAGTGAGAAGATTTTCAGCCAAGTCCTTT
Source organism: Cottus gobio (assembly GCA_023566465.1). Lineage (NCBI taxonomy): Eukaryota > Metazoa > Chordata > Actinopteri > Perciformes > Cottidae > Cottus > Cottus gobio. The sequence continues at coordinate 16,510,571 of CM042225.1, read as the reverse complement.
CGGAAATGAAGTAATCAGTGGAATTAAACCTGATCGCTGTTAACATGTTATAACCTTACCCTGGCCCTGACCCTGGTGGGTTGATTGTCAGGTTCAGTTCACAATGTAAGATTTTCATGCCTGCTTACTGCAGATAATTTAGCTATAATTATCTTGTATATTTAAATTTCAGCTGACCAAAGAATACCTGGAAAAAGAATACCTGGGCAGCAAGCTGTCTGATGTATCAGAAGCTTCTATGAGCAGCCAAAGCAGTGGTGCTGAATATATTCCGTCTAAAGACTCAATAAATGAAAGCAGCTCAGAGGAGGATACGAGCAAGGTTCGATTGGGGAAACAGAGGAAGCCACGGAGGACTTATACAAGAAAGACATTGCCCAGTACTTCCTCAGATAAAGATAAGAGAGCAGAAAGTCAAAACTCTGAAACAATCCTTGCAAATGTTGCTGTAATGAAGCTGAAAAAAAAAAAAGATGGTGCCCGGGATTATAGCAAAACACATTATTGTTTGTACTGTCCCATGCACTGCCATAAAATGGCAAGGCACTTAATGCGCAAACACAGCAACGAAGCAGCTGTAGCAAAAGCCATCACTTTTCCTGTAAAATCAAAAGAACGAAAATTGCATTTTGACCTCATCAGAAACAAAGGAAACCGTGCTCATAATAATGAGGTCCTAAAAGCTGGTAGTGGAACGCTGATCCCGAGTCAGCAATCCGGAAACCAGGTGAAAGCAAGTGACTATATGCACTGCATTAACTGTGAGGCTTTGCTGAAAAGAAAGTCATTATGGAGGCACATGTCCAGGTGCAAGCTTGCACAAAAATGCAAAACAAAAAAGCCAGGCAAAAGTCGGATCCAAGCACTCTGTGCTTATGCACAGCCAGTCCCAGATGATGTTAACAAAAAACTTTGGGAGCTGGTACATGGTATGCACCAGGATGAAGTGACTAACATCATCAGGGAGGAAAAAAGTATTTTAAAACTTGGAGAACACTTGTACGCAAAGCATGGACATGACAAAACCAAACATGATTACATAAGACAGAAAATGCGAGAAATAGGAAGACTCATTTCGCATTCACGGAAAACTGAAGCGAATTCAGGACTTTTATGTACCATCTAATTTTAATCTCGTTGTCAAAGCAGTACAGGGTGTGGCTGGCTTTGATACAGACAAACATGTCTATAAAATCCCATCATTGGCCCTGAAGCTTGGCCACAGTCTTAAGAAAATTGCCGATATTCTGGAGTGTGAAGCGAAGATGTCGGAGTCGGACAATGAGGAGCTTCTCAAGAATCTGGAAAGAAGCCTCTTAGTGCATTCACCTTAAGGGACACGTCACAAGTCCATTCTGATGTTGCACAAGGACTTTCGGAATTAGAGCAAAAGCTGTGTCAGCATTTTCAGCGTATTGAAATCCGAGGGAAAAGGAACAGGAAAGTTCCAGTCCTTCTAACACCTGAAATGCAGTCATCAATGAAAACCTTGACTGCACATCGGCGGACCAGTGGTGTACCCGACGAAAATCCATTTTTCTTCTCCAGACCCGAAGCAGAGACGTGCTTAAGGGGATCAGACGCCATCAGACAGATTGCAAGTGAATGTGGGGCCAAGCATCCTGAAACCCTGTCCTCAACTAAGTTAAGAAAACATGTGTCCACACTCTCCACAGTTCTAAACCTAAAAGATAACGAGATGGACATACTCGCAAATTTTCTTGGTCATGACATCCGGGTCCACAGGGAGTACTATAGATTACCAGAAGGAACCCTTCAGTTGGCTAAAGTCAGCAAAGTGCTGATGGCCCTTGAACAAGGCAGACTTTCGGACTTCAAAGGAAAGAGCCTGGACCAAATCCAAATAGACCCCAACGGTAAAATAAATAAATGTGTGTCTGTGAATATTTATTTATTTGTATGTATGTGTGTGTGTGTGTGTGTATATACATACAATTTCTGAGTAAATATCTTATCATATCATGTCATATTTGGTTTTGTTTTCACTGATTTTCAGAGGTAGTGCCACAAGCTATGGACAGTGATCTCTCAGAGACTGAGGTGGAGAAGGACTCAACTCTGCTCTCCGTCGACATCAGGTGACAACACTTTTTACTTTCCGGCACTTGAGGCATTGTTTCGTGCTACTACGTGAGTGTTGAGATAAAATATACTTATTGTCATTGTTTGTCAAAGGAACCTCAAGCACTAAAAGAGGGCAGTCAAAGGATCAGTTTGAGGATGACATTGAGCCAATAGGTATCTCACAGACTAACACGTCACTTTCTTACATTCGTTCCTTGTTTTTATATGGACTGAGGAATTCAAAAGATAGTGATTTTAACATCACTTGATATGTTAACAGAATCCTCAAGCTCCAAGAAAAGACAGCCCTTTGGCTCTGACAGTGATGCCCCCAAAACAGGTATAACCATCACCAGTCTTTACACTGGAGCAAATAAATACAGATAAATTGAACAAAGCAGTTGAGAATTAAATTGATGCCAGCTTTTGCTTTCTGTTATTGATATACTCATAATTTGTCACTTTTACAGGCTCCTCAAGGTCCAAGAAGAAACTGCGCCTTGGCTCTGACAGTGAAGCCCCCAAAACAGGTATAACCATCACCAGTCTTTACACTGGAGCAAATAAATACAGATAAATTGAACAAAGCAGTTGAGAATTAAATTGATGCCAGCTTTTGCTTTCTGTTATTGATATACTCATAATTTGTCACTTTTACAGGCTCGTCAAGCTCCAAAAAAAGACAGCACTTTGACTCTGACAGTGATGCCCCCAAAACAGGTATAACCATCACCAGTCTTTACACTGGAGAAAATAAATACAGATAAATTGAACAAAGCAGTTGAGAAGCAAATTTATCTGCAGGTCAAATCAGTGTTTTCAGTATGAGATAAGATCTCTGTACTCGCAGCAGGAACGTAAATATTTACATTGCTGCGTACACCCCTGATTGTCTTTTGATTTCTTTTTTAGAAACCTCAAAGAAGAGGACTTGGTCACTGGAGGAGGTTACTGCTGTGGAGAAGACCCTGATGGCCTTTATCAACTCTGGTAAAGTTCCAGGAAAATCTGTGTGTGTCACCTGCATTAAGGCTTCACCAGAAGCTCTTCAAAATAGAAGCTGGACTGCAATTAAGTTTTATGTCAAAAATCGCATCACTGCCATTCAGCGTGAAAGTGCAAAACGTATTTACTAAAAAAGACATTGCACTTGTTCGTACACGTTTCATAGATTGGATGTTCTTTGCAGTTTTTTGTAAATGTTGTTATGAGCATGTTGTTAAAACTCTGTTTATTGTAAAGTTAAAATAGAGGCAAAGTGCCTCACTTTGTTAGCTGTAAGAGGATGGATGTTTTTAATACATTCAAAGGCTGTTCTGAATAAAAGCATTGTTCAAATATGAACTTAATTTGTCTCCTCTTTTGAACAGTAGGTCTATGTGTTTTCCCAGCAGCTGAATTTTGACGACATCATTGAATACAGGGTAATAGTTAGCTGGCATGGAGATAACATCTTTTATGTTGAACCAATATCACTGTGCAGATGAAACACCTGTTTGTCCTGTTTGTTAAAAAAGCCAGGTAAATTATCCATCATGTATCAACCATTTAATTGCATGTTGTTTGCTCAACAATTATATTTTAAAATCAGATATGGTCTATTTAAAAAATAAAAAATAATCTGGCAGTCTAGATTATGAGATTCAGTGTTAATGTAATCTCATTATAGGGTTTCATTCAATATAGGTAGACTCAATGATAATCATAAACTGTAGAGTGCCTAACAGCGGTGTTAATTGTATACCAATAGTCATAACCTGAATTTTCTCTCCCCTGGGGACCAGACCCCAGGGGGAGAGAAAATTCAGGTTTAATAATTTTGAGAGAGTTTTTGATGTTGAAAGTCATTTTCGTGTTAACAAAAAATTATCATGATTTTAGCAGTTAAAACCATGACTCTAGACCCTTCAGAAAGGCTGGATCCTACCGGGCTGGTGCCAGTCAGTGGATCCCACGGGGTAGTAAAAACCAGTATGTGTGTGTGTGTGTGTGTGTGTGTGTGTGTGTGTGTGTGTGTGTGTGTGTGTGTGTGTGTGTGTGTGTGTGTGTGTGTGTGGCTGCAGCCGCATATGTGTGCGTCCGTGTTACAGGATGGAAGTGAGTCGTTACGACATACCTGAACCATTTTGACCCTCTTTGGTGTCATGTTTAAATTAAGCCAAACAGTGGGTTTGCTCCCTTCAAGGCCCAAAGCAGCAGTGAGTCGCCGTGTCAGTCAAAGGGTTGTACAGCAGAGACGACCCAGGCAACACCCTCTCCTGCCCCGCGTCCCCTCCAGTGCCCCCCCGACCCAGTGGGTGGAGCAGCTCTGTTTCTGTGGTTGAATATCAGCGCCCTGGCGATGCCAGTGGGGCAATGATCAGACCTCTGTGCAGCTGTCCAAGTAATGTGGAGACTCCTCTCTTACATGCCATTCACCAAATACTAGTATTTGTTAAAAAACTCAAACCTATTATGCTATTCAGCTGGAGGGTCGGCATTCATTTTCATTAAAGAGAAAGTATATTTGTGAGAGAGTTGTTATTTACTAATTCTGGGGGTACTAAAATATCTTGTTGAAATGTACCCGTCTCTCTGTTTGTCAAGAGAGAGAGCAGCTGCCTCATAACGACAGTTAAAAAAGCTAAAGAACAAATGTTGTCAGAGACCCAATAATATGTTTTACTCACAACATGTGAATGGAAAAGCCAGACTCTGAAATAGCCTGCCATGATTCCAGTTCACACAAAGTAATAATTGAACAAAATGACACGCATGGATGTAACTTCCTGGTATACATACAATAGCACAAGTAATGTCCCCATTTAGACTGCTTTAGTACTCTGTTCACTCATTGTGTGCTCATGAGTTGATGTGGACCTCCACTCCTACAGTTATTGCCTCATTAGGACGGTGCACACTACACTAGAGTGACTGTCTAAGTGTCTGACCACCGCTGACATCTCCTGCCCAGTTGTTTGCCAGGAGCGAGCGTGTCCCAACTCCAGCCTCAACACATCGCCACACGGTTAAACCGTGATTGCCATCTTAACTGGAGTGCCTAATTGAACGGACACTTAAGCTTGGAGCATCTGCCAAAACTACTTAGATCTCCAATGGAGTTTTTTTTTTTTTTATTTGTTTGCTTTCCAGCTGGAGTGGCTCTCACTTTTGTTCGAAACACAATGGGATTTCTGTACAAATATGAATTGTATGCCGTTCATTTGGAGGAAAATCTGTTTCTCTCTATCCATCTAAATTGCTATTGTGCCGCAAAGTCTCCACTGCAGCTTAATGTTTTGCGAGCTTGTCAATGAGCTTAACTGTAGCATATCAGTCCAGGTGTTGTATGCCAAAGGCTGCAAGGTGAGAAAAGGTCAGTCTCGGACATCCTGACTTGATCCTTGTCTTCCCTCCAGGGGGGCAGAGCAGAGAAACCTATGCCTGACCTCACCGTGCCTTCCTCTCCTAAATCGACTGCAGACACATCTGTCAGCGGCTGCTGATTGAGCCTCTCTCAGACATACAAAGAGCCCCACTGGAGAACGACGGTGTTGGGTTTCTGTTATCTCAAGACCAGGGGAAATCTGTGGCCCTGTTCATCTTTTGTTCAGGGGGGCGGGTGCTCTCTTTCTCAAGGATGCGCTCAAGTCTGTCTGGGCAATTTCACTGTGTTTAGACAACAGACAGGTTGTTTCCTACTCTGTTGTCTGTGTGTTTGCAAAGATAGCTAAATATATTAAGCCACTTGATTTTGCTAAGTGCTGGCTAAAGTGGCTTTTGGCTCTGGTGGCAACGAAACAACTGTTGAGTGCGCACTTGTTCTTGTTCTACATCAGCCTGTCCTCATCCCAGTGGTTGTCTCTTGTGACAGACATTCGATAATCAATTTCCTTTGATTTTCTTGCTTTGGCCAATAGACGGGGCTTGCAGTTGGCTGGCTGAGGTGCCCTACTTTTTGGACGCAGACCTAAGTCTGTTTGGTGCACTGTAAGCTCTGTGTTATGTATGTTATTATATCTCCCTCAATTTTCTCAAAATCTGTCATTTTAGCTTAGTGCATGTTCACTGAAAAGCTTGTGTGAAATACAAGAGGCCCCCCAAACTGCTCAGGGGCTCACTGGGGAAAAGTGGAGGCTGATTTCCCCTCATGCCTCCTTCCTTGCTCTGACTGTAATTCATTATTGATAGACTTTCCGTGTTCTTAACCAATGACAAATAAAGGGGAACATGTAAAAGGCTGCTGCCAAAACCCCCGCTTTGTTTTTCATTTACCTTCTGCTTTATTTGCATATTCATCCTCTACAGGCAATCAGTAGAGATCTTTGCTGCGGGCCTTTCATCTCCGCTCTGCCATCCTGACAGGCAGCCTTTCAGTATCACAACAGTTTAACTCGGATTTGTTGGTTATGCTATAAAATTCACATTTTTGATTTGCAAAGGGTGTAATGTGTGTGACGGGGATAGAAAGATCGTTTGTGGGTGGAAAAAAAAGGATAATTCACTAAATAAAGACGGCTGTTGGATTTCATTAGTGTGGTTTTGTTGAGATGTAAATGTAGGCATCATGAAATTGCTCAAAAATGGTTGGCATTGAAATCTTTGACTGGTGGAGCTTGTTGGGTTGTATGCATATGAATGCAGATGCCAGTTCCATGAAGCAGGGAATGGTTGCCATGTAGTAGGTACTCGTCTTTTCTAATGCAGATCCCAGATGTTGAGGGCTAGGTCGAGCCCTTCATCTCTTGGGACGAGGATGCAGAAAAAGACATGAGCCAACAACAACTGAGACTGAAGGGGCCGATATCCTGCTGCTTAGGCAAGTCCAGGGGCCTCGGCCGACTGTGATTGTGGAAGAATGACAAGCCATGCGAAACAGCTCCGTCGGCTGTTTTTCCCCCCTCGTCTTTTGTTTTCTTTGGTTGTTTTTGTGGTTGCTGTTGTGTTGTTTGTAGAGACAGAGGAACTGAAGGATGAGCGAGTTCCATAAAAAGGTAGAGGGGGGTAGGAGCTGACTTGTCAACCTCAGAACCTCCCATAGGTTAATGACCCCAAGCACAATGCTCTGTGATCAGATTAGATAGAGCACCCCTCCTCCCCCCACTGCACTAATCAGCACAATAAAGGAGGTAAAAGATAGAATTACCATACAGTGTTTTCACAGCACAGCACACATCTACAATGTAGCTAATTGAAGCTCTTCTCTCTTGCTTTGTAACTGGTTTACTACTCCTGCACTAAATCTGTAATTAACCAACTTAGCATCTTTTCTCCAGTCTAAGTGAAATGGCAGCATTTATCCATACAATGGACTCTATATGCCTGTGTAAGAGCCTGAAAGACAAACCTACCGCCTTCTGATTCCTCAAACTAAGCAGCACATTCCTTCAGTATTTTGGTGCATATTGTGCTGTAGTCTTTTGCGATTAGAAGTCTGAGTCTCATGGAGGGGTCAGTGAGGGTTTACAGCTCTAAGGATAGGAAGTCGGGGCTAATGTTATCTCCTGATACAAACCAAGTTTTTGTTGCTCTAGATAAGATAAGATATATTGTACGTAACCTTAAGGACCGTAATGGATCTCCTGATTGGAACTCATACAGGAAGTACCGCTCTTTGGCAACAGCACTTCGGATAAAGAAGTGGGATGTCACACGGAGCTGCCATCATTATGATCAAAGAGTTCACTTATCTGTGCCAAACACTAACTCGGTCTTTGTTTTCTCTGTGATCTCAGTGATTTTGTTTACTCTCGTGAGTCCTATCTAAAAATTACCCTTTTTTAATGATTTCTCAACGAATTTTTTTTCCACTGCTGAACACTACTAACTGCTCAGAAAATACAAAAGCAATAGGAGATTTGTATATGTTCATGCGCGTCAGAGCAAAGTCTGTATCTTCAGTGCTCCCACTCTGAGCCGATGCTTCAATCACTTGCTTAAAATACATTCTCATTATCCAGTTCCACACTTGTATATGGTTGTCTGGAGTGATATAATTCAGTTTGCATCATTATATTGCTATCTGTCAAAGCTTGGTAGAGTTATGATGACATTTTGTCATTGTGGTGGAGAGAAGCGTCTTTGGGAAACTGAGCCTCGTAATTGGCATTAAACTCCACCAGAAGGTGTTACCAGGTAACACCTCCAACCACCCCAACAACAAGGAGGTGTCTGCGCCTCAGCGTCTGACACCAGTTCTTCGGCACTCATCCTGAGCGACTTGGATATCGGATGTCTTATTCCTCTGCAGCCAGGGGCCACATTCAAAGGAAGCCTATAGAAAGTGATGACGGGGGAATAAAAGCACCGGTTGAGTCAAGGGGACGTTTATGACCCTCGTGAAAGAAGCGTTCATCGACTAACCGCCCACCTATTAGCGCAAGAGTGCATGGTGCTTGTGGTGGAACTGTCAATGACATGTTTTAGGTTAAACTGGGAGTAACTGGAGTAGAGCCTCTTTATCCCACTCTGTTGCTGGGGTGTTTCTGAGGTTAACCTCCTGCTGGAAGAGGTGTATGTGTGTGGTGGTGTGCATTACATTGGCAGTAATGGGGATGAGGCGTGGGAGGATTTAAGGTTTGTGTCTTGGACATTGTCATGCTCTTTATCTAAATGGGCGTTGAATCCGTGAAACTTTGGACATCCAGATTTCTTTTGACAAGCAAAAGTTCCACAAAACCCTTTTGAGGCTTTTATCCAAAGCGACTTACAATAAGTGCATTCAACCATGACTCCAAACTCAGAACAACAAGAATCCAGAAAGTACAATTTCTTCAATAAAGTTAAACTACAAAGTGCTATCAGTAAGAGCCATTTAAGAGCTACTAAAGTGCTACTTCCTTTTTCAAGGTATAGTGGGAAAAGATGTTTTTAGCGACAGAAGATTTAGAGACCTTCTGCTGTCCTGATGTCAATGGGGAGCTCATTCCACCATCGAGGAGCCAGGACAGCGAATAGTCGAGACTTTGTTGAGTCACTTTTAAAGACTTACTTCCCTTCAGGGCTGATAGGTGCCTGTTGCACAGCGGGACAAAAAGCAGATTGTTGATAGAAGTGAAACTAAAAGCGTGCTTGTACAGCTATGCCTATACTATGTATCTGCCTACCTGTATCATTGAGTGATAATTGCCATAAAGAAAATTGTATTTCGTGTGAGTTCAGAATCATATTGAAATTCTTCAGCCTTTGAAGTATGTCTGTGCTAACGGAGAGAAACAATATGTCTGGTGTATTTGAACGTAAGGGTTCTGTGCCCAGAAGCAATGCTTTTCTTATAGATCATAGCCTTAAAGTATACTTTTCCATCCTCCAATTTCGCAAACGAACAATAGAACCAAGCTGTGACATTTCACAGGCCAGCAAGAACTCCTTAAGTTGACCCATCAAAGGCAACCAAAAGGAGAGGAAGTCAACCAGCATATCGCTGATGGGTAGATGTATTGAGTAAATAGGAGTGCCATTTTAAGCAACATCAATCACACAGGCAATAACGGAGATGCAAATGTATACGCAGCGATAGGGAAAAGCACTGGGGGCAAGAGCTGCCAGACTTTGGCAGCTGCTGATGCTGTCTCGGTGTGAAAATGGCTTCGGTTTGAAATGGAAATGGTCCCTTTCTGTGGCGGTGTTATTGGGGAACAGTCCTTCTGTTGATTGAACCGTAGCTGCTCGCATCAGGTTTCTGCATAACATTGCAATAGTCCCTCAAAAAAAGCATTCTTCTCTTTGTAAAGGTCACTGTTATGTAGAAAATACCAGCATTCCCTGTTTGGGAACATTCATCACTGTGACTGTATCATTTGCAAAAGCTATTTGTTCCATTCCCATTTAAGCAGTTTACAATCCACATCTCCACATATATTTTGTTGGATCATGTGTACAGCTCATAATGCATTGTTGCACCAGCTTAGGGTTCTGCACACACTCTTTTATATTGTTTTATAGACTGAAACAACATATTCTTTGACTATATTGACAGTTTCTAACCTGCAACACAGATGTTGTATCCACTGCAGTGCCCCAACTATGTTCTTTCATCTTACTTGTGTATTGTTTTGCATTTAATTCTCTGTACTTTTTAATCTAACTTTCTCCCCGCTGCTCCGGTGTCCCAATTTCCCACTGTGATCATTAAAGTTTCATTAGCATTATCACTATCAGCAGCGTTCCTCTTATTCATGCCTACTATCACCTGAGTATCTGCCTGAGAATGTAGGCAGATATGTACTCATGGATTGCTTTAACACGGTTTATGTGTTCCAATATCAAGTTTTTAGCAGGAATTCCTTTGCATAGTTTGTAAAAGTTGAGCCCAAATTCTGGCAAACACATTAAAGTTCTGCGTGCGCTGCAGCAGCAACCGCCCCCAGTTCTCTCAGGATAAGGAAACCCCAGAGGAGACTCCCTTTAACCCCTAAGGATTAGTGCTCATGCCTACTTTAGCACTGGCAAAAGGGAAAACGTCTCAGCACATTGAGTCAATAGGGATTCAGTCCCACTCTACTGGCTTCCCACACAAAAATGGACAAAGAAAAAATAAAAGTGAAGCTTTAGCTCTGACTTTAATAGGGCGAGATGTTTGCCTACTTTACCATTTGCCCTTCTGCTGCCTTCACTGTACATTAGCAGTTGAAAAATACAAGGCCGTAATCTCAACATTATATTCAAAGCAAGTACCTTGAGCTTCCTATGAATATTGTGTCTGCATCAGTTAGTCCTTAAACACTGAAGAAAGATTTCTAATTGTGTGTTTTGGTGGTCTCTTTATGAGCTGTCTTCTCCGTCTCATAATTCACATTCTCCACACGTCTTGAACACATTTGTGTCGATGTTGAGTTGATTTCTGTCTTGCTGGCGGAGGTTGGTCGGAGAGGAAAAGTTGGTGTGTGGTGTGGAGAGAAAGTCCGGTGCGATGTTGGAGAGCGTGCTTCTCTCACAGGGTCCCCGGCAGAGTCAAGGCTCTGTCTGTTGACTTTAGTCCTTGGTTGACATTCCCTTGTGTTTGTCTAGGCTTTCATCACGGCTCCGTTCAAACAAGCGCCAGCAACTGATAAAACACATGCTCTCACTAACTCAGTCACACACACACACACACACACACACACACACACACACACACACACACACACACACGGACAGACTTCGATTTGACTTCATAGCAACAGGTGATGCCCCAAAATGGAGTCGGCGCTATAGAAGCTATTTTGTGTTTTTCCAGGGCAGTTCTTGTAAAATTGACTTTGAGTGCATCAACAGCTGCCCATGATGTGGAATGATATCTGTCTCCAGCAGTGTCTCCTCCTGTCAGAATACACTAGCTATATGTTTCGGCTCGTGAGGAAAATACTGGAGTTAAATATCAGAGGACTGGTTATCTTTCACTCTCAAAGAGGCAAAGAAAAAAAAAACCAGCTGTGTTTTTACAAACGGCCACGTTACTCCGCCTTGTACATTTCTTTCTGTCTGAGCTGAAGAGTTGGAGCCAGCCAACAGGAACGTAACTGCCAGTCAAGCAGGAAGAGTGTCTTCTCCTGGTGTGGATTGCCGTCTGCTCTCTTGCGTGGATGGCTTCACAGCCCGCCAAATTTCACGCTTGCACCGGCGCCTCAGGAGTGCACCAGGAGGAGCAGGGGAACGCGGGGTGTCGCGGCCGGCAGCGGTAGGGATGGGTGCTCGGTGACGTCACCGCCGCCGGGAGGCTGGGTGTTATCGTCCCAATGTAGAGGAGCGACGGTTTCGAAAACCAGGTGCAACCCACACCTGCGTGGGTTTGTTCTCCACCATGCGTAATTAGAGTTCAGTATCTTCTAAATGAATATTCTCCGTCTTGTCTCTTCCGTGTTTGTGTGGGTGTGTATGTGTGTATGGGTGGCAGCCGATGGGCTCAATTGGGAATTATTTAGCATTCCCTGGAGAAAGTCTTTCCCTGCTCTCTGTTTATCCGCAAGAGCATACTCACTTCCCAGCTAGTTCCGACTCAGCAGCCCATGACTGATCTCCTGATCTAGTGTTGAAATAGATTCTGTGTGAATGCGACTGCATGTTTCCTCTTTGCTCTATTGTCAAAACGCCAGTGTAATCTCAGACTGTATTGAGTTAGTAATTAATGCCTGGCATAAGCGAGTTACGGTTGCATAGTCAAAAGGCTTTCACTGTTGTTTTGCTGTGCCAGCAAGAGATTCTCCCTCCTGCAGAAGCGCATGTGCACAGAGAAACGCTTCTTTTCTGTCACCAAGTCTCTCAGCGGGGTTGGCGGGGATCAGTCGCATCATCCGTCAGATCTGAAGCTGAACGTGTCAGAAGCGATAGAGTATTCATTTCTTCCCCTTTTTACTTTAGTGTAACAAGGCTCTGCATGATGTGCAGTCATCTACTGGGTTATAATTGGGGCTAAGGCTGCTGAACTCCTGCCTGGTTCTCCTGAATGCAGTGACATGGACTCCTCTGCAGAGACTCGGTGTGTGCTGTCTCACATAGTCTGACAGGCATTGGAGGGTTCTCACATATCCAGCTCTCGGTTTACCTGAGCCACGCTTTGTGTCTGTTTTTGTCAGAGTGAGACGTGTGCATGTTTGACTGTGGGGATACAAGTGTCGAGCATCAGTTTACGCCGGATAAGGTCTGCTCGGTGGTCTGCTCGCGATGTCGGTTAACGACGACAGATGAAAAGTTTTCCTTCCAGTGGAAGCAACAGAGGTTACCAAGTCGAAGACCTTCTTTGATTATTTTCATGCGACCAGGCTGCCCCCCCCACCCTCCACCTCTGCTGCTGCTGCTGCAGCTCCCACCCACATCGCATGGCCAGCTGACCTTGCCCCCACCTTGTTGAACAAACTCTCTGGCTTTGTTCGTTCAGTCATGTTTCCATGGCGACCGCGCTGAGTCACCCCAGAGAGCATGGACACGGGGCCTCAGAAGGCCCGGTCCCGTCCACGGCTTCACGATATCCGTGAGACATGGCGCTATGGTGCAGAGGACGAAACGCGTCGACGCCTTGTGCCACAGTCCAACAGTACCGAGCTCTCTGAGACATCCTTGTGCTTTTGATTGCTGTCTGGGGACCAATATGATGGTCAGCTGGTTGTGAGAGAAAGAACAGCGAAAGTTTATGTTTCTCCCAGTGAGCAATTGCCAAGCTGTTTACTTAGAAATGAAGCTACTTTTTTCAAAGCCAGGATTTCTTTGGACATTTGAATGGTACCTTATGGAATATGAAACATGTTGCCGTATAAACTCGGCGCACCACTGGCTGATCTATTTACCCATCACCAGTGGGCGCTTTCAGTCATATTGAAACACACAGCAGTCAGTTTCTCCTGAGTGGGAGCTCCCACTGCCAAAGGACCTCCAGGGGAGTGCAGGCCCGCTGTTAACGCCCTGAGACACCCCAAAACAGACATGAACGCGACAGCAGATGCACACTTGTTTCTGGTTCTACTGCTTCAGGATGCTGCACACACACACACACACACACACACACACACACACACACACACACACACACACACGTTCAGTCGTCGAGTACGGGTTGAGTGAGCATACATTTTGTTCTGCAGACATGGGCGAATGACAAATGTACATCATGCATACCCTGTAGACAGTTGTAGCTTAATGCCCTTTTGAGACATGCACTCCACTCTGTTAAACGGCTGGTAATACACACAGTACATGCCAGATTCGTGTTTGAAAAAGATCTTGAATCGTTTTTTTTGTAAGTGATGCCAGCCGTGCAACTTGCAAGGACCTTCCACTTCAACACAATTCAAGCCAGAGTTGAATGCAGTCACATTAATGAAAAGGCTGCAGCATGCACATAGTTAGAGTGATATTGAAAAGGGCCATTTTGCCTTTTTGCCACAGCTCTGGTATAAAGTTCTGGGATAAAATCTGTTTAATAAACCATGAAATACTGTAAATGAGACCATTTTAAGTTTCGGTTCTTCTCACATCAGAGGGATGTTTTAATTCAGGATTTCCTTTTCCCTTTTGTGGTGCACGATAAAACACACTCACATTAATCATTACCCAAGTCCCCCTACATTTCCAACTCCTGTTCATGCTAGCTAGTACTTGAGGTCTTTACATTCAGTATGTTAGTAAATATAGAAGTTCACCCAGAGCCATAAACTATGCTTAAATATCCAAACTAATAAATTATGGGGGAGATCAGGAAAGAACTTTAGAGCTCCTTCTTGCCAAACATAATGTAAGCACTGCAGCACTATAACACCCAGCTATATTGCAAATCCCATATTTAAAAAATGCTAAGTGGGTTAAAGTTAGCCTGGATCTGGATCCATTCCAGGCCAGTTAGTCATTATTCATCCTACACAGGTTGAATTATAAATAAAGCTGCCGTTTCTTCCTTCTCAGTTATGTGCAAGGCAACATCAGGCTTGACTTAAACAATGCTTTCTTAACTTTGTAAAACTAAATGTAAATATACTTAGATTTACTAATTTATTTACTCCAGATTGACTCATTATCAAGATACCGATACAGCTATTTGGATCATTATCAGACGGCAGTATCGTCTGATTAAAGATGGTCCTCTCTAATGCGCTAAATCAGTCGACAGTTTGATGACTTTAGCTATAGGAAACTGATTTGGCAGATTCTGAGACCTACAGCCTAACTTTTTCACATTTGATTGTGTTGGTTGTCTGCTTTAATTCCAGCAGGTTTCACATGGAAATTGCAAGAGACAGTTTTTCTCATTAGCTTGTCGTAGTTTGTGCACCACTAAACTGTTTGTTTGTGGCGGTTTTGCAGGTGTGTCTTTGGCTTTGCGGTGGCCATGGTGAGATTGGCTGTGTGACTGTAATTACTAATTTAGCTAAAGTGCGGGGAAAACAAACAGAGCAGGAAAAGCTGGAATGATCAGACGGTAGCTCTCTCCAGCTGCCTCCAGCTCTAATCTGCTCAGGTAATTCTTCTCAAACCCATTGATTCCATGCAAGCGATTGAATTTCAATGCATCCCTGATGAGATGGAGGGAGAAAAAGACAACCTACCTGAGCACTCAAACGGATTGGCAAGCAGATGCTTGGTCAAAGTGACAGGTGATAAGTGCTTTGGCACACTTTAAGTGAAATCTTTATGCATTTCTTGCTGTATGGCGTGCTGTCTCTGCCCGTCGTTCACGCGGCCCCTCTCGTTTGCGGGCCTCTCTCCACATTTTGTTAGCGACAGAACAAGCAGCCTTTCCAGACTGATAAAGCTCCTGTGACCTTTCAAATGAAGTGTTCTGTTCATTTAAGTGAGTACTTCACAAGGTGGTGTATTTAGAGAAATGCAATAAGCAACTCCGCTACCCCTGGTACAGCATCGACCCTACGGGCTTAATTTATTGTTGCAATGCATTTTAATTTCTACTTCTCGGGCAAAGATAATAATCCCAATCGGGCGTGTAGCATGCAGTCGGCGTCAGATTGATGTTGTGCAGTGCAGAAGAAGTGCAGTGGGATTCAAAGTCACTGTGTTGGGGCCAAAGTTGAATATAAGGGGCAATGTGCTGTTAATACTATTCGGCTTATAATAGCTTTATGTGACTTGTCCTTATGTACAGTAGCAACTACTAACGTTTCTTTCCGCCCTCGGTTCACACATTATTCCTCAGAAAGCAACAACTTTAATTTGTAGGTGCCCTGGCTCGTATTGAGTAGTATACAGGGCAAATGCAGTACTTTATCATTGTAGTAGTACAGCTTTACTGCTTGTGCATACACTATAAAGCATGCTCTGCCTCAGGATTATGTGAAGAACAGGCTGTATTCTATTGTAACGGCTGCCTCTTTTTTATTAGAATGCAGAGCACCTGCCAAATGTTACACCTTGTGTGGAAAAGTGGTCAGTTAAGATAACGCTCTCTCTGGAAGCCCTCGCCCACCAACAATACACATTTACGTATTGGCACCCTGTCTCACATTCCTTCAGTTAAATGCGTAATGCTGTAGTGCGTGCACTCCAACAACCACGAGTTTAATAAACAATGTTCTGCCTTTCTTCTATGGACTTTACTATGTCTTTTATCTGCGCTTTCCCTGGTTGTGGTAATAGTGAAGTGTTTCACATAACATCACTTTCAGAAGGCTTATTTTGCAATACTTTATCTCTCAGTGTATTTGCCGTGGCACCAGCAGGCTCTGCAGCACATGCAGAGCAGCTTAAGATGCGTTGGCCCGTATTAGCCTGTTGTATATAGTAATGTGAAGCCCCCTTAATTGGAGTCCAGGGGAGGATCTCTGGGCGCGCTCTCTAAGTACTGCCCCACAATTGTTTTCATGTCAGAGGTCAGCTTGGAGATTTGCATGAGGTTCCATTCCAGAAAGGGTGTTTAAGCCGACCATTTCATTTAAATCAGCAGCCGAAGAGGTTGGAATGCGGTGCAATGAATATCTCTTCATTCCCCGCACGCAATGTCCTCAGCCACCTTCATTTATTTCCCTCCTCACTTTATCTTACTGTATGCATTTTCCTTTTCTTCATCTGTGTGTATCAGGAGCAGTCTGCCCTTTCAAGTGGAGACCCCCACACCAATCCCATAATAACAAATCTCTGCAAAACAGACAACTCAAGATGCTGTCTCATCAACTGAAATTGATGGCAATCAGTAAGTTGTGGCCTTCAATGCAATGGCAGTGCATTAGGGATGGGTGTGAGCAGAACTAGAGAGCTGTTGCCCAGAGTAGCTAAGCCTATTGTCTCTAAAGACAAAGCAGGGTTGGAGCAGGCATGGGTGACTATTCTAACTCCTTTCACTTCAGCCCACAAAGTTGGATTTCCCTGAATCAACGGTCTAATCCCCCTTTTCCCAGTCTACCTCTCGCTCAGTCAGCCATCAGGCCGTCTCTTTATTCCTGTGGACACTTGCGCTTGCTTAGCATCATTAACTGAGGCTCAGTCCTTCCCCGTCTTTAGCCTCTTATGAAGTCCTTGTTGCTCTTTTTAGGAACGGTCACCATTTCCAATAGCATTAAGTCCTTGGCTGTTGGACTGTAAAACTCTCATACCAGCATCTTAAGGGGTTTTTAATCCTCTTGAGCAAAGACCCATAAAACATATGATGAGACAGCCTATGCATGCGTCCCACACAATTGCCTACATCTACAGTAGCAGCACCATTAATAAGAAGGATGAAAACCTTTATATGTGAGTCTTTTACGTGTTTGAAATAAGAATTGCTTCTCTTTATTTTGCATACTGTTGTCCTAGTCAGGTCTATTCAGACTTAAACACAAGGCAGGATACTTTAACACTAACGTTAAGTTGCTTTTTTTTTAATAAAAAGCAGTTTGAAATTGCATTTTTCTTTCCTTATTGTTAAAGGCTCTTTGTAACTTTGAGCAAATTTGCTTTTGATAACATGAATGCAGAAAGAGAACTTCAATCATAAGCAGTGATCATCATTTTTGAGGAAATGTTATCACATGAGCTTCCATTCATGCAGGGTATTTGTTTTAAAAGGTCTTTTGGGGAAAATACCATCACTGGCAGTGTATCTGCTTGCATAAAAATTATGATTACCATTTAGACTGATGGAAAATTGGAATGCAATGTTTGGATAGAAAAAACAAACACTCTTTCACACGGTCGTGATCTGTTCTGCATTCGTCTATATGGCTATAATGTTCTTTACAGCAAAAAGGCAGGAGCTCTCAGAGGGCATTAATGCTAAATAGAAATTGGATTTAACAGCAACACATAGATGTTCTTTCAGGACGATTAGAGCTGCAGCCAGGCATGCTGTCCTTCCACACTCGCCTGTTTAGTGTGAGATTAAGCCAGCCAGAACCGGCACATTCACGTTCCCTTCTTCCACCAGAGTGTTTTTGGAATACCTTTTCTTCCTTTATTAAAGCGGTGGGGTCATTAGGGAGCAGGTTGCTCTCAGAATGAGAGTGGAAATGAAAAGTGCAGCACGGTAGGCACTTTGCAAAGTGATACCCTGAATAGTTCAGCTGAGTGGTTACGAGACATGTTTTAGGTTGATGTAACAAAGTAGCTACTCTTTTGTGAATGGTTACCATTCTGTCTTTGGGTTGTTCCTCATTTCCTCTTGAAATCTGTGCAGAGGCTAGTTTTATGTATTGTCTGTAACAGGCTTTATAGGCGCCAATAGCTTTGATTTAAACACTGTGGTTAGGAGCACCAGTAGTTTTCATGTCACATTTTCATATCTTTTAAGGACTGATAAACAGGGATGGTGGTGCGCTTACAGTGAGCCGAGCTGTAAATAGACCGCTCGTATTGGAGGTGGAACAAACGTCCTGTTGTACTAATTCACAATCTGGCCTAAAGCATTATTTATGTAATGTAATCATTTGAGAAACAAGGACACAAAGTATGCGAGTGGGTGACTGCAGAGCTGTTAGCCACCCAAATAATCAAAGGAACACAGCACAAGTTATATAATAGTTATTTGGTCATTTTGAAAAGTCAATGGAATATTGAGTAAAAATGTGCGTGAGATCTTGCAAGGGCATTATCAATAGACAGGACATGATCCAGCATGCAGCCTAGTTTTGATTGAAGAAGAACAACATGTTATATTCCATTTGGTTTAATCATGGACGCTAGTGAGGTAGTAATATAGTCATGTGTTCTTGTAACATTGTGACATAGCTTATGTACACTACTATATGACATTTAAGCATTTCATTTGATGTACATCTTTTGCACAATCACAACTAACACGTGCACTATTTTGTATGATATTGTACTGTTGTGCCACATCACATCCTATCCAAGCCATTCATCTGGAAGTCATAGGAAACACAATTCGACTGCAACTGTTTATCCAAGAGCTGATATGTTTATCACTGGCTCCATGGTATCACTTCCATCTAAATGGAACCATCTGCATATAGAAATACTGCTAACAGCACTATTGCTGGTGCAACAAAGTTGATAGATTGTATTTGCCATAACACATTACAAATATGTCCTTGTGCGTACAGAAAGCTGCTGCGGACTGTTCAAAATTGTGTTTTTCTTGCTCCCAGAACAAGCACCCTTCTGCCTTTCTGTAATAAAGACATGGCATGAAATAAACAACCATGCTTCAATCATTGTGCATTGAGGATCCTTGGAGGACTCAATTTCTAAAATGCAAAAACAGAGTCTCATAAAGGACCAATAATATTATTCAGTCGTTAAGTTCCCTTCACTGAGTATGGCTCATCCTACTCTTGTGCTTGTGATGGAAAACGATTTATGTGCTGGATTTTACCGTGACGCTTTCAAGCACAAACACAGCTTCTTCTTCAAATAGACCTTGAGCAAGTATTTCAAATATTCACCCCGATGCAGCCAAACAAAAGGGAACAAGAGGCAGTGTGAAAATACCTTCAATGTTGCCCCACTTTGTCAAAAATCGGAGGCAATTAATCTCAGAGGAAATAATTGAGCTTATTCTGCCAAATATACTCAAGTAGGACTTGAAAGATGACACATGGAGATAATGTTCCACAGAGTAGGGTAAACATGGACGCTGGTGGCTTGTACACAGTTTTTAATTAGACAAGGCATTATGAGCAAAAGGCATCTCACAAGTTGAACTCGCGTCATATCAAGTGGCACGACTCCTTTTTGTTTTTGATCTGATAGTGACCACCTTTTAAGTACAATACCCAAATCTAAATGAACACAACACCTGATTTTAGCCATTTCAGCCGCTTCAAACCAGAAGTCATTGAACGAGTATTAACATTTCAACTGCTATGTTGTCGTTGTAGTTCGGGGTCATGGTGTGATCAGGGAACGTCATAGGTTTCTGGTGACTTTGTGTCAGCTGCACCCGACAAGCTACAACTCATTTCCCTTCTCATAAATACAACATGCTATACATTGATTACATATTTGGAAGCTATAGGATGTTGTGAGTATTGATTCTTATTATAAGGTGCAGACAATAGAGAAGGCCACATATTAGTAACATTACATTTCAAGCACTTCATTTCAGACACATACCTGTATATAAGGGACCAGGACAAGTTGCAACACCATTGATGGGTCTCCTTTGTTGCACCAAACACTTCCAAAATGATTAACTTGGCATTATTTGTTTTATTGCTTCCAGAGTTGATTTTAAATGCTACATTTTGGTGTACCTTTTTTTTACAAATAGGCCATGAATCATGTCCAAGCATATGGAAAGTGCAGGTTTGCGTCCATGTTAAACTTGATTACCAATATTTCTTCCCTAATCTGGGCTACCTGAGAGCTGCTGAGTGTGCACGCTGACCAGCTGCTTTCTGCAATAGTTTTTTGATGAGTCGGTGCATGTGTGCAGCCAAGATAAATCAGGCCCATACATTTGATAATCATCTTTACCCACTTACTTGAAGTACAGGCACCTGTGAAGAAAATTATTTGTGGTTAAGTTTAGCGTGTATAGCAAACTCTAACAAAAGAGACTTGGGAGTTCATTGCACATTTAAGGAGCTGATAGAGGATGTATTTATTTTCAAGCCACCTGAAACTTTGTTTAATTGATTCTTGGTGTCGCAGCTTTTCCATCTACAATTGGGAACAAATTGCAGGTTCTTAGTAGATATCTGTGCCCACTGTGGCAATTAAAGCCCATAACAGAACATTCTTTCCCATTATAAATCTGCCATATTACCTAAGAGAATACACTCGTTTGGATTTAAATATACAGCAGTAAACAAATTCACTGTCTACCTTCTGGTCCCTGCCACCTTAACTGAACCCTTTAAATATGCTCCATCATACACTCTCTCCTTATCCTCTTGCACGCTTCTCAATAAGCCCAGAGGTTAATAGCGTACTCTGTTGTGACTCCGGGATAAAAGGAGGGGTATAGAAACTAATAATAAAAAAAAGGTTCAGGTTGCCTGCTCTGCTGCAGATAGATGAGTCAAAAGAAATCTTCAAAACAATCGGGGCGGCCGCTGCAATGTCATGCTACCAGCCTAGCTGTGTCTGCACAGATATTCAGTAAATATATCGGAGTCAAATTAACGGTGTTGCTACGTTCTATAGCAACAGCATCACTCACTGCCTTTTGTCTTACCGTATCAAAAAGAAGGATTTATCATTTTAGCAAATCCAAAACACACAAAATGCTGCAAATTAGGTCCACAGAGCAGCTCTTATTAACGGGGAGTCAAATCCTTTTGTTCTCCATTCTCCTGCTATAATTAGAAACCATATTCACAGCTAATTTGACAGGCAAGAATTAGCACCCACAACACAATGAACGGTAAACGGGAGGCCTGAAAAAATTAAGAAAAGAGTTCAGAGACACAAAAAGACGATCATTTGTAAAGTTGGTTGACACTTGAATGGTCATTAGACATTTCTCTTCATAGTTCTGATGCTCAACATCTCAGCTCTGAATGGCGAGGTTCAAAGAGTCGGTGGAGTGGATTCCTTTTGAGCAGAACAATGTGCTGCTGCACACACAGACACGTTTCCACTCCGCCAGCTTTCCTAACAAGCAGTGCCTATGCATGTGCACATACACAATCACACACCCAAGCTCACACGTGTGTGTGCACTTACGTACCACAACCCAAATCATATATTCAGGCTAGGGTTTAATATCTCGATCAACCCATATCATATCTGTGGAGCTCCGTGTCACACTGAGGCAATGCTAACCTTTAATGACAAGGCCTTTATTTCTTTTAGTAGCTGCCGAAGTTCGCACAAATAGAAATAAAACTTAAACGAGCCACCAGTTGTGGGATGGGAGAGATGCAACAGTGGCATTTCCTATTTGTGGCAGATCAAAAATGCATGCTTCACCACACATGCTGCCTCGTCTGATGATACTAGTTGGCATTTTTGTTCTTTAGAGCTTCTAGTGGTCCCTGAGGAGCCTGACTGAGCCAGACAAACATGTGGTAGAGGTACACACACACACACACACGCACACACACACACACACACACACACACACACACACACACACACACACACACACACACACACACACACACACACACACACACTACCACCACCACCACCACCACACTCCATCAAATAGTGGTTGGAAGTGTTTATGGAAAGGAGCTTTTGGGAAAGTATATGGGGAATCGGAGAAACTTGAAAATAAAATTTTGTTGGCAGTGTTTGTGCCAAATCAGAGCAAGGCTTGGAAAGTGAGTTGCAAAAAGCCAACACTATCTGCAGCTGGCAGAGCATGCATAAACCTTATAAAGCCCGTCAATATAATATCAGATATCAAGCCCTGACAAAAATATTGTACATGTATGTAAATCCTACATAAACTCTTCTATATTAGCAGATTTCTAATACATTAACATCAGAGAAAAAAGCACACAAAGGCAAAGTTGCTGGATCCTTGATTAGAAAGTGACTTCGTCAGGAGATGACATAATCAGTGTTTGGACGGGAGTGATGGACATGCATGGGCATACTTCCTGTTGCAGGCCACTGAACTATGGAATTATCTGATCAGATTTGCTGAAGTGAACATCCTTCTGCTGTCTTCCTAAACAAATAACTGTCATTTTGTTTTTTACTGGACCTCCTGTTCTCTCACTTGGCAGCCCATTTCCTGGCTGCATGCACCGCTGTTTCCTGTTCCTTGAATCAGAGCAAACAGTGGAGTGTTTCTGTTGGAGCGACAGAAGAGAGATCTGAAGGAAGCGACAACCTAGCGGCTTTAAAGTCAATCCATCGCTAACTTCATTTAAATGACTCTGGGAGAGACACACACACACACACACACATACACACACACACACTATTTACATGTGATAATCAATTTATAATAAACACTCTAGCGTACGTCATCACCAACCAAAGCTATCAAAAGTAGTGTGATATTTTAATTCAACCAGCCTTCATTGTGATTCAGACAATGCAACGTTTCAATCCAGATATGTTTATTATTGCTGCTGAATAACTCCACTTTGATTTAATGTTTTGATGTTGAACAGATATTGATGTTTCCTGATCCTTTTGCCCCTCCTGTGGTTTTCCAGTTAAGCTTTCACAATTTCAGTTTTATATTAAGTATATCACATACATTTCAATGAGCACCTATTAATGGGCAAATCAATAAAATGTAAACTAATAAATAAGTCTTGTTGACCTCAAACAAAGTTGAATAAACCTCCTGACTTGAGCGAAACAATCGGAGTGTCTTTCGGTTGCGTGAGTCGGGGGCCGAGCGCTACACCGCTCCAGATGGGCAGGTTGTGTCTGCTGTTAGCGGGCTCCGAGGCACGAGGCCTTGCGTGGAGCCTAAACAGATGCTGCTCTTTAAATGAGACTTCTGACATTAACAGCGGTTAGTGCACTCCTGTGAGGCCTCCCTTTACAGCTGTTCTGAGGCCATTTCGTCTTTTAATTGGGATGGGAGAGATCATAGATTACATTAGTCGAGCAGGAGACACTGCAGGCCCCTCCTTTTTTTCTGGTTCTCTGGGCGGCTAGCTTGAATGTAGCCTCCTGCTTAATAAGCCTCCCAGTGGAGCACTGGCCCACACCGACCCAGCTATTAGCGTGCGAGAGTCAACCGTACGAGAGGGTTTTCCTGTCTATTAGCTCCTCATGTGTCAAAGAGGTGAATGTGTGTTTGTTTTAAAAATGTATTGGAATCAATTCCTCTCAATCAACCAATTTCCTCCATATTTCTGTTGCAAAATATCACCCTAAAGAGGAAATACATAAATACGTATCCTTTTTCTCAAAGGTAGTAGTAGGCCGCCTGTCTAGACTGTCAGGCTGTAACCAATACCTGCTGTCTGGCCAGCAGTGACACATTATATATTTGCAGGAGACAATCCCTGTATTTATGTACGAGTTAAATATGCCCAGGAGACATCGCTGGAGATTACATATCTGCAACCGGAGTTCTAGAAAAGATTGACATACAGCTGTTAACTCGATTTAAACTTGATTAGGACCAAATTGAAGAATGAATGCTCCCTCTCTTTGAGCAAGGAGGGGGAGGATAGAAAAGCGGGGTATTGACAGGGTATCAGTGCTCCCTGAGCAGGCCACACGAGTATGTTTTCATTCCTCCCAGTCTTCAGGGAGCGGGTCAGACTTTGTAACTAGAACATGCCATACTGTGGCACGTTGTGTGTTTCTTCTCTCTTAGATTAGAAAAATAAACAAAAACATGTCCGGATATCCAATCCTATCAATCAAGTGTGTGTCTTCTAAAAGTCCTCTGTCACATGACTCCAGTCAACACACATGCTTGCTCTCACCTAATAGACATGCTAACCCAACAGGGAACGCCGACCAGAGGGCACTGAATTTGACCCGATCCTTTTCATTTAAGCACGGAGCGCCTGGAGAGGTTAATCCTGCACTACTTGCATTGCTCTTGAGTTTCCACTTCTCCTGCCTTTGGTCTGGACCTACTTGAGTCAGTGCTCGATTTCTCTTTCTCTCTCGCTCTCTTTCTCTGCTTTGTCTGAGGGACTGACACGGCTAACCACAAAAAACAATGTGTTACAGTCCTAATGGTTGATGTATATCACTTTATCACACAGCATCGATTGTGCTACTATGTGCAGCGCGGTGGGCCTGCATTGTGTTTTAGCAATGCTTTCTCATCCTGCATCAGATCTCATTAAAGATGGAAGTGAAGATTAAACCACATCCTCTTTCGCACACTGCGGCACTGGGCAGGAGGCATCCACTTCCCTTGTATTACTCATGAATAAGATTGAACAAGCAGTTCCTGCAGTGGCAAACATAAAGCTTGTGTGCCTCACCAATGAAGGCTTTATTTCATCCAACAAGCTGACAGGTACACCATTACTAGGACTTTACTGTTGCAGCCTTGGAACATAGTAGATTTCACAGAGAAACATTACATGAATTATAGTGGGGTATAAGGTTGTGGTGGGAATTACATAAATAATGCATTCAAAAGCTTTTTCTCATACATTTTGCAACAAATCTCTCTAATTAAGATTCTCTGCTGTCTGTTTTTATATATTATGTCTTTGTTCAATAAAAAATAAAGTCAAATATCCCGTCTCGCTGATTAATACAAGCATGTGACTTTGCTGGGTTATAAACCTGTGCAGGTTTGTCACACACTGTTCCTCTGAATGGCTCTGAAGTTGTGTTTCTTTTGTGTTTCTGTGAAGCAGAAGGAGCCAATTAAATGATTTGGAGTCCAGCTTCATAAATGATGAACACTCGAGAGCTTGCGCTGGTCCTTATACTGGTATTTCCTCAGTAATTAGAACTTCCATTAATGATCACAAAGTCCCTCTTCTTTGATGTGGTGCTTTAATACAGACAGTGTCATATTCTTTCAGTGTATTCGGGGAGAAGGCTCAAAGATGCTAATCTAATGCCAAATCGTAATTTAGCAGTGTGACTGTTATTATGCTGTAAAGAGATGCCTCAGTCTTGGCATTTAATTAAAAAGATTGAAAGCATTCAGCTCTGCTTTCAGTAATCTTATCGGAGTTTTCCATGTTTTGTGGTTTTCGTTTGTAACCAAATTCTTCATCTACAATGTAAAATCCATGCCAAGTAATTGCATCCTTGATCGAATCGTCATCTTAACTCTTTTCCAGATGATTAACTGGTGGCAAACGGGCTGTGAGACAGATCGAAACCCTCTGATTCACACCAGCTTAGTCTGACTCAGTCTACCTGTGCAGCCGCCGATTCCACTTAGGTCATTCATCCATCTAACCTCCCTAACTGAATTGCATTTTAATCATGTATGCTTTTAGCCATCTGTGGCTTCAGTTCTCTCTCTTCTTAACAATGCACTCACATTTACTATTTGGAGACACATAGACGGGAGCCCTTTCTGCTCGCCGACTGGACTGCCTCATGGTTGAGGTAACCTTGGAATACAGATAGATCTCTGCCTCTAATAGAGGTCACAGAGACATTTCCATTCTTTACCCTTCCCAAATTTTAATATTTTTTTTCAAACAAAATTAGATTGGATTTTGCCAAACATGTGGCTGACCTGTGAAATCTTTCAAGCAATCTGTCATGTTTTGCCTCGAGCCGCCCCAGCTGGTAAACAAAAGGTGGAGCGAGAAGTGCTCTGTGTTTGTTTGTCGGGACTCGGGACCTGTCCCTACTCATACTCCCTGATTGGTCGCTGACAGGAGAGACTGCCTGAGTTTAATTCTGGGAAAAGGATATATCACAGCGCTGTGGCAACCAATGCATTTCAAATGATGTGTCCTTGGGATGCGGGGTTACTGCTGAGCCCGTCTCCTCGAGGTAGGAACAGTCTAACTACAGGTTTTATTGAATGGGCCTGACAACGGAAAGGTCTTGTTGACTTGTGCAGAGTGTGTGGTTACACAGAAGGTCTGCCTGCCCTCGGACGTTATCGTTCAGAGGAATTTTCCAAAGCTCATTTCTTTGTTGGGACTCAACTTATTAAGTCGCCACTGCAACAGCTTTCCTGTTCTCTATAACAGCATTGAGGGCTCTAGTTTTAGGGACTTGGTAATAAAGAAACCCACTGAGGATCAAACCGCTTCTTCAGCTACATTGGATATTGGGAAACGGTAGAGTGGTGAAGGAACTGCTAGAGCGACTGATTCGGGATATTATGACTCTGGCCTTACATAGTACCTGAAGACAACATTCACCAGCGCTGGTGAATGTTGTCGTGAGTCTTGCTTTACCTTGTAAATTGTTCGAGAGACAAATGCTTTGCACAGTGTGTTTTGTGCAAATGGAGTTCTTTTCGGCAAAACACAAGAAATAATCCAGTTTCGCTCCCTCCATTTTTGGCTTCCCAATCTGAATTACAAACGAAACCTTTCCACCTCTCTCAGCTTTACTTTTGTCACTACTTGTTTGATTTTGTGCAGAATTCCTTTGCAGGCTGTCTGGAGCTTTTCATTTCATCCTGCTTTGTATCTGCTGCTTTTATGCGCAAGACTCCGGTTTCTTTCCCAGACTCCTACCTGCTGGAGAGTTTTGTTAGCAGAGTGTGAGGGTGGATTTATATTGTTCTACACTGGGATCTGCGTCTTCAGAAAATCAAGACCATTAAAATGTAGTGTTAATGTGGGGTCATTTGTGTGTAAGGAATAGCAATTACAAAGAGTAGCGAGTTAAATAAATCGTGGAGGGGATGCCTGCTCCCTGCGTTTTCTTCTCCTTTAACATTCAGCTCTTCAGACGGCCTCACAGTCTTGGTTTGTGAACCTAAAACAACCCCTTCATTTTCTTCAGCATGTGTAAAAGCCATATAAATTGGCTCTCCAGAAGTGACAGGCCCCTCACAATGTAACTAGTGTGCTGGCGGGACTTAGTGTCTGATTGGTGTTTTGGAGCTGCCCGAGTGAAGCAGCTATCTGTTCACCGCCCCACCTCCTATTGTAGCGGCTCCAACACAGGAACACTAAAGCTGACAGTGTTGTGTAAAACCAGCCTGATTTGGCGAGAAGGATTGCAGGGTTTGCCTCCCATTATTACCCACATTCTCCGGCTGCCCACCTCCAATATGAGACGTGAATTGTTAGTGCTATTTGAGGACTTTGGAGTCCCGTATGGCACCTTCATGAGAAAAACAACCTCCTGTCATCTGTCTGTGCTGGTATCCTCACGTAAACCTTCCTGGTGGCAAAGCCGGTCGTCGTTGCAAGGTCTCCAGCAGGAAACCCTAAAGTCACACTAATGCTTGTTCATTTGTTTTCCGCACAATGGTTAATGTACATCCTTTTCATCAGTACATCGGTCAGAGAAAATCTTGTGTAAATCTTAGCTTTAGCACATAACTGTGTGTGTGTGTGTGTGTGTGTGTGTGTGTGTGTGTGTGTGTGTGTGTGTGTGTGTGTGTGTGTGTGTGTGTGTGTGTGTGTGTGTGTGTGTGTGTGTGTGTGTGTGTGTGTGTGTGTGTGTGTGTGTGTGTGTGTGTGTGTGTGTGTGTGTGTGTGTGTGTGTGTGTGTGTGTGTGTGTGTGTGTGTGTGATGGGGTTCAGCAATAAAATAAAGAGCTTGGAGGCAAGCCAATTAACAGCTGCAATTAAGCAGTACTGCAAAGTTCAGCAGGAGGACGGCAATATAATTTAGAGAGATATAACCATTGTCAATCTATTCTCCTAGATAAGTATCCCCATGATAACAATTTCAGTCTATCAGGCTGCAATACGTCTGTCAATTATTTAGTTTGATTTCGTTGATTATGTGTCCCATTCTGCAGTGCATGTAGGAGGAACACTTTCTGATACAAAAACAAACACAAACCTTAAATGTTCTTTATCAAAATGCAATATATTTATAGTAGACTTACCGTAGCAGTTGGTCAGTAGACGGGACGATGCAGCAGAGAGGCTCTAAAACGGGATATGTGTCAGCCGGGCAGGGTGTTTTCAGACCAGAGAGAGGTGCAGTCTGTGAACTGGATTTGAGCAGAGTGATGTATCAATATCGTGGACATAAATAATGATTATCCAAGAAGAACACTAAGAACCACCCATGCTGGGCAACAAAAAAGAAGAAAACAAACAAGAAAAGATATAATTTACTTTTCTCTGCTCTTTGTCTTCAAATTCACTGTTTTATTCAAGCTTGGATTTAGTCGACATCGCCAAGAGGAAAACACTCTGCTTATCTGATTGTATAATTCTCATAGTGTCAGCACTCCATTTTACCGTTTCATAGACTGCCTTTTTAAAAGCTCCTTGAACAAGCAATTGAAACATGCAGCCTTTTTCTTTTCTTTTAACAAAAAGCCGCAGATACCAGTGAGCAGGAAATTATCTGTTGGGATTCTGTGTGAATGGCTTTGTGGCGGAAAAACCCCCAGATGCTTTGAAGATGCACCGAGTGAAGTGAATGTTGTGTGATCCATAGGTGCTACAAAAGAAAGAAGCTCAAAGCACAATAAGGCTATTGTTGCAGGCCGTGGCTTTCCTGTATCTAAGCTAATTCCAACATGAGGAACTGTGAGGCATTTATGTATGTGAAAACCCTTGGTTGCTGCTAGCGCTATGGTATTTACAATATCCAACAGGGAGATAACAGAGTGGGATATCAATGCACAGTTGTCAGTCCAGTGTCCTCTTCTTTGAGCTATAATTATAGGGCAGGAAAATAATAGCCCTAACAGCTCCTATTCAAAAACCAGCATGTAGAACTGCAGTTTTCTTCTTTGCCTGTGATCGGGTGTGTTGCGCTTCCACAGTGGAAGAAATTATCTTTGAGGTGCAAAGCATTTTTTTAATTTTATTTCCATGACAAAGTATGGGAAATAAATAACCGTCTCAAAGTAAATACCTCCCATTATGATCAAACTGTTACAATTTGCTCTTAATGATAATACAGGTATGATTATTTATGAGATCACCTCTCATCCATGAAGGGATGGCTTATCTTTTGTAGGCATTTTCACCACCTACTTCAGTAGTGTCTTCATTTATACTGTTACACTTGATTCAAGAGCTGTATTTAGGCAAAAGGAATGTCTGTCTGATGGTTTTCCAGTAAAACCTCAGCACACTATATCATTTTATAATTTATAATTTTTTTAATTAAGTACTTCTGTGTGATATACTGTGTAATTGTCGTGTGTAATACTCGGTTACAGAGTCAGTTTGTCTCCCTTTAATGTTCTACAAGAATAAATGTCCATATAGCTGTCAAAGTACAACCATTTTGATACACTACCTCTTTTAATAATGAGCACACAGCCCATCTTGGCCTCCATCTCAAAGAGCAAAATGCCTTTGGAAATGTTTATTTTTCTTCTTTTCTTGCCATGGTAACATGCGTGGTATGGCCGATCTCTTCTGGAATTATGATGGAGTTGCTCCAGCCTGATTGCGGTTGGCGCTCGAGGGAGATGAGTCTCTGTGACATAAACGGAGTACTTCTGTAGCCGGGGCTCACTTCACACATCACCTCCACACTTACACCGCTGTGATCAAATAGACGCTGGTGGGAATGGATTCTCTTAAGTGCCGGTTAAGTGCATTTTGCTAAGGAAGTAAGAGAAGTTAAAATACATTTAGTATTAAAAAAAGACAATGCACTCTTCCTTAATGCAATGTTCTGCACTTAAGCTATATCGAGTCTAATTATGAGTGTATATACCGTGGCCTGGCTGTCAAGGGCCAGGCCCTTATTTTCTGCAAAGAGAAAGCAGTGATATGTAAGTAAATTGATTCAGAAACCACACTTCAGCGGCTGAGAATCTCCAATTTAATGCCGCCCTGGCTCTTCCGTGTGGAGGAATCTCAGCCATGTTATTTTGGATATAGTGAGGGCAACTGTCTGGCTGCCTGGTGGGTACCTAGCTGGGGGTAGTGGACTGTGAAGGCCCTAAGGAGCCATGCAGGTCTTTACCATACCAACAGGCCTGCTTGTCAGTAAGGAAGAGGCTGCATTAACGCAAGGCTGAAAGATCCAGAAACGGGACTGGGTAAATCCATAATATGCAGCTGCTGGCCCACATCCTGCCAGAGCGCCGCTGTCACACCTTGCCCTGTGAAGTTTGCAGATAAACTATTTCATCTCAACCAGAAAATCATGGTGCCTCTTCAAAGTTTGCACACGAAGCACAGGCTTGGTGAATATCAGTTGAAATATCTGGCTGTTACATACTTATTCAAATCTTGTTCAGTTATTTTCTTATTTTTATTTGTTTCATCCGCACTTGCATATACTGTAAATGTCTCATGTGTTCTGTAGGATCGCCTCAGGCCTGTGAGCAATGAGGTGCTCTGCGATGTCAGGACATACATTAGTCTATAAGAATATTCCACTGTGAAGATTTACATGCATCATTAAGTGGTTTAATTTGATTATATATGAGGTTATTTGTGGGACTTTGCCATGTCCACTAAACTTTACTTAATGTTATGTTTTAAGTTCGGCATTGCTCTCAACACACGCACACGATATAAAATGTCTCCGAAATAGAATAGAAATGCATAATTGAATGTGTTGTTTTTCTGAGATTGTGCATTGTGGTTTTTCCCAAACTGCAGACATGTTTTCCATGTTTTGCCCTCCACACATTGCATTTGTGATTAAAATAGTGGGAACGGATCGAAACAACTTCATCTAATCAACCCTGCCCCCCTTGTATTGTGCCTTCGAAGCCCTTGCAGTGAGTCTTTCTCGTTCATGTTAATAGGCTGTTTGGTGTTGAAACCAATTATTAAGCAACACTTCAATCGTTATCAAGTAGTTTTCTGTGTCTGACTTTGGTGGCATTGACTTTCCCTTGGTGTCAACTTCACAAGAAATACAAACTTGCGCTTTGCCGAGCCCACCTACAGCTTTATTTTCTTGTAATTTCTCCAAGCTCCCTTCTTAGGATTGGGGGTTGAGCAGATGCAGGTAGATGTATATTTATGAGGGGGATGTGTATTTCAGGGAGAAGCCGTGTTGTGAAAGGTGACCTTGTTAGATAAAAGGAGGGCTCGGAAGCCAAATGATGAAAGAGAATGGGATCATCCTGGGCTCATTAATGTGGATTTGAAGGTCAGGTAATTATAACAATAGACGTGTGGGCTGGCTCTGGCATCTGGTATTGTTGCTTTGTTATGAAGGTGACAAGGCTGCGAAGGAAAGGGATTAATCACTGTGACACCACCCTGTTGTCACATTGATGCATTCAGACATCATAACACTACCGCTATAGTCTAAAACGATGCTGCAAAAACAACATCATTCCAGCCATCAGCAGTATATGACAAGTGCTGTTAAGAATATGAATAGGTTTAAGGAGCAACCTACGGTCGCCTGATAGTGTAATGAGTATTTCAACAATAAATCCAACCTAAAATTATATTCATATCGTTGTTCTTGCAGTGATTTTGAACAGTTAAGCCTTTTATGTGTGTTTGAGACAAACAAGTCTCTTTCAAAGCTAGAGACGCCGTCACGGGTCAAATGCTGCTACACAACAACAAATCCACATGGCTGATGTTGGTATGTGTCACACGGTAGCCAAGGAATCCCGCAGCAAAAGACTGCATGTTTTAATAGCTTGAACTGAAAATACTGCAGAGAAGCCAAAAGTTCAACCCATCATCCGACCTAATGGACATTTTGTTTGCACTGAACTCTGAGTATCAATACACATGAGAAATGAGACCTGCTTGACGATACCGGAACCTCGTCAACCTCACATAACAACCCAATGAATGGCAAACACTCTGCAAAGGGCCTCCTAAACATTTACAATGCAGAATAACCCCATAACTTACTGTAAGCTGGTGGGGAAGACAGGACCATGGCAGTATAGTCTAATTCAATTTAATTTGGTGTTGTGTTTCACAAGAGAGGCGGGCACACTTTTTTTCAAAACAAGATGTTGAAACTAGCACAATTCTATGCAATTAAACCAAAAATACGCAAATGTTGAGCAGTGGCAGGTTTTGGCTGCAAGCAACCCTTTTAACTTGGCAGCGTTCACACTTTGTCTAAATTGATCGAATCAATGTTTTACTTGTTTATCTTTTACCCCCACCAATGAAACCTGGAACTTTAATGACGTGGTGAGCATTTCGGTAAATACTTTGACATGTAATTCTCTGACACATTGCACACACTTGTGTTGAGTGACCTTGTGTTCCCTACTTGTTTCAGCCACAGTTGCATAATTGTGTGTGTGTGTGTGTGTGTGTGTGTGTGTGTGTGTGTGTGTGTGTGTGTGTGTGTGTGTGTGTGTGTGTGTGTGTGTGTGTGTGTGTGTGTGTGTGTGTGTGTGTGTGTGTGTGTGTGTGTGTGTGTGTGTGTGTGTGTGTGTGTGTGTGTGTGTGTGTGTGTGTGTGTGTGTGTGTGTGTGTGTGTGTGTGTGTGTGTGTGATATCACACACACACCTCTACCACATGTTTGTCTGGCTCAGTCAGGCTCCTCAGGGACCACTAGAAGCTCTAAAGAACAAAAATGCCAACAAGTATCATCAGACGAGGCAGCATGTGTGGTGAATGTGTAATTCTTGCCCGTCAAATTAGCTGTGAATATGGTTTCTAATTATAGCAGGAGAATGGAGAACAAAAGGATTTGACTCCCCGTTAATAAGAGCTGCTCTGTGGACCTAATTTGCAGCATTTTGTGTGTTTTGGATTTGCTAAAATGATAAATCCTTCTTTTTGATACGGTAAGACAAAAGGCAGTGAGTGATGCTGTTGCTATAGAACGTAGCAACACCGTTAATTTGACTCCGATATATTTACTGAATATCTGTGCAGACACAGCTAGGCTGGTAGCATGATATTGCAGCGGCCGCCCCGATTGTTTTGAAGATTTCTTTTGACTCATCTATCTGCAGCAGAGCAGGCAACCTGAACCTTTTTTTTATTATTAGTTTCTATACCCCTCCTTTTATCCCGGAGTCACAACAGAGTACGCTATTAACCTCTGGGCTTATTGAGAAGCGTGCAAGAGGATAAGGAGAGAGTGTATGATGGAGCATATTTAAAGGGTTCAGTTAAGGTGGCAGGGACCAGAAGGTAGACAGTGAATTTGTTTACTGCCCTGAGGTTTTGTGGCTATGCACTAGCACTTCCCTGTTTCACTGCATGATCTAGGGCTCGGCTGACAACACCAAAAACACACAACCAGACCCATGCCCCACTGCCCTCTGCATACACGGGACTCACGCACTCAAGTGCACACGAGCCGTTTTTATGAACGCAAATATATGGACACACTGAGACAAGAGGGTGGTTTGACCGTCCCGTTTCACTGTTTGGCTTCCTGACGCAGAGCCACAATCCATAAACTCTGACTAGAGCTCGGCTATCAATATGTTCTTGCTGTCAAAATACACAGGAGCGGCGCCACTGCATTGTCATTGGCTGAGGGATAAATGAGGCTGCTGTGGGGGTTAGGAGTTCAAAGGGCAGGCGGGAAGTTGGTCCTCCCACAATGACAGTTCGGGCATATGTTTGACGGGCAAGCCTAATGCCGTGGACCGGCGGTTCCTAATGACCTGCCATCCCCAGGCAGTCTAGGGAGCCCTTCCACCGAGATTTATGGCCCATGTTGTGGTTTCTACTGGGACGACTCACAGCAGCACTCCTGACAAACGAAAAGTCACAGCCTACCTCTTTGGTTTCACTCTTTCTTCTCATTAACTGGGCCTATACAAATCGTCAAGGCCTTTCTTAACTTCTACAATAAATATTCAGGGCCTCTGAAAGGCCCACCTGCTGGTATTGAGAGTCGTTTCCTCACATGCCGGCACAAAAGTTACGTGCCAGTTGGTCGTTGGCTAAAGGCTTTGCGTGTGTACAAGTGCATCCTTTTTGGCCAGGACGAGGCGTGAGGCCGCGCAGGAGATGTGATCTGTTCTGTCCTTGAAGGAAAAATTGATGAATTGATTCATGGAATTCTCGAGGGTGCACGGACATCAGGGAGAGGATGGCGAAGTCAAAAACCCATTAAACATGCATTCAAAGAGACAACTCCACATGCACGCACTCAGCCACTGTAGAAGGAACCGATAATGGTCTTCTGATAATACTAATTGTTGGCTCTCTTACTGCTTCCCTAAAGGCTGAAATGTGTTGATCCACCACAAGATAGCCAGGCTGAGCCCAAGGCAGGCTCAAGCAGCAAGGAGAGCTAGTTTATAATTAATACACACTCTATAAAATATGCATTATGGGGTGGATGTGGCCGAATATGGATTTCTGTTTTGATTTTCACTCAGGATAATTGAAGCACTTCTCATGCAAGTCGCACTGAATAAGACACAAGCTAATAGCCTTTGCTGCCGAGTGTAGAGCTGCTCCGTGTGCTGCTGCAGGTTAGCTTCTCTGCCAGCTGTTTATTTGTCTCATGCTTGAAGACGGATTGTCAAAGCAAGTCCCCAACCATTTTGGGATTTTAATGCCTCCCTTGATATGCATCGCTGTGGGCTGAGCTCACTGCCTCTGTAGGTTACAGATATTTTGTGTGCTTAAGCAGCACAGTGTGCTTTAAGATAAACTGCCAAAACATGTTTCATGACATTCTGATCGTTAAAGGAGAGGCGCAGGGAGAGGGGAAATGAAAAGGCATAAAGCAGCGTTTTTACCCCTCCCTACTTCCATATTTATCAAACCCACTGCAGAGATGAGATGGCTGTCGAACGCGCCTCATCTCCCAGTGGGCCATTGCCGTGATCACACCAAGTCACATGTGGTTAGAAAGCATCTAACGTCTCAACCCCAGACTACCCCGTTAACTACTACCACTACCCCACCACACACACACACACACACACACACACACACACACGTGCACGCACCATAGTTGTGTCAGACTGATTAGCAACCACATCTCCAATCTCTGATTAGGTATGGAGTAAATGAAGCGCCCCCCTCAGGTATGCATTTCCATAATGCTAGGTAATTAAACCCCAGTGTTTTAATAGCCTAGGAATAGGAAGACTCCCCAGGAGACTAGACAATGATGATAGACTTTGCTGAAGACTAGCATGCTATTAGCTTGCCTTGAACTGGCGCTAGAACTATTCTCTCTATTGTGTTGATAATAAATATACAACAACACGCTTAAAACATTAACATCATAAGAAAAGCTACACATATACGTCATACTGCAAGTTTCTCTGGTTATAAAGCCTTTACACCTTTTTACTACATGTTTCTATGTTTTTGAAATGTAAACAGAAACTGTTCTTTTCATGGAAATGCATGTTTGAGTTGCTTGTTTTTGTTGCTGATAGAATCCAGAGCTAAACAAAAGCTGGCGGAGCACAAGTGTCTTTTTCATCACAGAAAAACCTAAAAAAAGAGGTGCTATTGTAAACATGACAGTGGATTGTTAGTACATCCCTGTTTGAGTTGCTGTTTCTTGTGTGTGCATGTTATGCTCATACTGTATATACACGCACAGACACACAAACGCACATGCACATAACAAAAGCCCTTTTGATGGAACACATTCTGCAGTGGGAGAGCTTTCTTTGTCCCCGTGCCCACTCGTATGTGTGGTGCTCAGATGAGAACAATGCCAAGCCATAATGGTGCCACAGAAAGGTGTGGAAACTGAGTGAACTCCAGAAGTCCCCTTCGTTCACGTAATCAGGCAACGCACACAAAAAAAAAACAGCCAAAAGACTTGTGCGTCAGTCACTGGAGAGCGCTCCCTTATCCGCTTGTTCATTATCTGTTGCCAAAACGTTTTCCAGAAATAATAAGCTTTTAATGGGGTAGCTGATGATAGCCAATGCTGTAGCTGGATCTGAAGATCATTAAAGGCATGTTGCAGTGTATGATTCTTCCAATGCCCGCTGGATGAACTGCACTTCAAACGCATCGGCTACCTACTCTCAGCAACACCCAAATTAACAGATGTACTTTAAATCCCCTCTAATCTTTCTCCTCTCATGTGCAACGGATGTCTCAAACTGACAGATTTTAATGATGCAATCTCCACGAATATAGCTGACGTTACCTCGTCTTGAACCAGTAAACCACGGGATTCACGTAGACAACACAGGGCTCAGTATCACCATTAGTGTTTAAACTAAACTCTGAGGATGCTCTACATGTCTGTCGCCCACGAGAACGGAGCCTCACGCATCCAGCTCTGAGCGATTTGCGTGACAAGTTCCTATAAAGAAACAAATCTGCATTTTTCTGTTGAGCAGCAGTAGATTCAACTGTCTCAAACTTCAAGCCACTTTTAATTACTTTTAATGAACCACGTCTTTTTTATTGAGCATAACCTCTGTCTTGTTTCCAACGAAGAAATAGAGACCATTGGAATTAGCTGCGGACTGAATCGCACATTTGTTGCCAAATTTAGTATTCAGAGAAAAACACTGCATGCCACACACACACACACACACACACACACACACACACACACACACACACACACACACACACACACACACACACACACACACACACACACACACACACACACACACACAATGATCACTTCTCTCTGTTGGAGATGTGATAAACACATTTTTGGATGAGATTCTTGTTACCTTTGACTGTCTGTTCTTGGATTATATTACTTATAAATCTTGTATTGCCAGGTACAGCTATTTAAACGTGTGATTACAGGTTTAACTGATAATGTGTGACAAAACAAAAATACAGTATCATATTAATTATACTGAAGGTTTCATGACTCATTCTATCCCGTTGTCAATTTCGTGAAAGCTGTCAGTCGTACTTCAGTTCATTGGATATGTGTGTGACACATTTGATATTTAAGTTTCAGATCAAAAAGTTGTATATTTGAAAAATCCCACATGTGCAGCTAAACAGTCCAAACTTTCATGTCCAAATATTGCTGACTGATCTATATTTGCTTTCTCACTGACGTTTACTGAGTACTTTTTTCTCTCTTTTCAGCAAACTCCAGTCTTCTAGGAGGAGGGGGAGGTGAGTGAACACCTTTTTGTTTTTCTTTTCATCATCTCATCGCTGGTTCCCAAGGTAGTAAAGCAATTAAAGTTGCCCTCATCCCATCTCATTTGGCACATCTGTATTCTTCGGCAGGTCCATTGCATACTTAAGTGTCTAGTTTTCTTTAAGTGTCTGTGTTAAATTTGAGGCCAAAACATTAGAGCGCAGTGCAGCCTCTCCTGTGCCACACGGAGAGATGGTCATTACTTTAGCGGCCTGCCGAAGAACATTATCATCAAAGCAATGGAGGAAATATGAGGCAGCCGACCGTGGTGTGGGAATAATGGGTTGGGAACTGCCCAATCCAACTGTTCTTCTTTTCTCAATTTTGACTTTTACAGTGACATGATTGAAATAATCATTCTTCACCGCAGTAAGATGGGATTGGGCTAAAATGCACCCAGTTAGACGTGGAATGTTAATTTTTCTTCTGAAGGGGAATTTCTTGATGATATGCTGGAATAGTGTGACAATGAAATAAGGTCACTGCTTCAACTCTGTCTGTTTATCCATTTGTGTTGGGTGTCACTTTGAATCTGTCACCGTCCCCTGACCAGTTGCACAGGGTGAGTCCAACCAGGACATTAGACATTATTACATTTCATGTGATCTGTAATCCATCTAA
The DNA here is from genome assembly GCA_023566465.1 of Cottus gobio. NCBI lineage: Eukaryota > Metazoa > Chordata > Actinopteri > Perciformes > Cottidae > Cottus > Cottus gobio. Next base: position 16,472,539 of record CM042225.1, on the reverse strand, counting down.
CATGCCCATATCTATGACATGTTCTTATGTTGTGGGTCTCTATCACAATTACTATTTTAAGAGTTAATCTTAACTTAATGCCACTAATAACACAATAAGACTTCCACTTATTTTTGGACTTTTGGCCCAGATATTCTATGTTGTTATACAGTGCCTGTGTATTCGTCCTATATTTTGAGATTAGAATTAAAATATATATTATGAGACATTATGTCTTACCGTACAGAATTGTATCTGTCAAAATATTTCTCCAAATAAAAGTCCTACTAAAGAAATTGGTTTAATAAAAACCGGCTCATAGGACAAAACGATGCACTTCTTTCCGTTTTATAATTATTGTGATCTGAACACCTGGCATGCAATATAAGTCATCAGATGCGAGGGATGTGGATAAAGCAACACCAATTAGCAGCATAGCTAGCTGCTTGTTGTGCATGGCATCCATCAGAGTGTACACAGCCTGTTGAAAGAGTATTCCCATGTCATAGAGCAGCCTGGTAGCCCTCATCTTGTTGGGTCCACAGTCACGATTGCAAACTTTCCAGCCGTTGCCGCGAAGCATTGTTCCCAATCTGTATTGGCGACATGGAGAGGCCCTCCGTGCACAGCCATCGAAAAATATTCTGTGATTGAGATCAGAGGTCACCAACTCGCGTCTCCATAACTAAGCCAAGGCCCGTAAAGCAGGTACACTGTCCTCCTGATTGGTGTCCGTCTCTGCTGCAGCCGACTTTCAGTATTCGATCGCCACGTACAGAGAAACACAAGAGGCAATTTACTCTGCTCTTATGTTTTCATTATTGCTGTTTGGTGGCAAATCACCTTTTCACACTTTGAGAATCTTGGAACACGCGGCCTGGTTGATTGATCCAGGTCAGTCCTCAACTAGTAATAGGCGTTAAGGTGATTGCCCCGCTTGAACACAGCAGCAGCCAAATGAAGTCGATTTTGTGGCTGACAACATCTTGTGTGTCATTTAATGTCATACTTTGCAAGAAAACATTTCGGTTGATTGTGACCTGCAGCTGTGCTTATTAACTCCAGAGCAATTCTAATTGTAGCTAGTGCCATTTTTTAGAGAGCAAAGCCTCCTTTCATTCTTAATTGACATCCAGCAATGCTATTCCTGCCAAGTTACTAGCACAAGGTACAAGGTCAATTCACTGTACAAAGCTAAGACTCACTTTTTCTTGTGCTAATAATGACCACGACAAGTCTACTTGATTATTTGTGCATTTCTTTGCAGCTTGTTGTTGTTATTTTGGCCATGCTAAAAAAGAGAGGAGGTGATTATAACCAGGGAAAGATCATCATTATCCATCTATCTCGCTGAAAATGTTACTTTTCCTCCAAAAACAAAGCTCTACGCTTTTTTGTCTTTTATCTGCACGAGGCCAAGAGGGGCTTTATCTTCCATTGTCTTTATCACGAGACGGTGGCTGCTAAACCTGCAAAACTGTTCTCTGTGTTCTCACCCTGGCCCTCCCTCCACCCCTATCTGTGGTTTGGCATGTGAAGACCTCCTGCCTTGGTGGCGGTGAGGATAGATGTGAAGTGGAGATGTGCTCTCGTATAGGGCCGGCCTTATCTCCCAGCTGTCTTCTCGGGGCACTGCAGAGGGGCAGCTGCACAACAGGATGATCCATCATGTTGGCCTCACACACCTGAGCCATGTTTAGTTTGTGCAGTTCTGGAGGTGGGCCTCCTGCCAGTATGTGAAGAATGGACCAAGTCTTTACTTTATGGAAGAAAAGTTTAGTTTACCACCAACCACTCTCGTATATACCACACCCTATATGTGTAGATATATTTTTGGAGAAAAGCTTCACCTTTCTGTATATGTTTTATTATTAATTCAAGTGTGATGGTCACAATAAAACAGATGATAATAATAATAATTGGTGATAGTGTTTTTGGCTGAAAAGGGTGGAAATAAGTGAAAATACAGCACTGTGTGAGATTTATTTATTTATTATATTCCTTCCATTAGTTAAGGATATAGAAAAAGTCTAGAGAATATCCTCACGCCCCGATGCTCCATTAAATCCTTAGAAATCACTGATGGGAATTCTCTCCGGGTTGTATGTCTTCAGTATTATGTACACAATGGGGTTAACCAAAATAGCACTGTTATCTGCGTTAGACATGTTGGTCTCTCTGGGATTCCATACATACATAGAGGGAAATAACAATGATCTCTGATAATAGCATGCTAAATGAGGCCTCTGTGAATAGAGGCTAATTATGAATGGTACCAGGTTGCTCATGTGATGTGTGTCACAGCATGGCTGGATGCTGGCACAGTCCCAAGAGAGTAGACCTAATGTAAACATCATGTTGTCTATCTCACTAACCCCCCCACACCACACACGCACACACACGCACACAATTTGTCGCCTTTTCACATACCCACTGACACACACACACACACACACACACACACACACACACACACACACACACACACTGAGCCATGTAATGATACCACGAGGCCCCGTGTAGCCGGAGAGAGGGAGCTCCATTTGCCTTTGATGTCTCCATCCAGCAGGGGAACGGTCTGATTAGCATTCCAACCAGAACCGTTGCCCATTTAGCACCGGGCTTTAACTAGACCACCCAAACAAATCCTTCTTCTCAGGTTCGGCCTTCTCTTTTTGCTCCAGTCAAGCAGCGGGACAGATGCGTGGTTGTTCAGTGTCCTGACTCTGGCTAATTTGGCCACGGGCTTTTAAGCTTGCTGAACTCACCAGCCTTTGTCATTGCTTGCATAACATAGGCTGAAGTGCTGTTTCCCCCCAGCTCTCCTCCCTCACAAGTTTCCTAAACTGTGGTGTGAGTCATGGAAAGTACCCAACACATTCTAATGTATGAGATTAATTATGCTCGCTGTGATTGTGTCTGGCCACGGCGGCGCTCATATGGTTCTTTGCCCTCTGCAACTGAAGATGGCATCGGATGCTGACTCGCACTGACTCAACGAGGCAATGCTAAGTGGCTCTGCTGAGAAAATTATGTGTATACAAATGCCTGTAAATTACTAATGGAATTAACAGAAGGAGCATAATGTCCAAGCTTTGGCCGCTGGGTGAAACGTGAGAACTTCTGCTTTTAGTGCATTTTTCTGACCACAGAAGCAAAACATCAATATTATGGCTTCCAACAATCGGCATTGAGATTTCAGCAGGACAATAACCGCAGTCCAAAAGCGTGCTCCAGCATGCTAAAAAAAAAAAAAAGAAAGAAAAGAAAAGAAAATGTAGCCAGTTTGGGACATGTTAATCCTTTATCAAGATTCCTAAGTGCTTCGCCGTGCTTATCTCTATCTGCATTCGTTATGCGAAGAGCTCTGTTTTCTTTTCCTGTCACCTCCAGGTGAACCATTATCCTCTGTCTGGGTCCTGCCCCAGGCTTGTTTATTGAGCAGATTGGAAGGGACAGGGGCATGGTGTCCTGTGCAGGGGGAGGGGTACAGGGTGAGATATAGGATGGTGTTGTGTGATGGCTTGGGTCAGATGGCCTTATGTCCCCGTCACAACCATATCAGCTCACTGGATGCCCCAGAACACCCCTCTATGATTAATCACTCAAAGATGAAATATTATTCTCATAACTCCTACATTGCACACTATGCCTGACTGATGGTCCTTAGTTCACAGATGGTAGTACCAGCCATTAGCATAACTTATGACAGAGATAAGGTATTTCCCCGTGGAGTAGCCTAAATAATGTAAAATGATAAATTGAATGCAGAGATTCCTCAGTCAGCGTGGTACTCTTGGGATTCACTTATCTCCTCATATTTAGCGGCCAGTTAGTTACACCCTGATCTAGGTCCACCTTGTGTTTGTGCTGTAATGTTCCATGTGCTTTTTAAAGTGTGTTAGACACGGCACTGATATTAATGTGTGTCTCTTCTCCTCTGCGGGACTGTTGGGAAGTATTTCTGAGGTAAACTCCCAGCATGGAGACGTTTGTATCCTCTTTCTCCGTCTGTGGGATTTAAGTATGTGCAGTTTATCTACCTCTCGTTTCGGTAGGCAAGGCTTTACATTTGTACTCTTCGTGCTTCTTCTTCATCGCGCCATCCAAATATGGAAGTGCCCTCTTGCATTGGCTTGAGCCCCTGACATTTAAATGCTAATAAAAAAAACATATTGGAATTGGCCTCACTTTTCATGGGCAGAGAAGTAATTTTGGAAATTGCATTGCCGTATTAAAATTATAAAACAACTTTACGCTCTACAGATCCCAAGTGTAATGCACTTCTAAGTTATGTATTGACACTGCACTGTGTGCTAACACTCAAGTGTTGCCTTTATTAAATTGACTGTACACTGACTGTATAATATGCCAGAAAAACTCAGTAACTCCCATCTATGTATTGTTTGTATCAACAAAGTCTATTCTATGTTTTATTAAATCAGTTTATTATTTGTCTCCTTGTTAGCAGTTGGTGAGCTACATATGACTATATACAGTTATGTCAAGTATACACTGACATCTCAGTGGCAACATCATCGTCATTATATTGAACAATGATCATGCTCTATGAGATGTACTGTGCCCCCATGCTGTCAGATCATTTCACCCAATTATTACAGATATGACGTAACTTAGAGGGCACTCCACTAAAATGATCAGGACAAGGTCATCGTGTGGACTGCAGTCTGCGGAACCCAAAAAGTAATGGAAATTGCATTTCAGCGTGATAGCTCCCTCTAATGCCATCTCTGTCTCCCCCCCTCGCCACCGCTGAGAACAGACCACGAAACACCCCCTCCTCCTTGTCCAATCAGCAATGATGGATGGACTAATTGATGCAGAATGATTGGGCCATTCATTTGAGCCTACAACAGTGGGTTCCATATTTAGGATTAGCATTGCATTATAATGGTAAGGGAAGAGGAAATGGTTATGGAGTCAAGGAAAACTAAAGGGAAAGAAATGATGAAACAAAAGAAGGGAGAGAAAAAGACAGACATTACGAGCGACGGTAACAGGACTGGCCAGCTGTGTAATGTTAAGCTTACGAGACATAAAGTGTTCCTAGGCATTTATGGAGAGGTGTGTGTGTCTGCGAATAAGAGAAGGCGAGGGGGGCATATAGCTGCCACGTGACCTGCTATCCCTCTCTTAGCCTATGAATCATTCATCTCTGTCCCCACGTATAAATCAAGCTGCCGGCCGTCGCCTGCGGCAGTCATGTCATTACCTAGTTGACGGCATCACTTGATCTCTGGCACTGCAGTGCGGGTGAGGAAAAGGGCCCAACTTTAAACGGCACGTATCAGCATATCAAACTGTACAGAGCTCTCTGTGTCTAGCTGTGGTGTAGCGAGCTTTGTTGATCTGACCGGGACCATTCAGCGCTGCACAGCACTGCACTGCTTGTTGTTGGTTTTACTTGACAGCTGAGTGTTCCTCATGTGCAAAACAGATTTATTTTGTGACGATGCATATTTCGAGTGTGTTCGATTTTTGAAAATTGATTACAATTGATTACACGGTCTTTGTTTCCAGGATGACTGTACTTTTTTCTTCTTATTCCTCAGCCTTACAGAGTATTAAACAATGCAGTTTTCAGCCTGTCTTGGCTTATAGTCGAGAGGCTCAGAGGAATATAGGGTTTTATCTTTGTGATTGAGAATTGCACCAGGGATTCTCAGTAACCTACCTTCCTATTTTCAATAGGATTTTCACACTGGCAGAGTCCCACTGCCTTCTGCCACTGAGGGGTCATTTGAGGTGGAGGACTTCACTCCTCTCGGATCTCTCCTATCTTTTATTGAACCAAAGGACTGAAAAAGTTTGGGGCCTTATCAGTTTGAAATGCTAGTTCTTGCCAGCTGCAGCTCTCAACCTCGGGGCAGTAGCCAAGCCTCGAGGCAGCAGAGGATAGGGAGTCTCATTTTGAACTGAAGCAGCGTTTGAAATGATCATAAAACTATTGTATAAGCAATTCTCATTGTTTCAAAAAACATATGTACAGTTTTGCATGCATTTTTTTCTCTCCTTTTTGCATATGTGTTTTTGCGTTTGCGAGGAAGCAACACAAGGATATAATAAGCCATCTTGAATCATTTAGTTAAAAATAAATACATGCAATATTGTTGTCGGGTCCTCCCCTCAGGGTTGCTGCTGTAAACATATTGCAGTTGCTGGTTTTCCTTTTGTGTTTGACCTCTGCAGCCTTGCTCAGAGGAAACGGAGGTGGCCTTTGACTTCAGTCCCACACTGTAGTGTACCACTTATCATATGTATATTTCAGCATAATTCACATGCGTTGTTACAACAAAGACTCTGCACCCCAGTTTAAGGAGCCACCTTATTCTGTCTCCCCTCATTGTACATAAAGTGAGAATACCACCACGGGGTTCAAGAAGGGGGCGAGGAAGTGTCAATTTAGTTCTCTTCCACGCTGCATCACACATGACCCCCCCACCAAACCTTCCTCTGTGCACCAGCATTTCTGGGTCAGTTGTTGAGATTTTAGACAACTCAAAGCATTACCAACCTCAATGTCAGAGCGCATTTGTGTCCTGCTCAGGCTTTGTTGTGGCTGTTTTGGGGTTAGATCCTGCACTCAGCCTGCCAATGTTCTTTTGCATGCATGTGTCTGTGTGTATTGTGTGTGCGTGTCTGCGTGACTGGACGTGTGCGTGCTTGAACGTGACTGCACAATTTGCTCGCGTGTTGGCATGTCCGTGTGTCTGTCTGAATTTGAGTGTGTTGGAGTGAGATTCTTCTTCTGGGATAACTGGATGCTGAGCTGTCTTGTCAGTTGACTCAGTGGTCAGTTTTGGTCGGGTTGCCCCCAGCGATGCAGGATGGATTGATGGGATCTGACAGACGGGGACAGTTCTTAGCAGGGCACTACCCCATCCCAAAGTCTCACCAATCACGGCAAGGCTACTACAAGGACATCACAAGAGGCTCAGAGAGCTTAGCCACATGCTCACAAATGATTCAGAGACGGTTGACGCGCCAATATACCAATCATATAAAACCCTGTTATTTTCAAAACGCTTGCAAGAATTTCTCCAGCGAGCAATTGGAGCAAAGTATATATTAGGAAGACAGGACTCTTCCAAGAACAGACAGGTGGGACAAAAGGTGGCCCGCAATGGAGAAATACACATTCCAACATTTAACAATCAGTTTATTTTTTTTTTCATTTTAGAGTACGAAGGCACAGTGAAGTAGGAAATAGCTTAATATGAAATAGTTTATGGTTGTAGTTCTGTATCAAAACTAATTTTTCAGTTTGCTTTGTTTTGATTTTTTTTCTAAATTAATTCCTTCACTTATGTGTTTTATGTGCTTCCATGCCATCTAGTCTCTGTATTTAACATGAGTGAAGGTAATTGAGGAACCAGAGGAGATCAGTGAAAGAAATTAGTAGAGCCATTAAATCAATAAGCCCCCAGCCCAGGCCGAATAACCACGTCTTAACAGCCCTTCAGTTTGGACAAACTAATAGTTTCACTCTCATTTTAATTTATATGCACACTATATGCAGGACATATGGACACAAGTGTGCATGAGTTGAGCCTGGGTAGGGGTTAGTTCAGCACAGCACATGATGGTTCTCCTTTTGTGTCCAGCTGCAGTTTGTACATGTATGAGACCAGAACACAATGGGAGGCAGCTCCACTGACTACTGACACCAAATGGGTGTGTTGGCACATGTTTTGTTTAATCTCAGCAGTTATGAAATGACTCCATTTTGAGAGTTAAATGTACTATGTGCCATTCTGGTATGTTAACTGTAGCTGGCTAATGGACCTTTACTTCGTGCTTGCCTCACACAGCCGAGGACCACGTGCACGCTCAGGGCTTAAACAGCACATGCCGTAATATCAATAACCACTACGCATCACAAAAGCTCTCAAGTACCTAATGTTTACGTGACATTGGGAATGTGTATAGATATGAGGCTTGAGTAAGTGACAGTTCACAGATAATAACAAGTCTTTGAACGAGCTGTGGGCATAGAGGCAGGATAACATTCACGTGAGCATCTCTAAAGACCTGGTTTGTAGCCGATTAGTGGCCTTTTTTTATACTTTCAGTGCAGACTGACCTGCTACGGTGGCCTTTTTGCCAACTAGTAACAAACTGTCAAGCTTTCTGCATCTCTCATGGGGCAGCCTAGTTAGCTGCGTCTGACAGGCCGCTCGCCTACAAGTGAGGTTTCTGCCCAGGGAGGGCCGAGCGAGCTCCAGAGGAAAGCTGTCATCTTTTTGTCAGACCACAGGGAAGAGGAGGAGTTTGTCTCTTCCTCTGTCTCTCTCTCACCAACTATTTATCTTTCTCTCTGTGTCAGCCGGTTCCCCTGGTGAAGATCTTCACTTTCCCACTGCCAGTGTTATGCTACTCTCAGCCTGGCTGTGCAGAATAAACAGGCGGGTGAAACGCCAAGTGTCCCCTAGGTGCTGGGCTCGCCGTTGCGTTAACTGTTGCCTCTTGAGGGCCACAGCAGCCATCCCAGTATGCGAGCTTGGAGTGACACCGAGACAGCCAGCTGGACTGAAGTGAAAGACGCTCCATGTCTCCTTCCTTAGGGAGAGATGAGCATTTATACCGCAGGGATGATGCCCACCACTCCACCTAATCCTCTTTTCTCAGACACTTCATTATCACCCTCACGCTGCCGACACAGTATGTGTGTGCAGACAGATCTCTGAGGATAGCCACAGAAGCTCGTGTAAAGGTAGAGAGAGAGAGAGAGAGAGAGGAAGGAGTATAGAGGAAGAGGGAAAAAAGTGAGGTGAAAAATGAGGGAAGTGGTATGAAGAATGACAGAGGGATACACAAAGTAAAAAGTGTTGTGGAGGTGGAGAACAGATGTCAGACGTAGTGGGCGGTAGTGAGAGGAAAACAGCTCTCATTTCCTTTGCATAATCATGCTTTTTTCGCCACACAAGCAATTAGCAGGCATAACTGCAAAGGAGTCAGGGGGAAACCGGTCCTTTCTCCATCAAACACCACACTTTACATATGAGATGTATATTTGAGTAGCTTAGTTAAATAGTGTCAAAACATTGCCACTAAACATGCCATCTATGTGTATGATTCTGTGTATTTGAGAGGTTAGCTTTTGGTACCCACAAACCATTTCATATTTGTATATGCGTTCCTTTCTGTGTCGGGCATGTGCAGAGGTGTGCAGAAGATTAATTTCTGAGTGGGAGGGTGCAGCAAAGATATTTGAGCCCACTGAAACATGTTGGCTCTCTACTGTGAGACTCACATTAGCACATGCCATACTTGATGGAGGAGCATACTTAGCAGTAATAATGGGCATTATAGGGGGTGGTATCAAGACGTTATTTTCAGAAAGCTCTAATTAAGCTTTTTGCTGTGGCTCCAGCGCAGCACTGACTGTCCAGAGTCATCGGGAATGCTTTCTAAGCCTCAGATAAACGCGCCGCTTGCCAATCGGTTTGTTCTGGGCCTCCCATGTGCAGGAAAAATAAACAAGTTCATCAAACAGTGTGAGACGGAGCTCCTCTCCACTGACTCTAGTCCTGGCCCTGATGAAACCACTATAAGCTCAGTACCATTGGGAGCCATTGTGTTTACAGTCGGTGGGTGGATGGACTGCAGCTCACTAGGGGAGATTAGACCTTTGAGACCAGCTGGGAAATTCCCACCACCAGCCAGCTCCACCTGTGAAATTGCAAACAAGACCCTGTCGCTTCCCCTACACCTCCACGGCCGATCAACACCACACTGACACATTCCCAAGCCTCGTCAGGCATCTGCGTATCGGGGGTTGCTCAAACACAATAGATAGCTTGTATACATGTGGCAGTGTGACTATGCTGGTGGTAGAGGCACGACGAGGCACACACAGCTGTAGTGCTGATGTGTGATTGTATCTAAAGTTTGTGTGTTTGACCCCCCAAAAGGGTCACAATATGGGAGTGGTGATGCAGAGGAGGGCAGTTGACCTTTTCTTTTGCCATTTCTCCAGCAACTTTACCGCCTCCTGATGAGATTGTATGAAATGTTGTATTTGTGTCACTGGCAATGCCCCAAAGATTAGACACACGTGCTATTTTGGACAGTTGCTGTTTTTCCAACACAATGTTTGGTGCGCGCCATGAAAAAGTGAGCTTGAAGGAAATACTGCAGGACCCAGTGTGAATGTGAGCCTCAGCTGACAGCCCCTGGAACGTGTCTCTCCCCCTCGGTGGGCAGCGCAGGAAACCTCACCATGCGTGACAAACAGAATGCCAAAACACGGATTGGGCCAAATGAGCTGTGAACGCAAACAAAGTAGCGAATTTGTTCCGTGGCGTTTTGGGGTGGACATGTGTCCCCTCAGCATGTTAAATACTGCACGCAGGCTCACTGACAGACAGGCAGACAGTGAAACAGGAAGAATAATCAAGGATGATGAAAGGAAAGTCGGACAGACGGAAGGTAAAGAGAGCAAAACAACGTGGTAATGAACGATGCCAGCCCACGGATGTGTATGGTAATCTTTGTAGTGCTTTGTGTGGGTACGCTATTTGTCTGCAGCCCACCTGAGATTTGTCATGCCTTATGGTAGATTTTTGAAGCGTTCGCTCTGCCAGTAGAATGGTTGTTCTGTTTCCCCCTGAGAATCTGCCTTTTCTGTTTATAACTTCATTTTAACTCATCAGTGTCTAACTTATCCTTGGGTGTCTCTGTTTCTTTGTGCTCTCCGTATTGTTCCTGGGCCAGGCTGGATGCCCACATTGTCTCTGCAATCCTGACTCTGGCGCAGCTGTTAAATGCTTTATTTACTGAGCCTTGATGAGCCGAGTGTTTAGGCATATCTGTCTGAGGACATCAGCATGCCTCTCTCTCTGTATGTGTGTGCTTGCTTTAAGAGCTGATCAGTCATTTGGCATCCGTCCCCCAACACCTAAATGGACTCTTAGAGAAACTCAGGAACGTCATAAACAGCAGCAGCCGATGGCAGGGCTGGTCTGAAAGGAAAAAGAAATCCTAATAATACCAACTAAGTTGAATCGTTCCACTGGGCTATTCTACAAATGGATTTTAAAATTTTTAAGAGCGTTGCTGTTTAGCCAGGAGCTTCCCATTTTGTAGGGCTGGACTTGTGTGTGTGTGTGTGTGTGTGTGTGTGTGTGTGTGTGTGTGTGTGTGTGTGTGTGTGTGTGTGTGTGTGTGTGTGTGTGTGTGTGTGTGTGTGTGTGTGTGTGTGTGTGTGTGTGTGTGTGTGTGTGTGTGTGTGTGTGTGTGTGTGTGTGTGTGTGTGTGTGTGTGTGTGTGTGTGTGTGTGTGTGTGTGTGTGGCTCAGTGGTTAGCAAGTCGGTCTTTCAATCAGAAGGTCGGTGGTTCGAGCCCCGGCTCCGGCAGTCTGCGTCGTTGTGTCCTTGAGCAAGACACTTAACCATAATTGCTCACCGTAGCTGTGTCTACGGTCTACTGTATATCATGTAAGTCGCTTTGGATAAAAGCGTCAGCTAAATGTAATGTAATGTAATGTTGCATTGTTTTACTCCCTCACTTCCACCATATGAGAAAGAGGCAGACCAGTTAAGGAATCAAAAGGGCCAAACTGCATGGAAAATGAATCTGTGCTGGGTGGCTTGTTAATTCTCCGGCGTGCCTCCTGAGGTGAATCACTCTTGATGCGGATGCTGCCTTTGATCATTCACAAAGCATGTCACAGCAAGGTCTGCACTGGCACCCAACAGATGGTCATTAAATCATGCGTTTTATTTTACTGCCGTTTTTTACATTCCTGCGAGATCTGTGTGCTTTTATTGCTGCCATTTAGGACAGCTACCGTGCTGATTAGAAACATGCAGAGGCTTTTTGTGAGCATGCCGACCCTCCCATCCTGCAGGAGGAGCTGGGACGGTCTGCCTCCGAGAGGGCATAAAAGGCGGCCCCAATGGGAGTGTCGCTCTCTCTGACATGCTCTCTCTCACTCGGCAGGGCCTGCGGCACAAGACACATCCTGAGTTGCTTGATGAAATGGTCTGGGCCTAAAATAAAGAGGTTTTGTGTTGAAGATTGAAGTGTGGCCTCCCTTTTTGTTGCCAGCCTTGAGCCAGGTGGTAACAAAATACATGACGGGAAAACATTGCATAATTCTATCTCAACACTTGAATCTCAACAAGCTTTCTTTTACTCTGTGTTGGACAGGATTAGCCTGTGAATTTTGATTGATCACCAGAGGTGCTCCAACTACTTTAGTAAGAGTTCTGACATTATTTTTTTCTTCAGCATGGGTAGCGATGTGTTTAAGTTATACACTGCATTAAGTAGTGAGCAGTGTAGTGTGGTCCCCTCTGAGGAGCGCCCCATTTCCAATCCCATCGAACCCTACAGAACCTAGTTCATCATCTGGGCAATAATGGCAGATTTCTCTCCTCCAGTCAACTGTGCTCCTAAAGCTTGTTAATCTTAGTGTCACTCAGCTTCATGGAGACAGAAATGCCTAATTACCTTTGCATGAGTGGCTACTGAGCAGAATAGGAAATCCACCTTAATGATATATCTGGTAAGCATTTAAATCACTGACCTCCACCGGCTACCTCAGCAAGGCAAGAAACAAATGATCACATCTCCTCAAGTCGATTATGGTTTGGGTCTTTAGGTGTGGAAGTGGAAAGCTGGAGAGTGTGACAACGACATTTATAGGAGATAATGAGAAACATGTTGATACAGAAGGTGTAACAATTTGTGTACTATCAGCAAACTGAGCCAGTGGGTTTGAGGATTTTATAGCCTCAAACTTCCAATTGGTTTCTTCAACATGGCTGTTTATCTCAGCAAATATCCATGGCTTGTTTTCATCTGTTCCTGAGGTTGACTGCAAAGCAGAACTCGGACGTCTACTCACTTTTAAGCTGTTTAAAATATTTTGCATGGCTGTTTGTATGCACAGTTTCTAACCATCTGTTTATATTCTTCTCATCCAAAGGCAGCTATATGCGCGTGTCCCTCCTTCAACCAGTGCCGGTTTGAATATGCACACATTTGCATCAAATGTAAATTTGTATTGCAGTTCAAACATGCTGCAAATTAAATGTTTTGAAGCAAACACCCACACAAAGTCCTACATGAAATCGTTTTGTTGTTGTTTTGTAGCGAGTGTTGAGCTGCCACATATACTCTTTGCTGCTCCTTTCATATTAACGGGCTAGATGAGGGACAAAGGCGGTGTATTATATTGGCATGGGGGCCAAAGTTTCCGACATGGCAATTTGCTGTCTTTTCTTTTGGGTGAGTGGTGACAATAGGCTGCTGTAGGCTCAAGCGGGTCCCCGTGTACCGCAGTGTGAAAGCGGCTTGGCTTTTTGCCTTTGGGGTCAATGCTCGGATCTCAAACACCACGACTGATGAGCACTAATCTGGCCTCCTCGGCAAACACAAGCCTTTCTCTGTAACCTTCAAGCCGTGAAACACAATTTACAGAGGTGGCGGGGGGTCGAAGGGACCATGGTGTCAAGCGTACGGGGGAAGGGTCTCGCAGTGTACACAACACAAAGTCAGAGCATTTACATGCACTATTGCAATCAGATGATTCCCTGCTTTCAATGATGACCGGATTTAACAAAATGTCAACGTGGATGACATATTGGATATACCATGAATAGATTATTGTTGCAGAAACTCGCTTATTTGGCCATACATTCTTTCACATTTGAATGATCACCACGCTGCGGTGTTGGAGTTACTTTGTTGACGCATTGTTTGTTTAGCAATACACATTCAGTAATTATCTGTAATTTGCTGATACGGAGACTAAAATAGAATTGTAACAGGGAAACATGTAGACTCTCCATGTAGTCCAAAATACCAGTACTGCATTGAATACCAATTTGTAAATCTGATGTTATGTTGTTTGTCCAGTTGTTTTAAACTGCCATGAAGATGTTTCTAGTATCTCAATTATGATGTTGTAGCTTGTGTTGATACTGCATTTCATTACTGCATTTCACTAGATTATATTGTAAGACATTTCTAATATTTAACAGTAAAATGCAGTTCCATATAGCCCCATTGCGCCATAAGTTTACCAAAGGCTGTATTAATTGCAGGTCTTTTTGTGAAGATAATATTCCCATTTTGTTTTACCCATGTCATAACAAATGCATACATAATCAGAAAGAGATGAACCAAATAGTGTCACTTTAAATATGAATAATGCGTCTAAACACTGTGCAGATGAAACTCCATTTTTTTCTTTCTTTTTTTACAATTTATCTGTTAATTAGATTCATAGATATGCACTTCAAAAACACGTTTCATTTATATGCAACCGATTACGTGTTTGGAGAAGCACTAATTAAAGATAAAACATTTTCATGTTCCAGGTTTTACAACTGTGGCGCCAGCAGATAATCTACAACGTGTCTGTTTTGTCTTTTTCACACTCACCATTTTGGTGGGGGATTTGTGTTAACTTCTTATTTGATATTCATGGAAAAGCCTGCACCTGCGTATATCTTTTAGGAGCTGCACTCCCCTCATGCAGCTAATACTGAAGTTGATTAAAGAATTTAAATGGTCCATTTAACCCCTAACGCAGGCGAGGCCTACGCGTGTGATAGTACTATTACTTTGCAGTAATTCCTGCAGGCAGCAGATCGAATTGATCCCCTCTCAGCCATCAGGAAGTTTTAGTGCTGCTATGTGTGTGCTCAAAGCCCAGTTTAATAAAGCCAGCCGGTCACGAGCCGTTAAAGCAGAGGAGAACAATAAATAAACAGCCCTGCTCTGTCCTGCTCTACTCCTTCCTTCTCCACCACACCTCCGTCCAACTCCATGCAGAGAGTCGAGCATCTCGTCGTGACTCGCTCACAGGCAGGCACCGAACCCTCATTTCAGATAACACAGCAGGGCGCTCACCCTTTAAGGGAGCTTGATTGTCTGCCTTGTGAAACAGATTCACACACTATCGTAATAAAAGAAAAATGTTTGCATCTGAAATGGCATGTTGGCATTGATATGCATAAGCATGCTTGGTGGAAGGAATGTTTTATGAGACCGCCGCCCCAACACAGGCCATTGGCGAGGCAGATTGATGTTGAGGGGCCTGGCCGATTGAGATAGAGTTTATCTGCTGCAGCCCGGGATATGAAATCTAATCACATGAGTGCCAGGTGAGGAAGTGCAGCCACAGATGAGCCACTAACGCACACCATCACACTTGTATTCAACAAATGGCGAGGAATTCCTCTCCGCAGGGTTGAGACAGGCGATAAGACAGCCGCAGACAAGAACGCTCTCGCTCCACAGATCTGTCTTTCAGGGAGCGCAATGAGAAATGGAATGAAGAGAAAGCATAAGAGAGAGGACTGAGAGAAGGTTAGCTATTGGAAATGTGAAAGAATTATCTGAAAAAAAGAGCTCAACGGCCTAAAAATAATTAATCTTCTTGACCTATTTTTTGCATCCTCTGTGATTGGAATTGTGACCTGATGATCTGGTTTCCTCGGCCCGTGGTCAGTGAGTGGCTCCCATAACCACCACACTGTGTAAGATAAGTGAGAGTTGCGGAACATTTTTCTTTGTTGTATAATGTATTTTTATTTTACATGGTGCATCATCGCAGCACACACAAAGCCCCCTATACATATGCGTTAACCCCTGGTTCACCCACAGCTCTGCAGCTAGCCGGGCTTTAGGCCTGTGCTCTTCATGAGGGTTTAGTTCTCTTCAGTTTCTCAAGTACTAGTCGAGCCTACTTATATTATTTGAACCAAACAATGAGAAATATCAAAGTTTTCCCATCTTCTGCATGCTGTGCTTCATTCTTATTTTAAATCCACGTCTTAACTTAGCTAATTTTGTGAGGTAAAGCCCATAGTTTTGCATATGGCACAAACCCAGTTGCCAGAATAACAAAATAAACGTTGGCATTGTACATTTCTGCAAACCACAGGATACCTTTGAATGTCAACTTTTCTCAATATGTTTCATACCAGCTTTGTATTACGCTTGCAGAAATGCACACTGACACATGGTTTATGTTGTGAAACGAACAAAACTATTTTGTCAACCTTAACATTTAATGTAATGTAACAACCTTAACAAAATCACTTTTGTAAATCAGCTTTTTATTTACAGTATCGGGTCAACGTTTGACCCATCCACCACCCCTCCCTTCAGCCCATAGCAGACTGACCTTACTCCTTATTATACCACACAACTATTAAAAATGGTCGCTCGATATGCTAACCCACTTGCTCTGCGGTCACTAACCGAATGTAAAAGCATTGATATTGAACGTGTCCGTGGTTTGCAGAAACATACAATGCCAACATTGCTTTCTTGGTGACTGAGCTGAGGAGTTCATACTTTTTTGATGTCGGGTGATGGATGACTGACCAGATAGACTAGATACTGTATATTAATGCATGGACATGAGCTCCTGCAGGTAATTCCTTAGTTGATGATCTTTTAAGGCAGAAATCTGCAGCAGCGCCACAACATGCAGATACACATTCATTTTTAGTTTGGCTTTGGTTTTTACCTTCCAAGTTCGAGATGGAGGACTGCTGTCCTGGTTGCTGTTGTAATTTCCAACGTTGACCTGTGCAGGATGTGAAGAGCGCCACATGCTTTCTCTACACATGCATCTGCCAGCTGCTCCAGCTTCACCAGGAGGGCGTATTGTGTACACAACATCCCCTCAAGAACCCAGCGCTCTGCACAGGAGCCCTGACCAACCAATAGGAGACACAGTGCAGTGCCAAGGACATGATTCCTTGCTGGCTCTCCATTCACAGATGCTATACAACTGTGTTTGACAGACCACCGAGCCAAGCCAGAGGCCCCAAACACCAAGTTTTGACCCGTGTTTCTGGAGTCCCCTCTCAAACGTTAGTGTGTCCTGAAACATTGTTGTTTTTGAGCGTACCAGTTTATTTCCACATACTGCAGGCCTTCCTTTTGTGAGCCCTGGCGGGGAAATAAAGCATTGGGAACCTTGTGATGGTGAAAACATTTTGTAGCTCAAAATGTGCAACTTGTGTGCTGTTGCTCATTGATGGTTTAACAGTTTATTTGGGGATTACTTGACACAGCGCAGTCTGTGTTCTATCAATCAATGTTGTATTGAATGGTCCGTAGCTCCATAGCCTTCATAGTTTCAAGTATGTGAATACGTGGATGGAATTTAGGTGTTGCTTTCAATGTACAAACACAGAAATGGACATACAGCTAAAGACTAGGACAACAAAGATGGACAAGGTAAACAAATAGTTGACAATGGACAGATATAAATACATATTTCAAAAAAGTATTTCTGTATATAAAAATCCCAACACAAGGAAGTTTGTAAATGGTAGTAAAAAGGTGCAAAGGATGCTGGATTGAATGTGGGATGGCAAACATTGCTTTATGAACACAAGGTAGATTGGGTATGGCCGTGTAAACAGTATAATTGTGTGCTTATATTTACATTTTAAAATCTGTACTTTGAACTATTCATATCATTTAGAGTAATCTTTGGTCGTTAACATATTCTTACTGAAGATGTTGTAATGATGTAATAGGCTGTTTGCGTTTTTGTTGTGGGCAGCCTCTCGTTAAGCATCACTATTGTATCCCCGATCGCAAAAAAACCCAACACATTCTCATCCATTGATAAAGTATATCACTGTCAAATTGCCCTCCAGAATTTGATTGTCACAAGGCATCAGCCCATTATTCTGAATTGTAAATGTGGCTGGAGATTATAATATTGCAAATAACACGATACACAGTTGAACAGAATCTCGTAATGTATTGGACACACATTGTCTGCTATCTTGTAAAACATCATGCTTATTTTAATATTACAACACCAATATGTACAGAGGCACATGAAAAGCTCAGGAGTAGCCATTATTGGACATACTTCATTCAATAAGTGAATTTTGTACTGAGGTTACTCTTTCTGTATAACACGTTCTTAATCTGATCCTATGAATATTATAGTAGGACTATTCATACAGCAAGGCTATTAAAATGCTGGAAAGCACTTATGGAACTGGGAGAAAAAATGAATAGCCAAGGACAGTGGCTTTAAAAATCCTCACTTTTTTCTGTTGTTGAATAGCTGGCTGCAGATATCTTATCTAACAAAATCAGACTACTCAGTTTTTAAGATGCATCTCGAAGGAATTCTTTTCAGTTTTGTGTTAAAGCTAAAATGGGAATTAGGGATGCTAATGTAAAAAAAAATATAATAATCTGACAGAGTCGGCCCTCGTTAACCAATCCTGAACCAATAAACGATGATAGCTTTTTCATGCTCTGTGTCATACTCTTCCACTTCCTCCCTTTCTGTTCAGCAGAGTGTTTTGGACACACTTGTAAATATCTTGCGCCAAAAAGATATATTATACTGTACATTTGTCAGAACATGATGATGGGCGACTGTGGCTCAGTGGTTAACAAGTCTGTCTTTCAAACAGAGGATCAGTGGTTCGATCCCCGGCTCCACAACGTCGTTGTGTCCTTGAGCAAGCCACTTAACCCTAATTGCTCACCGTTGCTGTGTCTACGGTCTACTGTATAGCATGTGAGTCGCTTTGGATAAAAGCGTCAGCTAAATGTAATGTAATGTAATGATGAGCTAATATACCGCATAGCATTTCATACTGATGTAACAATCCCACTCGCCCTATGTTACTGTATCTAGAGTGCACAGAGTGAGTGAGTGTTGGAGGTCGTGAGAGTGATGATGGCCTCTTCACCTGGTCAGAGACGAAGCCATCAGACGTCTCCAGTGAAGGGCTGCTGGACACGTCTCTATCTCGTCTGCCTGTCCAGCATTCCTGCCCTTCACCACCCGGCCACACATCCTCCGGGCAGCCGCTGAACTGACGACCCCCGAGCTCGGCTGCGATGCCATCCATTTGCCAACAGGGAGATTGTTTTTCAGCCCTTGAAATTTTAGCCTGGAAGATCAATGTTGCAGCTGGCCTAAAAGATCCTGGTTCAGGGCACAGAGGGACAGAAGGGGGTGGGGTCAGGGTCTTCTCCCTGTGGTGTGTTTAGGGTAAGATAGGACACTCTGGCATCACTCTTTTGCCTGACAGCAGGTTTATTCTTTAACCAGGGCTTGATAAGGCTGCTTGATATTTTTAGATCCTCCCAGCTGTTGGCTACAATGTGGATGTTTTGACCAGTAATGTAAAGATTGTTTTTACTGTTAGGCTGGATAATTCACAACCACTGTGGCTTTACCTCCCCTTCTCATTAACTCATCTTTGTCAGAGGAGATGAAATTGGAGAATCTCTTTTCACAAGGCCATCTTACATGGCCACCCCACACCCATCCCCCACATGAGCTCTTATACACACAAACACAGACACTCCCACAC
Organism: Cottus gobio; assembly: GCA_023566465.1. Lineage (NCBI taxonomy): Eukaryota > Metazoa > Chordata > Actinopteri > Perciformes > Cottidae > Cottus > Cottus gobio. Next base: position 16,453,208 of record CM042225.1, on the reverse strand, counting down.
ACTTTTTTCTGCCTTTATAAAACGGGAATAAAGCAGAGCGATTTCATGCTTTCAGCTTAGTAATGGCATTATGAAAAATACCATTACCCTGGAAAGGACACTTCACTGTGTGGAAGCAGGTCAAGTGCTCATTTTAAAAGGGGGCTTCTGTGGAGTTGTACAAAAAAAACACAAACAGCCATGTCTACCTTACTCTCGGCTTTAAGAGCCATTTAGGACGGAGACATTTCAGTTGGAATGATGGTGAGCAAAGGTTTCTCGTAAATAATTGTCACTGTTGGTTTTGTTTCAGATGCCCACTAGACTGAAACATCTAAAGCTCCCATACAATATTTCCTTTTCTCCTTTCATGCTCTCCCCCTCTCTCAGTCTCCCACACTCAGAGTGTAAAGGTGCTGGTGAGGTTTTGGTGAATATTATAATGGAAGCTCTTTGTTTGCTCAGGTGCAGGTCCTTTACAATGGATGGATAATGGAGGAACACTTTAGCAACAGATGCTTCCTCTTCATCTCACTCCTCAGTGTGACCCTCTTAGGAAGCAAAGAGAGGGAAACGGAGCACAAGATCACTATAACCAGCTCGGCTGTCCTCAATCCTTTTGCACTAATATTAGCTGTTTACGTCTAGTCTGATATTTTTGTTAATATTTCTGAAGCAGCAGAGGACCAAATGGTATAACAGTGCCTGTTGCTCATGTTGCCCGTACTGATTTGCATAAATCAATCACCCTTTGTTTGTCACAGTTAATGAAAGGTATCCCCACAGCTCGATGAATGTTCAATAACATAAGCATGAAAATAAACAACCATAGACCTGGGCAGCAGCAAATTGAGGCATATTTTTAGGTTGCTGCATGGCACACTTTCCCAGGAGTGTTTTAGTTATGGGTCACCTTGAAGATAGAAGAGAGGATGGAGGGCAATCAATAGCTAAACCAATAAGGAAGCAAGAGGCTAAGGTTAAGAGGGTAATCCGTGATGGTAAAGCAGGAAATCTATAAAATAAATTATTTTTTTTACCCCTCTCCTGCAGGGTTGAAGCTATTTATCGGAACACAATTTAGCACACACACACTAGGCTACGCCAAAGTGAAAAAGAAATGGACAGAAACTATGCAATTCAACTTGAACACATTGCAATAAATGGCAATTTGCAGGAAGCAATACAAAAAGACATTACACCATGTCTTTCTAAATCCTAAAGTTTTAACGATAACAATGAATCAAATGACGATGTAATAACAATGTGACCGTGTGAAAAAGGTTGCTCGTAGTGTTGAACCTACAGAGCATCATCACCTGACTCGGCAGCTCCACTCGGCCTCCCTGAGCTCCATAACGAGTTCCAGCTTATTGTTTTGCTGTTGGGCTCGTAACTTCACCATTTTTGGTTTACTCCCATCGCTCTCGTCGTGTCGTTTACAGCAGGCTGCCGTTTTCAGAGACGGACACAGTTAGCGACTAGCTGGTGAACATAGTGGCACATTTCCTTCAAGTGTCGGTGGAGACCAAAAACAGAGCTGAAAGAGAGGTTTACATTCATCAGGTGGCCAGAGACACGACTCCAAAGGACTGATCATGTTGCTCCTTAACGGCTGGATGTGTGATAAAGCGGTTTGTTTACAAGGTTGTAACATTTGCTAAGCCCATGTCTATAATGAATTATAAACATACCCATAATGCATTATAATCTGTTTTAAAGCATTTACACGGTCAGTATTAGAATACTTCATAATTACTGGTCACTCACTGGCCATTCTTTTTCACAAGGATCATAGTGTATTGTAAGTATTATATTATCTTTGATAAAGCATTATACTCACTATTACAATGCAATCATGTGATTATAGTGTATCATAATTCTCAATGTGTTAAGTATTATGATACATTACAAATCATTATATATTACGAGAGCACCCCTCTGCTGCTGGCCTACGAACAGCCCTACAAATCCATTGGAGGTAAGCGCCTTGCTCAGAGGTAACCCGATAGTGTAATTGTTGACAGAGGGCCAACCATTACTCGTGAATGTCGCCATATTTTCCAGTCGGGGTGTGGATTGGTGACCTCCCAGACACAATGCTGCTCCTCTAACCTTGAGACTGAATGTGCTTTGAAGCCCTTACGAGTACCATCTTTTATGAGCTCACTATTTATGCCAGAGAACAAGTTTTACTGACAAATCAGCAGCACCCGTTTAGCTAAGTGATGATGTGAGTGTAAAAACAATAGAAAGAAAGAAGACACCTTACTTTTGGGCATTTAGGACCATTTTTTGCGTGTTTTATTTTAAGTATGCATGTTGTTATGCTGAGCTTTTAATTGAGCAGCCGGGATGAGACAGTAATGGTTTTTTTTCAGCAGCGTACGTTAAGTGTCTCAGCATTGGAAGTCTGACCTGTCAGTGAAAGCAACAGGCCAATATTTCCCTCAGTAAATAATTAACACCACCATTCTCCCTTTCGCTGTGCTTGATGCATATTGATACTGGCAATTTGTTCCCTCATCTAAGCACTCAGGTTTCTTCTGTTCGAGCAGCACATGGCATACTCGGTGCATAACGGCCCCAGCAACAGCTTGTTAGAGAAGCTACAGAATCCGATGTTCCCTTGTTTTCTTATGATATAAATGATGTGTGGCAGGTGGATATTGCAGCCATCGTCACTCTACAGTCAGGAAATAAATGTTCTTTTCCTGCATCCAGACTAGCTTTGTACTAATAGTGGATTGACCACAGGATGACTAAATAATGCGTTTTCAAGTTCACAGAGAGACACCATGAGTCACAGCAGCTCGCGGCTGGTTGAATAATCAAAACACTACAATGAATGCCATATCTGGACACATCAACACAGACACAGCGGAAACCAGGTGGATGTTCTGGACGTCAGAAATGATTCATTTCCTTTCATTGGGATGTGCACAGCTTGATCTGCAACGCCCCCCCATCATATCCCGTCAAAATCCTACAATGGCACTCTGAGAATTACTTGTGCCTTCAACATATCCTGGAACTGAAAGAAATCGTCAGATAGTGCCAGCACGCTGGCATCGATTTCAGTTCTCTGGATAGTAATTAACAACTCTGAAATTACAACTGTAGCACAAAAAAACAGCAGCTTTCCTCTTTCTCTGTCAAAGGCCGATGACACATGCTAGACAAGCCTTGTCTCGCTGTCGTTTAAAAAAAAAAAAAAAAAAAAAGAGTAAAGGCTGCTGTCTTTCTGGCTGGTCGCATGTGTTTTCCATTTTTCTTCTAGAGAAGCGCTTTGTTCTGCGGGCTGAGTGACCGGTCTGTAGCTGACTGTCGGCTCGTGTCAGTCACAGCATCAGTGAGTGGATGGGTGTCTTTTCGCGCTCCAGTCAGCTCGCAGCCTGGAATGGTTGCTTCCACTCCAAAAGGCCTAAGCTCTCAAACATCCCATTAGCACCTGCTAAGTCAACCCGAAACTTTTTGAGGCCAGTCTGACTTTGTGCATGTCATTATTTTCTCTCTTGCTGTTTGAATCCAAAGCCCTCTTATTCCCTGTAAAGGCAATTGGCTAGGTCATAGAAGATTACTGACCTAACTTTTTTTTTCATTCAAATAAAGCAATGACTTGGACTTAAAGCCTGCTACTTCCTCTTTGTTTTCCTGGTCACTACATATCTAAACATGTAACTTACTGTTTGATTTATTCTAACATATTCTTAATGGTAGAGCATCTACTGATTTTGATGCGTGTATCTGTTTGAATACCATGCTGTGAGGTATTGAACAGGGATGTTGTGTAGACTTGTTCACTGTTATGTTTTAGTTACATAACTTGCATTCCTCCTTGGCAACACTGCAGTGAAACATCTCTCACTTTGCAGCCCTTTGGGATGTGCAACTGTCAAATCAGCCTCTCCATCAATTGAAACATAAAATGTCTTTTTGGCACCTCTCAACTGTGTTAGTAGACATTTATACTGCGTAGGAAAAGGTTAGGGTTTCATAGTCATGCTGTAGCTATTGAACGCCATGAAATGATAACTTCATATTTGAGTTGATGAAAACAGTTTGTGAGGTAACCTGCTTTTTAGATAATTCAATAAGATCATTTACTGTTTTTCAATGGAATCATATCTTGATAAAATCATTTATTGGGATATACAATTGCGTTGCTTACATTGATAATACTAAGCACATACTCATAAAAAGAGCAGATAAGAATTGTGCTCATGGGAATACCTCAGTGCAGTTAAATCAAACTATTGTCTTCATCTGATTAATCTGTCTACATGCATCTAATGTCTAGCAGGAAATATATCTTATTTTTCTCTGTTTATTTTGCAATAAAGTTGCATACTAGGCACGTTTTAATTACTTAACCAATTATAAAACTAATCTCAGTTAGATTAATAATTTTTTTGGAGGATTTACATGCATTATCTTTATAAGCAGTGAGGAAGCTTGAATGACACAGACACAGCAGTCTGTTTGCGTGCGTCAGAACATTTTAGTTTCCACTCTACCACTCCAGATTAAGTAAGTTTTAGGCTTAGTTTGAGTTTTACAGAATACCTTTGTGTGTGAGCGAACCACCAATCTACTTGTCACAGCACATTTTTCTATCATTTTAATCTTATTGAAACAAGAAATGCTTCCCAGATGCTATCAGCCATTTGACACATGATTTCAAATGATGCTAAATGACCTCATGGGCTGATGTGTCCAAGGGTTAAGCAGGGTTGTCCTGATCAACCTCTGACATCAGGGTCATTCATAAGGTTGTGCTCCAGGCACGGCTCCATTGATAAGGGTCAACGAAGGGGTCATCCTCTCTCCCACTTCACTTCTATCCAATTAAAGCATCAGCTGCTGAATCAGTGCCTGGTGTTCATTGGAACATTAATTGTGCTCATTGATTGGCAACTAAGCGTCCACTGAGCGCCACACAATGACAAGGTTGTTGTCTCATCTCCATCAACAGGCATTCTGTTGTCAGCTCTGATGTAAAAGCTTGTTACGTTGGTCTTTGAAAAAACGTGTGCTGGTGGCCGTCACCGACTGCAAAACATGAGGACGCACTCAGCTCCTGTGTGTGCTTTTAGCCTACTATTAGAGCCCCTCTCCTGGCTGTGATACTTTCTTCAGTGCAGGTGAGGGGTTGTCTGGCATCACTTTGGTGTGATTTACAATCATCCACTCGATTTTCAGAACACGGGGGAGGCACAACCTGTTATTTTTAACCTTCACCACAGCACACATTGTCACAAAAAAGGAAGTGTGTATTTTGTCAGCAGTAAGCTCAATCATTTAAAAAAAAAAAGAAGAAAAAAAATACTGACTTCTATAAATTATGTTTAATGCCACTTAATTTGGAGCCTAAGAGCGCCTCGACCAACAACTCAGGTTTAAATGTTGAAATGCAGAGTAGGCATTCAACTAAAAAGACTTGTAATCTCCCCAAAAATCTGAGCGGCAAAGCTTTTCCATGCCAACTATGAAACTATTTGGTTAAATAAGTTGGGTTTAGTGGGTACAGCAGGACATTACAAAGGATGTGACTGCTGTACTCATTGTTCATGCAGATGGGATTCGGCTTGTTTTCCCTCACACTTCTCAGGCTTATTAAAATGCACAATTATCATGTATTTTAGAGTAGCCTATGCACCCAAGCTTTTAAATGCAACTTCACAAAGACTGCTCCGTTTCAGAACTGGGACAACACCCCCACCCGTTTGAAAATCTAATTAAACTAAACTAGTTTTTATCTGTTCTAAATGACTTCAGAGAACCCATTCATTACGCCTGCCCTCCAGTCCTGTCACAAATATACTCCGATGTTACATTTATTTAATAAATAGGTTACTAAATGCTTTTTTCCCTTTTTGTTTTTTGTTGTCTGCTCTTGTTTACTTTATTGTGCTGAATAACATATTTCGGCCCTTCACCAGCACATGGGAAGAGGGGACTCTCACCCTTTATATTGAACCTTTTAATCCATCTTATTGTGAGACCACCAATCCAATAACATATTTCACTTTAACCCCCAGATATGATGAAAGTATAACCAAGTGATCAATGAAGGGATTTGCACTTTGCCTCAATTTTTTTTCCCCCTGCACTGCAACCATAGCAACAGGATCAGGATAAATCTACTATTTAGTGAAACGACACAGGAATCATTCTCGGATTTGATCATCTGCTTTGCTCCGTTCCTCCATTTCCCCTCTGCCAAGCTTCAGCAGAGATGATCCTCGAGACAGATAGGACGAAAAGAGGAATGAATCGCTTGCTTCATACCTGGTTTTAGCAAATGCAATGTGAATGGAAATAGGAATGGCTGTCTGATGCCTGGCCCGTCTTTTGCTGCGCTGAGATGGAGGACGATATGCACGGTATTTCTCAGGATGAAAACACTACAGTGGGGCTCAGTGGCAGGTTATTTAACTTTGTTGAGATGCTATGCATATTATACACACACACACACACAACCTGATAGCGATGTTCATGAGGGGCTAGGTTTTCCAGAGAACAAATAGCTTAAAAATGAAATGAGCACGTATAGTTAGGTATTTTTTCTGAAGAGTTGAAATACCAACATTAATTTGTCTTGAAGAGCCAAAAGCCAGAAAGCGTTTGTTGGTAAGACGCCCCACTCCTCTGGAGCACTGCACAGTTAAATCAAGCATGTAAGTGTTGTATTATAATGACCCACATTATAATTCTAATTTCATAATCAGTGATGCCATCCTTGGAGAATACTTATTTACATTGACTGCAGCAGCACAGGAACATTTGGCTACATTTAATCTTATCATAAATGGTCCTTATAATCTAGCTATATCACTGACTTCATCAGATATATATAAGAATAGCCCAATCTGTTTCCTGCATGTTGACAATAGTGAAACAATGTATTATTTATGGAGTAAGCATCAGCTTCAAATACAGTGCACATTAACTGAGTTTGTATGGCATTGCTCAAAATGTGGGTCATTCCATAATTTGTTCTTGTTAATTCAAAATGATCATGTTACCTGGCTCAATTGTGGACATCCCTGATTTTAGGAGACATGCTTTTACCCGTTTGTAGGAAAGCAGTTGTCATTAAAATAATGGTAATATAACTACCTTCAGGGATATTGGCTGCACAGTCTTAGCCTATGTTCAACAAAAAACCTTCAAACCTGAAGTTAACATTTTCTGTGATTGAGGAGAACTGGTATATTATATTGGTGTTCTTCCATCACGGCGCCTGCTTCGGGGATCCCCGAATAATTAGAGCGATGGCGATGAGATGGCCATGGCACCTGACAGAGAGGGATGGCTAAAGAGATCATTTCAACACTGACTCACTGCCCTCGGCCCGGCTGTTCTGCGTTGCTGCTGCACTGGCCGCACACTGTTGATTGATTTGCATTGCAGATTGCACAGACTTGGAGGGGACCTGGCTGGCTTTCCAGGCTGTCACTGTCTTAAACCCGGCATAATTGCTGGCTAGAGGCCTAGTCTGTTGCTGACATCCTTTCATTAATATGGGAGTGCCAGAACACCTGACCACCAGTCCAACATTTGAGGCTGCCTCGAGTGAAGTAGTGGCTTTTTTTTTTATCTCTGCAGTAACCATTTTGCTGTTAAATGTGCTTTTGTTTTCCTCGCGAATACAATATTGAGGATGTTATTATTATTGTCTATGACCTCAAATTTTGAGTTTTTGACATAACTCTGCTCCCACTACTACCTCTACTGTATTAGTATTTATGAAGTAATATTTGTAGAAATTAAGACAGTTCTTCACTCAGTTCCATCTTTTTTTTTCCATCATTTGTAGGATGTTATGCACAGATGTATTTTAGGAAGACCTTTTTAGGTTTTATTTCGTGTGAGTGGCAGATGGAGGGGGATAGAGTTGAAGGTTCATGCACGCGTTGTGTCGAGAGGGGTCATAGTGATGGAAGGAGCCAACTGAGGAGGCGTGTAGAGGGCACGTATGCTGTAGTCATTTGGTACTGATACTGACACATTATACACTATATTTCACTTATTAACAGAGCCAAACACATTGCATCTCCTATGTTCTGATATGGAAGTGCTGAGGAGCGGGGGACTACGTAATGAGCTTTCTCGTGTTACTATTTCCCACTATACACTCAATTCAAATTAATGTAATTACACCATTTATATGACACATTTGACTCACGGACTTGCTCTGGAAATACAGCCCTGGTTTGTTCTCAACAGGAGGTAAATTCTGGATTACAGGAAGAAACAACATCTGGCCTAGTTTTACAACAGTAAAATGTTCTTGTATTAGTATGTATAACAAGTACTGCTGGTGCCTCATTGTGTTTTGTGAGTGGAAAAAAGATCAAAGATGGTTGAAATACAAAAGAAATGTTTGAGAAAAAGAAAAATGTTTACACTTGAGTAAAGCATGTCATCTTTGTGTAGTACTGTACCGTATGTTTTTTTTAGTTTTTTCAAATAATTTTCCTTACAGGAAAACAAAGCAGATTCTCAGTGACAGTATAGTATACATATCATTGAGCATACAGCGTGTATATTATACTGTGCAGACTTTCACATCAGAATAATTGTCACAAAGACAACCCGCTCACTTGTCAGTCACATGTGCTCAACTGATGTTCAGGTCTCGCTGATCTTCCTGCTCGACTCCGTACACCGTTTACCTGGTAAAGTGCTCATAAAAAGAGCAGTATGGAAAACAGTTGCTTGTAATGACCCCCGGTGGGTGTCGTTTTGTGAGCCAAGATTTTATTATGCTAGTCATATTTTCTGCAGCATAAATGTGCCCATACTGTATATCAGGCAGTTATGCCACACCTAATGTATGTACAGATAGGGTAAGCTAGAAAACAAAGCAGGATTTGATAAATACAACTGCTGCAGTGGTTTACTTCAGATATATTGACGCTCTGTTTCGGTATATTTTAATTTCAATATTTTTTTCAATATAGCGCCGCCAACTTTAAGACCAGTTTTGCTTTCTGAGTTCCCTTAGTCATTTACTGATTAGGGATCACTGTAGTTTATCTTGCTCTTTGTTAAGATTCCATTTTCTACTCCTTAATGCCATTATAGGAACATCGGATATTGTTCCCAGTAATGAAAGCAGAACGAATTTTGAGCCATTACTGTGTAGAATTAAGGTTTATTTTCTGTCTAATTTCATGGACTTAAGTGGCTAAAGTGTCTTGCTTTGGTATGCACATTGGCCTGAGTGGGTTGTGATTACTAGAAGGCAAGTCCGAATAATAGGGCGACTGTGGCTCAGTGGTAAAGCACGGCTGTCCTTCAATCAGAGGGCCGGTTCTATCCCTGGCTCTGCTAGTCCATGTCAATGTGTCCTTGGGCAAGACACTTATCCCCACATTGAATGGGTATGAATGGTTAGTTAGAGTCCTGATGGGCAGGTGACACCTTGCATGTTAGCCTCTGCCATCAGTTTGTGAATGGGTGAATGGCATGTAGTGTTAATGCGCTATACAACTTTAAGTCCATTTACCATTTAACAGAACAGCAGAAAAGCTTAATATCAGCATTCTGGTGCTGCCGCAAAGTGCTATTGTTGGGCTCTCGTTCACACTGACTAATTAACTTTACAGCTGACATCTTTCAAGTGTACCATGGTGAATTGAATGAGACAGAGACAGACAGTGATGTGTGGAAATGTGCAAGCAGCTCCACCTTTAATGTCCTTGCAGGCTTTTAAAGTTGATCTAAATTGGTGCCCGTCTCGGAAATTATTTGTTCAGGAAGTATGGGTTTTCTGCTCTGGGTTTTGTTCATGTTGTAATTCAGAGGTGTGAACTCAAATTACTTCAACCCCAATGACTCATGCCTTCATTTGAACCTTTTTAACGTGAAAATAATTGATACATTTTCCCAAGCCCAATGTTTATTTTGTTTGTGTAAAAAAACTACATGGTATTCAACAAAAAACTAATTGTGGTTATGCAAAACCTGTGGGTCAAAAATGATGCACAGAGACCCAAGTTGCATCACAATTGGTCAAGAGCCCATTATGACTTGTTTAGAACTTGAAATACAAAGTGTAGGACTTGGGACTTGCTAAACAATTACTTGGTCCCACCTCTGGGCCTTCACATTGTGAGATTTCTCAAAGATGTGTTGCCATATGAATAGTAACGCTAGTGTGAAGTTGGCCAACAGCTCATTGTGTTTGACACATAGCTAAATGTTTGTGCCAGCAAGTGCAAAAAAGGTGGTAGTGCAAAGATAAGTTGGATATAGAAGTGAACAAAACAAACACTTTTGGCCAACTGTATTACAGTACTTTCCTTCATCCGGGCCGTTGTTAGGGTAGGACCCATAATGTCGTGATTAGCTGACCTTTCAGCCCAAGTATCTGAACAACTCCTTGAATACTACACTATTTCATGGGATAACTCGTACTCAAGCTAGCATCCCCAGAGAGGAAGAAAAGAGCCAAGCCTCTGTCTGTGAGCTGAACTGGCACTTCCTGTCTGATTGGTATGTTTACTAAGGCTGTGCCAGGTCTCCCTGCCGGCCAGCTTTTTGTTTGTTTGCCCTTTTCTCATTGACTCAGTCCCCAGTTGTAATGCAAAATGTCGAGGCCGGACCCTGCAAAGGTTTGTTGCCCTTGCATTAAGAAGCACATGCATGGATTTCATTGCAGTGCAATTGTTGGGAATGTGTTAATATACTACAGCTGTATAATCTGTATAATCATTGGCTGTTTGAGATTGGATGCAGAGAGTTGCATTAGAGACTAAACACTGGCTTGAGATTGGTAATAAAACATAGCTTGTGCGTACGTATTATATATGTGAAAGGAGAGGTTAGAGTTAATGCAAGGTGTAAAGTCAGTGCAATCCAAACATTATTCAGTCTGCTAGGTCGCTTCCAGAGGCTGTCTGGTTTGCTTCACTCTCGGATCCCTGCCAGGTGTAAATTCAGTCTTGTGCAGTGTGTTTGTCTTTTTGCACAAAATCTCATCCAAGAAATACAATGACTCATTATGAAGTTTGCCATCCACTGAGCTACTGTCTACAGATGAAATCCTACACTATTTCTTTTCACAGTCTCCTGTTGTTATTGTGAATATGTTCCCTACAGTGGAACATGGAAGTATTTTTTTCATGTTTTCAAAGTCATTTCCTCTTCACTAGCTACTTGCCTGAGTTTTAGTTAAAGCAAGATGAAGCCCAGTGTTGGCATCAGTCCACATCACAAAGGCAAAATAGCAGATGGTAATGCAAAGTGAGGATCACGAGTTGATCATTGGCCAAACCATGCATTGGGTACAGATTCTATTTCAATGCCAAATAGAGAAATAAAAAACATTGTTGACCCGTCAGACATACATTCGGTATCGTTGCAGTTGAAAATATATAATCATATAGTTTACTGTAAAGAGAAAAGACATGCTATAACAACACTTCTACACACTTGAGGTATACGCTCATCTACATTTTCCCTTTCTTCCATCTATTGTGTGTGTTTTATTTTATAAGTACAGTCAGCTTTGATATGAGAAATAATCTGATTTTAATAATATCTTAATCTCTTCTTTAATGGCATTAGCAATTATACCATAAATGGATTTAATATATCCTGTCTAAGTATAAGACATGACAAATGGATCATAACCTGCTCAAGAGGCAGTAAGGAAATCATCAGATAAGCTCTCCAAAACAAAGAATGTAGCCCGCTATTCTTCTAACATCCATCACTGCTGCTCCAGCGCTTAGATGACATATATGCTGACCTGAGAGATTTAACGTCAGAATTGATAACTAATATTCTCAGAGGTGACAGTGCACTGTATTGTAAGTCCACATATCATCTCTGGAAGGTCAATGGCTTCCATCATAGCCTCAATAACTGATATCTGGCTCTGCCGGTTTGTGTTACACAACGTGGGGAACTGTATGATGGTACTTTTTCAGTAAAGTGGGTGATGTGTAAATGCAGCAATAACTTGTATATAATGCCAAAACCGTAACAATTTGACACGTGTTTTATTTATTTTTTTTAGCTTTTCTCCAGATTGCTAGGAGAATCTGAATATGTCAACTCATATATATATATATATATATATATATATATATATATATATATATTCTTTTTTTTAATAAAAGGTTTGGCGAAGATAATATCTTTGTATATCTCCTGCTGTTTCTGTTCTTCCCCCTGTATTTCATAAACACATTAGGTTGCATTTATGGGCGGTTTAAAATGAATGGGCAGTAAACCAAGCTGTGAACAAGCAGCTATCTGGATGCTGTCACTGTGGAGGCCATTACAGCGTTCCATTTGAATTGTAAAACCTCCCCAGAGCATGGTGGGTGCTGCATGGGTGCTTGACTGCCCACCGGATGGCAGAGATAGGTCCCTTCAGTGAATGGCTGGATGGTAGAGTGATCAGGCATCTCCCTTGTTATTAGACTTGTCACAAAAGGTGTGAGTGACAGAAGACCCCATTACCCTCCAAGACTCTCCTCCATCCTTCAGAGATGGGGCAGCTTTTACAGTCATCACTGAGGTGGGTGGCTGGTTCGGGGGGGGGCAGAGGAAACACTTCAACGATTACATTATCATATCCCCACCATTACATGTTTGTTCCTCTCACATGCAGTGCTGGCTTGCCCACAAATGCAATTTTATGTTTTAATTCATAACACAATAATAATTTTGATTATCAAGATCTTGGCCACAGTTCTGAAGAAAGTCTGCTTTTGAAATAGCCGGTAAGTATGTTAAAGCCGGTCTTCCCCTGAGACAAATTATCTACTTAATTAAAAGGACCAGCAGGAAAGTCCTGGAATCATGACGGCATAATTATAAAAGACCCATTTCTGTTAATCCTTGGCTCTGCAGCAAGGAGCCTCACATGGTGGAGCCAGGCCACGGCCACTAGTTAAGCACTGAGACCACACAGGGCTTTTACAAGTAGAGGCAGTGGGAGGACGAGGGGCCTTTCACTGAGGACGTGGGGAGCTGAGAACAGAGTGCAACAGAGTCTGGAGAGAAAAGCCCAGCAAGATCACTTGAGTCTAGAGGCAAATCATAGGCATGTTAATAAGTCAAGTCTATGAATAGAGTGCCCGGCGTTGATGCATTGCTTGACCCATAGGGGAACAGAGCTGGCCGACTGCAGCCGGGGCTGTTGTGGATCAAAAGCAAAGGACACATATGTGCTCTGACATCACCTAACCTATTAGAATGTATCTGAATCATCTGTTCAGTTTCAGAAAGGTATCAGATTGTGTTCACCTTCACGATCAGACGTTACACTGGACATATTTGCCAAACAATGAATCACTTCAGGACACGAGTGCTGAGCTTTGTGTTTGAACGGAGGTGGGCTCTGCTCTGTGCCGGTTCGTCTCTGTGCCGGGGCCTTTGATTTGTGTCTCACAGCTGGGCCCGGGGAAGACGTTTCAGAGGGCAGCTGCGGACGCTTAATCTCCCCTGCGCTGACACAGGCTCAATTAGTAGATAGCACACTTTGGGATTCTGCAAGAAAGTTGTCAGGGTCCCGTCAGATAAATCACTGGAGAGGATTCCACGCAGACTATTGCAAGCTTTGGCCCCTTTGGCCTGTTTCTTTTTGTTTGCTTACTTTGAGTTACAGAAGGGTAATGATTTTCTAGCAGCGCAGGCCAACTGTGGATTTTGCAACAAGTGTTTTGATTACCCTGAATTATAGGTTACAGTGACGGGAATCTCCATAATTATATATTTGTGTTTTTGTACAAAAGCATCAGTATAATTGCTGGGTAACACTTGGGATCAATTAAAACTTTAATACAGTTGACTTTTACACTCCTGAAGTCAACATATTAATCTGTAAAGATCATAAAATCCACTAACCCTCAAACACATTTTTGTGATGAACATAAAGACAAATACTCTTATGGGAGGGAGTTATGCCCACCAGCAGTTTTCACAGATTTTATTCAATTTTTACTCCTTTTAATCATCTTGTTTACAGTTTCACCATAATGGAAAATGGAAAACTGGTAATCTCTTTTGAAAGAAAATACAAACATGTCCTTACTTAGCTATCATTGTATTGATTTTGAGGCTTAACCTTAATTCTCTCTGGCTTCTTCCTTTTTCAGGCAGACATCACAGTGATGTTTATGTTGAAAAACATTCATTTAACTTCACTTTTGTCTGTCTTCAAACCAGCTTCTTTCCCCACTGGCTACACAGATAAAATGTATTTAGTAGAGGGACATAAAACAGCTAAGTATCTAAAAAGGCATTCAGAACCCAGTAGTCCACCATTTTAAGTGTATCTTGCTTATCCTAATGTTTAACTTCCATTGATGAACACACTGCATGTCTTATTTAGTATTTTTAACATTTGTTGTCAGTAAATGAAAAGGCAAATAATTTGCCACACTGAAAGCACTTCCATATATTTTAATATGCATTATATCATAATGTATGTATATATTTGTCTTATTAAAATGTATAACATTGATATTGCTGAGTTATTTAATTTAGCAGAAACAAGATTGCAAATTGCACTCCTCTCCAAATAAGATAGCTTTGGCATTATCTCTTATCACAGACGGGTGTATCAGCCAGACTTTGCTGTGTCTTGTTACAATAAACTCTCGTCAATTTAGAAATCCAATAAGGCCTCAACTAACCTATTGTCCAAAGGTGTAGCGGCAGTAGATTTCTGGAAAATTGAGCAGAAGCAGCAGCAATAAGGAACATGATACATTGAAGGTAAATGGGATGCAAACACAGATAAAGCAAATAAGGATTACTAAAGTGTGTAACACACATTCTCCACTGCTTTGAAAAATGACCTCCACTGCAGCAGCAATTAATAGTAACTCACCATACGTTGACCACAAGCTTTTCAAACATGGACCGTTCAGCAAGAGCCTCGGGAATATTACCCTCTGCCCGCAAGGCAGAGGGTAATATTAACAATAATAACAGAATATAGTAGTAATATTAAATCTGATAGTAAATAGTAATCTCTACATATAATTTATGTTCTGTGTTGTCAGTTTGTACTACATCAGGCATACTAGTTTTGGATCGCTCTACCCAACATTGTGTGTATGCATACATGTATTACACACATGTTCATGATACGGGAGCAGGTTGTTGGTAGACAGCAGTGAGGAGAGCAGAGTATAAGCTGCAATATTAACGCTTCAGGCTACTCTGTACTGTAGGGCCAACAACTCCAGAGCAGATAGCATTGTTATAAAAATTAAAAATGCTGCTTGGTTTTACGGTTGCCCAAATGGTTCTCGCTCCTAGTTTAACAGTAATGGGACTATCAACACAAATGTCTTGGACCTCAGTTCCGGTTATAAACTTTGATGTTCCCAGTCCTTTAGCCTACAACACTGTCATCGTCCTTTTATTTGCTCCACGAATGCATACGTCCACAGCCTCTATTTTCACAGGTAAAATAAGATTAACGATCAACAACGATTACGGCCATGATCAACTCTGATGACCTTTTAATTCCATAACTCTCTGTGGTTTTGACATGCTTCTGTGCGCCTTTGCTAATGTTAATGTATTGTACAAGGCTGTAGGCTTTGTTGAAGAAGCGCCTTGCACCAGAAAACCCAAAGAACCATGTATAATAGCAACAGCTGTTCATGCATTTTAATCCAAAGCAGTGGCCTTTCATTGAATGGCTCCATCTTTCTTCGTTTCTGCAATTACACACTTGCCATAGAGTTTGGCCCGGAGATCCGAGAGTCTGAAGCAGCAGCCATGCATGCTTTCTCTCCTCACTGGCCTTAAAGCTCGCTATTCAGATTGCTCAATAATTACATACATTTGTCTCGTCCTGTCTGCTGTTGTTGCTTCTTAGGGCTGTGTATGCGTGGAACAAAGTGCTTCTGTTCCAGACTTTACCTCCAGCCAGTTTGTTCTTAGAAACAGCATCTTTTACCATCATGCAGCGGCTCTCTTGGGCGACTCAAAGATGAACTTTGTGCAGGGAAGTAATTTATGAAGAAATTGGCCAGGTTTGTTCTGGGGGTTGTGTTTTCTCGCCATGTTTTCTCAACATTAGTGTGTCCCTTATTAGCCCTAACTTCTCAAAGAGGGCAATTTCTTCAGGAGGCGACATTTAATTATGTCTGGATGAGTGTGTGTGTGTGTGTGTGTGCGCGTGCTGCGTGTGCGTGTGTGTGTGTTCTATTGATTCCAAATAGAGCAGTCCGTTATTTTCAGTTATAATTTTTTTTTCGGACTAATACAGCTTCATTATCATATAATGCTAATTCACAGTCCAAACATGAACACCTCCATGAGGCAGTAGTGATGGAAGTGGTCGGCCTCCAGTAATGTTAAGTCAAAGCATGATGTTTCCAATCAATAATTCACATCTGGTTCTGACTCTTGATGTAGTCCAACCGAGGAGCCCTCACTGGTCAGCAGCGGGATCCTACTTTTATAATTATGAAAAAGCATATTTAATGCCGATTTGCTCATCACCCACTGCAATAGGTGGCACGCTTGTCGATAGGAGATGCTTCCTGGTGCTTGTGGGTTACATGTGGACTACCTTTTTACAAGATGTACGGCTCTCTTAAAGCCCCGCTATGAGCTCTTTGATGTCAGACTCCCTTACCGGGAGGAATTAACCACATGTCATGTTGTTTTTGTTCATAATGTTTCAAGTTGTACAGAAATGCTTTGATTCCTTCCATGAACCCAAAGAACCAATGGAAATGTGTTAAATTTCACAAACAATTTAACTCGTTGACAATTATGACATGAAAGACATGAGTGAGAAATATTTTTTTTATTTTTGTTTTATACATTGTAGCGTGAAGTCGCATTTACAGCAGCGTTAATGACTGAGTTATACTCTGTAAGTAAAAATAAAATGTACCCACACACACACACACACACACACACACACACACACACATTGCACTTCAAATTGGTTTTGCTGTAAGAGAGAGATCTGAGAGTCTCTCATACCTTGCAGTCTACTGACACTCTCTTTCCCGTGGCAGTAATAGTAAAGCTGGGGTGCCAAAGGTAATCTAACCTGAGGGACGAGGCGATAATAGCAACATTGACAGATTACTTGTTCGTAATAAGAGAGACTGGAGTCGACGGTGAAAAATGAGTGATATTGAAGCAGGGAGAGGGAGCTCTAAGAGAAGGTTTGTGTTTATCTGGGATTATTGGGACACCACACACGCATAAATTAAAGCGTAGGGAGTAGTAATAGAAGACGCAAATGGTGGATGTCTATCGGGTGGGACACCATTCAGTGAACGGCTGAGATCACAGTGAGCGATGTTAGGACTGTGGATGTGCTTCCATCTGACAGGAATGTTGACATCGCTTACAGCGGTACCTTGATGACAGGCCGGCTCCCTTTTGCTGGAGATCTGCATGTCCACAGGTGTTGAGCCAGTCAATACACCACAATAACAATACAGCTCAACACAGAGCACATCATGCATGCATGTCCATTCCTCCTGCTGTGAGGAAATACAAATCACGATAGCTACGGCATGCAAACGAATAAAGAGACCTTGAAACCACATAGGGCAGCTTGTCACACCTAATTTGGATAATCCTTTGTTGATACTCCATGTCCTAACATAGTACAATGTATTGTTGTGTCATCTGTGGAGTTTAAAGTGAAACATGTGCCAATAAATAGTCAATGTCTGGGCTCATTTTAGGGTTGGGTTTAGGCTTGAAAACAGGGTTAAGTTTATTAGTTACGCAAAGAAAAAAAATGAAGAATTGTGTTAGATAGCCGCAGTGCAGGGGACTCCAGAGCAGAAAGAGCCGTACCCACGTCAAGTAAAGAATGCAGACGGCGTGCTTCAGGTTGTTCAGACAGGGAACGCTGCAACAACAAGACCGAGCAGTTAAAACAACATTTAAATGTGAGGGCCGGGGCCGGCACTATTGTCCAAGGCAGTTCAACACGGTTGGGGTTTGGCACCGAGTTGTCCACAGCTGTCAGACTCCAGGTTTCCAACGACGGTGTCACATGAGCTGGGGTAACTTAACCTGGCATTCTTTTACGGCCCTGGGAACAACAGCGGGAAGAGTGTCTGCTCCTAGCGTGTCTAACGTCAGCCCCTGTGCCACAAATCCAGTCTAGCTTTTAACTGCATAGTAAATATGCACAGCAGGGGAGGCTGGTCTGTGGAGGCAGAGGAGCTTCTCCTCTAGCTGCTAGAGGCAAGAGACAGATCAACATTTAAGAAAAAGGAATAATTGAAATTACCATTTCTCTATCATTTATGAAATATGTTCCTCTCTTTTTAGGGGGTAAAATTAATTATTGAAACTCTGATTAAAATACTTTAATAGTGACACCTGCAGGACAGGCAAGCGAGTGGTGGTGGGGGGCGGAGGAGGGCTGTCCGTCCTTAGCTCTTCTGCAGCATCAGAGGCGATGCCCCGTTCATTCATATGAAAGTTGCTCTGTAGAACATGAAGCAAAGAAGTTTGACTTTCAAGTATAAAATTAAGGTAGAAATACCCATTAAGGGGCCCATACAGAATGTGCACTAGTGCTTCCTTCAACCCCGCTCACAGTATTCGGTCCAATCTCATTTTTCGGCTCAGTCACATGAACGGAGGAAGGAAAATAACTTTGATTTGGCTATTTGTGTATTTGAAAACTTTTAGGATCTAATGATTTAAATATGAGCTATCCATGTATTTTTACTGAGAAGTTGGCTTACCTAATGGGGGGGGGGGGGGGGGACGTTGCACAAGACACAGTAGGGAAAGAGGAATCAAAGCCATGGATTGTTTACGTCTACACATTAGCTAACAAGAATAACTGTTTCTCAACAGTTTGGATCGGTTCACTGACACCTAAGCAAAGGTTCCTCCTCCATTCCTTAAGATTGCTTGGTTATCAAACGTTCAGCTATATTAATAAGCCTCAGACCTTTCTGTTACTAACCCAACCCACGGCATGTTATAAAAGCTAAGGCTCAAAGCGCAGCGCTCTTTATTAATGCCATTTTCGAGAAAGCGCCTCCGATCTTCACTGTCTTATTTGTCAACTTGGGCTGAACTGTTACAATAATAACAGGGTTTGCACTGCGTTGCAGTGGAACCTGTGCTTGTTGTGTCATTGATGCTCCTTCCTGCTTACATCTCAGTGTCAGGTACTTTATGTCCCTTTAGAGAGTAACATGTGTGACTGCCTGCCTTGTATTCTAATCGCCTAAATCCCTGTTTACCTGGGTATTACAGGTAACATGGAGATGATTATCCCTTCCCTGGGAACTTGGTTACAGAAGGGAGTGAGCATCGGCTCCTGTTGCATCCACAATTACTGTGATTAGGACACATGGACCAGTATCACAGGGGAGTTACCACAACGGCTTGAACATTTTCCACCTGACATTTAGCTCAGATAGATCTCTGATTTGCACTTGATTAGCAACTAATCCATGTCATTATCTCCTTCTGTAAAATTAGTTGAGTAGAAAATGGTGTCGTAAATCACAGAGGTAGAATTGGGGAAGGGGCTTTGATAAGTGTACGAAAAGAAAAGTGCTGCGAGGAGAGAGGAAATATACTGTTACCATGGATACTACAAAAAGGGTGTTGGTGAGAGGCAGTTATAGTTTCAGGTATATGTTTGGTTTTGTGTGGAAACTGCAACTCCCAGTGTGAGAGCATTGATAAAAGTTTTAGTTCCTATCGCCCGAGCTGTCCACAAGAGGTGGGCGAGTGTATGGGAGATGTCAGTGGATCAGCAGGTTATGGCCACGCAGGCCCACCTCCATCTATTCCCCTCCGTTAGATCATGGATGGATATTCAGACTTCTCCATATCCTGCCAGGTATCCAGCTCCCCCTCCCTCACAGCCCGAGCTGCCTCCTCTGGCTCCAGTCCTGAACCTAACCCTCAGAGGAGCGGAAAATAATTAGGAGAGAAAATTGCAGCTGACACTATTTCTGAAAAGCAGGGTATTGTAATGAGAGCAGAGCAGGTATTCATTGTGTCTGAGGGAGCGATTGAAAGCCCTTGGTTTTCGGGCTGCCTGGGAGATGCCCCGGGAGAGTAAGCAGAGCTTTGCTGAGTCCCTTAATGCATGTGGGAACGGAGCCTTGAGAGGACGAGGCAGAGGTGTCTCCAACAATGGCGGGAGCCAAGGTTACAGCTGAGTAACTAATTCAAACCGCTCTAGACTGACACACACTCTGACATGCACGCACACTCGTCTCCTTTGTCTCTCTCAATATGGCTCTCCCTCTGTCTCCTGCCCTGCTTGTTCCCATTATGAGTTCAGAGGGATGCTGTCCAGCCGCCGCGAAAAGTTATCTTCATTAGCCGTGCGGGCTTGGTGGAGTGCCGGCTCCGGGAAGCTTTCTCTGAGCAAGGCACTCAGAGAAGATGAATACATGTTTTGTCCCCCATCGGCCCGGCCTGAAGCAGTGGCAGGCTGCAAGGAGAGAGAGATAGATGAGGTATTTAACTGTTGTATTTTTCAACGGGGCCAGAGGAAGCCCAGGAGTGGGGTGGACAGGAGCAGATGCTGCCGTCTGAATATTAAGCCTGTTAAATGAAATGTCCTCCTTCAAGAAGTCTTAACAGGAGTTAAAATATAGCGCCGGGCACCACTGGGTGTGCATCACCTAAGTGAGCACATTAGGGCTCCTGCTTGTCATGCGATTCAGACTGAAGGCTGGGAGATGAGAGAGAGGTCGCTTTGATCACCTTTCAATGCTGTGATGCAGGTGCGTCAGCGGGATGTTTTTTTAGCATTTGAATATGATTAATGCGTCTAAGTATCATGGAATAGGGACACGGACATAATGGACTCTATTGATTCAGGACTATTGGATATGAACTTGACATATGAATGATAACAAGATGCATTGAAATTACTTACTGTGAGATTTTTCAGCAACATTTTAGTTGAATAAGGTATTAGCAGACAATGTGGAAAAAACAGAATTGTTTAGGATATTTCAAATCCTTGGTGTCTCTTTGTGAGAGCGAGCTGATTTGTCCTCCTTTCTGAAGTGAATGTAAACAGCAGTCTTCAATTAAATATGAGGCTGCCTTTGTAATATTGCAGGCATCCATAATATAAATCTTCAGGGAATAATGCTGAAATTCCACTTAAATTAGAAAATAAATTGATGGCCAAATCGCATGTGGGTCATATCTCCACTTCCGGCTCCTCAGGTCTGCTTGCCTAAATATTACACATGGGAAACTGTATTCACGATCCAGTGATCTAACTGTGCAATTGAATTTGAAATTACAAAAAACATTTTGAAACCTCTCTCGGTCCCCCCCCCCGCCCCCCTCTGTCTGCACTCTCTCTAAATATATCTTTCTCAAACATGCGTGTTACCCAGTATGCATCTGTGGCACTCCTCCCTTTCCGTGAAGCAGGTAAATCAAATCTATAGCAGTAGCATCCAAGACTGGCAATCAGCCAGATCAGTTCAGCATCTTGTTCTCTATTTACTGGCACTGTGAGCAGATTCCCAGGCTCGTAGGGACTCGCTGACACTGGATGCACAGTGACGCACTCAGTGGCATCAGAAAAAGAGTTTCATGCTCACTGTAGCTTATGCAACCACGAACAGGAGGAGCCTTGAAATGGAAGCAAAAAAGTATTATCTACAATCGTACTCCTCAGCTACTGAGATGAAACACAGAAGCCCGTATGCTTGTGCTGGCTGGGTTCCCAAGGTGCTCATAGGTAAGAGATCAGCCATGCCTGGTAGTCTGGGGAGAATGGACTCCTGAGGGAACACTGCATGCCGGAGGAAGGCATTATTACATTTTCCTAACTTGGCTGGCCTTATATGACCGTGAAGACTATCATAGTTTCCAGCTCTTCAACTGTCTCTTGACTGATTTCAGGTTGTGACAAGGCGTTTTCCAAAAGAACAGCCATTACTTTGCATTATAATAAATAAATACAAAACAAATGTTCCTTGTATTTGTCACTTTTGCATTTATTTATTTATTTATTTGAGTGCTGTATATACACACACATACATATTGCACCTGAATGATTGCCTGAGAAGAATGTGCGAGCTCATGTTTTATTTGCTCTGGCAGACTCGTCTGGACCGTGGAAATGGAAAGAGAGTAGAACAGACATTGAAATCAACATGCAGCAGGATGGTCGGGGCCATTTTTTGTGCACCGTAGCTCTTGCAACCGTTGTAGCCGGCTAACCTGTATAAACTGACGCGCGGCAGGTGGCGGATTCACTCATGCCGTCATGACTTGTAACACAACGAGTCTCGTGTGCATTTAGTCGCGTCATGCCAGCTGTCCTTTTCACGAGTATGAAGAAGAAAGCATTGAATATAACACATATCATTTTGTCCCTGTGCCTATAAACAATCCAAACCTACATGTGTCACATTTAATGAGCAGTACTTTGTCGTGCAGACATGGGTATCCACATGGGTTGGCAAGATCAGACAATACAATAACTGAGAATCTCCGTGGTGTAGAGGTTATGGGATGTGCAACCTTCAATGTCCCTATTTTTATTTATTTATGTCCATGTTTGCATCAATTTAGTGGCCACAGTATCATAGAAGAAATATAAGTTGTGCAATGCTTTCATGGAGTGAAGCTGCTGCCTCTAAAAATGTTTAATAACTGCAACAACTCACAGAACACAATTGCCTTCATAATAGCCCTCATGTGAACTTTCTGTTAGTGCCTTGGGACTTTTTATGTTCCATATCACATTGCAGAGGGAACACTGTATTTAGAGGATATATATATAGAATCATTAAAAACTAAACTTGAATTGCTTTTTCATGCATAGATCACATAAGAAATATATTATGCAAAGACTAAAAGACGATAGCAAGAAAAGGATGTATTAATGAAGTATTAAACATTGAATTTAAAACATTTTAGCCATATGAGAATGTATATGAAGTGAAGGATCATAAAACTTGAATAATACGAGGCCTAGGGGCAACGTGATCAATGCAACATAGACTAACAGTTACGATGAAGCCTGTCAGGAGGAATGGAGACATTACACTTTACTGACTGCTGATGCGACATAAGGTGAACACATTCAGATGTGTGGTGCCGGGACATAAAACAAGGCCACCAAGGCGATGTTTTCTAATACGGCAGGAGCCTGTCTGAGTATGCTTACAGTCCCGGAGCTTTCAGCTCAGCCATTTAGCAATGCATGTTTACGAGATGCTAAGAAGCAATTATGATGCAAATAAGTGTGGCTGATGATCATGGACAATCTTGTTTGCACGGGGAATATTATACAAATGCCAAGCCTACAGCCAGCGCTACATCTGCCCCGTGTCGTGTTAAGTAGCTTTCATTGTCACCGGAGCGATCCCTCCTCATATCCACATCATTGTCACACTCATGTTACTTTTTTGAAAAGCCATCAGGCTTCGTCTCTGTCAGCTGCCTGTCCCTCAGTCCATTAAAGATGATTGATAGAGCTGGAGAATCTTCCGCCCAGCTGTTGTCGTTGACTCATCCCTGAGAAATTGAAAGGAGCTCAGAAAAGGACCAACCCTCATCAAAAGACCTTTTGTCTGTGTTGACGATGTGCAGCAAAGTACATTTTTGAAGATAGTGTATAACTAATGCTCATCCTTTTCATCGTCCTGGCCCCACGTGAATAATTATTACATTAGAGATGAAGATAGTGATTAGAGTCACATTTTTCTTTCATCAGGAATATGATTTCAGATTTTTTTTTTTTTTTGTGTTATCTGTTCCTCAGTTCTTTTTTTCTTCATCAGTCCAGAATATGTAAACAGTGGTTATCCTGCAGGCGATCTTAACTCTCAACCATTTAAGCTTTGATGGATAAAGCTCGAGACATGTTCCCTCCATCGGCCAAGTCTTTACAAAGAGAAATTTAAGAAAAGACACATCTGTTTTTCCAACTGCTACTGTTCCTCCTCCTGGCTCTGTTATCCTCTAATGGCTTGTGAGGATTTCTACAGGACAACTTGAGGAGGATTTTATGATGTTTCAGTGTGATTGATAACATGCTCTTGGAGGGATGTCAGGCTTTCAGAGACGGATAATGTGGATTTCTATCTATCTGCCTCCTCGTGTAAGACGTGCCATCAATCAAGTGTATCGCGGCCTTAACCCGTTAAAATTAAAACCTGAGGGGGGCGGGGGACCCGGGGTCTCCGTGGAACCGGGACAGACACATCAACAGGGAGCGCGACAGAATCAGAACACAGATCCACGTCACAACAGGCTCACCATCGAGAACAGCACAGATATACGATTCCCATCCGGGGGCCGAGACATACGGTTAATGATCTGACTGTGTATCGCTGTTGACAGTGGAGAAAGATTACAGGAAGAACAGTCTAATTTTCACCGTGTGTGGAGGCGTTATTAGATCCTAGCCCGGCTAATTTCATTCCTAAGCTCGTCAATATTTACCAGCAACAGGAGCAGCTCCCTATAGCAGACCCAGCGTCCCTACAGAGAGCAGACACCGCTAACGTGATAATTTCAGAACATAGAGATTAAGGAATCCTAAACATAACTTTAACCATGTTCTTGCTCCTGTTCCTGTAAACGCTTGTTTGTTTTGACTTGATTAAGCACACGAACCGCAAATTAGCCCGATTCACTGGAGATCTTTTGTGTGCCTGCTTTTGTTTCTCCTCACAGGCCTAACCTCCTTTGCATGTCATGATGTTTGTGTTTCAGTGGATGGCTGTATACACAAAGCTGCGGGGTCTTGTCTGTATGATGAGTGCCACTCACTAAATGGCTGTGAAACCGGCAAGGCCAAGATCACCTGCGGCTACGATCTCCCTGCTAAATGTGAGTATCGGTTAATTAATATGTTTTGTGTTTTTGGGTGTGTTGTGTGCTCCGGTGCCTTGCAGGAGTATTCTCTAATCAAAGCTGCTGCCATTGAGGGCTACATCACCTGGCAGTTAGAGCACATTAAGATTTAGTGGTAAACATTAGAGCAGTGAAACATTGTACAACCCAGCATTAATCTATATTGTTTTTTTAAATATAAAATAGCCTCGTTTATTTAAACCCAAGGCTCTTGAAGCAGCTGGTGGACTGCACTGGCATTTCACTGATGCAGATAATCACTGATAAATCTAGTTTTTGCATAGCTGTTTGATTTTACAGAGGATTTTGTGATTTATGTGTGCACATGCATCATCTTTTGAATTGAGGTCATCGTTTTTATGAAGTAGTGCAAAATTAACTACAGACTTACATGCACACACACACACACACACACACACACACACACACACATATATATTTATGCACACTTGCATACCTGCACATAATGACTGGGGTCATTAGCGTCCACTCCAAAATGCAAAATGGAGGATTGGGATGCTTTTATTGTACAAAAATTTTTTTTAATCCTAATTTATTATTTAAAAAAAATAATTTGTATTAAATAGGGGGGCTTGTTCTTTGGAGGATAATTGATATGATTGTTGCTCATTGTTTTGCTGGATGGGAGTGTCATCTGCTCACAAACAAAGACATTAAGGGACCTATTAGTTTCTTAATTTGATTGATTTTTCATCCCTGATTTATTCTGTTAACCGATCACATAACTCTTACTGTCATGCCAGAAATGACCAGAAAAGGGACTGCACTGTTTTTTTCATTTATGTGTCTACACATGTTTGCGCTGCATTTTGTATGTAGCTCTTAGAATTGAACTTCTGAGCTAATTTCTTTTGATGATTGTCAGTATAACGTGCGTCACAACTTCCAAAGTTCGTCACCAGATTCTTCCCTTACAAACTTGAAATGGAAAGCATGATAGGATGGAAGACATGTCACTGGGTGTAATTCGGTCGAGACGAACGTCCCAGCAGTCCTAACCTAAACCCGCAGGATTTCCATGAGACAGCCAAGAGAAGACATTGAGGCCCAGATGAAATTAGGCTGTGTTAATACGGTACGTCGTAAAGATGTCAAACAAATGGAGCAGATAAACTGTGAGTCGGTCTTGTGGGCAGCCAGTTCAAGTGTCTGCAGCGCCAAAACAGGGCGCACCATGACAATTTAATAACCTTCAGTGTCACCTGGGAGCAATCACACTGCCACTGGGTACCGTTGGTGTAATTATCTCTGGGTATAACACCTTCTCTGTGCTGATAAATCGTTATAGATTGTGTAGTTCTTTACCAGGAGCAGTCAGTTGTTATGTGAGCGTGATGCTATTTCATATTGGAGCTATCTTTACTCCCAGCCTGTATCATCTTCTTATCTCCCAACTCTGATCACTGTCATCATCAGCGTTGTCTCTTTCTCGTCTGCTCTTGGAAACTGACAACCGCTTGACTTTTCTTTGTGAGCGCTCAGCTCTAACAAAAGATCTCACACGTTCCCAAAGTCTCTCCACAGTTTGGATTTTTCTTCCATTCATTTCCATATCTGACCATATCTGATACACATTATCTACACACACATTTCCATATCTGACCATATCTGACACACATTATCTACACACACATTATAACACTGCCATGAATGCAAACAACCTATTTGGTTTATGAAATCTGGAATAATGGTCTGTCCACCCCCTCACCACAAAAGAAACATGTCAACACACAATTTTCATACTTCTAAATATTCCTTCATACGTAGATGCTACATGTAGGCGTAGCAAGAAAGGATGCATTTAAATGGAAAAGTGTAGTAGTCTAATTAAAAGTTAATTTAATGTAATTGTCCACTGCTGTGGCTAAAGCTAAATGCATCAAATTGTTAAAATGTATGTGCAATTATTGTAATATTAATAATTTGTACCATCAAATGATTCATTTCAGCCTCTTGAGATTACTCAGAGCAGATGGATATGCTCAGGATAATTGACAGAGGTGAAATGACACACACATTTATAAGCTATTAAAAACCCACATTCTACTCTAATCAGCTCGATTGAGGACTACATTGACATTTGTTGGTGGAGTTGGTTTTCACTTCTCATTGCCTTGTCTGTCAAAATAGTTGAATATTATTATGTCACAGTGGCTGTTTGGCCTGTTAGCGCTTTCATAGATTGTTTTTTGTAATGCAAAGACTTTTAAGTTGTTACTGCCACTCAAGTGACAAATAGCACATGTTGACCAATTAGGTCTTGTCCAAGAAATGTTATCTCTTAATTTCCATCTTACACAAGTGAACACACACACATACACACACGTGGATATTATTCTGAGTACAACTATAAATATAATGTTTGTATCTGGAACGTGATGGAAGCGTGCCTCCAGACCTTGGTTTACACATGTGGACTCACACACTCATTGTAAGCTAAATTGCTTCTGCTGACGCATATCTGCAGATGGTGGCACGTCTACTCCTCCAAGAGTGAGAAGAGCCCAGACAGATGGACCATTTATCGTTTACATCTTGGCAATGCCCAGTGTTTCCAATTTGGGCATTATCTTCCCAGTTTTGCCTGAAAATTAGGCTGCTTTTACAATTTTCTATAAACGCATAAATCTCACAAGAGGATTGTATTCTTCTTTGGGGGCCACTTCTCTGAAATCCAGTCCACTGCATATAATTGGAAATAAGGAAATCTAAACCCTGAATAATGCAGAACAAACTGTAAATCACTTTGCTTTTAATTAAATTTGTAGGGATTTGGGCTTTGGCTGTGTGCTGAACCCCCAGCAGCCATATTAGGACTTTGCCAACAATGCATGGAAATAATAATAATCCATCGCACTTATGAATTTAGCCATTTCTGTTGATCTCACATCATTTATGGAGTCTTAAGCGTTATTTGAAGATATCACCCACTATGTATTATATTTCATTCAACAACAGATTACGCTGGTCAATTTAGTGATTTTCTTGTAAGAAATGGAGAAATTGCAGTTTAAACATAATAACTCAAATAACTGGAAAAGCAATAAAATGCGTCCTTGTGTTCTGGAAAACTACTTATTGCCCGCAGCGAGAAGAGCAGTTGATCTGAAATCAGAGTTGTCTTTGTTTGGAGATTTGATGTGCTGAGGCAATGGAAAATGACCAGGCTTACCATCCCATCTATTTCTTTTATTTTTTTGCAAGACAAGAAAATTGCTCTCCATTACATCCCACTAAGCAGTTTAGACTGTGAATCCCAGTGGCAAATGAGCCTTTCCTTTAAGAGGGCCAAGCACATGTGGGACTGATTATTATGGGGCTGGCCAAGGATTATTAATCAATGACAGTAATTACCCACCTACCATAGCAGAAAGAATCCAAAACACAGCGGCCTGTTGCATCAATATGACAGGGAAATTGTCTATTTGCCCTAATGTTAGACAAGTTACTCATTTGTTCATAGATTAATGATCAAATGAAAATATGATGTCAACTGTAACAAGCTATGTCACATATTTATGACCATACTACCAGAGCATGTGTTGCAACATTGTCCATAATTGTCGTTGTTAGTATTTCATTTTAAGTGTGCGCTATGCCTAAAGTTCAGGGTTAGATGGCGTTTGATCGACAAATTATTCCAGTGAGTGGAAATCACACTTAATAGTAAAGGAGGCCATAGACTGGGCTGCAAAGATGAATATTAATATATACACTTGGTCCACTTCAGCTGTTAAAATAAGATAATTTGCGAGGTTGAAAAATGAATTAAAACTCCTTTCGGTATTCAGAATGGCAACCGTTGTTGCATCTTGTCTCTTTTGCACCTACAGTTGTTTTGTTCCACTTCAACATCTGCAGTCTTTGTAATGCTGTTCATTATTCCGTGAGCCCGTATCCTTGTCTTTTGCAGATACAGACATCATACAGACGTCGCCTGTGAACATTTGCTTATTGAAGTGTTGTGAAGCGCATTATCAGTGCTGTGTCTGGTAAAACGATATGGAACGGTTCAAAAAGCCATCTTTGTAACGTCACCTGATGCCATGATGAATGAGTTGAGAACTGTCCCGTGTGCTGCTCTGCTACTTAAGTTGAGAGCGCACAAAACATCTGGTGTGCTGTTTATATGTGTGGTATTATTTTTTAGTTTGTGTTTTCAGGGTATAAGAAAACATTTAACAAACAGAGAAAGTGTCCACTGAGGATGGTGATAGTGTGATAGCACTGCAACAATCTTAAAAGTTGAATCTTAAAAGAATTGTTTCCATAATCATCCTAAATATCAACATAGATTTGGTGGATTAAAAACTGTTGTATTGTGATGATGCTAAACACAGCTCTGATCATACACACTGAATTTGTCCCTATTGTATCTTCGAATCAAAAAGCATCATTAAATACCAAATTAATTAATGAAGATTAAATGCAGATTACATTTGCTGCACAAAGATGGTAATGTAAGAACTGGTGTCAGAAGCCAAATGAGAATACATTCATGAAAATGCCTTTTTATCTACTATAAAGAAATACAAGTGACTGAACAGCAAAGCTGTGCACATGTAACCTCACGTTGTTTATACAGTCGTACAACACCTCCTGCTCTCTGTGTGACAGGCTGTTTTTGTGATTTTAAAAGTGTGACACATCAGACGGTGACTCCACAATAGGCTGAATCTCTTGGTTATTATGCCGGTCACAGGTCCACACTAATAACGGTTAGCAAAGGCCTCGCAGGTTAATCTGCACTGGCTCTTTTCAGCCCTACCTGTCGCTGTAGACCTAGAAGTTCAAACTCAAGGTCTGTTTGAGAAAGTTAACGTCCCAAAGGAACTTTCCAATAGACTACGGGTGTGTTCACTCTCCAGTTTCATGTGAAATATTTTACCCAGTTTTGTTTTCCTCCCTAGGGCGACTTTAGATTGACAGTTCAAAACGTTTTTCTGTTTATTGTTTTGCTTCTCAAACCCCTCCCCATTATTCTCTGAGCTCTAAGTAGATGCTTTAAATAATAAATCATATTTGGATAAAAGAAAGAAGGGCCAACATTTTGTTTTATCACGTTGCTGTCATAACAGTTGCCTCTTTCTATTTTAATCTTTGTTAATCATACGTGAAAAAATGTTTCATGAGCTTCATGTATGCAGACGAATCAGCTTTACTTTGACATGTATGTAACAATTTCTACAGCATCTGCTCAACGAATAATTTCATTTTTATCTTAAATTGGTCTAATCTTTGGTTTTATGTTTTGCTAACTATTCCCCCCGGAGAATTCATGCTCATTGGGATTCATATGGAAGTGTTTCTCTCTCTGACCTATCAGTTGTAAGGTTATATATTTCAGCCTCTGGAGTATTGCCTCCATCCAGCCCTCTGCGGTAGTGTGGAGACACAACCTTATCCATGCAGCATCGAGACGCTGGCAGACCTTTGATTACTCTCTAATCTAAAACTGGATGCTGACTGTTCGGAGCGCACTCAGCCGGCTCTCTGTCTCTACAATGACCGGGCACTTCTCCGCACTTCTGCAACGTGCACTCCAGCTTCAATAGAGCAACACAAAGCTCTGCCATGGCCTCTCGTAGCCAGTGAATCCATACGCTGTCACTACTATTGGGTGTGCTTCCCGACATCAGGACTCTCTGCTTAACCTTGTCCACACTGTGAATCTGTAACATTGTCTTTTGCAGCAGTTCCAATGAGAGGCCCCTAAACTCAGTTTGTGTCCCCAGGCAGACAAGATTTATGGATTGATAGATATTGAGTTGTTCCTTCCCTGTTATTGTCCATGGTTTGCGCTCTAATAAAAGAGAAACGGATTGTATTCTTATCTTCTTTGGGAATTTTAACATATATTATGCATCTTCAAAGAGACAGTATTTGTACTTTTTTACATTCATACCATATGTCTTGAGATATTACTGAAACAGTCATCCACTTCTGACTACATTTGCAGGTCTCACAAAGCTAAAATTAAGGTTATCAGTGTAATCAATCAAGATCATACAGATCCACTCAGAGGCAAGTGATGTATTAGGGGCTCTTGAGGCTTTATGTTATTTCATTTTTCTAGTTTGTCATAATTTTATTAAGCAGTGACTGTTTAACATTTCCAAGGATGTGATTCTTGAGACATCCCCACATCATAACTATTTAACCTATAACTCTTTAACTAAATGAAAAACTATGGCACAAGTCTCCCTTATTTTCCTCCTACAGTATGACTTATTACCACAATAAAAGATAAGTAGCTCATCAACCGGACTACAAAGTTGAATAAATGGATGACAAAGCAGTACTAATTCTATAAGCATGACGGCTATACTCGTGCATAAAACAACCTGAGACTCAGAGCCGTTGGTTGTTGCTACAGAGTTTGTGTTGGCGGCTTCAAATGTTTGTTTCAACATAAAAATTCCAGAAACTGTATTTTATCGCCAGCTTCAGTGGATCTAACAGGACCATAGTTAGACAAAACACCTTTGGGAGACGCATCCCAGTTCAGTTCACCTCCTTCTTTATCTGCTGCTCCCTTTCAGGACAAAATGGGAGTCTCTGGTGTTTACCGTAACTGCACCTGTGCTAATAATACTAATCATCATCCAGTGATGAATTTTTCTCCCCGATAGCGTGAGGAATCTTTCCCATGCATGCCCTATTTAATCTGGGAGACCAGGCCGTCTGTTCCGTCTCTCTCTCCACTCAGCAAACACGGATAAATCACAGCAAAGTTCCCACTATTAGTAAGTGACATGCGGCCCATTCAGATTAAATTACCCCCTGGAACATTATCATTCTGCTGAGCTTGTTGATCAAAGCAGTGTCTGTCCCATCACATACAGCGGGGCTGACAATGTCACAGGGCCGTCCGACAACACATCATTTGTTCATCAGGGTGCAACTTGTTTTTTTCCCAAGAAAGGATTGAGGAGCAGCTTTGAACACGATGCTTCACACTGTTGCTTCACGTTGGGACTTCCTTGTGTTAATGCATTGAATGTGTCCTTCAGCATTAGCAATGGGATTAAAGAGTTAAAAGTAATTCAGGTGGAGAACTTTTGAATCTCATACTTTCTCATACTTTCAATCTTCACTGTTTTAGGAACTATCAGAACACCTTGTTTTTAGGTTGACCAGCATTTCTTTTTTTATTTTATGCACTGCGTTTTTAAAGGGTCTCATAATTCCAGGGGTTCATTGAATCCTTAAAAGCTGAAATGCAATATAAAAATAACACATTTTATGAGATGTTCCTGCAACAGCAGTGCATTGTTAAACATTGTTAGTCTTGTTTTTCTCAAATGAAATGACAGACGGCTGAACAGACTGTACTTTATCTCCACATAATGGATCAAATGGACGCAGTGTGACTGTTTCAAGGTGGTTTTCTTTTGCTCATTTTGGATTCGAGGCTAGCGTGAAAGACATCCTTTGTTGCAGCAGATAAATTAGTGGGGCTTAACTCAACCCTGGTGGCCATCACAGCTCCAACCAGACACAGTGCTAAGTCAACATCTTCTCCATGCTCACTGTTAGCACTCACATCATAAATGTCACTTCATCACTTCATGCTCACTCCATTTCCCGTCGACCGGGTCTACCTCTGACTTTCTCAGACAGTTTTGGTTATTTTGTCTGGTACCTCATTCACTCAGTATGTTTGTCAGTTATTAAGGTATTAAGTAGTCATTTTAAATCTAAAAGTAAAAGTACTATGTTTAAAGATAATCACAACAAATCAAGGAGAAAGGAGCAAAATGTCTCAGATGAACTCTTTTAAACCGTTGCATGAAAGATAATGGTCAGACCTTGCTGTTGGGATGAAAGTTGAAGCTGTTTGCGATTATAATCTCCAAAATGTCAAGTTTAATTAATGACAGAATACATTTAGTATGAAAAGGAAGATTAAATATCAAGGAGATGCAGATGTTATTTTGTGCATGATCTATGAGAGGAGAAGTGCCTCAGCTTCTCCAGGCTAATCAACGGGCTCTCTGGCTTCTCATTGGTTGTAATGAGTTCACTCTCAAGGAACAGAACAAACCCAATTGCACTGCTGGTCTGTGAAGGCCAGAGTAGTCCCCCATGTCCTTCTCTTTTCAGATTTTGTGTTTCCTTTGTTGGCTGGGCTGTCAGTCTTCCAGGCCTCTTGAGGACTGGAGTAATTTGGTAATTTTGCCTAAATGGTGATACTGTAATTATGTGGCATCAGCTGCCTAGCTGTCAGTGAGACGGCCAACGGTCATTCATCACTAGGAAACTAGAGGGGGGGTGTGGGGGGGTGGGGGGGGGGGGTATCTTGACTGATCGGGTAAACACGAGCAGGAAAAAGGGTGGTGGTCTCACCCCAAAAAACGTCTGAAAATAAGAGGCAAGAGGCCTTTGGAGTAATGGGGTGAAGAGTGGCGGGTTGGTTGTTTAGTTGATATCGGGCGTCAGCAAAGGCACGTCGGAGCCCCGGCATGACAGTGATGCATCAGGAGGGGGCATGTTGGGTGGCAGATGAAGTGGGACCACTGGAAGGTCAGGTTTGAAGTAAAATGTGGCAGCAGCTCTAATGCAGTCCTGCCTTCCATCTGTCCATGAGTGTGCTGTAGTTATAAAGGGTTCATCACACACACACACACACACACACACACACACACACACACACACACACACACAGTGTCACTACTAAAGTGTTGCGGGTGCCAAAGTCTATATTGCATTTTTTAAATCTTGATTTAATGTTGAATGTAGTATTTTTTTCACGATGCAATAACAGGAAGCATTATAACTGTATTATGTTTGGGGATCACAACATCATTTAAAAAAAGCTATTTTACCTAAATGTATGTGTAATGTTACCTCACTAAAGGGCCACAACAATTTCCCCAGATCCCACAACGAATAGTAGAAGCAAGAGAAACCAATCTGTGTCATCTAGATAGAACATGTGGTGGAAACACACGGGGAGACAACATAGAGAGAAACACACCAGAAACAATAACAATCCTTTTATACTTTGCTGGAGGGTCTGAGAAACTCAGAGGATCTTTTTTTCGAGATTATTTATGTTGGTTTGAATTATAATTTTAACCTTAGTCTCCCACATTGCAAAGTCTCACAGTTGTATTTTCATCAAGACATTGACTAAAATGTGTCTTTCTTCCTGCTGGCCAAGATTGCATCATCAGAAGGATTTTGAGGATTTTAAGGCTTCTGAATGGAGTCTTCTCAGAAAATTCAGAGTATTTGCAAGTGCAATGCAGTTGGATATTTGACAACTACAGAGAAAAAACAAGGTTTCATATAAAACATTCAGCCAAGTGTGTTATGTTTTACATACAGGTACCATAACTTGCTGAAAAAAATATTATTTTATATTTAATGTGTTCAAACATTGGCCCATAGTTTTCTTGACGTCATTGTGTGTCTTTAAATATTTTTTTTTAAATTTGTTATTCTAAACAGAAATTAAATACCTTACTTGAGCTCTCCAAAATCCATCCAAAGTCACCAACACATTGTCCTGGCTCTGTTATGTGTGCGCAGCCTGTGTTCATTATGTCAAATTAGAAAAAAACAATTATAGTTTGTGCACTTTGACCTCAAGGAGACATTTCAATTTTATTTGACATTTTTGCCACTATTTATAGCCACACAGGAGCAATTCGATCTTAAATCGATTAATAGTGAGGTCTTTCACAAACCTCTGCTGAGTAAGGGAGCATGAAGCCGACGGTACATTCAGTAAAAGCTGATGCCGACTGAGGCTGCACACGGCCTACAAAATAAATTAGTGACTGGGTTATTTTTCTCATGAGGTGAGGAAGTCTTTTTTTGTGGAACACCGATCCCTCTTAACATCTAGCTGTCTTTAATCAAATGTAATTATATGCTCTATTTTAGAGATTGACTGTCGTACAACAACAGCGTAATGGTGTTAATGAGGGCTGCAGGCTTCCTGATACTGTGACTAAGACCAATGCAGAACACTGCCACTCACTCCCCAGGGACAATAGTGCACCGTTTATTGTGTAACACTCGCATGTCTCTAATGTTGACGCTGTTGTTGTCCTAGGAAGAGAAGTTTTAATCTGATGGCTTTGTTTACCTCTCATCCAGGACCGGGATAAAAACTAATTAAGAACGGGGAGTAACAGACTCCTGTAGTGCCATTTTCACAGCTAATTATGCATGCATACTGCCTGCCTAAATAGTTGCTCCCTAGTCTTTGATGTTCTTTTCACTAAATTGCTATGGTTACTTCTGCTCATTAGGCTTTTAAGATTGTAAGCGTTGACAGGTTTTGTCTTCTTTCTGGCCTCCTTTCTGCCCCTCTGCAGAGGGGGATGCAGACATCGGTAGCCAGTTAGAAAAGTAGATTCTGCATTCTTAAATATTGTCACGTGACCTGTGTGTATATCCCAGGTTGGCATTGGGGTTTAATGCTGTGGATTTAGGCCTGCACTGCGGCCCTTAACCGTTAACCTTCCCATAAAAGTGCATATGGCTCTCTATAAACCCTAATGGGGAATGGGACCAATACACAGGAGCCTATTTGTGCTTTCAGGGGCACCGCCTTTGAGAAATATGGAAATGAGTCTCAATAAAAAGGCGAATAAACTTCTTTTTGATAACATTATGGGTTGGGGTGCGGGTGGTTCCCAGATTTGCGTGCACCTTGGTTTAAGTGCTGTCTCGATCAATATGTTTCCAGGAAATTAAAGTTTGTATACTTGTGTTTATATTTTATGACTCGTGGCTGTTTTAATTTCTAACGTTTAATTAATTTCCTTTTGCACCACGATGAATAAAACCATATTTGACATCAGCGTAGCTTTATGTCTTGAAGCAGTTTTGAGAGTAATTAAGTAATTCCCTCTATGATAATTTAGTGACGCACCTTCTCAACAAAACACAACATGGGTAAACTAATCAGACTCGATGAGGAGGTTTAACTGTCGGACTCTATAAAGTAAATGTGTAATATCACACTTTATTGTTACTATTTAAAATACATTATATTTGATCTCCAGCAATATTGAATTATCTTCAGAAAGACGTCATGTAGTCTGTTTAATCACACTCACAGCAATCAAGGGGAAATGGAGAAAATAGTTTTAAAATTGCTTCCAAGCCTGCAGCAATTAAACATGTAATTGTTTCTTTATGTAATCACATATATCATAGATTTATTTAGTAATTACTTTAAGCTGACTATTGGCGGCAGTAAACTAGGACATGTTTGCTCGTATTGTTTTTATGACATTTGTTGGCCCGGGGTGCTCATGTTCTTGCCACCATGCTGCCTCCGTCTCCCAGGTTGTTTTAAAGGCATTGCAAGGTGAGAAACGTCTCTGTGGCAAGTCGTTTTATGGCGATCACCTTGAGTCGTAGCTCTGGCCAGGAGACCAGTGAGTGTAATGGATCTGCTGGGAGCCCTCAGTATGGATTTATAAAAGTGCAGGGCTGGAGCGGAGGATCAGTCACCTGCCTCTGTTTTCCGCAGACCAAGAGACACCAATGAATAACGTCAGAGCTATCCAAGGCGACAAGGTTTTTCGACAAACTGTACACCGGGACCGTTTCTGGCAGTTGTTACTGATCCACAAAGTTTACTTATCCAGCAATTCTAGGAACTTCTACAAGTCTTAACCATAGAATACTTAATTGGAAACAAGTCTTTTCTGCAACATTGCCCGAGATATGATCTCTCTTTGAAAGTTTGAGATTTCCCTTTCCGAATAATTGTGTACACATACACACACAATTCTGCATGTTATGCAGCACGTGGCAGTGCACTGTAGGGGACCAGGACGTGTCAGTAAAGGTCCCCTCCATGTGCACGGCGGTTAGGTTGGCAGGGCAAGCAGGGGAGCGTCCGGATCAAGTTCTCCCTCCTGCTGTCTAATTATTGACCCATCTGGTATTGTCTTTTCAATTGTTTCAATTATGATGGCACTGGTGTTGCTCAGCACCCTGGCGTCAAGACATGCATAATTCATGTGCAACACCCTGGACTCCACTCAGAGCTGTGGGTTTGAGCTGAATGTCAATACCGCCTCATGCCCCCAGTGGAGCAGAGGGTTGTCTGTATTGACAGCAAGGCAGATAAGCAAGTGCTGCCGAAGACAGTGGATAGTGATGCTATCATTGTGTGTGTGTGTGTGTGTGTGTGGCCTGTGTTTGCTGTCGCCTGATATGTGACCTCATTATTGTCACCCCCAGACCTTCGAATCAATAGTGTTCAATTACTCATGAGCCGCGACACATCACTGTATACCAGGAAATCAAAGCCAACCGAGGGTTAACTCTGTCAGGAATTTGACTTCACTGCCCAAACAGCTGATTCCATCAGCAGCCGAGGAAAGGGAAAAGTCAATCAAGAGTAAAAAAAGTTCAGCGAGTGTGACTGTTCATTAAGAGGTGTGAAGATGAAATGGAGAAAGGGGTCACCATGTGTCACCCTGCTTTAATGGGGGTGCCTCTTGGAAGGCTGAACATGACATCTGTAAAACGTGTCATTACTAGATGCTACTGGCAATTGTTTACCCACAGATTGGTGCTCAGCAGCATGATTAAAAAGCTCATATTGTTCACAGTAGCAGGCTTATCCACCACTGTCTTCTGTTCTGACAACAACATTGTGTCATGCGACGTGGGAAGAATACATGTTTTTGCAGCCTGCTTGGGCAACAACACCATCTGCATTGCTTTTAAAACATTTCAAATTAAAAGTTATATTTTCCCCATATATATATATATATATTTTTTTTTTTGCATATCCATTTTTTTTCATTTCCATCAGCATGGTCGTGAAGGCCTCATTGATTCAGTACATGTAGACCCATGTGACTCATTCAGTATTCATACAGTGACCTCTCAACAACAACTCACCTTCAATTGCAGCGGTGCTCTCATTCGCACTGGCCTACTGGCCTTCAGCTCTGTCTCTGGTCCCCGTGCAGTCACACTGGATGTGCGCAGAATAAGCTGTCAGAGCAGAGATTTCACTCTGCTAAATGCGTCTCAGAAGACCTTAGCCTGCGAGAGCTAAATGATGCCTCTGCCTTCAGGGGAAAACTCCACACTGGGAATATTAACCCAATGCACCTTATTCAAGGACATCTGTTTCAGTGAAAAATTAAATTTTCTAGTGTGCTGACGTCAACTGACATCAGTATCACTGATGATGGAAATTAAGAATGCAAATTAATATATCTCAGCTTATATTAAAGTGTTGCGAAAGATGCAATAATTGTTGTGAGCTTTTAGCTCATTTGTATTTGATCTAACAGCAAATCATAGTTGACACCAATCATGTCATTACTAAGGCTGAGGAATTGCATCAATGCAATGTGTTAATTGTGTGTTTTATCATCAGTTGTTTTGCTGCCTATCTTGTCAGGGACCTTGTCACCCTGAAATAAACCTCTGCCGCTCTAACTGCCAAGCTGTTAGTTTAGTCAACACTGCTTCTGACAAGAAGTACTGCCTGAGAGGCTCAACTCAGGGCAAAATAGTCACTGCACTGTAATGTACTGTACTGTCCAAGAAACGCTTGAGTTTAATAAGTGAGTGGACTCAGAAGGCAATAGTGCTATTATGGGTTTGACTAACATTTGACAGGTAGGCAAAAACATTGTACATTCTGAAAGAAACAGTTCTTCACTCAAAAAGCTTAAGAAATGACTTTGTTGTTGCAATTTTCCACATTTCACTCAAAAGTTAAACATCTTTGACTCTTAACATCCCTTTCTCCTCTTATGACATGGACATCCTTGACATCTGTGTGATGTTAGGATCAGAGCATTGTGTTTTGATTTGTACCCACAGACTGACGCGGCCTTATGAGCGGATAGGTATGGATTCTTCTCTTCAAACTGACTGTCATTCTGTTCATACTCCGTCTCAAAATGTCTGTGCCGTTTGAAATTGAGGCTCATATTGTACGAAGGGAGGCAATTTATTTATTTGTATTTGATCTTTCCTCATGTCTGAAAATGTCTCTGTGAAATTCAGAATGTCTCTCGCCATGTTTTTTCATAGATATGTGAAAGACACATACTTTTTGTCAGTGTGACATTTACTGCATAGACTGTGTGTACATGGAAGAAAAGGCAGGAAAACATGCTGCCTGTGATGGAGGCTTGTGAGTACATCTACCAGTGAAGACTCTAATAAGCTTTCCCTCAGTAGTGACTCGTGACAGCAAGGCTCAGAACCGCCACAGAAAGGCAGGAATTGTTAAAATATGGAGACAAGACAACCATTCCTCAAACCATTGTGCTCACTCCTGTGGAAACATTATTTTTCGGTTGATGAGGGACACAAAGCCAGGCTGTTGTCACCCTCTCCTGGCATGGCGACACACGCACAGCTGCACACCCCACCCTCTGTTCATCCGCCTCCTGCTCCAGGGCCATCGATCGGGAGCTGTCACGCGCTCATGGGGAGTTGTATCAGCCTCTCCCCTGGCACAGCGCCGTCCTTCCTAGGTAGAGTCAGGGGGATGGAGGTTGCAGTGGGTTGCTGAGGTGGGCAGGGTGGTGCGGTGGTGGTGGGGGTTTGAGTGGTGAGCAGCTGCTTTCCTATGGATCACTTCATTAATATCCCAGGGCAGAAATTTGAGGGGCCGCTGCAGTCTAATTAGCCCTGTCTGACCCTCGCATCTCAAAGAAGTCTCTCCTTTCCAGTTTCTGCAGAAGAAATCCAAAGCCAAGTACCCCCCCCCCCCCACACACACACACACACACACACACTGCCTACCCAACACACACTCACCGTCACTGTCAGTTCGTTTTAAGG
This sequence comes from Cottus gobio, assembly GCA_023566465.1. NCBI lineage: Eukaryota > Metazoa > Chordata > Actinopteri > Perciformes > Cottidae > Cottus > Cottus gobio. Next base: position 16,413,563 of record CM042225.1, on the reverse strand, counting down.
TGCAGCAAGATACAAATCCACCCAGCCACTGTCTGCTGGATTCCAACCTCCACAAAGTTACATATTTCCTGAAGCCTCTTGTTTCACCATGAAGCATCCAAAACTCTCCTCGTGCTGTTAAACCGTCCCACGTCGCCGCGTACCTGTCTCCGTCCATCGCTGTGTGTGTGTTTGAGCAGTGTGTGTGACTCCCAGGGGGCAGCAGGGACAGTGTAGCACAATGGGAGCAGTGTGTGCGTTTGGTGCCAGGAGACGAGGAGCCATCCCTCATTAGTATCATCTGCTTTCCCAGATGGCAGGGTCAGACTGAGAGGGGGAGCCTGATGAAAGGACTCGTCCTGCAGGGTGACACTCATTCTGCCACGCAACACTCTTTTTACGCCTCCCGAAGCCAAGTTCCCAGCTCTCACAGGTGATACCCAGGCTTTAGTGGGATTCACAGACCGAGAGAAAGAGAGCCTCATGTTCTCAATCCCGTACCCATGCTGCAACCTGATGAGTTTAACAGAGATACAGAGAAGTGAAAAGTCAACTGAAGGTGACCCTTCAAGTTGTTACTTGAACACCTAAAGAAAAGAACGTGGAATAAATGGATGCAACTACATTGACGCCTGCTATTTTTAAACAGAACTTTACTTCTCGCTAATATTTATTTTCAAGGTACTCTCATGCTTTTTCAGTGGCTCATTAGAGAGTGGCTTGGGTCCAACAAAAAGCCAGGACGTCTTGTGTCATGGCTCGACACTGTGAACGAATGCAAACGCTATTGCTGCCGTGGCCTGCGAGGAAAGGATAATGAGTGCTTTCACATTTTACCTTAAAAACTCACCAATCGGCTCTTATACCAATTAAAAGCTTGTTTTTCACTCGAGTGGCCATTATCAAATCTGACCTTCCAATTATTTTTCTCATTTTCCTCCTGATTCTGACGCCCAGGTGTGCCTCGGAGGACGGACAAGGAATCTGTAATGGTTCCCCACCCTGGGCTGCAAAGACCCGTGACACTGCCACCACATTGCTACTATCTCCCCGTCTTGTAATGTGTACTCCTCACTATTGTCAAATGGAGTAAAAAAAAAAAACACACACACACGACACATATCTTTTTATGCACTTCATGCTTGAACATATTGTATTTAATTGTATTTATTTTTGAGGATCTGTAAAAGCTCCACTTTTGTGCATGATGGACGCGTGGAGGGTTTAGAATGAACAGTGAGATGTACAGTAAGAGAAGCGGGTGTTTAAGAGGCGTGTTCTTTTGTCTCTCATGCATGTCTTGTGTCTGCAGTGCTGTCGGTGTGCTTACCTGATGGTGACGGTTGTTGAACAGCTGCAGCAGGGTCACAAATCCTCCTGTCTGTCATCGGATACTCCTTCTCAACCCCCATAGCTCACCACAAAAAAAAAGAAGAGAAAAAAACCCACACATGTCAGCAGTGATGGAGAGTAGGCATTGAGGGAGATAAAACAGTTAAAACATGGTCAAATACTTTCCTGTTATAATATTCATTTTGATTTAATACCACACTGATCGTAGCAGGATGTCATGCTGAGGATTTGATGCAACCTTTTCATCTCTAGTTAACACTTCTGCCAATCTTAAAACATCCTCAGTTATTTATTTTAGAATTTGACAAACAGAATATGCAAGAGCTTTGGCTTCAGAATCATCCAAATATCCAGAGGCTTTGAGCTGTAAATAGTGAAACCACAGACATAAACGAGAGAAATGATGATTCAATGTCATGCTGAAATGAGATCAAATTGAAATTAATGATATTCAACTGAATACAGAAAAGCCCTTGAAACAAAGCTATGACAATTCTATATGAAATTACTTGAAGCATAATGAGCAGGTTGACATTCAAAAGCCGTAATTAAAAGCTACCACAAAGCCTTTTACAAAGCTAAACTAACCACCCCCGTTTCATTCAGATTGAGACACACGACTTTTCTCTCACCCTGCTGGGTGAATTAAAACGGTAAATCTGAACTTAGATGAACATTTGACCCCTGGCTGTGTTTTTAATGCTCACAGGTGATCTCAAGTCCCGCTACCAGAGAGGACATTGTTTAATTCATCATCCCTGGAACATTGTTTCTGTCAGACTGCAAGTAATGACTCCATTAGCATTTTCAGCAGAGCTACGAGTACAACCTGGGACCAAATGCATACAACTGAGATTCCACAAAATGAGTAATTATTAAATCTACAAAACAGCAAGGAAGAAGATGGACGCAGTCATTACAAACAACAACAATACAAGTGAACATTGGGATTGGAATAAATTGGATAAACAGATTTAATATTGTAGATATACATATTGTAGTTTGGGTAAAGTTTCATATGAACATAAGTATCACTGAGCATTAGTATCCATAAAACTATATGATAAAGCATTACATTTGATAAATTGTTACCTAGGATGTAATTAGCTGAAGTATCCATTTACATCATAACTATAAAACAAACCAGATCCAAGTATCATTTTACGGTTCAAATCATCCCCATTTTCTGCTGTTTATTGTTCAGTGAATACAGATTATACCCCACAGAGTCCATATATTAAAGATCTTTCTTGTTGTTGTTATTAACAACTTAAATTAAGTTTATTTTTGTGTAGTCCGACATCATGATTGTCCTTGTCTTAGATGTTCTTTACAGTTTTTCTCAGTTGTCTCATCCATTGTCATCCTCAAGATGAAAGCAGCGTTCTTCATTTTGTATTTACAGTCTTTAAAAAGAGGTTGGTTGGCGGTTTGATCCTTGGCTCCTCCTGTCTGCATGTCCAAGTGTCCTTGAGCAAGACACAGGACCATACGTTGCTCCCGAGGGGCGGCAGCATGGCGGCTCGTGTGTGTGTGTGTGTGTGTGTGTCTGAATGGGTTAACGAGAGGCAAATTGTAAAGTGATTTGTCTGGTAAGGTATAAAGTCTCTATTTAAATGCAGTCCATTTCCATCACCTCAAAGCGACCCTTCATGGCAAATCTGAAAGTCAAAGCAGGTAATGTAAATACACGGTACAGCCAAGATACTGTATGGCAATACTCTTCAATAAGGAATGACTAAATCTACATTGGAAGGGCTGCTGGGACGAGCATGCGGCATTCTGGTTGGGATGTGTGGGATGAGGTGGAGACTAAATGAGAAGATCTGTGGGTATTGTCAGACATGTATGCTTTGAGAAATTCCTGGAGATTTTCTTTATTTGTTCAAAGTAAACTGAGCTGTCTCATTCTGCATGGCTGCGTGGTCTGATTGCAAGACAGTGAAGGACATTTCAGATGTGCAATGTTTCTGTGTGTTGATCGAGAGGAGAACTGTAATAAGAAGAGGGCTGTTTATTTGTTTATGTTTCCCTATCTGCCATGCACACACATGACAATTCCATCGTATAAAGACACTTGGCATCACTTGAACACAGCATGTGTTTTCACCGTGCCTGAGAAGTCTAATGGAAATGCAGAAGTTGTTCCTAACCGAATGATTGCATTGTTGTACAATAGACTTCTTTAAGGTCGGTATAGTTGAACTCGTGCAAAAAACTGTAAGATAAAATGTGCATCAGATGGATGAACAGCTACTGCATGTGGATCACTGCATGTGAATCACTGCATGTGGATCACTGCATGTGGATCACTGCATGTGAACAACTGAACCGCTGCATGCGGGCAGCTGCATGCGAGCCGCTGCATCTGCTCTAGGAAAACACCAGAGGAGAAAGAAGTGTTCGTGGTAAATGAGTAAATGACAAGTACACAATCTGTTTGTTTATTTTTGTTTAATTTTTGCATTTGACAAAACCCCACTGCATTGTTTTTTATTAACACTTGAAAAATGTAAAGCTGAGCGCCCATATTCAGGCAGCTATATAATCTTGTTGCATATGCAACAGAATTCTAATTCAGTGGAGTACATTATGAAACAGATGGTCCCCTAGCAACCAGACACTTTGATGTTTGATGATGTCTGGTCTCTGACTAGCGATGTCAGTTCAGTGAATCTACCTCATTCTGATGGATCGTACCTTCCTTTTGACTGAGAGAGGAAGTAACTCATAGCTAGAGAGTAGCTGTGCACACTGCACGCTTAGTCTTACAGTGTTGGTGTGTATTTAACGTCAAGATTGCTCATTTCATGCACCTCAGGATACAATTATTACCACTAAGGAGGTGGTAATGTTAGAGCTGTAGTTCTATGGCGACTGGGTGGTGCATTATGAGGATCCTGGTGTTACACGAAAAGCAATTGAAACCACAAAGAAGGGACACTATTTGCAGGTTAGACATGGTTGAAAAATAAAAATGCAAATTGTGTACTGCACAAAGCAAACCAGTTATTTTGGTGCATACATTTCCATATGTCAATATTATTTCGTCAAGCATGAGTCATCCTTCATTCACATGTATCAATGAGAGCTCCATATGTAGATGGCTTATTCGAAAGAAAGATAATAAAACGCTAAAGTAATACTCAGAATGGATTTTTCAAAAGACCTGTGATCTCATCCTAGTGGATATTTTGTGCCTTTGAACCGACCCGAGGACGAGGCGCTCCAAGGTGAAATACCCCAGGCGACTCAGCTTGTCACGTAGTTAGCGGGGACCGTATTATCCCCTTTAGGAAAGCGGGTGGATGGAGATCAACATCATTGCTGGTCAAAGCACTTCTCTGGAACTTTTATTTCATTTCCGCTCAGTTTTATTGTGTTATCGATGGAATTATATGAAAGCAATATCTCTCTCCGACTCCATGTGCGGTCTTTGTGAAAGATGAGATTCTGGCATTAAACCCACCTGTTTTGCCTCAAGTCGGCGGGTGTGTGCTTTCCTGCGTGCACACACATGCATTCGTATGGATTTGTATTTGTGTTGGTAGACATTAGAGCGGCCATGAGTGTGAAATTGACCTCTGCCACATGGAGCTCAGCGTGGATTACTTGCCCCCAGAGAGATGGAGTGGCCACCCACAAGTCAACCAACGTCAGCCCGTGAAGACAATCGAAAGCTGCTAAAATTGCATCAAAAAGAGCAGGAGTGCAGAGTTTGAAGTGCGAATAATAATTAATTCGCCCTTTCACTCCCACGGCATATGCTTATTTTTTAAAGAAAACCAGCAGCAGAAATGCCCTGATGCAAACTAGCTGTTGGTTCCTCACCACACAAGCAACAGAAACGGATGCGTGTTGGCCCTGCCCTGTTTGCCTTTGTTTTCTCACCGTGTTGTTGCACCGGCTCAAGGTACACCGGCTTTGTCGGTCGCAGACAAAACTGACTTCAAATGGATTTCTTTCATGTATTAGCAGACCGCCTCAATCTGGATGGACAGATGGTGGTTGGCTTGATTGCACCTTTGAAGCGCTTTCTAAGTGGAATTAAAGGAATACCGTCTCGTCTGCGACTTTAGTTTAGAGGCCTTTGAGCGGGTCAGAAGGATCAATGCACTGCAGTCAAATATCCCTGATGTTGCTCATCATGGTGGTTGACGTGCTCCGTCTCTCTATTGTATGATACTAGTAGCTATTTAGATGTCAGCGAGACGCTGTGAACGCACTGCTGCCGTGTGAATGGATGTGAGATGTGCAGTTGAGTCTGTGTGTTCAGTCACAGGAGAGCAGTGGAGGAGTGTCTCTGTGTTGATTGCATGTGGTATTTATTAACGCTTAATGAGATGGAGTTGACCTTTGATTAATCCCTGAAATGAAATGTTTTACCTCAAGTGTTTTGGGGGACTTGAACCAAATCACTGTGTTCTGAAATAATTTTAAAGGGAAGCTGCTGTTATAAAATAACAATACACAACTTTGTTTCATTGTGTTTAAATGCCTTTATTGCCTTTCATTGCAGTGTGAATAAAGCAATCTATTATTCGTCACTAGTGAGTTTTAAGTTAGCGAGTCTCCTCTACAGGTTAGTTTCCACCTTCTTCATATTTTGGTTCATATCTGGTGCCGGTCAACTATCAGAATCACATTTGAAGTTACATATTGTTCATCTTTCATCAGCGTATCAATCATCACCAAAAGGAAGAGGCATTCAGCTAGCCTTATTTCCGGTAGATTGCTGTGAAGATTACGTATTTTCCATCAGCAGCTCTCATGGAGCACATTAAGGCAGCATCCCAAAGGCGGGGAATCGCTTATTTTTCTGATGCTATTTTGAGCACATTGGACACGTGGCATGTTTCTGGTTAAAGAGGCGGATTACCCGTGGAGGTGTTTCTCTGTTGATTTCTCCTCCATGAGAAGCCATTAGCCTCCGGGGGCAGCGACGAGGTCTGCCCATTATTCAGGGACAAGGTGGTGGAAATGGAGAGGGATAAGACACAATGTGCTCAGGGCCAAGCCGCTCACTCCCCTGACCTGCTTCTCAGATGGCTTTTCCACACTCCCATAAAAGCCATTGCGCTGCATTTTAAAGAATAATAGAATCGCTGCCTCCTCCCAGAGAAACTATTTTAGCTTTGTAATTCCTTGGCACCGGGGCATTGCTTTGAAGGTGACTTCACAGCAAGTTTTCTTTTACTCCTCACAAATGCCTATAAGAAAATCAAATGCTCCCTTAAACAAGGGCAGCGTGAGCGTTGCTGCTGTGTCGCTACATCAAGCTATGAGTATGAGGTTGTTGAGGAAAGGAATTGCATCAATGGCTTTGAAACGCAGAGGTCTGCGAGTGGCACGTAGAGAGGGGAGTTCTGCATCTCTGTGATGCTTTCATCAGTATTAGGCTTGATCTCTGTCTCCCACGATCCTGTGTGCTTCGACACCTCTGATTCATGCTATCTTAACCAATCTTCACCCGACTGCAAGGTGCAGGAAATACGTGTGCTTTGGGATTTCCGTCAGGTTACCTGTGAATCTGTTTTTATTTGAGGCTGGTACAAGACGGCACTTACATTCAGCAACACCACTTATCGACACAATCAGAGCAACACATTGCTGTTTTTTCACATTCACTGTGTTACTGACTTAGCAATAAGCACAACATGTTACAGCTGTTGCTGTAAATCAGACTCTCATCCAGTATGGTTATATCATTTATATCTATTGATTTTCATGTTTCAGGGTGTTTTGAGTGAACAACGTTTGGTCAAATCAGAAAACCACTTTTCCCACACTGAGCACATTTAGAGCAGCTAAAGCCTAAAGCCACAATACACTGGTGAGTTATTCCTGTTGGGAAGAATAGCGTTTGGTCTTTGCCTTTTTCATCGTCTGCTGCCGTCCGCTGACCTGAACTGGCCCGCTCATCAGAATCTTTTGAGCGCTTCGCCACGGGAGATTTGTTTTTTTGCAAGAGAGCCGACAGTTGCTTATATTGTCGCCACAGGACTATGTGAGGGAGACGGTGTCGGAGAATGCCGACCATCAGTGGTAACAGGTAGAAGGCTGTCTGCACAGTAGGTGCTGTTATGTTGTGATACTGTAGCTCCGCAGTCTCACGGTCTCTCACAAAGCAGGCACGCTGGTTCTTGTTCCTCTGGTAATTAATAATTTAGAAAGTAAAAGGACACATCAACACAGGAACATATTTGAGAGTCGCACTGGTACGCCAACGCACCACCTCCCGAAATAGTCTCACATTGTAAATACATTCTTCCACTCAGGGGTTGGGTGAAGCAATGAGTGAGAGATCACATACCTGGTTGGGCTTGTATTGTAAGTACAGGTAAGTACAGGTTGGTCTTGACCAGTTCTTCACCACTGAGATATGTTTTCCTATTTATTGAGAAATGATTGTGAAATCCTTGCCCCCTTAAGCTGCAGGCACTCAGATAAGGAGCTTAGGCAAATATCACCTGCTGCTTTCCCTCCTTCTTTCTATTCTAAGTAGCACACTCTGTGTTTATAACAGAAAACACACCACTCCTTTTTTCCACTCTAATACCAGGGGACCCTGAAATTGCTCTTATTAATCAGAGCAGTGATAATGAGCGGTGAATAATAACCATGGGTGGAGGCCTATTGAATGCAATGAGATGGAAAATATAAATAAATAAAAAAACACCCCCACTCCCCACTTTATTTGAGATTTGAGGATTTGAATATTTCTGCGGTTGCCCCTATAGACTCAGTGTGGGTATTTCTGCCACTGACCTTATCCCTCACAAGTGCAGTACCAGCTGCCATTCCCATACTCCCATCATCCTCCCCCTCTTTCTTCAGTAATGCAATTTCTTTATTCCTGTCCTGAAAAAGTAAGTTAAAAGGTTTTTACAGTAAGTCTTTCATGCCTTTAACCTTTCAGCTTTAATATGCCGGCATAAGCCTGCATTATAGAAGCCCTGAAAGGCAAGGTGTTGACATTTTTTTTATTATGCACGAGTATACAGTATAGTGCTTGTAGAACAGTTTCTTGTTTAATACAAGACCAGGGCTGGTTATGCATTGTACGAAGTAAAAATGACAAAATGAGGCAAAGTTAAAAAGACAAAGAAAGCATACAGGCCATTTCATTCATTTCTCAAAAAGTACTGACATCCAAATACCCAGTTTATGCTGTAGGTTACATATTTATTTAATGTACAGTACAATGATGCATTTTCTCTATTTTTGTAAGAAATGTGGAACTGAAAATATTTAAAATGATAAAAGGATACATATAGATGTTGATATCTCCTAACCCTATTTTTTATTATCAGCACACTATTGTTCTGTATCACTGCATTTTTGTGATTGCATTGTCGATAAACAAACAGTCTTAAACTACTTTTTCACACTGAAATGGATAAGCCATAACTTCTGTTTCAGTCTTAAGATTGCTGGTAAGGTCTGGCTATCGGTGCAGCAGACACATTTTGGCTCTCACCATCAAAGGCTGTTCTTTTGCCAGAAATCTTCACCAAAAGATTTGTCAGTGCAGCATTTACTTGGCTTAAGAGCTCTGAGCCGTGGCGTGGAATGCTGGTGTTATGGATGATATTTGTCTCCAACTCCTGAGGTTTTCAAAGCAAAATACATTATCCTTTCTCTGTGGGTGCGTGAGTGGACTTTTTTTATATTGTAAAAGAACAGAAGCTCAAATAGAGAAAGTGCTGCCGACAATATGTGTTTTCACATGTTGGCGTACACACTGCTACGGAGGGTGTGTGTGTGTGTGTGTGTGTGTGTGTGTGTGTGTGTGTGTGTGTGTGTGTGTGTGTGTGTGTGTGTGTGTGTGTGTGTGTGTGTGTGTGTGTGTGTGTGTGTGTGTGTGTGTGTGTGTGTGTGTGTGTGTGTGTGTGTGTGTGTGTGTGTGTGTGTGTGTGTGTGTGTGTGTGTGTGTGTGTGTGTGTGTGTCTTTGACAGTGCCAGTTGTGCAATTTAGCTTTTTCGTCTGGAAGGAGATTGCTTTGTGAGCACAAAGCGAACGTGTGGACTAGACCTAAGAGGGGCAGAACTCAGTTGTTCAGTGCTCTTGTCTCAACCAGTATTGCAGACCTTTGCCCGGGCTTGCCTCCAAACTCCTTCAGATTGGAGCTTCAGAGAAGGTAATTGTTCTAATAGCCACTTTGAGCAACAGTAGAACTGAACTACTTTCTCATCAGCTAACTATTCAGCCTTCTTTTACATGAATGTAAATCATACATGCAGAAAGTCATCGGGAATCCTTTTGTAAAATTAACCGTTGACTGAATTGACCATTCATACAGGCCATAACCATCTTTACGAAGCTCATGATGTTCAGTTTGTGGTGACTCGTCCTATACATGTTCATTATATGTTTACTATTGATGAATATTCAGTGTTAACTGGACTGCTTTACATGGGAGGTGCTTCTAACATCTGTCGTGTATGCAAATAGGGAGGACCACCAATGTAAAACACCTCTCAATGTAATGTTGTCCAGTACAACACAACCACCAACATGACCCCCATTTTCAACATAATTTAATTAGCGCTTCTATTACCGTGTCAATACAACTATTAACTATATATGGTGGATCCGTTGCATCTGATTGCATCAGACTGTACAGGCGCACCTGATGAAGTGGACTCTGGATGTATTAGAACATGTAACCTTACATGGTTTTAACCAAAAGAATATTAACTTAAATACTATACCGGCCATCTGCTGCCCAGCAGCTATTTGAATTGTAGTCGGCTTGTGACACTAACTTGTTGAACAGGCTTGTACTTCATCCACTTGTTGCTTTTAAGCACAGAAACAACACATAACAAAACTGACACCATGACTGAAACCTCTTTTAAATGAATGCATTTTAAATGAAAAAAAAGAAGATGCGGTTCAGACATTCTTTTGCACAATGGCCGTCAACTGTGTGGCCATTGTCTTCTCGTTAAAACTGCTGCATACTGTAACTGCTTGTGTTATCTTACACAGAAGCTTCTCCTATTATATTTTGGTGCACAACCTTTTGTCGAATCTGTAAAGTGGCTTCAAAATCCCGAATTGCCGTCAGCTATTTCTGTTTCTCATTCATTATAGCCAGTGTTGTTGTTTGCTTTCGTCAGCGCCATTTCTAGTTGGTTACGGTTGCCTCCTTCGAGATGCTCCCCCACTGGTGTGAAGTATGAAGAAATAAACAAAACAAAGCTGCTGTCAAAGTTATAGGCACTGGCATATGTGCTTCAGTGTGTCTAGCAACACACAGGCGTTCACAATATATCTACCCTGATTGTATTTCTTTATTTCCAACTTTAATTGGGCTATTTTAATATATCTTATGGGTTTTAGCAGTTTTGTTTAATTTTGTATTTTACCCATACTGTTACTATGTAATTTAATTCTTCAGTTGTGTCTTAGCATTTGATTTTGATGTTGGTAATCTTCTCATATATTGCCGTGCCCTTCTTGTGCTATTTTTTTCTCACCCACAGTATTGTTCTTTATAATTGCACTTCATTAGTGCGTGCACTTTTTATCTCTTCGCTTCAGCCCTTCATCACTGCAAATAAACAAGAACTAAAAGTGTATCAGAAATGTGAGATGCATATGCTCATTTCCTTTGTTCTCCTCAATAGTCGTCTGCCTTGATCTGCTATCAGCTAAACAGCCTCATTCCAATGACTGCAATGATGAGGTTTAGTAGACTGTAGTTCTGCTGTGCAGCTCTGTCTTTATCGCGGCAGCCTGTTTGTTTTCGATAGCACATGATTACATTTAGCTGAGGTTTTGCACCACCTCCCTCCTTTCACCCTTTTCCACCAAGAGCGGGGAGTGCGTGAGGCCTTTTTAGATGCAAGTTGTGATTGATGAGCTTTTGATTGGAATCGCGAATGAGACACTTTCATTACTGTGTGTCGAAGTGCATCCTGTTAGGGGCAGTAAAGTCTATGGGTGCCTGTGAGTGAGCATCTGTGTGTATGTGCCAAGCTTGTGTTAAGTGTGTGAGAAAGAGAGAGAGAGAGAGAATGGCATCACTTGATGATGAGACCCACTTAATGACATTTCTGATTTGGTTTCTACCAAAGCCACGGCCGCTCAGAGCCTGGGGATCTGGAGGCCCAGATCACTTCCCGTAAATGAGGTGCCTGATAACTGAGTTCTGACTGGCTTATTCACACGCTTACATAGACAGAAATCGGGCCAATAATCCCCCCTTCACTCACATGCAATGAAACCGTTTGTCAAAATTGTATACACAGCAGGTGGATGGGTGGGGCTGTGTGCTGGAAGTGCTGAAAAAAACATGAACGGCAGATTGCATGAAGGGTATTGTGAGGTAGCAACAGTATGAGCAGATATAGCTGTATGTTGTTGCCTTTGCTGTGTTGGCAGCAACTAAAGTCAACTTGCTCTTCTGATGAATCGAGTTGTTTTGACCCCCAGGGACACAGCAGCCAAGGTGCATGGCCAAAGGTAAGAAAGGAGATATTTTAATAAGACAAATGACCCTTTCATATATGTAGTAATTTGATTAGGCTTTGTTATTAAATTAAGCTATAATGCAAAGGTCCCTTGATATACGTCTCCGTTTGTGTAAAGCCTTTATTATGCCTCCTGCTGTGATCAATTAGGTTGTCAAGACAAGTTTTATGAGATGTGCTCACCTCATAATCACCACAACGGGAAACAGTTTGCATCTGCTCGCTCATCTTTTCAGAGAACACTTGCTAATTAGCAGTGACACAACTGCATTGTGGGGAAGCTATTGATTGTTTTCCACCTTTGTAATAGTAGTGGTGCCAGATTTATTTGCAAAATAGCACTCATCATTTCCTCATGTTGAGGAAGCGTGACAGGCCATTTTGCTCCTGGCAGCGTCCCTATTTCATGTCACATTATTCCGTGTTTTGTTCGGGTCACCTTGGCACTAAACAGGGAAGCAGTGCCTGCAGCAGCTGTGATTAGAAAAAATGTTTATCAGCAAATGATGTTTCTTCAACGGAAACAAATGGCACATCGCGATTACTGCTCAATTAGTGGAAGCCAACTCATTTATTTTCAGGTTTAGCCTGAGGTTCTCTTCTTTGTCTCAGTCGCTTATTAAAAGAGGAGAACAAAAGTGTATGACTAGCTTGAGAAGACAATGAGTGTTCAAACTCCATGTTATAAACTAAGACTATAAAGTTACAATGGCACGCTGTGCTAATCTACATTTTGACATTTACTTTCCAATACATTGACCTATAACCTATTTGTACCAACAGGAAATTATGCAATAATGTGCCGTCAAACTCAATTCCAAACAAAACAGATTGTATTAAAATGTTCCCACTACATATGTATTTGTACTACAACAATTGGTGGATCAAACTAAGTAATTTAGTTAATTTCCTACCAGATAAATGAGATACTATTTATTGTTATGCCCTTTTTTGTCTATGAATTGAATCCTGCACTTGTTTGCACTCTGGCGTCTACTAATTTTTCTGATGCCTGAATACGTTCTCAACACATGTCCAAAATTAGTATATGGCTTTAAACTGGGATGTAGTAAAAAAAAGCCTTTGCTACAAATACAACACAGCTGCCAGATACTGTGCAGCGCATGACGTGCTAACGTGGAGTAAAAAACAAGACTCTCAATTGTACGGCGAAAAATGACTGATAGAGGCTGTCTCTCCCTTAATTGTCACTCAGTTCATAATCGTCACAGTCTGATGTGACTCATCTTTCAATCTCTTGTTCACAAGTCTCTGTGTATATGTGCCTTTTCAGTTGAGGCGGCATTGGGAGTTGGTTTGAAGCTTATGCGAGCAACTCGCCGCCCGCCTTTCATAGCACGCCAATCAGCAGGAGATTGCACGTCGCAAAGGCACAATTCCCTCCTTGCTATGATAGCTGCAGCATGATTGGATCTGTTGATTTAGATTAGAAAAATACTATGGGTCAGATTACACACACATGCAGTCAAACGCATACACCCTGCTCCACCCTGTGTATTCCAGTGTAATTCCTGTGAAGATTGAATGTGCAACATGACAGCGTCTCAGAGTGTATCAATGATTAGCTGTTCTAGAAACATCCTTTTCTTTGTTTTTGTTTTTTTTTCAAACTCAGGCTCAGAGCACTTTGCATTTGTTGTGTGTGAAAAACTTTCATTATTTACATTGGATTTGTGGACCTGCCATCCAGCCATGTTCCTCTGCGTTGGATACAGATGCTTTTGGAGGAGTTTTGTCAATCGGTGCGGTGCGACCTGCATTGTGTGCGACCTGCATTGTGTGCGCAAAACACAAGCGCCATCCCAGTGCTCGTCTCATTCCTGCACTGAAAAATTAACGTACATCTCCCCCTCTATCCCTGCACAATGACAGAGCACAAGGTAATCCCTGTTCATGAAGGCTAGATCCCCTTGCATCATGTGCATAGAAAAATGATTTCATTCTCCATTTTTCCTCTATCTTTCTCCTCTGATGAATTGTATGACTGCAGGCTTCTATATCTGCTTCTTGTCATGTTAGAGTGATGCAATTAGGTTTGTATTCTCTGCGGTCTCTGTTCTGTTGCAGGAGAGGATTGCCTATAAAATACCTGTCTGTGCAAGCTGCTCGCTCTGTCTAATGAGCTGACACCAGTGTTGGTCGGAGATAGGTGACGTTTTTAGCAAAGCAGACGCTTCGGTAACAGATTCTTTTATTTGAAAATATAGAGTTAAACAGTGTGTGAATGTTTGGGTTGGATGGATAACAAGACCACAAATACTTTTGCTTTATGCAGCTGCTCCTATGAAATGCAAATCTTCTGAAGTCTCAATATAGCGCTTGTTTTCCTGGCCTTCCTGCTCCCTGCATTAACAATGTGTGGAGTGGCTTTTAAACTAGCCTTATCAGAAGCATCCTGCCAGTGAAGGTCAGGGCTAAGGGGCAGAGTGTCAGAGTTTAACTAGCTCATGTCCTAATGGCTCTTCTCTGCGCCTTGACCTCAGAGTTTTGGTGTGTTTAGCATTCCCTGCATGTCGGGGAACAAATCCACCTCCAGAGCCAAAAAGGCGATGGCAGTTAAAAAGACAGAGTGCTCTGTCGGAGCGCTGCAGGGTCACCAACTACATCAGTGTGCAGAGATTAGACGCTTACAGATCACTCTGTAAATAGCTGATGACATTGCTCACGACAAGTAATAATATGAAGACTGAGAGACAACTGTCTTCAGAGGTTTTGGTTTCGGTTGGAGTAAAGCGTAGTTTCTTTACTGCAAAACAACAACAACAATGTGACTTGAGTTGTCACACTCCACCTGAACTGGCAAGATGAAAAAACAACTGTTATTTTTCCTTTTTACCAAGTGGTGATATATTGTATTACGAGACCAGCATTTGTGCCCCTGCTGAGTTTTCCCTGTGACTCTAATTCTTCAGATCTACAGGAGGTTGCTCCCCACTGTGAACTCTCTCATGCATGTGAACTTTATCTCGCATGTGTCCTCTGCCTCGCTCTCCCCTCTTTCCTCTCTTTGTCCATCTCTCTCAATGTAACTTTTACCCTTAACCTGTATGTGGCACCATCTTCCTCTCGCTCCATCCCGTTTTTCTATAGATCTGTTGCATAAGTGATCCAATGAATCAAGATCTGAGTCATCAGTGTATTGCCGGTAGACATATGAATAGGTCCAATTGCTTAAAGTGATCTCAAACTAATATCCGTGCCCTCTTAATCCTCTAATATCATCATTTTGTTTCTGATCCACAACCTGATAATCTCCGTTATAGTTCAATGTTGGTATAGTTCGCACCCCAGATTAAAAAAAATAAAGCCATGACTCCTATCTCCTAAGCTGTCGTCTTCTTTCTGTCTGCCAACACAGGGCCCTGCTCCAAAAGCCTCTCTTTGATAGTGTTGATTCCTCAAATCCTCTAAACGATATCCTCCTGACCGCCCCTCTCACAACCTTTTCCTCCTGGTCAGCACATTGCACTTTGCCCAAAGTGGAAGAAGCCATTCTGCTGGCTGTCAACTCAAAGACAGATTTTGTTCCTCTCTTGTCTGGATGATGGATCTGGAGAAGTCAAAGAGTGCTGACTCCTCACGGACCACCTCTCCCTCACCACCACATGTCGACTCCTTAGCCCACCAGCAAGGGCCGCCATGATGGATAGGGCATCAATCGCTCAGCCTACCCCACCCCCAACTCCTCCCTTCCTCCACCCTGCATGGCCTTTGTCAGTCAAACCTCCGGTAGCAGCTCACGGCAGGAAACGTCAGGCAGGTAAACACGGCAGCCATGTTGTTCTCGGCTTACCCGCTGTCATCTTTGTGAGGTCGTTTACAGGTTACCGGCAGGTTCAGGGAGAGAATCGCAGATGAGTGCAGATTTGTCCCTCTCTTTTATATCTTTTAACTTTCATTAAGACTCTTAAACGTATATTATTAGTTGTGTAATATGGCTCTGTTAATGCCATGTTTAGATAGCAGAAGGCTTAATGAATGTCATAGTGAAACTGAGATCTTCTGCCTTTGTGGTGCCCTAATTATTTAAACTGAGTTCAGTCCTGCCATCAGTCCTATTAGGACAAAGCATCAAACACTCTGGATTTGTTGTGTGTTGTCCACTAACTTGAAACCATGCTACGTGGTACATTGATTCAGGTTGTTTCAGTTTCCATCAGGAAAGTTGGAAAAAGCAAAACGCAAAGCGAGGCCTGGATGAAACAGACCTAGAGCCAACAAATGCTGCCAGTAAACCTGAAAAGCTTGTTGAAGTGTCTGTTTTCCATTGGAATTGGAAAAGACCAGCAGCTATCATCATGTTTGTAACAAAAGATAATTTGTGTATTTCTTCTCACAGGCTGATGCTAAAAGGAACTGTGATACAATAGCTCATTAACATGAGAGGCATAGTTCATTGTTCTTTTACAGAGGATCTGAAGTTTGCACGTTTTACGCTACACCAGACCATACTACTTCACTGTAATCACAATATGATTGCTGGTACTGTCTGTAAGCCCCTTAGGTTACATTTATGCTACATTGATAATGTGCTCACGTATCCATCACTATGGCTTCAGTTGTACTTGTTACGTGTTGCAGCTGTTCATGTGGACAGATGAGGCTGCACACGTTACCTGACTTTACATGAGTCTTTTCCGAGCCACAGTCAGACTGTAGACCTGGAGTTTGATGGAAACCTGGAACTGAATTTGAATTAATCATGTTGCTGATCCCAAAAGTTAAGAGAAGCATAATTTGCACCAATGGCATTACATCCAAAGGAAATCGTTCAGTGCATTGTGTTGCAGTGTGGCCAGTAAGATGCAACCTCTAAGGTGTGAGAGAAACCCAGAAATCATTATGTGCGTGTCTGTGTGGGTGTGTGCGTACTGTGTTAGTGCATGTGTGTCTGTCTAGATTGGGTTATGCCTGTTTTGTCTCAGCCGCACCTTGGGACCTTGGAAATTAATGGGCTGGTTTGCAGTCCTCTGGCCATCAATTAAGTTTAACCTGGCCCTGGAATGACCACTTGGAGTAGGCAATAATCTACTAAACTATAATTAAAAGGAGCAGGCTCCATCTTCTGCCAGATCAGACATTATAGTCTCTCAATACATCTTATTCACTCTTGAGTTGTGTCCTATGATTGAGTTAAGATGGTGGCATGGAGTCCTTTTCACATTTGCTGAAGTGCCCAGGGAGATGTTATTCTGCAGCGGCGAGGTAAATCTTACTTGTAGCCAAACAGCCTCGTCCCTTTAATGCAGGCAGCCCGTCACATTGGCTGCTGATCAATCAGGATTGTTTTATCCCACTGAAACAATGAATGTGGATGTTAAAGTGACACTTAATTGTTCTCTTACCAATTTATGGCAGTCAGTGTCAATTATCAGGCAAGAATCAAGAACGACTGGTGCTGTCTTTGATTATTCTCCAAACCAGACATAAAAGTGAACAGCCAGTGATGGCTACATTCTTCTTTTTCTGAGAAATCAGTCAAGTAGACAACCAAGCAAAACATGTGCAAATGTTTTGTTCAAGAATGCCATGGATGGATATTTAGAATTAAGCAAAAACAAAACGTGCCTGTGAGTAGCTGTCACAAGGGGGGGGAACAGGCCCACAATTTTGTAGTTATTAAAGATTACATCTTGGTGTTTTCAGTCTGGCTTTATTGTCCTGTATTTTGTAGTGATGCTAATAGTGTTCAAAATGTAGCCAGTTAACTGTAATGCTTCTTAGCAGCAGTCAGCTCTGCAGTGAAGTCAGTGACAAAACTGAATGCATTAACTATGAGGCCAGCAAAATCAGAGCGAGATTATGAATCATATGTTTCATCGTAAAGGATTATGAAATAAACCTCTTTAATGTTTAAGTCACTAGTGATAAGTAAAGTGGGGAAATCGATCAATCTTTCTACATTTAAATTAGTGTTTTCTGGGTTACCAGGCCACAGTTAAACTGGCCTGAAGCTCTGGAGAGAGGGGGAGGGAGAGAGAGAGAGAGAGAGAGGAAGAGAGAGGGGCAGAGAGGAAGAGAGAGAGAGAGAGAGGAAGAGAGAGGGGCCGAGAGGAAGAGAGAGAGGAAGAGAGAGAGGAAGAGAGAGAGAGAGAGAGAGAGCAAACTCACCAGTTTATATTTTTTACATATAACAATTCCACATAAAATCGCCCTGCTGTCTAGCGTTAAAGAAAATATTACGCTTACCATATTCATAGGTTCCATTTGTTCACAATATTTTATCTCAAAATAAAATCTCCTTCACATTTCATTTTGAGTAAATCACTCACTTCTTTATTAACCTAGACAATTCCACCAAGTGTTTTTATTTTAAAGGCAACCCGTTTAAAGGCAGATAAAGCCTGACCCCCTCAAAACTGATTTTGCATTCACTGCAACATTGTTAGCTTTGCTGATGATATGAAAAAAGGTAAATACATAATACTCCATATTTGATTTTGAGTCAGACTTTATATATGGGTAGGTCTTCTGTTTCCTTGGAGAAAAACAAAATGACAAAAACTGAAAATAAACCATCTAACTTACTTTTGTTAAAGAAAGTTGATGCAACAAAAAAGTAATATCCAACCAACTGCTAACGCATCGGCAGGACATTGAAATCAAAAGCTTTCTGATGAAATTGGCGATATTCAAAAGCAATGTTTTTATGTTGTTTTGGAGTCGCCCCTGCTATCCCAATCAGATGGGGTAACATTGGACTTTGAAAAAGTCTATGAAGTGTGTAATGAGGTGACACCTGATATTCTCCTGGGTCTATGTTGCATCGGCTGTAAGGTCTCCATCTGTCAGGGGCCACCAGTGGCTAATCTCCCCCTGCATACTAGGAACTGATCCCACTTACCTCCAACCTGAATTATTCATTATTCACACACAGACTTTCGCCCACACTGAACTCACTGAAGTCAGAGGGAAATGTCCTGTTCTGCAAGACAAACAGGAAGGCTTACTTAATGGTGCAATGTGTAATGCCTTGCCACATACTCCAAACAAATGGGAGGTAGCATGTCAACTCCCCCTCTACGCTGTCTGAATGCATTTTGCCATCAGTAAAAGAAAAGGAAACCACAAACTTAGGGGCAAGAATAAGCAAGATTCGACTAAACTGCTGAAACTGAGAACTGGTCAAAATAACACTGCTATCTTATAATCGTCATGTGTGTCGCCAGTTTTAACTTTCTTTGTTCAGTTTTAAAATCAGTTGCACTAAATATGCGTTTCACTAAATAGGCAACGAAATATTTTAATCACCAGTCTAAAAAAAAAAAAAAAACTTTGTATGTTCAGCTTCAAACCTCATCTCTGTGCACAGTTTCTGCTCGTTACATGCATACAGCTTGTTTTCAAAATAAAGATCCAATGTAGGTTAACTCAGTTTATAGAAACAAAACCAACAAGTTATGTTTAAGGGAACACAATTACTAAAGTACAGAAGAAGCCCTGTGTTTATTCGTCCCATCCAAGACATTTTGAGCCACATAAGTGCTCTGACGATAATCTAATAATAATAACAACAAAAGGGTTTACAATAGTCAGAAGCGCTAAAGGATGCCTCAGTGACTCACTATCGCCCCTTGAGGTGCAAGTGGTATTACAAGACAGGACGGGTTGGAGCTAGCTGATCAGCGTGCTCATTTCAGTCGATATCTTTGCAACATAATACATATACGTGTTTGACATAACGCCAACAACTTACTTCTTCACACTTTGTTAATAATGTTAGTTGTGTTTCTTTTTCTAGCCAGATGTTACTCATTTCATGTGTGAGGTTGTGGTTTGGCCGTCCCAGTCTCTCTGCCCTTCTTTACTTCTTTTTGATAATTTACACCTTCTGCTGCTCCATTGTGCCGTTCAGATGACTAAGTGGGGAAATGGGCTGTGGAAAATGATCATCAATGCAGCTGGCTCGCTGACAAGAAAGGAGCTTTTTCTCTTCTGCTCTCGAGAAAAGAAACATCCTTTCAAACCCTGCACGATTCATTGCACTCTTTATTCGTGACTTACCTCGCTCTACGATTGTTTAGATTTCTAAAGATTTTATGTTTTTGGTCACTTGTGCAAGTTCTTTTCATTTCCTTTCAAATAAATGAACAATGCATTTATACTTTCAAGAATCAAGGCAAAGATAGTTGTTTAGTTATTGTGACGTATAAATCATGCATTCTGTTGCTCTGCTGCAGTTTTTCCCTCCAGCGCTTCGTGAGAGATTCCACATGAATACACACCCTCTCCGTCATATTTAGAGACAGATCCCATAGCTGGTGATTGGACAGCGGTGTTGAGGGCACTGTGGAACCTCAGTTTACTTTTCAGTGTACTGCTGCTGCTGTTTGTTACCAGAAACAAAAGGAGCAATTTAAAATGATAATTAAGCTTTTATTGTCTTATGAGGACGGGAAATGTGGCGCGTGGCACGCGCTAGCTCGTAAATCTCTGGATGTCACCCGCGGCGTGTAGATGGATCTCCTCTCCTGTGGTTGTCTCCAGCTCCATAGAGCGCGGCTCCGGCAGACTAATGAACACGGAGAGCCTTGAGAATGGTAAACAAGTGTCTGATTAATTGGCCCTCTGCTTCCATTATTTTCGCAGTGGAATACAAAATGTCCTGCAATGGAACGTTCTGATCAGTTTACATTATTTGTTATATACTGTATCTGCTGTACTCTCCTGGAAATGAGGGTGGCCCCTCTTTGAAGAATAGCACATCACTGTGCGCTCTGTCCAGCTCAAAGAATGGGAAATACATGCAAACTATTGCCACTTAATTACATTACAATAATAGCCATGGCATTTTAAACTGTATCAAACTTAACCTATTTAGAAAAGGATACAAAACAGACATTTCAGAAAACACCTAATTGATTGTATTTCATTAATCAGGAGTCCTTTAATCAGTGCCAGACTTTTTTTTCTTTCAAAGGCAGCCGTTGTTCCTAAATTAAGGATCGAAGACATATTTTAATCCTAAAATGTCTACCGTAATTATTTAGTATTTCAGTCGAGCACAGCAACTTTGAAACAGTCGACAGGGTGATCAAAGATGAACCACATCGGATGTCTTTGGCTGTCAAAAAACTCTGTGGATCATCATTTATTAAATTATCTTTTGATTTTTGTCTCATGGAAAAATGTTATGTAACCATCTTTTTGCCAACCAATCCTGCCTTTGCCTTGCAGTGCCTGGGTGCCGGGCCGTGAACTCATGCACATACTCAGCAGTTGGTAAACTCTTAAATTCCTCCCAGACATTTTGTCTTGCTCCCTTATCAGTAATTTAAATTACTTTGGATCCAGCGACGTGTTTCAGGAGATCAGGTTGGAGAGGTGAAGGAAGCGATTGTCTGCAAAGGCCACGCGGCTCCAAATCCTGCTTTAGTTTACTGAAATTTTAAAAAGGCCCAAACGAGCTGGAGCTCTTGGCTGCCGCTCCCCACACTGCTTGCTGAATCATTGAAGGGACATTGGATTATCAATGCATGAGAAAGTCCTCAGTACCAGCACTTTAGAGAAAGCCTCTGAAATAAAAAAAAACATTCGACAAGCAAGCGCAACTCCACTGAATGAGTCTCCAAGAATACGAGTGTACTTCTGTGAGCTTTAAGGGGGCTTCTGGGTCACAGTGATCTGACAGTTCCTGTCAGCGCGAGGCCTGCACCACACAGATATCACCCCATTGTCATGTTTAGGGGGTGCATCTGTATCGTATTCGACCTCGGGTGATCTTTAAATGCTGACCTTTTTTTACCATCACATCTCAATTTCCAAAAATCATTGAATTGTTTAACTCATTCTCTTTGATTATAATGTGAATGCTTTTGCAGACGAGGTGAATCGGCTTGAACTTTCATTAGCTGCTGGCTTGGCTGCAACAGGTGGTCGGAGTTGACCTTTCTGCACTATCTGAATGTTATGTCTTCATCTCTGATTGAAAGGGAATGTGAGCCCCTCCATATAGATCCTTTTTCAGCGTTCTGGCTTGACACTAGAAAGTGAGTTATACTCTTTCATATGGACATGGCAACTCTTTTTCTCTCTCCATTCAACAAAAGCAGCTGGACCATCGTGAATATAGTTACCAGACCGTCTGTGGCACAAAGGATTGATGTTGAAAGAGAGTCATCAAAATGCAGGCTTGCGTTCAAACCTCTCATATCCATTTTGCCAAGAATATTTTGGCACAGAGGAGACATTGTATTTTGCATGTGCTGCTCCCCCTTAACATTTTTTCCCACTTACAAAAACCCACGCAAGGTTACAAAATAATCACAAAGTTGCTCTAATCGTCCATGTTCATCATCTGTTTTCTTTTATCTCATAGTGCGTTTGCA
Organism: Cottus gobio; assembly: GCA_023566465.1. Classification (NCBI taxonomy): domain Eukaryota; kingdom Metazoa; phylum Chordata; class Actinopteri; order Perciformes; family Cottidae; genus Cottus; species Cottus gobio. Next base: position 16,391,400 of record CM042225.1, on the reverse strand, counting down.
TGAATTCTATGCCATCCTTTTTCTGTTTTCTCACATGCGTGCCATTATCTAAGATGGTCTTTTGAATTTGTGGTCAAAAGTCAGTAACGCACGAGTGTCTGAAGTCTTGTCAGGTTGTTTGTGAAGAGAGACTTCTTTTGATTATCGAGTTTCTATCGAGGAGAAAAGAACAAATGTGTATTTCGGTTCAGCAAGAAGCTTTTCACCGCAGCGATCCACTGTGGCATGAAGCCTGCATGTTTATCTCACTGCAAAAGCACTCCTATGTCAAATCACAGCATACAGGCTATACAGGCAAGTATATCAAATGTTTTTTGCAAACACTAATGATAAAATCTGCGACTGTGGCTCAGTGGTTAGCAAGTCAGTCTTTCAATCAGAGGGTGGGTGGTTCAAACCCCGGCTCAGCCAGTCCATGTCGTTGTGTCCTTGAGCAAGACACTTAACCCTCATTGCTCACCGTTGCTGTGTCTACGGTCTACTGTCTACTGTATATCATGTAAGTCGCTTTGGATAAAAGCGTCAGCTAAATGAAATGTAATGTAATGTAATGTAATGTAAAAAATCATATATGTCCTCAGGCTTGTTCATAGCCTAGTTCAGTAGAAGGCCGTTTGAATCTATCTCGTCTTGGGACACATCCCTCTTCAAGCTACCTCGCTGTGTCTCTGTTATTCTGAAGACTTCCTTGTTCACAGTGAGTTTAACATATTGTAAAACAGTGATTATTTTGTGAATTCCTTGTGGTTCTGTGAGGTTGAGAGATCTTCCGGGTAAACTACACCGCTCAACAAAGCCAACAGAAGAAGGACATCTTGAATATTTATGGTTGTTCTGGTGGGATTACTCTTATCTTTTGCAGAACCACAGACTGGTGTTCCTCAGGGATCTATCTTTTCATGATCAGAACCTACATCTGAACGTGACACTGAATGGAAAGGTGAAGTCTGACTGTCTGTAATGCAGCGTTTTTGTAGCAGGTTTCTTCTATCGCAGTTCTTTGCAAACACTGTGCCGACTGCTTAACATATCTGATGGATGTGGAACAGAAGGTTGGGTTCCTCTCGCTTCCTCACTCTCTTTTCTGAGAGTTTGAGAGACATGTTTGTAATGCAAATAAGGACACTTCAAATAATGGCTTATTGGCATTTTCAATGGGAGAAATGTCCCATTTTGTGGGAAATTTAATGAGTTGATTGTTTGTCTTTATTGAATGTTCAGATGTGTTTTCAGTTGTTTTCAGTTAGACACAGTACGTGACTTTCCTGCAATGATGAGTATTTGACCTTGTTCACTCTTTATCTCCTTCTTTTGCTCATGCACAAGTATTAGTGCAGGAGGGATAATCGACCATGTCTGATTTGGAAGCACAGAGATTGATTGGCGCTTGTGTTTTTTTATTTAGTGTTTTTGCACCTTGGGCCACATCTTTCCCTTTATGCTGCTGCATTCAGCCGCCAGGCTTAGTAACATTATTTAGTACTATATTAAGGCTATTGATTACACTGTAACTGCTGCAGTAAGGCCGTTGTTATTGGTTTTTTTTAATATATTTTGTCCAGATGTAGTAGGTATACAAGTCTGGTGGGGACAACCCTCTGTGGTACTCCAGTTTTCTACAAGTGTGACATTTGTGTGGCAATATTGTGTACAAGTATCCAGTAATGTCACACAGTTGTCCTCAGTTTGTTTCCCAACTCAAACTGAATGAGCCAAATAACTCAAGCATTTGATGTAATTGCTGTAACCTGTATGGGATATTGTGCATTGACAGCGATGCCTTGTCCGCCTGTGCTGAACAGATGCCGGTATTCCCTGCAGCCCCATTGATTATGGCTGGTATTATAGTCATTTAGCTGCTGTCTCACTGTTGTGTCTGTGCTGAACTTCACAGCCTGCCCGGAGCCTGCCTCTGTCAGAGAGCCTTGGGCTGGGGGGTGACAGCTGACAGACAGGACAGAGCAACCACAGCGGCACATCAAAAAGCAGCAATTAGGCTCTTATGAAACCTTTATGATCTCCAATTTGTTCGGGGAAAGCCAAAGAACTCCAAGAAACCTGTTTCATATCCTCATATATTTTAAATTCCCCAAGTTTAACCTACTGCTGCTTCCAGGTGAGATCTGTCCAAAGACATCACCCACTACATTCATGCTGCGCCTCTCGCTTGTCCCTCGAACAAGTGCCTGTGAGTGAGATACGCCTCTCGTGTGCTACAACACATTTTGAGGGGGGAGTAATGGCGGTTAAGAGCTTCACAAACATATGCAATGCAATTATGCTCAATTATGGGTGATCAACATTTGCATAATCTTTATCCCAGCTACCCCTTAAGAACCAATCAGATGTTGTTTTGTAGAATGAAAGTCACATGAATAATTTATGCCAGTAAAATATATCTATTCTGTGGGTCTCAGCAATCTCAGTGGCTGTTCAGCCTTCTCAGTCATCTATCATTTATGATGGAGAGAGTTAGGAAGGCTCCCTGATTGAGCTAATGAATGCAAATGCAGTGCGAGACTAGCATGGGTCAGTGGCTACACTCCCTCCTCCCAGTACCTGTTTTCTTCACTATCAATTCACTCCAAGCCCATAAACAAATGTGGCATATCATTTACTGTGGCTGTGAAACGATTCATTTTCATAAAGCAGGGAAGAAATGGCCATCTCTTAGGTTCTCTGGGCACCTGGTTGTGTTTTGACAGTGACGATAAGCGTACATGGCAGCTCAATTACATTCTCAACACTCGTTTTCTGTTTTATTTAGGTGATGGGAATCCTCTCTGTGAGCCACTCCTGTGGTTAAATACATGGAAAGCTGTACTTATGGCAGCACCTGTGCTATTGTGTTTCTTTATCATGTGCCACATGCTCCTGTGGCTTTTGCCCACATGAAGACCATCTAAATGGAAGGCACATGCACACCATGCACGGCAGGGTGCCTCATCATATTTGCTGTCATGTGTTGGTCTATGTGGTTCCCAGAGGAGAGACAGAATCACTCTGCTAAAGATTTGTGTTCACAAAAAGTATTTGTAGTGCTTCAAAGTAGTATATAGCATGCTGGCTGCATGTCATTGAGTTATGCTGTTTGAATTATGCGCCATGTATTTATAGAGCGTCAAACTTCTTCAGATGTTAAGGGGATTTTTTTATTTAAATATTATGTCACAGACACAGCTCATTTTTTTAGAGCTAATTAAATAAATTAAGGCTATGGTTGGTAATCTTCTTTAAAAAGTGTGTTGTGCTTATATTTGTTTTAATCCCATCCTGACAATAAATCAGATGGTAAAAAAAAATGGTATCTGTGACTCAGGACTGTCCGATAATTGTATTTGACTTGAAGGTAATAGGACAAGCTGCCTGTCTGTCTGCCTGTCTGTCTGCCTGCACTTATTCTCATTGCTTGTCATTGGACTCCTCCACAAGCTGCTACTCTGAAAATGTATTTTCTGTTTTGACTTTGAAGAAATGCAGCGTTTTGTGTGTTTGTCTGAAACCTTCTGGACTTCATCTTTCAGTGTGTTGTGTTTTCTGCATCATGCTAATTGATGGTGTGGTAATGTGCTGACTGTCTAATTCTAATGCCATTCATTCATTGTTTCAGATGGTTGTGCGTTGGTTCCCAGGAAGTAAACTACTATGAATTCATTTGCATTTATTGTATTGTTGTCCTTCAAACTTTTGCACATTGTTTGTTATTGTATAGCTCGTAGAGGCTCGAAACTAGATGGATCAACCAGGTCTGAAATGGCTTCTCAGATTGTAGAGATAAGACTCGGTTCTGTCCACGTCTCCCGATGCTGTAATATGCCTCATGTCTGTGTAACTCGGTAATGATCATCATGGATTTTGAAGTATTGTCGACTGTCCCTCATCTATATTTTTTTATTCGATCAACGGACTGATCAGAGAATCAAAATCTTTGTCGGCTTCAGAAAACACATCCAAAGGCTTCTAATGGGCAGCGACTGGTTTTATTGTTCCGGCTTATTGTGGACAGGACACATAATGGACAGCTCGTGCACATTGTTCCTTCACTCCACACTGCAGAGCTTTTATGCACCATATTCACATACTGCATTTAAGCAAAGACTGAATGACATTATCTGCCAGCAGTGGGTTTATATATGTATATATTATATATTTTTTTTCATCCCAAGCTTCCACGGTTTTGACAGCACCAATCACCCCCACTCCACATAAAAACACACATACACACTCCTATTCCACACGTCCAAAAGTGAAGCTCGGCTAGGGTTGTCAACTATTGCCAACATGGCCCTACTTTTTTTTCTTCTATCCCTCTGCAGGCAGCCATCATAGCCTGATCTGACAGCTCCGCTTTTGATATTTATATTTCTACTGAATTTTAATTACTTTGTGCTTCATCTGTCATGCGCCCTTCATTGTTAGCGTGCCCATGGCCGTGTGCAGTTGTGTTGTTTTACAATGTGACTCAGATATTGAGCTTTCCATTCGACCCACGCACCCCCTCTAAGTGCGTTCCTCGGGGCATTAGCATGTTGTGTTCACCTGGCTAACAAAACGAGGCACAGTGGACCATTGACACAACGCACAGCTTGCTCTTTGACATTTCACTCATTTCCTGCCTCTCCGGCTGGATTGCAGCTGCTGCAGGTGAAGTGTAGACGCTGCTTGGAGCAACAAAAGTGTACTCATGATTTTGAAATCTATTTTTATATATTTGTTCAATTTTGTTATTTGTTTTTCAGGTTATGACTTTGGATATGCCGTACTGTTTTAAGGAAGGGATAATCCACACAAAAAAACCAATGTGAAGCAGAATGTGGTTCTTTTAGTGCGTTATACAGTATTGCATCTTTGAGTGCATTATTTAACCCTTTAACACAAATCTCAGATTTGTCCTGCGTACACTGTGGACATTTTTCCAAAAGACTAAAATAAGCACCCTTATTTATAACCTTATCAGGAGGTTATGAAACAAAAACTTCCAAAGCTTTAAATATTTGCTATGTTCTTTTCTCTTTTTCTTTCATAATACTTAATAATACTTTGTATTTGCGTCACAACAGCCTACATATTATCACAACGTGGATCATATGAGGCCTGAGCTGAAAGGAAAAATAATAATATTTATAATATCAATATCCCTCAGTTATTGTTTATAGGTATATTACTGAAATGTGCATGATGATTTGTGGCCAATTTACAAATGTAAAAGTGATTAAACCTGAGCCTCTCACATCCAATCGAACACAGGTATGAATCATGCATCCAATATGAGCTGGATTGCCTTTTGTAATAACAACTGTAGTGTTGCAAAATGTAAAACATGTAAATTTGAGTTTCCTTAAATCTCGATAGTTTTAATCCTCAATATAAAATATAGTTGTAACACACATACACACACACAGGTGAAGGTTTAGTATTGTTTCACTTAGTTGTTGATAAGCAGTTTATAGTTTGTTGAATGCAGTTCTTTGTTTTCAATAAATGCAGCAAACAGTAATCACAACAAGCCAATTCATAATTTTTGTCTGTTCAATCTTTACACTTTGCTAATGAGAGAGAAACACATAATTGTGCCAACACATCAGCTATGCACCCCTTTAGAGCATCACCAGGTTTGTGTTCTTTCTAAATGCCATTTGGTTCAAATTTAGTCTGACGTTTTTAAGCATCATATCTTCATCATTACAATATCCATAATCCTCTGAGAATCTATTTCAAAATTACAGTTGCATAGATAAGTTGTATTACTTTAGAATAAATACTGTGTCCCACGAGACAGAATACGGCTCTTTAATGAATATGGAGCATTAAGTCATTATTAGTGGAAATGGTGAGGTCATTGGTTTCCAAAAAGCTTATTATTTAGTTTAAAATAGAATGTTTTCTTTTTAAGCCTCAACTTGATATGTGTGTTAATTAATCTAATCATATGCGTAGTTTAGAAATGCAATATGTTTGTTGCGGCGTGATGGTTTGTTTTGAGATACTATATTTCTTTGGGTGGACACGAATGCCACTCGGGTTAGGGGTATCCGCTCTGTCATTTAACAAGACATCGGTTGTGGCAGCTCAGAGACGGACTCCAGCTCATGACCAAACTCGATCCTTTCCCAACTCCCCGGTGAGGGGTTCCTCCTGCGGGCGCAGGCGGCGCCCATGGGAAAACTATCAGGTTTTCCATGGAGTTGCATTTTGGTCCTGATTGTGTTACTATACTTGTTTCTACCGGCTTGTTTATTTTGCATGTGACCTGTGAAATTATGCAAACGCTAATAGGGTTTTACCCGAGGAAGGCATACATTTTTTTGTTTTATTTAGCTCGGTGCTATTTAAACTGGAATTCTATCCAGCAAACTGAAATGTTCTGTCACTGGATCATGATTAATATGGACTATGAGACCAGTTGAGCCAGCGAGCGTATTGGTCACGGGCCCGTCTCTGCTTGGTACCTGGGCTCGAGGTGAGGGGAACAAGATGGATTCCCTGGGCATCTTTCTTGGCACTCTGCGCATGCTTCCTGAGGAGTGGAGCCCTCTGTATCACTGCTTTAGCATCAGGAATATAAGTGAAGTCATTTTCTCTTTCCCTGCCAATTTAAGCAGAAACATTAAAGATTCATTAACTACTGTCAACTTGCAGCTCATTTTAGAGTGGCACTCTGACGTCTCTCAATACAGCTTCATCCTAAAATTAATTAATATTCTCCTTTGTTCGTCATCCTCATGGATTGAAATACATACTGTACAGCCGCATCATCAGAGAACCACATCCTCGGCACTCGGCAATGTGATAACACGCTAATTAACCAAAATGTATTCCACACATGAAGTCCATTTACGCCGTACATACAGATTCACCATACCATGTAAATGTTTAAATCAATAGTTATTCAGTGCCTTTTCTTTGCAATCATCCGTGTGATAGTTTAAGTATATTGGGAAGCTGCTCTAGAGCAGCCAAATGCCTGTTCATTTAGATAAGAGGATCTTTCTTGTGTTTTGCGTTCAGAAACTAAACACCTGTTTTTGCTTCTCTATAATCTCATGTCCTTCAAACGTTATTTAGAAATTCAAAGCATGCTTAAGCCCCTGTTTTTTAATCACAGATGAGTACTTTCTTTTAGATTCATGCAACCAGCTACACTCAGGATCCTCTCATTATTCAGACAAATGAGGATTTGGATTCAGAGAGCTGTTTTATTTTACTGTCAGTGTTACCAATCTCCTGTTACCTTCTGTGTAGATGTGGCTTTTTAATCCTCTGTTCAGAAGCCATAACTTCTCTTTTCTTCTGCTTTCGTCCCTCACATGGGAAATGAATGACACTTTTTATTTCTTATAGTTGTGTTGTAAATCAGAATCGGTTTCCTTTTTTTTTGTATCAGGCAATTCATTAAAATGTACTTGAAATGGATCCAACGGTTTGAGCTTTTATTCCCTGATGAAAACGCTAAATGAATATACAAATAAAGAGGAGCTGACTAATAGATGCACATTATACAGTTTTGTTTCATTTTATAAAATGCTTTGTTTAACATTCAGTAAGCAGCTCTTTGCGCCTGTGTTTCTATGGAGAGCCCAGACCTCTCCGACACCTCGATCTGAGGCCACGGAGACACAATGTGGAAAAGGAAACATGGAAAGACTTTTGTGGCAAAACATTTCATCATCTGTTGCCTGTCATCCAAGTCATTGTGCATCTGGAGCCTCTTGGGTATGAAGGAGAACATACTCTGCATTATTTAGATGGGCAATCACTCAGAAACCCCTGTGTGTTTTGGCCCAGCGGAGGAGCACGGGTCTAAAAATATCACCTCATCAATGTGTGATTTTCTGTGTCATATCAATGGGACCTCCAGGTATGTACATTTGTCTCTGAAGCCATATTTCAATGTGAAGGAGGCAGAGGGATAAATGTCTGTGTGCTGTGTGCAAGAGGATTCGTGCTGTACGTTTCCTCAGGAGGTGCCCTAGATTCCCCACGCTACTGCAGTCATTTGTTTGATGGACGGAAAAACAATTATCTGTGAAAGAATTGTCAAAATTGCTGATTCTGATAGAATTCTGATAGATTCTGAGTCCTTTGTGCTGGGTCAGCATTGTCATGTGATCGGCACCGCCATTCACCGCGAGTCATGAAGCTGGGGAAAAAAGCATCCTAAATATGTAAGCTCAAGATAATTTCGGGAAAAAAAAGTATGCACCAACTAACTGACAGCTAACTGTCAGGGGCTTGTGTACGCGCTCAAGAATGTATTACCCTCATCAGCATCATCATCACAAAACCATTTCCTGGCATATTTGAATGCATTAGTGTCGCAAGTGCTAATGACTTGGCAGGGTAAGACGCACAAGTCGACCAAAATCCATGTTTCCCAGTGTCATCTGTAATTCATGGACACAGAAACACGGTATCCAAACCCCTCCTGAATTGAAGCCGTTCTAGCCTGAGTTCAAATAAATAGCTGCTAATGTTATGTATTAACAAAAACAAAATCGCACAACCTGAAATGCATTGTTTTATTGTTCATAATCATTCTTGAACAACACCGTGGTCCTTAAAGGCTAAATGAAAATAAAATGAAATATGAACTAATCAATGGCAACCATAATTTCAATATGGATTTTCTCCCATGTTTCCAGTGTAAGTGACATGGGAAGATGAGCAGAGGCAATTCAAGCAGAAATGTGCGTGGGTTTAGAAAGAGGCATGTAGCCCCATTTGAGTTGTGTTTTTTCCATGGATAACAAGCTTTTCAGCCGTGAGGACCACATCTCCAGACACTGTGGAGGCTTTCAAAGAGCAAGCATCTCCTTTACCCCCCTGAGCCCAATCTGGCCTTAGTCGTCAAGACATGTTTCAGCAACGTACCCTCGGGCAAGTCCCCTGCTGCTTCAGCCCCCCTGCTATTCTGATGGAGCCGCTCTCCTCCACTTGGATGTCTGAAAATAAGAGAGGGAAATGCAAAGGGAATGACTGTGTATGCAAAAAGGAGTGGAGAAGAAACATAAAATGAGCGACAGTCGGGGAGAGAGTTGAAGTAAACAACATCATTATGACTCCCTCGGCTCTGGCCTTGTGAACTGGTCCAAAGCGTTTTTTGCACATGCTTGTTATGGTTGCCGCTGTAGTGTTTAGACAAGGTAATTATGGCGCACAGCTACAAACTTAGTCAAGCAGTCTCCCGCCGAGGGTGAGGTCTTGATGAGGGCAGAAGTAGAAGGAAACGCCGGCATTCACCGACGTTGTAGTTTACAATCATGTTAGACGCCTGAGCAGCGTGATGGTACAAATTAGCACGTTTCAGCGTGCAGCCGTCATCAGCGACGTCGGCGATGGCTGTGCGCAGAGACACATTGATTTCTGCTTCTTAGTCTTCTCCACTTTTTACAGTATCGTTATCTGTTATTTTTCATCAGCACAGAACTGCATACGCATTTACATTGACTCACAAACAATAGCAACGGATGTGTCTGATCCAGACAGAAGTAGAAAAACGGTAACTTTGCACAAATACAAGTTTCTTTGTCTGGATTTACTCCACAGACTCTTTAGCCACAAATATATTAAGATTAAATACACAATACATTAATATACATAGCTATGTAGAGAGCAGGACAGGATGCATTTAACGCCCTGTTCTAATTACCTTCGTCACATACACACGCACGTTGGTTACGTTTAGGAAAAGGTCAAGGTTTGAGTTTAAGTAAGTATGCTTGTTATGTGAATTAATTACGTACATAAATAAAGTAGTAACCATGAATAAGTCAGTGGTTGACTTGGACGTAAACTCCTGGGTGAAAGACACATCTGTTTGACCCATCAATCTATCCCCTCCTCTTTATACTACATCACCTGACTCGCGGAGCACTTGGCCAGATATCGTCTACAAGAATGTCTTTAACATTTTACAGCAGAGATAATGGAACAAACTTTTTCACCAGGGAACGAAGAGGCTCACACAACAGATCCACAACACATCACTCGGGGCCCGACTAAGATATTCTTCTGTTCATGGGTCACAATTACCATTCTAACACTGCTTTACCCCTTGGCGTGGGTGGGCCAGTTTAATGAGACTTTTTAATTAACACAGGCATTTCATGGCCCTGTGCAACATTTAGGGTGCACTGTTCAGGGTGCTTCTTGGTGCCTCTCTCTTACCCCTCGGCCGCCAGGCAGATGGTCAGTTATTAGCAGTAATTAAAACTCCATCATTGATCATGGTTTGTAATTGTGTTTAATTTGAAATGTATTAATGATTAACAGCTGCAGCTGCATGGTGTGCATGTTAATGGCGATGGGGACCAACTCAGGGACACAAAGTGTCAGTGAAAACATCTCACAGGGCTCACCCTCTCTGTTACCGGCGGACTCTCCCAATTACATGTGCAGGCGGTCCTGCACATAGCATTACTTCTGTTTCAGGGATGGCAATAGTCATTAGCCCAGGCTCGTTTCATCAATCCTCATTTGTTTATTTGTGTAGCTGATTTAGAATTAAGGTGGGAAACGCATTGTAAACAAAGCTAATATCATTTGGAGGCAAAGTGCATGCAATGATATTTTCTGGATCTAATGAAGACAAAATGGTGTCTTTGTTGTGGAGGGGTTCTTGAGGGAGCTGCAAGACCTTCCAGAGTATAAAGTAGGTCATCCGGCTGACATAGGGTGCCTGTGGACATGTTCTTTATGCCACTATTGCCTTGCACACAGCCGCCTTACACAGAGAGGAAGCCACCATAGTTGACATTAGTAACAGCTTGTCATTAGAGGAAAACAGCCTGGAGGTCTTTATTTGATCATCTGATCGGTTCTCGACCATCACATTGTGGAGTAAAACACTGTGTGTGTGTGTGTGTCCAACCTGAAGCAATGCTATATGGAAGACGAGCGTTATTTTACAACTGATTTTAGATCCTGTACACTAGTGAAAACACATCACAAGAGTACATCAAGTGATAGTTAGGATTATTCCTGAACAACAGGTTGTTGTTTTTTCATCAACACCGGGTCACGACATCATCACTGCCATGGTTTAGATTAGATATAATAGAGGTCCTGCTTTGTCTGTCTAAAATAACAAAGAAAACAGATCAAACATATACGATATCTGACTTGGGCTTGAGATGGTTATGTTACACACAGTCTGTTCAGCAGACTAAAAAAATGACTTCATAAAATAAGGTATTTGTGAAACTTATTTTAATTACCTTACGTAGTCCGAGACCTTATCACCATCTTTTGCATGTTGACAATTTAAACATAATTCCACAACATAGTGTGTCTCTTTGCCACTGCCAGCAGCAGGACTCATGACCAGATTGACAGCTGCAGTTGATGACAGGAAATCTCTCCTACTGCTCAAGCTCGTGTTTATTGATTTTGTTGTCAAGAATGTTAAAAAGGAATCTGCAAAATCCGAGTGTTACTGTTGACCGCACGCTATGAGTGACAGTCAATTAAAAAAGGAATGGGATCCTCGGAGCGACACTATCCAGATGAAGGCTTTGTGTGCCAGGAGCAGCAGTCTCCAGAGTTAACAGCAAAGCGGATACTTGGACAGCTCTATGAAGCTGTGAAAAGAAAAGAGCTTAATTCCTCAGCTGCTGGGATATTGGAGGTTTATATGTTTGTTACAATAATTTTGTATTACATTTTTGCTTAAGCATGGTCTGATTTTCCACTGGAGGATTGTTTGATGATATTTTCTCTTATTGATTATTGCATGGCAAACCCTGATTAGCCTCACTCAGTGTTGTATTAGTGCGCTGTGCTCAAGCTGAAGTGTAGGTTAGATAGACGTAGAGCAGGGCTGACACTGATTGCATACTGTAGCAGTAGGTCATACACAAATCAAAGCTTGGAAATAATTGCCTTGTTTTCAGGAGTATCCTTTTGCAGTGTTCGAGGAAGACAGAGAGCCGAGTCCGCGGCAGGTTGTTTATATGCTAACACCAAGTGTCAACATGCACTTTAAAGTGCTCTGCAGTTGAGTTTGGCGGAGGAAGCAAAGTATCCTTTCACCCTTGTGGATTTCAGTGGAGAGGGAAGCCAAACCTAATGCAAGCCTTTTCTCGTCCTCTGATATCTCTAACAGCCACATGTTTGTATTGAAAATTATTCAGAAATGTTTTTTTTCTTCTCCCCCTTCTCTCAAAACACTTGCTTCTGAAAAGCAGCAATCCCCTTTACAGCCTAGTTCTCCACCGTGCAGCACTAGTGCTTTTGTGTGTCGATAAGAGTTTGTGAGTGCACGCGTCTTTGATCTGCCCTACCGGAGAAGATGTTGACGGTTTAGCGGGGAGATGCCGGTGTTTACTGTTGAGCTTAGATACCCAGCCACACCCCCCCGAACATGGAACGGCTCCGTGTGCTGCAGCACTGTGGTTAGCCCTCTTCAAGCACGCCTGCAAAATCTGTCGACTAGCTTGTTCTCTTTAAAGAGGAGGCTTTAAACACAGGCAAGCACATCACGGGAATAAAATGATTCAATGCAAAGTAATACCCCTTGGTAATTGAAAAGTGATGATCCCTTACCAGGGGGCTCTGCAAGGATGCCTGGTCAGTGAACTTTGAAAGCAGACACATTGCACACACAAGTCCTCATTCCACACAAGGATATTAATTAATATCTATGTATACATTGTTTTCTATAATTGTTTAGAACAAAACGCATTTGCTGTTTTATTTGGCTTCACATGCAAGAACTGAAGTAATTGACAAATTGGGGAAACTAAAGAGCAAATTAATGGTTTTGAGTAAAACTAATGTAATATGCAAGTGCATATAGACAATTTGCTTCTAAGAGAGCATGGAGAGGCACATGAGAACAGGAACAGGAGCTCACAAAGACCATTGTGGAGGCTGAAGGGGATAGATGTACTGGCTGTTTGATTGGATTGCAGTCTACAGTCTACTGCTTTTTGAATATGACAATCATTTCACCCAGTGGGGATGCTACTGTATTGATCTCCATTGCATGTGACCTTTGGACAACTCATGCACACAAAAAGACAAAGCGCATGTCACAGCAAATGAGATATAGATTATTTGCAAATGTGCAGAGCGTTGCATGGATTATTGTTGTAGATCATGTTGTTATAATTCTGGTTTGGTGGGAAGATTGTCCACCAGTTCATGTGACCTTCGCAAGGATTACAAAAGGTGGGGATCAATTCAAGCAGTTTAAAAAGTCAGTTGGCTTGATCGTGATTAATCTAGCCTTGTGCCGACAGCCAGATACGTGGGGTCTAAAAAAGCTCTCATTACAGGCATGTCAAGGCCTCTTTGAACACAGCAACAAGTAAATCATGTTTGACACAATACAGCCGCCATCTCTCACCTGACGCTGTCTTCAATTAGAGGTTCGGGTCTACTTTATTTTCCTGCTTTTTGAGATTTACCAATAAGGAGAGAGAAAAGAAAACTTCCTTTGCGCTTATTTCTGCTGTGCCCATGATAATCATTGCAAAGAAGCCTCAGTAGTTAAAAAGTGTGCCCATCTGGTGAGGAAACTGGGACAAAGTGTACTTTAGAGGGAACAGAGGATAACTCTCCTGGCCTTTAGGGCTGGAGCTGGGGAGAGCCAAGTGCTCTGCAATAGTTAGGTAAAGATGCTTATTTTTTCATTCTGTTTTATTTTTAGTTATTCCTTGGGGAAGTTACGTTTGTGTGGTTGCAAAGGTCATCAATTTAAGTTTCCTTTTCTCTTGCTAATGAATGATGCACCGTGAAGAGAGCTGTAACTTTACATATCTCTGTTCAAGACGCGCGAGTCTCCACAGGGTCCCGGGGGACGTCAACAGTGTTCAATACTCCACAAATTGGTTTTTCAATGTCTTGCCCAGCCCCTCTTGCAATGAGTTCCCTGCCCAATCTCCCAGGATTTGGGCCATCCCAGCTCAAGCGTTCAGAGCATCATTATTCGCGCAACTCCTATCAAGAGATGGGATCAATAAATCTATGGATCCAGCCTTGACTGGACTCTGGTGTCCACCAGCCTCCTATTTTCCCTCTTGTCAATCCCCAAGAACACTTATCTGCTGGAACACGCTGATGCATTGTGCGACGCCTTGGCGAGGTTCATTAAGTTGTTTTTCAATGAGAGGCAGGGATCAATAGCAGACCATGGTGATTCATGCATGCCCAGCCCTATGCATCTGTGCTGATCTCTCCTAAGGATTAGCATGCCGGAAGACACAGATAATATGAAGGAGTCAATTAGTAGCTCATGAAATATAAATGGTTATGCAGGTAAAAGCTAAAATTGCACTCAGAATTTCCAATTAAAAGTTTCTCATTCATAAGCCATAATACCACTGTAGTAATAATCTTGCACTTACAATTTTAAAAGTGTTGGTATCAATGAATAATGTATCGCCATACTCACTCATTATAAATGGGATAAGCCTTCGGAACTGACATCTCCGCTTTGTTGTGACTGGCTTGTTATAAGCTCCTAAACAATATTCAGCTTTTGCTGCTTTCAACAGAAATGTAGTGGACAGCTAATTCACAGTCTTGGCAGGCTGAACAGGGTTGTCTCCTCTTGACATAGGACACACCCATGGGGCTTTGAACCAAAAAAATACCAACATCCCGCTTTGTTTCTTTTTTTCAGAATTACATTTGACACATTACCACGGTGAACGAATCAATACTTTGCCAACTCTGGCGTACAGAACTAAGTTCAGGGTTTTGGGTTTGAGGATATAACCTTCTGAGAATCTTTTAACTTGTCAAATAATAAAATCTCGGCAGCGTGCTGTACGTGTTCTCTATTCACCTGTATCATGCACACATTGCCAGGAGTAATATCACTCTGTCATTAAAGCAAATGCCACTACAGCCTTATTACATCAGCCTCAATATTCATTTATTTTAACCTCCCATGCTTCTTTTTACTCTGAACAAACACTACATATCTTGATAGAAATGTTTTGGTTCCCCTAGCTATGACTACCAGGTAGAATAAGCCTCTCTTTCAGATGTTGCATGTGCCATTGACATACCGAACGGCATTTATACTATTTGGACTTCTGCTTGGTTCAAAACAAATGTTTGCAGTAATGCAAATATAATGTTAAATCCTAAGTGTATTCACTAAGCAGCAAGCTGGTTACATTTTTCCATATCTATGGGCTTAATTGTGATTGTAACTGAAAATGAGCAGTAAAGTTTCGAGAAATGCATTGTGAATCTGCTTAATTGTTGCATTTAAGACAGATCACTGCAATTATTACACTAATAAGCTGTGATTTTATATCGTTTTTATGGCAACTCAGGGTAGATCATTTGATAGGTACAGTACTGAATGTCTGTTTTATTGTTGCTAAGTCACTGTAGGTAAAAAAAATAATAAAAAAACCTAACGAGTACTAAAATGTGTCACACTGGGATTTGATAGAGTTTTCTTAGAAAAATAGCACTTATATGGAGCTGATTTGCAGTGTTATTTGACTTTGCCAGATATAATTCCTCACTCAAGTATGCACATGGTTGGAAATACCGTCCTTATGGAGCCATGCCAGTTACAATATGTCTATCCTTCAGAGAGGATGCTTTACTCCATCTGTCAAATGGTCTGAATCTGGGACACACTGCTTGCTTCGCGGTCTGAGGTGCATTCCATGTCACTGGGAGGCTGATAGGTTTGAATCAGGCCATGCACCTTTGCTATATGTCATGCAACTCTCTCTTTCTCCATATTTCCTAGCCCTCTTCAATGTCAGATAGCCAAGGCAACAGGTCATGAAATTAATCTTAAGAAATGATAATGAATGAGGGTTTATGGAACATGTTTGGAAAACAGATGGCTGACTTTCTTATGCAACTGTAAATCGGTTACTTGTTTGCATTTTATTTTACAGTACGACATAATTTTGCTGTCACTTGCAGCATCATTATTTTGTAAAGTCTAGTGTAAAGACTATTTAAGAGAAATGTTCCTCTATTCATATTGTAGATACATCTAGGTACGTAGATATTTTAGTATGTTGAAAATATTATGACCAAGATGTGAAAGGAGATCTTGTACAAGCTTGGATATAAACCTTTATTCAATGGCGACAATCCCTTGTTTCTTAGAGAGGAAATAATTTAAATGTGCTCAAAATCCAAATTGCTGGACTTTGCTCCTCACTTCACCCTGGTGCTGGACTAGTGAGGCTGCTGGAACAGATGGGCCTTCAGTACAGCAGAGGACCGGTGAGGGTGGAGATCCATAGTTTGCTCTTTGTTGCAACATTGGTGCGGCACTTCCTAATCTAGTGTAACTGATGACAGAGCACGTCTTCCTCAGCTGCGCTCTCCCATGGGCTAATCATTCTCT
The DNA here is from genome assembly GCA_023566465.1 of Cottus gobio. Taxonomy (NCBI): domain Eukaryota; kingdom Metazoa; phylum Chordata; class Actinopteri; order Perciformes; family Cottidae; genus Cottus; species Cottus gobio. Next base: position 16,375,064 of record CM042225.1, on the reverse strand, counting down.
CCTTCCTTGAATCAATCAACCCAGAGTCAGGCCATTTGGTCATGTGACATAGCCTTAGCTATGCCTCCCATGGTGTCTCCAACTGTACTACAATATACTGTATGTGGTCTTCATCAATCACATATCCCCCCCTCCACACGGTGAGTTTAAATCTGTAGGGGTTCATGCTGAATAGGACACATGACAGAACATCGAAATTGAGGAAAGAGAACAGCAGGTGGATGTTTAAAAAAAGTTCCCAGTTAATATCGGTTTTACTTGTAACCCTTCTAAACAATGACGATGTCGGACAAGCCATTGTCTGATCAGCTCTGCTGTGGTTGTGTTTCCTATTCATGCGCTAATTTGTACATCCCACTGACCTCTGGCTCAGTTTAGCAGGAACAGGAAATGATCGACCTCCCATTGCTCACCCTGTGGGACACTGCTGACCACAGCACTCAGCTCCAACCGGCATTACAAAGACATTACAAACAACATATGTGTGACGGATGGAGACCAACTGCCTTTGCTCAAAAGAAACATCGACAACAGAGAGCACCTTTGAAGCAACATTGGAGTCATGTGACAGTTGCATGGACCCACAGGGCAAGCTGAAAATGCTCTTATGTGGAAAGGGTGACGAGGTGTTTGAATGATGTCAGAGAAAGGGGGATAGACTGTCAGTATGATCGAATACTCGGTCAATTTATGGATCTGGCTTTAATGGAAAAGCTTGATTTTCTTTTTATTTATTTTTTTATCTCACACTCAGGGTAACTGCACAGAAAGGTGTTTTAACTGTGATTACACAATGACATTTTTATGTGTTGCAGAGCAAAGAGAGGGAAAGTGCGGTATGGAGTCTAACCTTTGAATGAGAACCATCTTGCATTTTGCAGGTGGCTGTTTAAGATTTATGAGGACTCTCACGAATCGTGTTCATCATGAGTAGATATTGACTTTCAGAGTGCTAGCAGAGCAAGTGGGGCTTTTGGACTGCAGCTAGAGATTTGTAGTGGCTGACGTCTGATGAAATGTATTATTAGGCCTGTCTCCAGTGACAAATAATAAGGTGTTCATTTTCAGTGTTTGTTTTTTATCAACCGTAAGATCTGTATACTAGCAAATGAAAAGGATGCTGACAATTCTTCATGTTGATAAACCGAAACAAATGTTTAGTTCATTTATAAATGCAGGCTTTTTATTTGAATATGGTTGCACCTGCTCTTGCAAAAGCACAGTGCTATTAGAATCATTAATGTTTTGTCCCAGAGCAGTGTCCTGGCCTCAATCAATGAGGTCTTTTTTCTGGAATCACTCAGTGTATTGGAAATGTCCAATCCATCTTGGCGGCCTATGTAGTAAGAGGGGTGCTGGCTTAAAGTCATTCATTTTGTTTTATTGACCATTGGATTCCATAAGGCAAATCAAACACTAAGGTCTCAGTCACATGAAATCAGAGTGGACCTTGAATAAATTGCCAGAGGTCCTTCCAGTGTCATTGCCATATTTGGACATGGCTGAGCTAAATCACATCAACAGCGATGTCATGCATCGGCCGTGAAATGTTGGTTTTGCACAGAAATAATTTTAATGTGTCCTGCCTGCAAATTTCCTCTTGGATTTCTGGTGTAACCCTCCCTGTGGCTGAATGTCTCCTGGGACCTGAATCCTGTCTCCCTTATGTTAGGTTTAAGATAGAGAGCCACGTGTTAAATATGAGGAAGCTGATTGCGATCGAGTGGCACTGCAGTATCTCTGCTATCTTTCCTAAAGGGATCCTGTAAGAAAACAGAGATGAGCCTAACACAAGTAGCTAAGACCTGGTGAAAATGCTGTTGTTTTCTAGATATTGACAACGCTAAACACCATTTCTTTGAAGTCCTTAATGTACATCTGCAGTCTGCTACTTATTTAATAGAGAAACTTGATTATCAGCAATTCACTTGTGGGCCTTCTCTCCACAGAGGCATGGTTAAAGGTAAATATACTTAAGTGCCCCCTGGGCCAAAGACTTCATTGGACCAAGGGGTACACTTTCTATAGCCTGCTGTTGGTCCAACATATGGTTTGGGCATGTGGAGAAACGAAAAGCTGCACACACAATGAAATTCCATTTACTCTTGGACGTAACACTTTGCAACAAGATACATGGGTAGAGTAGGGATTGAATGTGTATTCAGCAATAATCGTGGAGAGGGGGAGGGCAAGAGGACTCAAGCTGTGCAATTACCAGTAGAAAGAAACAACACAGGGCTCTTCACATCTGCACAGAACAGCACTGCTATTTCTTAATTTCCTAATTCAGCACAACAAGCAGACTCGATGTGCACTGAAAGAGGACTCTCCTTCTGGATGAATCATTGCCGTATGTGCTCGTCACTCTGTGATGCTTCCAGCTGCATGCTAGAGAGATGATGTGATAGGATGTATACGCTGTACAGCATGTTGACTGAGCTCTGCTTCATTTACTGCAAATCACACTTTAGTTTGAGAGACGTTTGTGTAGCTTCTGCTGCTCAGCCAGCTATGTGTCAGGTATACAACCATGTTGTCGTTTGTCTCTTCCAGTGACCCTGTTTTCTGTAGCCTGAAGCGAAACCCAGGCTGTCCCTTAGATTTGATTTTGCCACAAAGGAGTCCAGTCAGGAACCTGGGTCCTGGAGGGGAAGCAGGCTTCGAGGCCTAATAATGAGAGGACATACACTTACACACACCTCTGTGTAGCAGCACGGAGACAGTGGGACGGCCCTGGAGTGTCAACCTAGTTGTCTGTGAAGTCTGTCTACAGAGCCACAGATAGTGTATACAGGTCAACATGGCGGCTGCAGTCTCACTCATGATGCACAACTGAATCTGACTAGATTAAAAGACAGGTCATACCAGCATCCAAAATATAAAATGTAAAACATACAATTATTTCCATTCTTAATTAATCTGTCAATTAATTACTAGATTACTCAATTAGTTCTGATCTAAAAAATATCAGAAAATGGTAGAACATGTCAATCAGTGTTTCCCAAAGCCCAAGATAATACACTTGAATATTGTGTTTTGTCTACAATAGAGTGAATAAACCGGAAGATATTCACATTTAATCTGGAAACAGTTTACTTTAAAAAAAAAAAAAAAAAAAATGACTCAATTGAATGGATCTATCCACAAAGTATATTATATAATGACTATTTCTTAAAACCTTTAGCATTACACATTTTAGAATACAATAACTCAAAATGAGGTTAATCACACTACAAAGATCTATTTTTGTTCCATACAGGATACGGAGGGTATATTCCCACCATTCTGTTTTACCCAAATCATAGAAAATACAAAACATAACAAAACATAGATCTTTGTTTATTTAGCAGAACGAGTGTGATTTTGATGCTTTTGGCTTTGCTTGCTTTAGATTTAGTGCAGCAATACACAGAAATAAAATGGTCATGTCTTATTTATTTAGTCAGGTGATAGTAAAGCTTAGATTGGATAGGTTTCTTATGGAATACTGTAACACTAAAACACGCACAGCAATGTGAGTAATTTGTATGTTATCTTGTGTTGCCAAGAGGCAGAGTGTATTCATACCGTATATATTATTATTGGGCGTTTCACCAACCCTCTCAGGGTTTAGATATTACCTATTTGGCATATGTGTAGGCTGTCTTTTTTGGGGGGCCTGAGCTGTCATCTTCAAATATGAAAATGGCATCATCCATGTTATTCTAATATTTTAATTCTAATAGTCCAATGATTGAATGATTGAATTGCTTCTTCTCTGCAGTGGGGTTGTACTAGTGAACAGGCAAGGAATCTTTGTTTCACATCGCTGTCACTCTTCTTTTTCCAGGCAGCTTGACAGCATCTTAGTGTCAGGATTTCAAGAGTCCCTGGCTTTTAACCAACTTAGCTGACAATACCTCCATTTCTTGACCGCTTAAACTCATCCATTCCAATGCCGTGTGACAACAGGCATTTTCTTCTGCCTTCCCCTTCACTCCTCACTTTCCTTTCCTTTTCTTCTCGTACATGGTTATGCTTTTCTGTATTCCACAATCAATTATCTTTAATGACATTTGATGGGCATAATCAGGCATGTCAGAAAGTGTTGAGTCACATCCAGTTTATAGTGTATTTTCATCTAATTCCAACTGCAAACTGGAAAGACTTCAAGCCTCTACTGTCACCAAGAAGGGACAAGGCTGGATTTAGAGGATGGCAGGCGTGGAAGCATTATTAAGATTAGCGTCTTTACAGAAGCTGTCTTGCCTTTCTGTGGACTACAGCCTTACTATAGGCTTGGGCTGTTTGTATTGTGTTTGCACAAAAGGACTCGCTTGGCACCAGAAACACATGGCCACCACCGGTAATGTGTAATGGTGAGAAAATATTCTGCTGTTCCCTCTTTTCACCTCGGCTTAGTACCGCCGCTGACCCTTTCCTGTCCATCATTAAAAGCTCAGAGCTTTGCTTTTTTTTCCTGGCTCTGCAGGTGTGTAATTGTCATCGATGGGACAGGAATAGTGTTTTGAATATAGCCTACAAAATGGAATGTCGTGTGGTTTCAATATTGCTTTTCCGGGTGCAGAGGAGAGAGCGCGAGCTTCCCTGCAGATCCACGTCTAATTGGCCCGCTCCATAGTTTGTCAGATCCTGTCCTGTGGCTGTTCTTCAGTGCCCATTCACACCTTTCCCCAGCATCCCAGCAGGTGGAGTGTGAAATCCATTCGTTTCAAGGCAGGAACCAAAGCGTTCTCTGCCCTGTGACAGACCATTTTGTCTGCAGCTCTAGACAGTTCCTATTAGGCTAAACAGGTATAACTCAACAGTATAAGTGAGGCGGCTAATAGTGAGTCATTAAAGCAACTTCAACTCGAACCCAAAGCGAGTGTTTCTGCTTTGGTGCAACGGCCACCCATTGTTCCAGTGATAAGCAGACAATTAGTGGTTCGACCAAGCATCAGCAGGGGTCATGAATCATGAAGTTGCATCATGTCAGCCAGGTTCAACCTGGGCAGTACAAGATTAACCCCTGAAGAAGCCAGTTTAATAGCAGCACTTCCATTGTGTGCTTTAGCGCTCTCTGAGAGCTTCACCACTGGAAGTGACAGAAGTAGGTCTTTACCCAACAGTAAAGAAGGGGCACTTACTCGGTGTTCAGTTCTTATGGCATGGTTAATGACTGACCTTTTGAAACTGTGCAAAGGGATGGCCCTGAGAAATGAGTCTGCCATCCAGAACCACTGATAACCTGCAAGCTGACCTTGACTTCAGGTAAACAGCAGGTTTGTTTGTGGCTCCCTGTAATAGCCATGACCATTATCATGTTCTGAAGGCATTTGGGACCTGCCATTCCTCTGAGGCTCCGTGTGAAGATGTAGTGCATCGTGCCACAAAGTTTACTTCCTGACTGAGGAATAGTACAGGCCTAATGAGAGCGAGGAATTCAAAATGCTAAATTGCCACAGTTAGGGCACCACCTGTCTCTGGTGTGTCCTGGTAATTATCTTGCATCACTACATCCTCATTTTCTGCCCATCGAGATGACATTAGCATAGAACAGGAATGGCTTTGCATAAGCGAGATGAGGCACTTGGCTGATTGCATGCCTGTCCTGACCCCCGTGTCCAACACGCAACTAGCGGAAGCCCAGAAGATCATAATGAACCCATAGGATGTTTTCTGGCTCCTCACAAATAAACAAAGAGCTCAAATGTTAGGCTTTGTATAAATTAGCATTAATGACTTCATTATGTTTCTGGACACTGTTCTGTTCTCACAATCAGCACTTCATTAAGTGGTGTCGGACACTTAATTGAAGTTCCTGTTCTGTTTAAAAGGTAGTTTGACAAGTTGCACAAGTGAACACCTGGCCCCATTTAGAGCAGACATAACGTTTATGTTTATGAGCACCATTTGTCAAGTTGATCTGCTTGAACTAAGCCTTTTAGCTGAATTTAAAATGGATTTTGTAATCTTCTAATATATTTTGTTATGTTGACTTCAGTGTTTTGTATGTATGTGTGCCTTTCTTGTTGTTTCATCCCAAACACGTTTAAGTACCCTAAAGCACAATGCGTTGCTTAAAGACTGAGATTGCAGATTAGGTTTTGATCCGTCTTTGAAATACAAGATATTTAAACTTGTTCCATGAACTGGCAGGTTGTGTAAAATACACCTGTGTGCTGTATTCACTGCTTAATACCATTGCACCATGCATGTCTAGATGCATGCATTGTGTTTGTCTTGACTATCTGAATGTCTTTTCTCTGCTTTGTGATTGAAAAATGGATGAATAAAAAAAGACATGAAGTAGATAGGCTTAGGGATTATCATTGCATATATTTCACTGTGGACTGCCTCGTTTCACAGCCTGCCAATGCTGTTGGCATTAGCTGTCAACATAGGGAAGTTGTCAATCTCAAACCACTGTGAAACAAATCGCCTTGTGACGGTGAGACAGTGAGGTGTAGATGAGACGGCTGATTATAGGAGCACCTGTGATCAGAATACATCATTTGACAGTATTTATAAATAGTGTAGTAGATGGGGAGCGGTGCAGTAGAGCCTGCCATCATGTGTCTGAAATTAAATGATTGAGAAGAAGGTTAGTAAAGTGAAGACGCGTTTAAGGCCGTACTATAAACATGTGCTGGGATGGGGGGGATATAGCGTAACAATTCAATCTCTCTCTTTGCTCCACTTGCAAAATAAGTATAAAAAAATCATGACAACATGCACACATTTACATGTTTAGATCCTGTCAGCAGATGCTCAGTAGTAAAAAAAAAAAAAGAGAGAGAGAAACAAACACATTTGGTATGGTATTGGTAGCACAAAGACAATTTATATTTGTCTATTCTTATGTATCCATTATCTACTCTGAATGAATTACCTGGACAGTGTTTTGGCCTCCTTAGTCTTCCTGGGCCTGAGTTCTGTCAGATGTGCTGTGGGGACTTGGACCTAATAGCCTTTATCGATTCAGGCAATAGCCGAATGAAAACCTACTTTTACCCAGGTCTCATTTTAATGTGGCTTTTGCACCTATGCCGAAGAAAACTGTCAATTGGTTTCTGAATCTTTATGGAGCTATAGGGGTGAGTTAGTTAATGATATCACCACAGAGTGAAGATTAGAACTCAATTATCTGCCTGTGCAATGGACCTGGTTTCTGGACCAACATATTAATCACATTTCTTGATAGAGTTGCAGGAAGGTGGAAAAGAAGCTCACGTCCACAGGAAAAAGGAACCTCTGTGTCGGGAAGAATATGAGGGAAAAAACTTTGTTTCTTTTTCTTTGTCTTCCTATAGTACTATATATAGAATGTTTCCTCTATGATCAAAATATCTTGCTTGCAATGTTGCATACATGCTGTCATTCATTCATTAGTCCTGTTCTTTGCAGTTTAAGCTCTAGGATCAACACATTTCAATTATTGCAAGTCTTCTCAAAAACCTGTGTGAACTAATTGAGCCCTGTAGTCCAGTTATAAAGTTCCATTTTAATATTCAAATCATTAAACTGTCCTGAGGCTCCCCATATTGTTCAGTCACGTTAAAGTTGTGCTTTGAAAAGAGTCTGAAAATTCAAATGCACTTCTTTTCAAAGTAAGTCAAAAAAACTAAATGGCAACATTTGTGAATAACAGGGGATGCAGTCATTGTGGACGTTTTCTGGCACGACAGCTTAACAAAATGTATTTTAAAATGTGTTTCTTCATTTACATTTACAGTTGGACTACTTTTGGCTTAAAAATAATATATATATTCTTCAACCAAGATAAATCTCTGCTACTGGGGAAATATAATAATTGTATCTGTTTTGGATGGAAATCAAGCTGTTTTGAGAATTCCCACGAATTAAAATGTAATTTCCTTGATGTGAGTGCAGCAACGTGCCTTATCCTGTCTTCCTTCAATATATTGGCTTTCATTTGTTTAAAAGGAAAAACCCTGAGAAACTGGGAACTAAGGGAATTAACTCACCCCACTGAAACATATTCTCTTATCTTATCAAAAGCGATTTAATTTCTGTAGAACTTTGCACAATAATTAAGAGCTTTTTATCATGAATAAACAGATGCAGAAAAGAATCAGAAAAGTACAACTTATTTTTCAATAGCAATTTGGATTTAAAATCTAACTCGACTCTTCGAATGGTCAGTGTCTGTAGCAGTCAGAGTCTGCCCGATACTGTCGAGGTGGTTTTCATCAAAAAACTCCTGTACTGCGATGCACTTTTGATATGGTTTTCTTTTGAGAGAAATACAAGACTGGTGATAGTAATGACATCGCCTGCAGTCCGCTGCAGACACTGATTGAAGAGTCTACTATGGCTTCAGGAGTTATGTCAGTGGAAAGCAGGCTCCTAGAGCGGTCACTCTGATCTTTCTGGCACCCACTGGAGCTCACAACCCCCCTCCCCCGGTCCCTCCACCACACTACTGGTAGAGGGATGTGAGTCCTCAAGGGAGGCTTCTTGCCAGCCAACGCTGCCTCCTACTGCTGCAGCACCTTCATTAATATACTGACAGACTTGACAAGGATAAGAGAGCTTTATAAAGCAATCATCGTACTCTAGAGTCGAACAGAATTGCCTCGGTTGAGCCTTAACACTTCCACTATTACATTTATTTTCCTGATGTTTTTTTTTTTTTTTCTTTTTCTGTCTGCCCAGCCTCCCGTCCTCTCTGACTGTGATGAGATCAGACCGGAAAATCAATAAAGAAAACATTGTGGTTTGACAGTGACATGAAACACCCAAACTCATGCACGACCGTAAACATGCCAGTTGTCAGAAGAGCTTTGGTTGATAAAGTAGCTGTTTTTATTTGCTTTTTGGAAGAACGCGTTTTGTCTGACCAATCACAGTGGCTGGATCAGTCCCAGATCATTAGTGGCTTTTATGTCAAATAGGGATTGATTATATGTCAAATATAATAGAACAAATTCACTGCTTTAAAAACACTACAACACTGCAAGTACGTTGCATGACAAGATAGCAATGATTTACTGTAATGCTGTACATACATGCTGCTGTCAATGTACATGGCATGTATCATCCAAACCATTCAGTGTTTAACTGTAGTTACAGATGTTTCACAGCGAAAACCAAAATGCTCTCACTGATTAGCATTTTCTGTCTTGTTTTAAGGTGTGCAGTGTGCTGCAGCGTTGCCAACAAAGAAAGTAAAAGCTTCCCACCCACACAACAGGGTGACTTTCAGCCCCACATTGCTTTGAAGTCAGATTCAAAGCATAAAACACAGAGGTTGGGAGAAAATAAGGGAGTGATTCCCCCCCCCCCCCCCCCCTTTTTTTCAGTCATCCTTTTCCTGTTTGAGTGAGTGCAAGTTCAGTCACTTTGTGGTCAGCTCAAGTTCACTTTTCATCACAAACCCTCTCTCATCCGCCAGTGTAAGAAAATATGGATTTGTACCTGGGGCATGATGTGTGTTTTGATTCAGGATTTGGTAGCCATTAATACAATGTTGCTTATTTTAATAGAATTCCACAGATAACTTACCTTTTCTGAAATAAGTGGTATAGATGTGAGTGCTACAAACACGCTCCAACATATCTGTGTGAACATCTCGCACTTGTCTGGCATGGTGGTGGTTTATATTCAGCTGAGGGGCTGAGTGCCTCTGTGTCAGGAGGTGAGGACAGTAAGAGGTTTGTCAGGAGGCGCACCTGTAAATAATTGAACTAGTCAGGAAGTAAAGGGTCAGGGCTCCTGCCTCCATTGGAAGATTTTGGAAGCTCTGTTGGGGCTGAAGGCAGCCTGCATACTTCTATAGTTGTCTGAGATAATTATTTCTCACCAGCACAAACCCACACATCATTGTTTTTTTTGTTTTTTTTTACTTTCTCAAAGTCCCAAGAGACTCTAGATCCAATCCATGATTTAATTTATCCTTCATGTTGGCGTGACTGGCAGGCTGAAGATTTACATTTTCAAATCTTCATATATAAGTTTATATCTTGAAGCACACTGATTATACAGAAGTGTCATTATGAAAGAAAACTCTTACAAACTACATGATGTTCAACATTTTGTGTGCTGCATCCTACTAATGCAATAGCACCAATGTCATCATTATTCAAGTAATTACTTTAGATGTACAGATTTAATATAAACACTGCTGAAGTGTTACCGAAAGCCTTTTGAAGGCTATTATTAGAGCGCTGTGGTCTACATTAGTGGCATCTGTTATTCCCGTGCTCTCTTGCTACTATCTGTGCAGGCTAATAAATCACGTAGCAGTCTACAGCATCGTGCCACAGGCAGGGGTATAACAACACCCGTGTTGATGCAGACTCACCTATAGGTAGCTTCAGCTCCCTGTGATCTCTTTCATATCACTCCAAACCTCTACCCTGCAGCACTCAGGCTTACACAGAGGACACTATCAAAGCATCAGCCACAGAAAAAAAAAGGAGACGAGCGCGAGCATATATATTTAGGAAATGCTGCAGTGTTCAGAGCTGTGGCAAATTGGTATTGTTACAGTTCCTCATTTTAGTCTGCTCTGCTTCACGGTGCCGCTGCATTACGCTGGTGGACTTTGATGGTGGAAAAGAAAGGATGAGGCTAGGATTAGTTTAATGCTACTAATTAACAAAAGACAGAGCAGAGGAACACACTATCTGGTGCTGGATGTCATGCAGCCCTTCAGCACCTCCGCTGCTGTTAATTACCTCTGGCGTTTCACTGTCTCTCCCAGGAATGGACAGGGCTTGCATCTCTTGAGCTGCTGCCTGCATGGTCATTAGAACGAATAGATTTAGCCCAACCAACTGGTAGCATGTGCTGTTTTTACAGCTGGCTGTCAGGATTAAGGCAAGTGTCACTCAAACGGTGACCTGTTTGAAAGTGGGGGGAAAGAAAATCTGTCATGGTTATTATTTCATTTTATTTACTTGACTTTTCTTTATTTCAGATATAAAAAAATACATAAAATCCAGGTAATAATAGGCGAGTTATGTGAAGTCATTCTGACAGAGAACCTCTCCACATTGTTCCCAAGTTCACAATTTTAGTGCAAGGCATGTCAATTAGTCCTTCTCTTATCAACCTCCACCACATTTATTAAACGGATGATCTTTCTGACTCTTGATATCCAATTAAGATAGAAATTGCATGGTATTTACCAGATTAATAGTGTCAAGAATTCAGCCTTTCAACTGTACAATAAATGGAAACAGCCACAGCAGACGTTTCTATTGTTGTTAAGACCTGCTGCAGTCGTCCTGCTATGCTGGAGGCTCTAATGCGACTTCTATACAATTAGACTTCTTTTGCAAGTCACCCCTCAAGTCTATTAGAAAGAAAGCAAGTTAAAGTCACTCCTGCATTGGCTTCACTTTTCAGACCCGGAGGTTGCTGCCTTAGATAAGCAAAAAATACATTCCTGGAGTAAGTTTCTATGACGGTGCTTTGGGCACAGGTATGCTTAGTCCTTTTATAATGGGTTGTCATCCAGATGTAAACTACCAGTATGCTGTAGTCAAGACTTTTACAATAGAGTGGCTCCGTTAATTGGTGGGAGAGGCAATTCCATCTGTTTCTTAGCCTCATCGGTTGTGCCAACAACAGGAGCATCTGACTTAATAGTGATTCAATAATTTGTGCAAAGCTTTCTATTTGCCTCATTTTGGAAGTTTTCTTTGAAGGTATAAAACATCCTCTGCAGTTGCACAGCTTTGACTCATATTTCTGTGGCAATGAATTCTCTGCATGCTGACCTCCAGAGAATACCATGTGGCCCGAAGGCCTAATCCAGTTACAATGTGTGCACCAACCGTACTTTATCACAGGCAACAGTATCTACCTCTCCTCAGGCTGTGAGACCACACTCTTGAGAAAAGATACCTCCGAGCTTTACTGTAGTCTTGGATCACGTTGTCCTAATCCATTCCAAAGCGTAACCACTACATCCTATGAAAACAAAACAGGCTCTTGGCCAGGGCTGAGGGCTAGCTCACACCTGTCGTCTTGCTATGGCCTCCGTTCCTGCATCTTTCCAGAGAGAAGAACTACAACAATAAATAAAAAAGACACACAATTCCTCCATGAGTCTGCCTGCAGAATGGTTTCAACCTGAGATTCATCTCCCTGTGAGAACCACAGAAACAAAAGAGGCTTTTATATTTGCTAATAAAAGCAAGCTCGCATATATTATTAATATAAATGAATATGTTTTAATATACATTGCAATATAGTGTAATATAACTAAATAAATATACTAATCATACCATTGGTCCTGTATTATTGAAGTATTTTTTTACATTTTCATTGACCGTACCTCAACATATTGATTTGTGTTATTGGATTTTCTTGCCAGTGTAACCTATAAATCCAAGTGCTTGGATATCCCAGTCCCTGATTAAAACCAAGGCTGGTTTCAGGTGACAGGAAACCATTGGAAATGAAGGTCTGATTAGTCCTCCATCTGTGTTGAATTTAACGCTTATCACAGTGGACATTGATCTCAGTGTCTGTGCAGGCCAGACATTGTGGGGGGGTAGATGTTCCTCAATCACGCAGGCTCATTTTGGGATTTGCTTTCCCTCCCTCGGGCATCTGGTGCCAATTTTCAGAAGGGTTAGGACCAAATTGTGGCTGGAATGTGGATCATCATTCAGTGCACTTATCTGGCCTGTCGTGTCCTAAAAGAAACAACCTGCATAGTGAAACCTGAAATATGTTCCTCCTGAGCTTGTTAAAAACATTGCTCTGACGTTCAGTGCGGTTCACACTGTCTCCTGATAACCACTCACTGCTGACCTTCCCATGCTTTCAACACTTTTGAGACAACGAATTTGAAAAGCAGTCTCTCTCACATTCTTCTTCAGTGTCACTAATGTCTGTCCTTCTCCTTTTCCCCCCATGCTGTCACCCATTTGGCCACAACCCACTGTCTGGAAACACCATACAGGTAAGTCACACACTAGCGAACTGCAGTGTCTCTCTCTGTGATTTTGATTTCACATTAAAATTATCTGAGGAACGGCACACATCCTCTAGCTGTCTTCCGTAGGTTGAAGCAATCACTTCTGTTGCCTCCTTGTGGCTCCTTTTTATCGATTGAATGTCTGTATGATTCCCTGCTCTGCACTCAGAAATTACCTGTGCTAGAAGATACAGATAAATTAAAGCCCAGGCTTTTTAAAGTAATGCAATTGCAGTGGAAAAGAGCTGCTCGGAATCTGAAGGAGTCATCTCCTCTCCTCTCCTCTCCTCCTCTCCTCTCCTCTTCTCTGCTCCATTGAAGTTTTGTAATTAGATTGTCATAGCACACACTGCTCTTGGGCTCGCTGCTGCTTTATATTCAGATGACTCAAATGATTTGTCTCCTGATTCCATTGTCACTGTTTACTTGACTTCGACTATGTTGATATGACAGTATTGTGGCTCAGGAGGTAAGAAAGGCTGAGGGGAAGAGCAAATCAGAAAGAAATAAACACGAGATTGCTCCTGATGAATAATTAGTCCTATTTTGTGTTCTTGGAAGATAATCCAATTAGAGTACCCGATAATGATTAACTCTCTGTATATTAATCAGTAGCTGACACAATGATGGCATTCCAATTCTTAAATTGATTGCCAGTGGGACTAACACATCACTTGATATGAAGCATTGTGCAAGACCACAAACTCTCAAGTCAACATTAGTGTTTTCACTGAATGCCCTTATTTGTACATCCATGCTCATCTCATATTCTTTTAGAAGAGGATCAGAAGAACACAGATCCCCAGGGGAAGGTCATAAATAGAATTCATTGGATGTAAATATCGTGGGAATGCTCTTTTCTCAGTGTTTTAGCCATCCCACTGCATCCCCTTCCATTCCCACATGTATCTGCTGCCGACAGTACTTACAGAAAAGTCCTGTGTAAAGTGGTCTGGCTGCTGTACAGGCGTGTTTGCTAAAGCTTGGCCAGATCTGTGCTGTGGTCCAGAGGAGTGGGGCCAAAACCAACAGATGGGTAGAGCAGAGGAAACGCTGCTGCAGTGTTTGTCCCGAGCACCATGCCGAGCGGGTGTCCCTCCTCAGAGACTGACCGCTTGGCCCTACATCCACTGGTCCGATGCCAGGAGGGAAAGCGGAAAATAACGGGGAAATAAGATAAGAGGGTACCTCAGATCTCAGAAATGTCATATGACATCGGGGGGAACCTCTTTTACTGTCTGCACCTGCAACAACATGCAGAGGAATGCTAACACAGACATTTAACCAAACGCGCTGCAGACGTTGCCCAGCAGCATTTGCTCGCTGATGTCATGAGGCGGTCTCTGAGATACAGCCGTCTTTATATGCGTCATTCTTGCTCCACCTAACACGGCCTATCCAAAGTCTGCAGGCTGAGCCAGGGGCAGGCTGCCCTCTCAGCGTGTGGGTGGAAGTAGTGCAAGGGGAGCGCTAATGCTTAATATGAGCTGCCTCCCTTCTCCCTGTAAACAGGATATAATATCTGCTCTTCATTAATGATGCAGGGCCCAGCCCCACGCAGCAGAATGCATTAGAGCTTTAATCAGCAGATATGATTGCTTTGTACTCCGTCTGACTGCACTAGGGGGCCTCGTGGGGGTTTGGTGGCGGTTTATGACAACTAGCTGTCGACAGAAGAAAAAAGAAATGAAAAGAAATAAAACGGTTTAATGATATTCAATCCAACAGCGCCTTAGAATGGTTTTGAAGGGATAAAGAGAATATAACCTCATAACTTTTGGATTTGGAGGCAAGGGTTTGAAGAATAGCTTACTCAGGACTAGCATCTGTTTATTCTATTCACTGGTAGGTGTTCTAGTAGTGTGGACCTGGAAACCAGGTTGCATTCGAAAAGCAATACAAATATGACAGAAAGAGTATGGGGACCCATATTGAAGCCCTCAAAACTTCTTCCCAACTGGTCCAAGTGGCTCTGCTTAATTTCCAAACCATATTTGAGTCTTCATCTTTTTCATGCCAGAATAATCAAACGCAAATATTTCTCATCAGCTCCCTGGGAGCATCCTTGTCACTAATTAGAGACAGTTTCTGGGATGTTGAGAGTCCAACAAGGGACTGGATTTTTTTCCCTTTTGGGACTTTTGGGTTCCCACTGTTATTCTTGTATGGCATGCAGACTGGAGGAGGACTTTGAAATATATATATATATTTTTTTTATTTATTTATTTTTTTCTGGCCAAAATGTTCTCTAGCTGTTTTTCCTCTTCATGTATTATGCAATATCTAATGCATGTGTTCTCTCCCACATCTTTTGCACCATCAGCTTCCAGATCTCCTTATATTCGAAAAGCTGATAACATGCAATGTATAAAGAAGCTCTGGCCATCACCACCAACCCAGCACCTTATGTGGTTGTTTTTATTGTCTGCTTGGTAACTGCAGAAGCAACTGCCACATGCTAACTTCCCAAGTGTTTTTTGAACATAACACTAGTTAGTCTATTTTCAACTGCAATTTATTCAGATACCATTAAGGCGTTTTCATTCTGTGACTGTAACACACATCTTGCTATAATTGGGTTGTGCAAACGAAGTGCCAACTAAATTGCTCTTACTCTCCCTCTTTATTTAACTTGACGTATGCTTTCATTTGCATGATATTTGCTTCAGAGAATTTAAATGTTTAATTCCAAACGAGACCGTACTTACTTTTATGACGTGCCCGTCCTCTTGCTGCTGCAGTAATAAGTTGACATGGTGTTAGTATCACAGTAAACATAAACACGTGACTCTTGTCCACACGGGTCCACACTGTTATGCTCGTGTTTCTTTTATTATCTGTGGTTACACTCTGGTTGTTTACCATACCTTTTTGGACTCAATCGCAATGGTAGTTTTGGCTCGTACGAATAAATCTGCCATCTGCTGAATGTCCCCCCCAACTGCTGAAACAGTGAACCAAGTCAGCATCTCTGTGGCCAGACTGGGTGTAAAGCTTCTGCACCTCATATCTGTCTGTCTGGTGGAAACAAATGTCTATGGATTCAAAGGATTAGGGTATTATTGAATTCTGAGCCAATATGATGTAACCATGACATGCCTGATGATTCTCAGTCACGGGTGGAATAGTATTTAATACAATTTCTCTTTTTCTGTGTTTTGAATGGATTGTGATTAATGCGGCTTGTGACTGTGGCTATAGTACCATAATGTACATAAACATAACACTAAGGCTATTGCTAGATTACACACTAAAGGTTCTAAAGGAAAATACTCCTTCAGTTATTTTAATCAGAATATGTACAGTTACTGCAAGTGGAGACATTTTTTAATTAATAATTCTGCACCAAAGGAGCATTCAAATGAAAGAAAATAATTTCTGTTTTTTTTTTTTTTAAAGATGAAGTTTTGCTCAAATGTGACTGTTGCAAACTCAGTTATTAATTTTTTCTTGGTAAAACATAAAATGTTTAAAAAAAATAAAAAAATTCTGAAGGGAAATCTTTTACAACAGGATTATCACAAACATCCACAGTCTGTGAACGGACTTAGTATCAGCTGGAGATACAATTGTGTCCACAGAGTGTGATTGTGTATTTGTCTAATGTGGAGGTAATAGATGGTTTAAAGTGTATAATTTAATTCCGCTCTGTAAACTGAGACGATGTGTTTTCCGTCTGCCGCTCCATCAGGACTTCTCACCTACTGGAGATAGCAATATTTACCATTACCATACTTCAGCGCTGACAGCCTCCGCTGTGGCTGGAGGTGTTGTCGGTGCTTAAAAAGGTGGTTATGAAATTTGTGAAGATCCTGTTACATATGTCACTGCTGCCACCATATCATGAGAATTGAAGGCATTCACAGAATAGAAGCCTTTGTACCCCTAACATGGCTCATGCTTTGTATTCAGCCCACCCCTACCTGGGACATTTAGGATCAGGTACAGGATGTCCTTTCCTTGATCTCTTTTAGGATGAAAAGCATCCGTAGTCGCGGTTTTGATTCACTGCACAGGTCTTAATCCATGTCAGGAGGCTGTATAGGTCAAGACACTGATGTAGCCTGCTATTGTGTACAGGACATGCTTTTTATTGAGATATCACCCACAAGTGAGGTAATAGCCCCTCAAAGCTCCCCTCTTAAACCTCCTCACTGTCAAGTCTGTGGCTTTAACGGCAATCCTCGACAGGATTCATAAAATGCCAATGAAGTTTTTTTTATTGGACCCAATTCTGTGTAGTGTCTTGACCTCCCTGTAGTTGTCCTTTTAGTTGGACACTGCAGGTATGAGATGCAGGGTAAAAAAGCTGAATTAATTTAAGTCAGTCAACTTAGCTGAGTGACGTCAGTTCTCTCTTTGCAGAGGTGGCAATTTGCCTGGCAACATAAAACCATGTTTGTTCAAGAGCTCATCAGGGATTATTGACTGTCAGTGGAAATCATCGTCCCGCTGTGGATATTGCCTAAATGGATTTTGTGCATTAGCCATCATGAGGGATTTATGTAGTTGAGGTATGGTCAACACAATTTTAACCAAAGGGTTAAGAGAGCTGCCTGCAAGAGCTCAGATAAGAGTTAACATGGAAATCCCTCACTTGTCCATGCTCCCCTATCTCTCTTGTTTTCCTCATGTCGAAGCAGTCTTGTTGCCTCTTTGCAGGAAGGGATTGGCTGATACTGTTTGTTGTCACGAAAGGATCTTATTAGTCGTGACAGCTTGGATCTGTCTGTGTGTGTGTGTGTGATGGTTATTTGGCCCGTGGAGGTTACAGTGTCTGCTGACTGCCCGTGCCTTTCATCATTGTTGCACCACCGGCCTCTTTATTAGATGTTCGTCCATCCTGAATGTGATGTGACACTTGCTTTCTAGTGAGGAACCTAATATAAGGCCATGTCTGTGAGCTCCCTGCTCCCAGGGTGGGAACAACTAAAGGATGAGCTCCATAAACCCCCAAAAGGCATGACACCTGCCTCCCGCGCATTTTCCAGAATGGTGCAAGCGTGCCTCAAACAGTTTTTCAGCCACAGATACTCAGATGCTGTTGAAGGCGGTAACACTGAAAAAGAGTTCATTGCACATGTCTTGGACCACCAACACCTCCAGCCTTGTCAAGAAAGCTCACCAGCACCTCTTCTTCTTGAGGACACTGAAGAAAAACCATCTGTCTTCAGCCATCCTGGTGAACTTTTACCGCTGTGTGATCGAGAGCATCCTAACCAACTGTGTCACAGTCTGGTATGGGAGCTGCTCTGTTGCGGAGCGCAAGGGACTGCAGCGGGTGGTGAAAACTGCCCAACGCATCACAGGAACTCCACTTCCGGCCATTGAGGAAATCCAGAGGAAACGCTGTCTGCGTCGAGCTCGCAGCATTCTCAAGGACGCCTCCCACCCTGCACACAGACTGTTTTCCCTCCTGCCCTCAGGCAGACGGTTCAGATGCTTCCGGACAAGGACCAGCAGACTGAGGAACAGTTTCTTCCCCAGAGCTGTTTCCTTATTGAACTCTGCCCCATGCTGACACCCCCCTACTCCCCAACCACCTCCACCCACAAACCCATCTCCTCGTCATCTCCCCCCACTGACCAAAGACTTTACACCTGCACTCAAACACTTTTGAACTGTCTGCACTAAAAACTGAGCATTGCACTAGTCTAGTAACGTTAGGCAGCTACTGTTTATTATTATTATGCACTATTTAACGTTCACTCAATCTGTATTACTTAACTTATCATATGCCCATTTGCCTTTTGTAAATTATGTTTATAGTTCCTGCTTATAGTCTACCTACATTTAATGCACAAATCAACCTGTACAACATGTACGTATTACCACAATCAATCTGTATATCCCGTACCTATATCACTAACTTATTATCTGTAAAATACTTATTATTATCTGTATATTGGTATTTACTGCTATTGCACTTCTGGTTGGATGCTAAACTGCATTTCGTTGCTCTGTACTTGTACATGTGTAATGACAATAAAGTTGAATCTAATCTAATCTAATCTAATATGCCCGTGTCATCTTCTCGCAACCTGCCTATCAAACTGAAGCAAACATGGTCCTAAATAGTGCTTGGTGCTTCATCGGCACGGGCCACTAATAACAGGCCTTTATGAGTGGGTGTAGGGCTCGGTTCCCTGTAATTCACCAGCAGAAGCAGAGAGCCGACTCCTTCTGTCATGGCATCAGGACTTTGACTGACGGGGAGATGTACTGATGTTGAGGTAGAGCCGGAATAAACAGGCACAGCTAACTGAACACTTGAAAGCATACAGGGCTTTCCTGCCCTCGGGACATGGCTGTTTCCACATACAGAGGAATGAATGTCAATCATGCAATTTAAAAACCCACTGGCATCAAAAGATGCCTTTGGAGCCCCCCCTTCCTGTTTACTATAATGTAAGCACACAAAAGCTTGCTATCTCTGCCTCTATGATGCACAGCCATACAAACACACACACACAGAGTGTATTGTACAGTGCAGTATTTTATTTATTTGTGTTTATGAGACTCCTCTGTCTTCCTGAATGCTAAATGTAGATAAGCTAATTTCCCTGAGCCGATTATCAGCTTCAGAAATAAGTGGGCAGACCACAGCAAACATTCAAACTGAGAATACATTGAAAGAGCAGAAGAGAGGGGAAAAGGACTGTTTAGTTCCCCTCCTACGTAGCTGGAAATGGATCTCAGCAGTGGCATTTCTCTCCGGCTCAGTCCTGAGATCCCCCCGGCTTTAAGAGACGCTGCTGTTTGCCGCACTAAATGCCCAGTAATTAATTTGTCCTGTAACTCAATAGGAACACAGCAGATATGATGGCTTTTAGAGAGTTTCACTGTAAACAAAAGGAAAGTCCTCTCTGTGGGGATCTGGGCAGTAACCTCAGCTGCTTGGATCAACAGTCAATTCTTCATCTGCATGCTTTTGCTACTGGTTAGACACTTTGTTTATGAATGTTAACCATTAGACTGTTGTTGTTGAGCTTCTACAGCTTGTGTATACAGTACAATTTCCCCTGTGTGATGTCTGAGACTTGTAGGCAGCGCAAGAACCCTGAGTCGCCTTATTAGATTAGGCATGACTGAAATGTTAGACTTTACATTGACTGTTTTCATAGTCGTAAACAGACTTCAGTGCTCCTGAACTTGTGCCAGCTTACCATTCGGCGGCCTATGTTTGCGCCGCTCCTCCTTAACTTTGTGATGGGGTTTTTCTCATGAGGAAAGGCGAGCATCGTAATATATATATATATTGTCTGGAGGTCATCACGACCTTCAATTTCTTTTGCAGTATTCAAATCTTTGCAGCGTGGACACAAATATGACTCCACTCATACCCTTACTATGCACGGCAGGGTATGCCTGATGATGACTTAATTCGGGGGGACATTTGTAAATAGCACAAAACTGACAGGCTCTACTATAAATGAGCAAGTATGCTGTCCTATCAAACGGCGGGACGGCTACTGGTCGGGAAATGGGACGTGTTAGGGGCATATGAACTGTATATGCATGCTGACAATGATGAATGTTGGCTCCAAAATACAGTAGAAGTGATTTCCTCCACTTTATATATTTATATATTCGCTGCAATTGGGGCCATGTTTTTGACCAATGTGATTAGGAGGCTACCATATGGGGAAAGGAGCGGAGGAGAGAACGCCGCAGCGAAGGACACTCACCCCATGTGATAGGTCTTTTACAAATGGATATTGGCTTCCATCAGAGGGCTTCTAGCAGCACTGGTGAAGTGTAAACAGTGACCCTCTGCACCATCTGGCAAACTCCTCCAGAGTTATTACAGAATGTAGAGTGAGGAGACACCGTGTTAAACCGCCCCGGCTCGAGTGAACAGAATGATAACTAAATGCAGCGAGGCTCTTTTTGTTGCAAGGACTTAAGTACACAGCCATGGACATCTCACATTACTACACAAATCTGTGTATACCATGATAGAGTTGTGATCATTCAGTACCGTGATCTCTTCACTATAATTAAACTGTGACTCAAGGTTGTCTCAGGCTTCTTTTCAGGCAGCAGCATTAGGAACTGCACACGTTTTAGGAGCCGTCGTGCAAAACCTGTAAAGATGGCTCTTTACTTCATAAAACAGTTTTATGGCCCTGATGTTTTAATGATGTTTACAAGGTTTGGATTAATGCAAGATTTCTGTCAGACACATGACCGGTGCTTCTGCGTCTTTCGCAGTCTGGCACTCAACTTTCTTCAAGCCTGTTTTATGCCTTGATAGAACATGCCAATTATTCACATATTGCGCAGTTTGAGAGTCTTTTCAGCCAAGACGGAGCAGTGAGGAAGCTGTGTTATGGTAAGGTGGGAGTGTGAAGAATTAAAATATGTTCTTCTCATTTGTGTGCCATGGAGGCGTGCTATTTTCTCGTTAAACTGACGGCAAAAAGGTTTCAGTCTCCCCATGGAATACCACACTATGTAATGTGTGTATTTATAAGGAGGCGATTATTTGCAATTATGCGTTTGTTTGTTTGTTTGTTTTGTCTAACATGCTTAGATTTGAATTAATTCAAACAAATCTTAACTTGGCATTTGAAACATGTTGGGGAAATGCACGACTTTGTTGATAGAAATTGAGGCCAATCTAATTGCTCCAAACATCCTCAATTTGCATCCATATGAAAAACAAACATGGGAAACACTGTAAAATGGTAAATAGCTCTGCCATTTACAGCACAGCAACTAAATATGTGTCTAAAACAAGCAACATGTATTCTCTGAAGTCCTTCAGTAGTTTTATTCTGCTTCAAAATCTGCTCAGATGTCTTTCTTGGTGCCTTCAGGCTTTATTTAATAGTACTTCCGCTGTGTCCAGTTCTTATATCATCCTTGTGTCGGTGTCTGTTTTATCTCAATGACACCTACAGGCAAGTCCACAGACCACAGACTGCCCTGCAGGTCAAACTGTTTAATTCTGATACGCTTGGCTTTTTCAAGATATTAACTCATCCCAGTTGCCTCCCAAGGCTGGTTAGGCGCTAGTCAATACACAATAATCTAAATTATATTAATGTTCATCGATCCTGGACACAGAGTTTCTGCAACAGTTTTT
Source organism: Cottus gobio (assembly GCA_023566465.1). Lineage (NCBI taxonomy): Eukaryota > Metazoa > Chordata > Actinopteri > Perciformes > Cottidae > Cottus > Cottus gobio. The sequence goes on along the minus strand of CM042225.1, from coordinate 16,353,033 downwards.
TTTTTTTTTTAACCAAAGGGTAAACATGTAAAATGTACATTTCTGAACCGTTCTCACGCTGTGCTGCATACATGTATACATGTATAAATGTGTCTGTTTGTGACACCAGTGGCCTATTCATCCTGTAATAGAAGCCGACACTGGGCTCTGTGTTTATAGACATCCAAAACGCTGTCAGTCACTGTGATGATGTGTTGTGCTGCTCTGAGAGGCTGCCACGGATCATATCCATCCCAGGTATGGTGCTCCATACCTGGGATGGATATGCTCGATAGGCCCAGTCCATTAACACATCCAGCACTGACCCATAAATCACTGTCCAAGGCCCCTCAGACAGCCGAGCCTGTTGGAACATTCTGGCCTCCTCCACGAGTCACAACCTCTGCAGATAAATCAGAGCCTTCTCTCCAACAACTTTCATTCTTTTTCCTCTCCTCCCAGTCATTCTCTCTCTTAATATCTTCAGCCAGATTAGCTTTTTCAAAATACTTTCACACGGTTTGCTAAAATAAGTGTGATCATCAGCTTTTTGTGGCACGCAGACCATCATGTAAAGGAGGTCAGAAATAAGAATATGAGGTGACTATGCTTTTGCCTGTGCGAGGAAATCTGAATGCAGTTAATTACTGCACAAGGTTCACAGTGGTGTCAGCATGTCTCATCAAGTGCTTCGCACGCGGCTCTCAGACAAAGCTGAAGCTGCACTCACGAAGAGGCAGTCAGCCAGCCGTCCCCAAAAGTCTGTCAAAGAAATGGAGTCGTTGTGGTCCGCATGATGAAGCTTTATCCTATCCCCTCGACAAATTAACTCATTAATGATTGATTTAGATTGAACATGTATGAAGAAACCATTCATCTATTCATGGAATCTCATTTGTCCTGTTTTATGGAGTGACGCTTTGGACAAGAAGTACCAAAATGGAAAAACCCAATCGCCCAGGAAAGATAGGCTTTTTTATGCATGCCTTTCTCTCCATCTGCCTCACAATTCTCTTTCACAAAGAATTAATTTGAGCTTCTCGACGGCACAAAAGGATGATGCGTACTGATTAAAACTATTCTTGTACTTAAATTGAAATGCAAGATACGCCATTTTATGTGATTACCATTTTAACATGTGCACAGGCCTGTGAACCCCACTGCGACAAAGTTCTTAAGCTTTAATTCACCCCATTGTTATACTCACTCAAATGTAATGTTTTTGTCTCGCACACCTCACATGCTTGGCATGCAATATGGGACAGTGAATGTGAGCACCAATAATGTGAAGTACTTCATAGCAAAGGATGGTACTTTTCCTCTGCTCCTTCTGGAGCATTGTGAATGCCAGCAGGAAGAACATTGGATGAAGAAGAAAAAGAGAGACAAGAAAAAGTGAGTGCAGGCATGGAGGGGAAGATGGAGTGGAGGAGGGTGGGGGAGGATATAAAAACCGAAAGAAAAGATGCCAGCTCATTAAACATGTACAGTTGAGAGACAAGGAGTGAAGAAAGGGGTAAGAAAAAAGGGAAAAGAAAAGTTTTTTTTCCCCCTCTCCTGGGCTTCGAGGCAGCCAGCTCGGGCATGGCCGTACCCTGTTGGCCTCCTGCAGAGCAACAACCCACTGGTCTGTCAACACAAGTATGTCATCATTGATATACCCTCTGTGAAAAGGAATACATGCTGGTTCACAGGAATAACAGATAATGTGGCAGCGGCGAGATCAGAGAAGAGAAAGCTGGCTTTAGAGCGTTTTCATGCCGTGGCACTGATTACTTTTCTCCTCATGTGTTTCTAAAACATACATTAACAAGAAATGCTGTAGCATGTGGATGTGGTCTTTAATCGAGAGGACCCCATTATTTCCTGCTACAGAGGCAATGTGAGATAATATCATCTATTACATTTTCTCAGAAGTCATAGAAGCCTTTGCACAAAGAAAAACGTCTCCTCTTTGCAGGCTGTGAGTGTCCATAATGGCGCTATTGTGCAGCGTTGGTCTTCACAGCAGGAGTAACAGCAGATGAGGAACGCTACATAAAAAGATTTCAGTTATATATGGAAGTAAGCTAGTTTAGTAATTCTTTTAGTTTTTTTCAGAGTCCTTTTTCTAAGTCTTTCATTTATCCTCCTTCACTCTTTATGTACCTGTGTAGTTTTAGTGTTTTGCGTTCTCTGATGGTTTGCAAGGACAAGTTAATCATTATAATTTTGAGGATTTAGGCTTGATGGGTCTGACGGTCCTAAGCCTGTTTAATAGCTTATTCAGAGAATGGAACAAGGATCTTTTTGAGGCAAAATGTGTTCTCATAAGTCTGTGAAATAACTGCCCTGATATGACTGTAATTACATTACGGAGCCATTATCAGTCGGCGGGTTTCCTAAGCAACTGTCCAATGATATCGTCCACTACGTTGCCCTGCAAACACTGTGCTTAGTGAGGCAAACGTTACATCACTAAACTGCTCGAATGAGTGTTGCATTCTTGTCAGACAAGTGTTGCAAGGATCAAATCAGCAGCAATTAATGACATTGATTGATGTAGTGTCATTAGTTAACATCGAGGGACTTTTCCCTTTGCAGCAACTAGATCTGCAGACAGGAAGGATGCAGGGAGCCTGTTGGTTTCAGGGTGTGTGTGTATTGACGATCGGTTTTGAGTGTGAGCTTGCCATATGAATATGATTTTCCTGCTTTTCACCTAATTCATATTGAGGAAGGCTCCCGTCCTCCTGTGACCCGCGATGGGCTTGAGTCGCTGCCATGCTGACCGCCTTCCATCATCTAAAACTGCATTTCTAGAACCGTTGTCTCCCTCCTCTTGGTTCTGTTTCTGTGGTTATCGTAATGAAGGAATGAGCACAAGATAGGATTCCCTGTTTTCTTGTTCAAGCATGATATGCGGCTGCATGAGCTGAAGAATGTGTGTTTGAATGAGTTTTGACATTCATTTCGCTGTATGTCCAAACTGGTAGCTCAGTGCATTATTCACTCATGAAGCACTCTTTGTGTAATGCTAATGCCTTCTCCTTGTTCCAAATGCCAATGGCATTTTAGCGCACTTGTCACTGCACAACAACCAAATTTAATGCCAGTCCCAACACTCAATGGCAGTCCAAATGTTGTTGCTCTCTGGCACAAGAGACTGCTGGTCATAACATTACTGCATGTGTGTGCATCCTTTCTCAAATATCTGGGAGAGAACAACTTTTGAATAAATATCCGTAAACATTCCAAAGTAAACTCTCCAAAAGAAGTAAACATCCTTCACTAAACACCATCTTCATGTGAATTTCTCTGACACATCTTTTGTCCAGTATAATTTATCTTTACGGATTCCATCGGGTGAGTCAGAGTACCGGCTCCACTGCTTTTCCTCCCACCTGGGGCGGTTTCCGAATAAGAAATGGTAACCATGGCTCATAAAGTTTCACTCCTCACTGATCGCTCGGTCGGTCACAGCGATGCAGGGGGCAGCAAACAGATGCCTGGTCCAGAAAAGTGGCTATAAATTCAGTTGCCAGAAAACGCGATGATCTCACATTGCGAGGAGAAGACGTGTTTCTCGTATTATCAGCATTCACATTACAGGCTCATTAACAAGAATAATGGAGCTCAATAAAGCAATCAGGCTCTGAAATAAACTACAATTAAACAACCTTATTTTTCCCCATTAGAGGAAGAGTACCCCTCAGGGCTGAAGAAGAAGGACATTGCTTCAGTCTTTTCCCATCTGCTGCAGACACATTATTACCGTGCACTCGTGACAGTCACATACTGTAAACATCAGACGAAAACAAACAGGACGAAGAGGATTTTTGATTGTTCCTGTTATTTGAAGGCTTCGTAATGCTTCTGCCATCCTAAACAAACACATCCCAAAGCTTTTAATGTCTAGTTACACTGCGCAAACACGTTGTGTACTGTTGTCTTTCTGCAGAGTATCATTCCCTCCATAAACCCATCCAAAGCCTCAGCATGAAGTGCGGACTGTAGTGCACAAACATGTCTCAGGGCTGTGCTTTCGGAGCCGCAGCGCCAGGACGAAGTCTGTCTGCTTAGGGGCTATAATTTAATTGAGGGATTAGCATTGCTGTGCAGGGTATAATATACTTCTTTCAGCACCTGCCATTTAACCTTGCTGGTGGTGAGCAGGACTTGCAGGAACAGAGAGAGGGGTTAGCTTTAATCGTCAACATGCTGCATGGAGCCCTGAACGGCGGCTAGGGGTTTCGAGCCCCCCTTATTGATTCCAACAGATGGCAGAACCAGAGAGAGAGTTTTTCCGCTGACTCGATGCCCAGATGAACAGCAGTGGAGAGCTTGCCATGGCTTCATTAAATATTCACTCGCAGCGACAACATTAAGCACACACAGACAGGACACAAACGAACCACAATAAAAGTGTCACTGTGTGTGCAGATATCTGAACAGAACATGGAGCCATATGAAGGAAAGAAGACAATTACCTCGTTCCCATGCCTTTTGAAGTATTGAACGGTCAGTATCAATGGCTGCCATTAAGTCGGAATTATATTAAAAATGCATTCTAAACTTATTGGTTCATTTCTTCTTTCAACACACTTTCTAAGCTTCAACTTGAGTAGGATACATTTACCGCCTTATCTTAGACAATTATCATTATCAATCAGTCTTTTCAACGTGCTGCTTCAGAGAAACTGTAGTTTAGCACTTCATAAAGCAACAAAGGACCGGGTTGTGCAGAGGCTTGGGAGAATGTGCGGTGTGTAGTCTGGGCTACGGAGGCTGCCGTTATTCATGCATAACACACTCTATGAACTTGGACCACCTGAGGATGGCAATTAACTGGAGGAAAGATGATTGTTGGGCAGGTCAGTGAAATAATTACAGGGCTTAGGCAGTGTCAGGCGTCACATTAGGCCACATCAAGACCCGTCTCTGCTGTCCAGAATTACATATGAAAACATGCAAATTAGATTTTAATGCTTTGCTGGGATGCACTTCCTGGAGCATTGCAATAACAAGCTCATTGAAATGCAGTGCCACGTGTGATGTGATTTCCAGACCTGCTCGTCAAAATGGCATTGAAGCTTAAGAAGGTTTAAATTGCAGTCCTTTTATGAAAACGCATGAAATACGTTAGAGTTCAAAAACACTATGGATCCACAAATGTTACATTTTTGCTCTTACAGTGGTATAAAGCCTATTAGGTGAGGCCATCCAGTAAACTGCATACAACATTATGTTAGTATTCACAGGGGTAAAGTTCCCAGGAGGCGGAACCTCTACCACCAATGTGTGCACGAGTGTTTCATTCAGTTGAATGTGATTTGTTTCTTTGTTTCTTCTCTGGCCGTTCCAGTCGATCTGTCTGCTCTGGTGAATGTCCTTTAGACCTGTAGCAGACATCCACAGAATTATCTTGATAAAACTGGAATGTCTAGGACACAATCTGAGCTAATAAACTTTGTCCGGAGACTTCCCTCACAAACATGTAAGTCGCTAAGTCGTTTGGCTCTCTTTTTACCATGAGCCTGGACAAATTCAAGATAGGAATTGGGGACACTCAGACCAGTAAAGCAGAGTCTGCCATGTTTTATGAACCCACACACATTCCTGAGGACACACAAGACACATCCAATTGTAATAAACAACTTAAAGTTGTTATGTTCCCCTTTTTCTTGTCTCTCATTCAGAACATTTATTTTGGGTCCATCATTATTATTGTTCTATTCACCATATTCTTAAATCATTCGATTAATTTTGTTTATTGAATCGTGTCTTCATTTATTTTATGTTTAATTATGCAGTAATCACTATGAATATTATATTTATTAAGAACATGATTATTTCTGTGTATATGAAATAATAGGTCCCTGTACACCGTGAGAAGAACTCCATAGCAACCCTGAGATTAAGATTTAATTGATTAATATCACATTTTTAACAATTCTTCCAAAATTAGGTGGCATCCAAAATTTGATCTTATGTTAAATTATTTTAGGCAAACTAATGGCTTATGGCATAAGCTTAGGACCATCATTCTTTATACTACTGTATTGGTTTATAAATCATAATAGTATTATAAGTAAGTGTTACATATCTTTATATGAATTAATTATGATGCATTAAATATGCCACCAGCAACAACACCACAGCCTGAAAGCTCAAATAAAGTGTACTGCAGACATCTCTTCTGTCAGGAGTCTGAGGAAATGACCCTACAGCTCACCTGATTTATTATAGCTAGTTTCAGGGGTTTCTTCAATATAGCATGATGTTCATTTAGTTTAATTATGCTCCCATTTAGAGTCGAATAGACAACAATCTGGGTATGCTTTTGGGTGTGCCTACTTTGTGATTGAGAGGTTGCTATCATGGCGTTTTCCAGAGTAGGAGTTTTTTTCTTCATAGTGTTTTCTGTTCATGAACGTTAATTGTAACCATATCTCGTCTAAAACGTATTCAGCATTCAGTCGTACTTAGCTCTACTATCTCTTGTCACTTTAGTTTGCAAAGAAAACACAATGTCGACCTCAAGGCCTCCACGCCGTAGTCCACAGAGCAGTGGGTGACGACGCCCACGTCTCACTCTCTCTGGTCTGAGCACTAAACGACAGCATGTCCCTGAACCTACTTTTCTATTCAGTGATCTCACGGCGACAGGAAGATGGAAAGTTTACATTTCAAATGGCTTTTATTTGGCAGATGCGGTTAAACAGAGCCTGGAGCTAATTTAATTGTGTATATCTGTTCATGCTTAATTTTCAATATGTGCTTGAGAGAGAGAGTGGGAGAGAGAGGCGCGAGCTTTGTAAACACATACAGCTGTATCCTCTTGAAGCAGAACCTGTGGCTGCCCCCTCTTCTGCTGCGTGTACATTATCGTGTACTTCTGTCATGATAGTGGGCAATGAAACTCAGATATTATTTGTGTTCCGCTGTTTCCCTTTTCTCTCTTTCCGTCAATGTTCCCTATTTGCTCTACTTTCTCTCCTGGTTTCTGTTTTTCTTAAGTGTATTTTGTTTCTCCTTAAATTGATCGTGCTGAGGGAGCAAAGTCGAGACCAAGACCCACAAATCAATGTCTTATATTGAAATGCCCAGTCAGTGGTTATTGTTTGATGCTCATTATTTTGAGTTGTGTCTGTCTGTGTTTATTCAAACCCAGGACTTTGTCATGCTGCACTGGATTCTGTACAAGCGGGTCTTAGGATAGAGCTCTTTCTTTGTTTGGATGTCTCCCTCTCCAGGATCACCAGACTGTGCAGCATGAATCTGATTGGCAATGCATCACTGCGACAATGTGTTTTTCTTTCACGCAGAGATACTAAGTGTAAACTGCTAACAGAGACACATTGAAATAGCGAATGTGAGGAAAGAGATGTTAGAATTAGTAGGGGTTCGTGAAAAAGTTGCTCCATTCACTGTAGGCAAATATTGGAACTTAACTTTCTTTCTAACCCTTTCCCGTGGTGTGAGACGAGACAACACAAGATTTACTCAGCAAATCAGCAAAAAGACCTCAAAGGTCAGAACTGTGAGCTCTGCTTCCACTGTGCCACAGTTCAACACATTTCACAAGCCTCTAGCTAGTCAATTTTAAAACTGTTAAGTAGGCTAGTAAAAGACTCCAAAACAAAAACTTGGCAACAGAGCTTGTATTATGCAATAGATTTATCAAGTTATTATCGTCAACAACATGTCAGCTACTTCCACATCCAGCGGGATAGAAAGCAATAGGATGCAATTGTCTAACACGTCTTCGTTTTACCCCGGTTTAAATATAGAGTTGGTGTCCTCTTTTTCAACGCTTCATTTGTCCTAATGCTCTTTTAAATGGGCTCCAGCTATAGAGATAGACAAGTGTTCTTGTGGAACTGCTATGTGCGATAATAAGCCTCTCATTTGACCGCCCTTGCAGGCCAATTATAAAGCTGTAACAGGGCAACACCTCCTCAGCCTTTCGGTTATTAAACCTCTCTGGTCTCTCCCTCAGTTTCTCTTTTTGTCTGTCATTTTGCCTCCTGTCCTTTCCCTCTTTGTCTTTCTCCCTCTCTCCCCCTGCGGCAGCGAGTAGAGAGGGCAGGCATGGCTATGGCCGGCCCGCGTGTCCTTTAGTGTCCGATAACAGAGCCTCCCCATCAGCTCCCCGCCTCAGCCAAGCAAGGCCTGGCTAATGGATTTGGCTGGCAGGCATACATCCCTTCATCCCAATTCAGCCATCCTGCTCTCTCCCACACCTCTCAATTATTCAGTCTCCACTTCTATGCAAATGGTTTCCTATTGAGGAGAAACCTGCCATCACTTTCATCTGGTTGTTATGTGTGCTGATGCGTGGGACTCCGGAGACTTGTCGGCGGTGACATATGGTATAGCCGGTGAGATGGAGCGTGCTGCCTGCTCGCCGATCCCTCATCTCCTTCTAGGTGAAACTCCATCAGACCTGAACCATTAGAGGCTGATCTATCGAAGTGCCGTTCACAAGTGGTAACACTCTCTAGCAGTTCCCTAGCAACCGCCTCAAGCGCTGGTCCCTTTCACTGTAATGCTCAGTTGCTTAGCTACAGAGACTGACAAAACTACACATGGCTGGTCTCCCCATGGAGTCAAGGGCCAAAAACCATCATTCAGACACTGGATCAATGAATAGAAGCTCACAACACACCACTCTCTAGCAACCTAGAGTTTCCGTCTGGATATTACAGTCGGTACGTTGGATATTCTCTGGAGTTGATGTGCCAGCAACTCTCTGGCGTGTTCACGTTACAGTGTGTTAACCCAACACCTGGCATTCAAATTGAAACAATAACATAAAATGGTGGAAAAGTAGCATGTGTGCATGTGTGTTGCTCCTTGGAGTCAGAGGGTGTATGAAGGGCAGCGTCTGCAGGAGAAGAGAGGATGGGGTGAAGGTTTTGGAGGACTGTGTAATTAAGGCACATAAAACAGCCAGCAGGAAGGTGTGCTGCTGATTTAGCCCTTCCCCTCCATGCTGGCCACCTGTTAAAAGATTTATTTCCCAGGTCAGTGGTGGGCGCCTGCCATCATCAGGCAACCTGCTTCTTCCTTTGGCTCAGTGGGAGGCCTATGAGAAGTGAGGAAGGAAAGGGGTTAATTACTATATGGCAAGAGAACCTAAACCAATAAACTTTTGATTTCCCTTTTTCGCATTCAGGGCTGCCACGTGCAGTGAGGACAAGGGAAGCAAAGGAAAGCAAACAACTTTTGTCTTGGGATATATTTTGAGAGGCATTGAAAGTTCTCTGTAATATACCGTTTCCCACTTTGTGTGGAGACCAATGTGCAAGTGAGAGAAACTTCCTCCATCTGGGAGACATTGTGCCCTTCCAGTAGCCTACCTCAGCAATGTCACACCCCACCTTAGCAGATGCTTAAAGAAAACACCAGCAAGCGCATTTACCCCCATTTCACACTCTCATATTTCATTTCCACGTCCACTGAGGTTACCTTTCCATTTTCTTCTCCACTGCAGATACAGCAAGGTGAAAATGGTATGTTATCTGTTTATTTATGAGAACCGAGTGAGGGCAATGTATTTACCATAGCCACAGATCTGTGTGTGTTTTGAAGACGTCTCTGAGGTAATTTCGTGAATCTGTAGTTAGGTTTATGCTAACAAGGCCTGGGTAGACACACCCCCAGATGGCGGCATGTGTCTGCCCCCCTGAGAGGCCGGCACCGCTGGGCACCACCAGGCAGTGGCAGGGCCTGCTACTACCGCCAAAAATAATTAAGCACGCTGTCACATGCTTTTTGCTGTATTCGCACAAAATTTTCATCCAAGTCTCAACATGGGAGAAGGCCCCTGCCTCCAGTCTTTTCTTTTACAGAGACTCACTCACGCGCACACACAAACGGCAACACACACCCACTGCAGCACTCACTGTTTGCACATGATATCACTGCCAGAGCAGAAGAAGTAGTCTTTGATCAAACGTCTCAGAGGAATGGTGCTTTGTAGTAAACCAATAAGATTAGATCCTCAAAGGGCCGTAATTCCTCATTTGTTATTGTATACTTTATCAGACGCTGCATAATAATAATGGAAATTATCTTCATACTTGCTCAACCTGCAAGTGTTCAACATACAATTAATAATAATGCACAAGATACGTGATCGCATGTGTACAGTTGTATCTTTGCAGCACCATGCAATTATAAGTTAATGATTACTCTGTATTGTGCTGCAATCCACATGAGGTATGAATCCCATTATTAGCTCTATGTTGGCAGACTGGGAATTATGTGGCTACTGTTACTATGACAACACTCTAATCAGTGCACGGTGGATCTAGCAGTTTAATGCTAAGCAGGTATACATTGGCGTGTACTATTTTTTTCATGATGTACATATCTGCAGTACACATCTATGATCGGGAAGGTGTTGAAACAAGGAAACAGACACTGCCTCTGCAGCTGCTTCTATACTGAAGAATGAAGTTTGCCGCAAGCCTACAGATTTTTCTTTAGTGTTTATGTTGTTTAAAGGCAGTTGTGCTGCCATCAAAGTGCCTTAACGTCCACAGTATTCAAAGCATGTGGTATGGGCTCGTTTCAACACCATCTGTGTGTCTGTTTGGAGGTCTGCTGTATTTGCAGATCTACCAAAGGTCCTCCCATCTTTTATCTCCTCCAGACTACTGGAATAGACTTTATTCCAGTCTAAGCAGGCAAAGCATTCAAAGGACGCGTTTTATACAAAATGTTGCTGCCAGACATGCTGTAAAGGAAGGAACCACATCACACCAATCTGCTGTTACCTTTAAGTAAGATTGTACAGTTAAAAGTTTGATTAAAAGTCTGACCGGCCCATTCTGATGAACTACTATTGAAAGAAAGTCTGCAAACTAAATCTTTCCCCAGAAAAATAAGTAAATGGAAACTGTACCAGTTTTTACTTTGTTTTTGTATTACCAAAGGGTTAGGGTTCATGGTGATTATTTGCATAAAAACACACAATTTATATGATCAGGAAATACATGATTATATTTTTATTTTAAAAGTTTAGGAGCATAATTTCCACTCTAATATCTACTTTATATTTCTGTGAAAACATCTCCTTCAAACAACTGCATTTATTTAAGTTTCCAGGACAGCATTTGAATGCATTATGATGGCGTATAATTATAATATTCCTTCACCCAATTCAACTTTTCACTCAATAGCTCGCGAGACGATGCAACCCCATTAAAATTATAAGCCGGTTTTGATCGGCAGTAGATGGATCCGTGCATATCTAAGGTTCACATCTCTTGCGGTCATGTCACCTCCTTCTCGGTGGTGATACTGTTGGTGAGTGTGGTTCGGTAGAAAGAACGTATTTTCTGCTCTCAACGAGTTCTCTGAATTATTATGAGTATCATGAGATCAGGAAAGAGACATTGCTGTTGAGTGTTTCAATTTTCTTTTTGGCACTTTGAGCACCACAAGACAAGTGCCATTATTATATGTATATATATATATATATATATTGGAGAGAAGGCAGACATATCAATGGCCAATATCTCCAAAACTAGGCACTCACACTATCTAGATTGAAAAATATCACTACAGGTAATAGGAAAAATATGTATTTTTGATTTGGTGTGAAATGCCCCTTTTAAAATACTAGTCTCAGTGGGTTCTCATCACCCATTACAACGTGCTGTTCCATAATAAAACCTGATGAAGCAAAGAGAGTGCGTAAACACTGCTTTAGAAGGTACTGCAGGTACAGATGCTTTGAAAGCCTGAGCGGTGGGATGTGCTTAAAATATCCCACAGACGATTTACACTGGCAGTAACTCTTAAGAGTTTAATGAAGTTATAAACATACCCATATCTTACTTGCATCATCTTTTACTGAGTTATATAATTGTCTGCTCTGGGGCTTTGAGTGTAATACTCATCTGTTTCTATTATTCAACCTGAAGTCGACATGCAGACCGACAGCTGCCTCCACTTGCTGTCCATCCCATAGATTTCCTCTGTCTCTCCAGTCAGGTGTGGAGAATTGTTTTCAGCTCAGTCTGAGCGGCAGCACTGATGTGTGCAATGTTTTTCACCTGCTCTTCATCAGTTCATTTCATATCCAGAGCTGGTTTACTTTGAAGAAGTGCTATCGGGCTGATGTGCCTGTGTGTTTTTGGCTGCTTTGGGGTGGATTTAAGAGTTTGTTTTTATTTTTTGCCTCTGTGCTAAAAGAAAGTCCTCTCGACTTTTACAAGCTTTCTGTTCCGCACGGTCCGACTATACCCGACGCACCTGAATGGAAAACGGGCTTTATTCGACTGTTCTCTGATCTATGAAAAGTACATTTCTTTTATAAACTTCTGTGGTACTGTTTGGAGGCCAAAGTTTTTGATAACATCAATCTCGATAGATTTTCCCTGGATGAGCATTGACTGCTATGTACAACTGGGTGTACAGCATCCCTCTTTTCCTTTTTTCTGGACTTTTTTCTGGACTCTACTGGTGGCTCCTTATGTCAGGCTGAAAACTGCAATCAGATGGTGAGGCATATTTTAAAAGTCACTGGTAGTAGTAGGCATCTGCAGGATCTGGCAGAAAGGGAGACCGCTTGTGTGCTTCAAGGCTTCAGTCTAAATGAGTTCTTTTAACTGCGGTGAAGCTGATGGCTGATTGCTCAGCTCACCTTGTGCAACTTGGAAGTAAAAAACCATTTCCCCTTGGCCCTACTGTGTCTTCCATCTCACGCACAGGTCCCACGGTAATGTCTCTTGCTCTCCAATGCACGCTTTAGCTGAAAGAGCCAGCCTGTGCCATTTATCGCACACAACTAACAAGTTCTCATACCCCTGACCTGCACTCTGCTTGTGTAGAGACCACACATTGAAGCTCTTCTGCCACGTCAATCTAGCGTAGTACCCCAAATTATCTCATTAAGCCCACATTTTTGTGAAAGTAAGATAAATGTGCATGCAGCATGTGGCTCTGATTGCCAAAATACTCTGAAGAACAAGAGACTGTTGTGCAAAAGGCCGGACTGCTATGAATCATGGGGGCTGTGGGGAGGGAGCAGGGATAGCCTCCCGTCCATCATGCTGCTGCACTCGCGGCCAACACTGCTCACAGTACTTGTGTTTGACCCAGCTAAATGGGGCCTGCCGTGTTTGTTGAACATATGAAAACACCAGCCTGTGTCATCAAAAGCTCACCCTAAAGTGTACTGTGCCATTAGTAGCATTAATGCAGGCCTGCCGAGGGATGTAGCGTCGCTCTGTTATCTCCTGTTTGCTTTCACTATCTGATGGCTCTGACCGGTGGAGCTGCAAGGTTGCTGCTCCCCTTCTCTTCCCCAAAGAGGAGACCAGTCCAGCAAATATTTCCTTTTTATATCTAAACTGCCCACCCAAACTCCCTTTTTGTATAATGAAAAAGTATATGCATATATTTTTCTGCAGTTGTTAATGTACCCTGTCTGATGACATAACCAGATATCTAAACCACTCCTAGGAAAGAGGAAAAAGAACATTAATTATCCATTGTTTGAAATGGTTACCTCAGCATTTTGAAAAGCCTGTGTAAAGCAGTGGCAAGGTCAAACTCTTGAGTTTAGTATAGCCCTCAGAAACAGACCCCCATAAATGTATGTATTCCAGCATGTCCCATGCCACTAAAAGGCAAGAGTTTATATGTGCTCTACTAAAGGCTTCTCCCTGGTGAGGCATTTCTGTCGGGGGTAACAAAGTGAGCGTATGCACAGCGGGGCAGAGCCCTCAGTGCCGAAATGGCTGCATCTATGATAAATACACACGAATTGCACTAAAACAGGTGGGGAGCAGGCCGATGCTTCGCATAACCTGCATATTTTCTAGACATAAACCTTTGCTAAATTCCGCAGTTCAACATATTTCCTTTACGACACCGCTGTGAGGCCGATAGCAGGGAGATACAGCAAGAATTGGACGGAAAGAGATTAGGAGAGATTGACAGAGGCAAAGACAAAAAGGAAGGAGAATTGAAAAAGAGACAGCACTGGGAGCTCCAACACAGCACCTAATGAGATTTTACTATACCATCAATCCAAAGCATCAGCACCCAGTGCACGTGTACTCACCGTGTGGTAACTTCAACTGTATTCCAACATGTTTGATCTGTGCTGCGCCATGTGTTATACTGGGAGTAATGTATTCCCGTAGGAGTATGTAGCTTGTGGTCGTGTTGCACAAGCTGCACACTGTGTATGTGTGTTCCCTGTCCTCTGAAGTATTATGTGGCAGGTGTACCACTGCTAGGTAGGTGCATTCTTTTTGTCGACTCTCCCTCCCTGGAGGACTTTGGTCACAGTTCGTCTTCATCCACATGGGACCCTGAAACTGTCTCCGTGGGCGTTTGCAGAGAGGATTGAGGAGGGCTGCGAGAAAGAGGAGTGTGAGAATGACCTCTATTTATTTCAATGGGGCCATCTCACAGAAGTTGTCAGTGCTGCCTCACACTGATGGGCAAGTTGTAGAGCTGTGGTAGAGTATCTCATATGACTCTGGTCCTGGGAGACTGCTCGGGCCTGATGGGACCCTGTCACAGCTTTGTCAGTGGAGCTACCTGAAACGGGCACAGATAAGAGCCTGCTCCGGTGGCCCTCACACATGGAGCAGTAATGGGGCCATACCCCAGTTCCACTGGCTGAAGTCTCTTGGAAAAATAGGACTGCCGTAGTCATTCTGCTGTCATTTATGGGAGGTCAGACTCTGTACGAGCAAAGTGCCCACAGGTGATGCAGAAAAAGATATACAATTTTGCTGAATGCTTCTATTGTAGTGGGCTGGCATGGTGGCTTGATGGCTTGCTACGTCGCTTTCCCCCAAAAATGGCCCAACATTTATTCCCAGCCCCTTTTGCAATGCTGTCATACCTTTGCACTGGTTTCTTCTGGCTTTTGCTGTTTCCATGTAAATGCACCAATTCTGTGAAAATGTATTAATTTACTAGTGAGTGATAGACACCATATCATTCCCCTGAAAATGCTTGAATGGTTTTCGCTTCTCCTAATGTGTTATGGAATTGTTTGTCAAAATGAGATAATATGTACAAAGTACTATGTAGCTGCAGTGGTAATCTGGAAGAGAACAGCTAACAGATTAGCTGCATTGAATCCCTCAGGCCCACATTACCCAGGCAGCTGGTTCAGTAGTGAAGGAGATAGTTTGTTGTGATTAGTCTTGTAATTAAACTGCACAGGCTATGAATACATGAGTAATGAGTGGCACCCTGCATGTGGAAGGAGTTGATAAGTGGGCTGCCTGTTTGGTGGAGCTGTGGGCTCACAGGAGGCTAACGGCTCAGATACACACCCCAGCGGAGGTGTACACGGACTTCACAGGTCTGTTGTAGTTTATTCTGTCCGCTTTAAGGACACATTCCAGCCATCCATAGCCCTGCAGACTGGCACACGCAAGGTCACAAGATATTGGCGGTATGCAGATACACAGAGCCTTCACGTACGCCCTTTGATGGCTAAATGTATGGCACGCTGACCTTCGCAGACCTTTGCATACTCGCGGATCAGGGAAGTATACCTTTGGCTTAAAGGTCATCCATGCCAGATAAAATGCAGATAATAGGTTAAGGATGCAAAGGTTGCTACACAGGGTCACTTCCCACTACTTATATTTCTCCATTGTAAGGAGAACACTTTTCCACAATGCAGGGACTGGATTTAAGCGAACTGATTCACAGATTTTTATGGTTCCAAAATCTATGAATATATGAATCGACCAATAAATGAATAACAATTGAGCAAATATATTTGTTATTTTTCTCTCTCCTTTCTCTGAAGATTCACACAAAACTGATAAGTATAAAAAGCATTGTTATTTATACAGAGAACATTCACAAGTACAGGGCCAGATTAAATATCCATTTCACATTCACATAAGACAGTCCAGCCTCGGGGAGAGAGCAGCTCCTTCAGCACGAGATGATGCAGCCCCCTGCAGTTTTTTCTTATTGCAGCCTTGTGAATGTCAGCATGTTAGTAACTGTCTGACAATTTTTTTGATATGTAGTAACAAGATTTTCAAAGGCCTTGTGGCATTATCATATTACTTTGAACTGCCAAAATAAGAGTGCAAAAGAAAAAGTGCCCTCCTTCTCAATGCTTCAGGGCCACACTTATGTCTACACATGCCAAGATTGTGGAGTTCTTAATTTATTTGAAAGATCAGAAGGTCAGAAGTTATTATCTGATTAACAAAAATATTTATTTGCTTCAGGCTAAAATATAAAGCGACCCACTTTATCAAGTCTTTTGGAAGCAGACGGGATCATGGAAGCTGACAAAGTTGAAAGCACAAAGACGACGCTAATGGTTCATTTTAGTAATTTTTAGCTACATTTTACATTTGTAAACAAACAATCTTGTCATTAACAAAAATACACTGTGTTCACTTATTATTTAACTGTATAGATACATTGAAGATTAGACAGTATTTTTTTGCAAACACTTGGGTTTAAAAAGCAAATATGGTAAACAATTATGAGAGTATTGATTAGCACAATATTGAGAAGATTATGTATACATTTTTCTTTAATTAAAGTTTTTGTGATTTCACGGCTTTGTGGGAGAAGAATTTAGTTTGATTGTAAGCTTGTCCCATGTCAGCTGGTGAGGGTAAATACTATAATGCCATACTATACAATCTCCTTACCCTTACTTACACAAACACAGACTTGAATGTGCCTTTGTAATTAATGTAATTAGGATAATTTGGGTAGCATGTGGCACACGCTGCTGGAATGAGAACGTGCTTTATCTCTCCACCCGCAGTGTCTTTCTCCATCAAATCCATTTCGGGTGCATATGTCTTAATTGAAATGACGAGTAATAGCATCTGTGAAGACCACATCGCTTTTGGTCTCCCTGCAGCTGTGCCTCCACAACTCTGTCTGTCTGTCTGTGTGTGTGTGTGTGTGTGTGTGTGTGTGTGTGTGTGTGTGTGTGTGTGTGTGTGTGTGTGTGTGTGTGTGTGTGTGTGTGTGTGTGTGTGTGTGTGTGTGTGTGTGTGTGTGTGTGTGTGTGTGTGTGTGTGTGTGTGTGTGTGTGTGTGTGTGTGTGAGAAACCTTGCTGACATTTGAAAGTTTCATGAAACCCAACTCGCCAGCCCAAGGACGGTGCTTCTTGCACAGACCCCCATAGAATTAGGATGTACTTCCCGGCTGTTTGGTTCCCGAATCAGAGAAATGATGAGATGCAGTTGAAGGCTGGTAACAACATCCCGGCCTAATGTTCAGTGGCAGAGATGAAAGGCTATACTCACGCTCTACGTGGTTTGCTTTGTACATTTAATACAAAGCAGACTGAGCAGGTTGCTTTTAAAGCTGCGCCGTAACGAGGCTTCTTGCTGCTGGCGACACAGCAAGTTAGCAATACATGTTGTAGATTCCTATCGTATGTGATTGTAATGATGATGTCCGCCTGTTAAATTCAAATGTATCCGTTTTCCAGCCACATAAATGGCATCTCTCAACGGTGTTTCTAAGGGGGTCCATGTTCCAAATATTTCCCTCACAACATGAACGTGGTGGACCCAGCAGGGTCTGCTTCCACTAACACACAGCGGTGTCACTGCATGGTGGTTCTGAGCCGCATCACCACACAGCCATGCCATGCCTGCGGAGACACTACAAACAGATTGCTACCTGTGGATGCACAGTGAGTGAGACACCATAGTTGTAGTTGCTGTGACAGTTAAGTTAAAACGGACTACGTTTTCCTCACAATTTGCTCAACAAAGGTATGATTGTATGTCAATTATTATCCTTTCATTCTCCTCTATGTTACAATTATAGATCACGTGCATTGGGCGCTGTGTGTGCAAGTGTGTTGTGCTTTCCTGCATGCGTCCCTGTCTTACACATTCATTTCCACTGTGTTCATTGCTGCACTTTAAACAGTATTGTGTTGGTGGGCTCTTGATGTCTGCAAATTGCTGGTGCGTGAGACTCGCCAGTATTGCCACCTTGCATGGCAAAATTACCTTCATATTCACATTGTATTCAAAACATTCAGGGGATGCTTTGAAAACCTGGAAAAAGAGCAAGCAGCAGAATGAGCGAACACTGTTGAGAGTAGTGTCACCTGGCAGCTCATTCAAGCTTAGAGGAATGTTATCGAATGCCCAGCGCAGTGGAAACAGCTGGCGGTGCAGCTCAGTGACTTGCTCCCTCTGTCTTTACTCTGGGCCTGTCGTCCCTGTAGACTCTGCCGGGGACACTTTTACAGCATGTGTACAGCAAAACAATCATCACAATGTTCTTGTCCTTCAGTATAAGGCCACTGCGTACTTTCTCACGCACACACCTACCTCGTCTTCTGTTCAGTACAGTGAAGCAGTGCAAAAAAAACTGTGCGCCAGCAGGCTGAGAGATGATTTTCCAATTAAGTGGTCTTTTCTTTCACTCGAAGAGCTTCTTGACATTTGAAGGCTATCTGGATTGGATTGTACTGTACTTTGTGTGTGCGTGTGCTGTCTGTGCATGTCCGTAGTGTGACTCTGGAAGACTGAGAAAGCCCACAGGCGCAATGATTGACAGTGTGGAGAAGTGCTGAACAGTGCTTCATGTAAATGCCATGCTTCTTGAGTCGCTCAAAGGGTGACCTACCGTAACAAAAAAATGGCACTGAAGGGGCATCAGCATCCTGCACATCAAAAATGATACATTTCCATAACATGCTGTAATGTCCATGCATCAAACACATCAACGTAATTATGACTATTCTTGTTCTGTATGAACTCTTATTAAATAGGTATGGCTCATAATTAGCAGAAACAGCCCTGTGATATTGCACCTGTGCATGATGCTCTGTTGTCATCCCTTTTAACCGCTCCCCTGCTGCTCTTCGCCCCTCTGTGTGTCACAGCAGCTCAGTGACACTCACAATGGACAACCTCTTTGAAAGCCAGGAGTATGAATAATCACTAAGACACCCTAACCCATTTTGAAAGAAGGGAATATTAATGCACTTACAACTGTATCTGCTCGGCATGCAGTAGACATGCAGGGATTTCAGGTCTGCAAATAGCCCCCTCTCTCAGAGTGGAGCTTCAGCGAGCGTTAGGGGATCACTCTGCACTCCCTGTCACCATGACAACGCCAGTTCTGTGTCCGAGTGGGTGTACACACTTCATTTAGTAATCCTCAGCGACCAACATGGGAACAGCTGTGTGCGTGCTGAGAGGGTCCAGGCTAGCAATCTCGCCAAAATAC
Source organism: Cottus gobio (assembly GCA_023566465.1). Lineage (NCBI taxonomy): Eukaryota > Metazoa > Chordata > Actinopteri > Perciformes > Cottidae > Cottus > Cottus gobio. The sequence continues at coordinate 16,333,838 of CM042225.1, read as the reverse complement.
ACTTAATTACTGAAAATGTGGTCACTCTGGTGGGTATTATGGAATTAGAATCTGAGTGGCCGCGGCTGGCATCTCCTGGATACTGAATGTCTGTTTGTGTTGGGGAGTTTGACCTGAACTGGCACAGTGGGACTGGTTGTCATGTGCCTTTTACAGCGAGCTGTACGTCCACTGAGGTATGCTGGCGATGAGAAATACAAATGCACTCACCCCCATTCATGTTGAAATCTATTCCCACCAAGCCACCTAAGTGGAGTTGTGTTAACCCGCCTCGAGTGCCCAGACTTCAACTCTGTCACCCACACAAGCCCCTGAATCACAGTCTCGCACACATTTTCCTGGTTAAGAGCTAAGTTGCGTCATTTAGTGGAAGAAAATGTCACCAGCCACATCCAGCCCGTTCTCTCTCTGACTAATGCTACTAACTTGTATTTGTAAGTTGCTCAGTATGTGAAGAGACACTTAACTGGCTGCAGAATTGCTCTGTACATCTATATCTGCAGCGTTGTGTGTACGCAGGTGGATCCTCACCTGCCAACGCTCTGCACATGCAGTGTACCGCTCTGACACACTGACAGTGAGTTACATGTACAGATGAAGGCATGGGAAATGCTGGAGAGCCCTTTTTAAACAAGATGCTTTTTTCTCTCCTTCATGGGCCGTTGAAGAGCTTTGAAGAGACTGACAAAAGATAGACGTGTCCTCTCAGTTCACAATGATTGGCACTTATTGGCTGTCATGTTGAGATGTGTGGAAGCAGTCATTAATGGAAACTAGAATATATAGAAAGGTTTAAGGATTGATGCTTTATTTTGACTGGTTGGATCTGCTGAACAATATTTAACAAGTATGAAATTATAGAGCACTGAGTAAACTGTAGTATATAGAAGGATCACATCATGATGAAAAGAATAATTCCCAATGAAAATAAATTGATTCGCAAAGGGAATTTGTATTTGTCCTTTGAATGTAAGCTGCCATGAATGAAAGCATCAACATAGACAAACAGAGGTCATCAAATGGCCCTTTGAGGCGGTCTTCAAAAGCAAACTAACCCCCATAGACGCCCATATAAAAATGCCCAGAGCAGAAATAAACCTGTTTCAGCCTGGTACAAAAATGCTTTTGCTTTCTATAGTTAATATTCCTGTTCATGGCAAATGTACGGACACTTTGAGCCTCAAACAGCCGGCTAGAACCCTTTAGGCGACGTCACCGAGACTCTCCCGTCATTTGAACCCACAGAGCGCCGTATAGCTATAGATGTCAACCCTGTGCTTCATCGTTGAATTGACCTTTAGATGACACTCCCTCTTCTGCCCTCCTGTGTCTTGTTTTGTTTACGTTATCTGGGGAGAAACAACAACAACAAAAGAAATCCAATGTATTAATGGCACACGGATCAGAGATTTCAGCGAGTGCTGTGTTACTTTATCGATCTTCCCTCTTCAATTTGCTCTGATGCATTATTCTGTAAAGTCTGTCTAAATCAAGTCTTATAACAGGAGACAGGCAGTTGTTCACACTGAGCGTCTTCACCTTAAGGAGTCACATGTTATTGCCATCTGCAATTGACTTTCCCCTGGAAAATGTTTCATTATAGAGCCAGCATTCTTTGAGATGTTGCTTTTACTTATATTATTATGGAAATCACTTTATTTTTTATTAAGAAACTCTGTATGACAGTACATTTATTTTACCTCAGCATTTCCATTGTGCTGATCTGCCCTCAGCAATGAGATACTCTGAGCTACTGTACCTCTTGACTTTTGGATGATCTGACTGATTTTCAGCATCAGCCATAGAAATGTACAAAGACACTTAATTCTACTTGCACGGCCTGCAGTCCACTCTCCATACAAAATAGTGGCTGCCGTTAAATTCAATTTTGCCTGAATTTCTTAATGGACTCAAAGTCATTATGTGCTTTGTTGATTCCTAAGTGTTGAGGATAATTGCCATGGGCAGCACGAAAGTGGTCTGATTATTGTCTGCTGGCGCTTGTGAATCATGATAGATATAAATGAAGCTCCCATATCCACATCTCTCTTTGGTACTAACAGTTGTTGGCAAGAATGGGAGCATTCAGGAGCAGTCACACTACAGTAAATGTGTTGAAGCCTTTTCGTACTTGTTATTATGAGGAATGGTGAAGCAGCCTCAAAGTCGGTGCAGGCAAGTAAAAATGAAAGATTGATTAGGCTCTGAAGTGCTGGTCCCTTTCTGAAATAGCACCGCACTTCTCTTCTAAATGAAGTCTGGATATTTCAAAAGATTGTATAGCTGCTAAGAAAGTGGCGTCTTTGAAGTGAGCATGTCCCTTTGGTAGTTATTCAGCAGAAGAATATTTTAGTCGGCTTGTCTAAGATGTTCACACACGCTTCAAAGTTGGTGTGGTGAAGGGTCATTGTGTGTCCTGTCCATCCCGAGCAGGCCAGGCTTACCATTGGTTTATTTGCTTTTCTTTTGCGGCGTATATGAACCTTTTACTATCAAGAATGGTTAGATATGGAGTCCTCATCCGCTATGTATATTTTCCTACATAATGCAGCTGCACAGTACGCAGTAAAGCATATGTAATTTAGAGGAATATGTCAAGATATTTCTGTCATCTCACTAGGTCTGCATAAAAAAAATAATATATATATATATACGTACATTCACAGTTCTCTTTCCTCTCGCGTCCTTTTGTGTTTTCTGTATCAGTGTCAGTTCTGGTTTTAACAGAAAATAGTTATATGTCACTGATCACTCAAAATGTATCGGCTTTATACAAGCCAATAAAAAGTGGTTTTATCAGTCCTGATAAAATATATAAACACAGGCAATGTTAAAATTGTGCATGTGAAATATCCCTGTTTAATAGTGCTGGTGTGTAGCGTCTCTACTGTTGTGGGGTTTGGAGACTGTTATTGCTCACCTGATGGGTAAACATTTAAGAGCAATTTTCCCACCTGCTCCAGTAATGTCTGGGATCCCTGCTGTTACAGAAACATGACGCTATGGCAACAAACTAAAGGACAAGATAAGTCACACACTGAGGGAGCTGAGGGTATTCAGACAAAGGCATTCTGTATTCTTCTCCATATAATTGTATCCTATAATGCATATTTGCTGTGATTTCTTAACAACATGATAGTCACGATAGCACTAAACAAAAAAGATAAAAACGACAATTGGCTGTGGACTCTGCAGCTTGCTCCATGTTTCCCCATTTCACTGCTTTTTTATTGACTTTCAAGAATTGATGGGAGAAATGTGTGCTAATCATAGCACATTAGAAGTCCAGAACTGGCAGGCATAAAGCATGCACTGTGGCACATTCGCTCCATTTAGAATGAAAATGACTGAGCAACAATTTCACAGACTCCACTGCGTGTCCCCGTTAGGACAGTTTATAGTCAGCAGTGAACCTGTTCATGCTGATAGAAACAGAGGATGCATGTTTCGACATATGCAGCGGAAAATCAATTGTCTATGTTTCACTTGTGGCGAGTGTTGTAGAATGCAGAATACAACACAACGTGATAGAGTATCATTACAGCACGAGAGACAATATCAGCCGTTAAGGTATTCAGCTTACACAAAACACATCCTTATCCCTTGTCTCTTATAAACAGAAGACAACAACTACAGGGATGTTTATGTTGTGTTGTTCTTTTTTGTTTTGTTTTTCTTTGCAGAGCCTTCGGGCTCATGGAGAAAGAAAGCACGGTTTGAATGGCAATCATCAGTCTTTGCTGGTTCAATTGTGTTACTGACCTCGTAGCCCCAGGCAAGAGACCGCAATGAACACATCCAGTGGAGATATTGGGTGAAAAAAACGGCGAAAAATGAATAAATGTCTGAGAAGGGAAGCTCATTAACTACTGGTGGAATTGGTAGGCCGAGGGTCTTGAAAGGGGCGTGTGAAGCGGGGATTTTGTTGTGTGATAAAGAAGTGTTCCGTTGAATTCCTTAATGACTTATTTTATATGCTCAGAGCGAACCATGCTCGGTGGTCTGTTATAATCCTGTTGTTCTGGTCGGTTTCTTAACAGGTTAATTTTGAAATGATTGTCTTTTTATTTCCCTGTCATTGGCTTATTTATTTATGTATTTCTTACAAGTGAATCCATCTTTTTTCTTCTAACAGGTCAGGGCTGCAGAGTACAACTTTTGATGTGGATATCTGAAAATATCTGATATTGACGGATTAATTTGCCTTCAACATACTAAACTAAAGCATCCCTTTAATGTGTTTCACCAGGACATGTCTATTGATGTTGTTGTGTGCCCATTATCATTCCCGCATTCAAGCCTCACCCCCTGAAGTGCAAGGGGAGCTGCTCGTAATCTTTTCAACCCTGCGAAGATAGAGATTCATGTGCCTCTTGTACGAAGGTTGCACAGAGATAATGGTATACATGTTTTGGTATGTGCTTCTGAGAAACGCAGAAACACTGATACACCCAAATGTGTCTGTCAGCTAATGGGTGCAAATCATGATAAAAGCTGATGGTTCTACCAGAAGAAAAGGAACAGAGATGATAAAGACCCATGTTGGATGGATTATCTGTCCAAGCATTTCAAAGTCTTATTGCAAAGAGCTTTTTTGTATGATATATGTATTGAACACACATCACGCTTGAGTCTTCAAACACATTGGAAAATTAAAGTATTTTTACATGCACCTTTAGGGAGTATCTGAAAGGTTAAATTGCCCACATCTAATGCACCACGCAGACATGCCCCTATTAATTAATATTAGTTAAATGATTAGTCAAATGATGTATTTAAGTGTCAATGCAGAAAACTGGACTATTTACAGTACCACTCAATTATGATGCAGTAAGGTCCCTACAATTTACAGCACATTAATAGCCAGGAGATAAATAAAATAAATAATGGTTGGACTTTGTTTGATTTAGAGCCTTTTCCTTTAACCCCTCCTTTAACAGGCTCTCTAAGACCAAGGGCGGTGGGGTCATTCGTGTTTGGGTTACAGAGATACTGAAGCAGCTGTCAGAGTGTTTTGGAGCTCTACAGTAACTAACTGTCCTACCTGCAATAGCCATCCTAGCTACAACGTGAAATATATGTTTCACCAAACAGAAACACAGCTGTATAAATATGTATTTGATGCGGAAGTGTTGCGAGTGGAGACGTCAGTACTGGTGAGATAAGAACTGTTTAAATTTTCACGAGTTCACCAGTAGTCTGGTTTTTGGCGCTTCCCCACACTCTAATTGGCATGTTGCCATTCTTGTAGTGAAGAACTTCATGTATTATGCAAGAAAAACAACTTACCACGTGTCCCATTATAACCACAGTGTGCTGTACAGTTTTTGCTATTCTGGAAAAAGACAATTCCTCAGACAGCTCCATTCTCATTACAGTCCGACCTCAGTTTAGCTGGGAATCACCTTGTTTCTTACCTCTCCCAAACACAAATTCTCACCTCTTAAGAAAGACCAGTAAAAGCCACTTGCTTTTAGTAGTTCCCCATGCATTTTATCACCCTGACCTATTAAGCAACCAGAGATACAACTGAGAACTAAATTTAATCCATACATGATTTATGATCAAGTAGAGTAGTAATATTGCTTCCATTTACCCAGAGGTAAAGTCAGGCTAAGTGTTTTATATTATGAGTAAACGGTGAGGTCAGGTGTAAGAAAACACATGGGGCTGCTGTGTTTCCATCTCGTGCCCTCACCTGAACTATGTCTGATTACTCAGTATTCATACTTTGGCAGGGTTTAATATTTTAGTTCACTGAAATGAAGACTTGATGCGTTTAATTTCAGACGTGTAGGAGCCATAGTTGATCTATATTTAATGGGCCGTGAATTGAGATTCACCCGCCTTTGTGAGAAGTTCCTTTTCATACGGTTGTGTTTCGTGGCATTACGTTCTACCGAGCAGTTTGTATGCAACACCTGACGAAGCTCTGTGGAGTTACTTCTCTTTTCATTGCTGGTGACCTGTCCTGCCCAACACTGAGGAGGCCAAGTGTAGTCAGGCAGAATGCAGAAGATTATGTTTCTGTCAAGTCACTGCTTAGATTCTCCTATTTTCCTGTCATCACTCCTGTGATTCAATTAAGAAGCTGCATTCCTCAGTCTGGCCCGGCCAGACAAGGAGACCCGTGATTTACAGGTGGAGATATTACTGTGCGAAGGGAAGGAGAGTACAGGGAGAGATATGAATATTTGAGGAGATGGCATAAAAGAATCGTGTAATTGATTTTCTATCTGAGCTGCCGTTTCATTTACGGAATAAATGCATTCTTTTCAGGCTGTGGGTTGTTCACGCCGTCCCCGTTGTCTCATTGAAGACAAACCTAATCGTATTGTGTAATGATGTTGATGAGGATTTTGCTGATTCCAAAAAATGTTGGCTCAGCTGCATGGCAGCATTGTATTTATTCTCACACTACACAGTACTATTAGAAATGCCACCAAGCATACAGGCTGTGCTGAATGAGCTTTTTGTGTCGTCCCCTTCTGACAGATGTGATCCACACCGTGGGCCCGGTGGCCAGAGGTCATGTGGGCCCTACCGAGACCAATGACCTCACCTCCTGCTACCAGAACTCCCTCAGGCTGATGAAGGAGCATGACTTGAGCACTGTGGTGAGTACAGTAGGCTAACACGCTTACACTCATCTGAGGAGAAATGCGTCTCTGTTCTGTGCAGCTTGAAACAAGTAAATTATGTGCTTCTGTGTTTTTGTTTGACAGAGAATAAGCCTTCAGTGAGGAAAGCTGTGTTTGAAAATTTTAGGAAATTTGGAAAAGGTACAAGAACAAAAGGATTTAGCATCTTTCATTTCAGATACAGTTCTGAAAAGCCTTAATCTTCTTTATTTAAACAAAAGCAGCAGAGAACACAACAAAATGGTAGTGTTTCATGTTTGTCAAATGAAGGCTTTCATGTCGACTACTTTGGCTTGTGATTAAATGAAAGGCAGGCCTTTGCTTCCACCACTCCACATTGCCACTGCACACAGCTAAACAGTTCTTCCTTTATCGTCTTTGAGGAGCTAGAAAACGGAGATCTTTCTTAAATTATCTAATGGTTTTGAAGCAGATTTTTGATTTACTATCTTTAGTTTCCAAGAAATGTAATATTTAGCACCAAGGAGTTATTTCAGATGTTTTGATTCTTGTGTCTGACTGTGCCACCTCTGCAAGACGCATTTTCTGCTTTAAAACACCAGAAAAGCACCAGGTTTACTGAATGTGGTTGATTCATAAGGGCTTTAAATGAGACAATGCCGACACAATCCACAGCTGGCAGCGGTTGATCATTCACGCACTACCCAGGCTTCCTGCCTGCTCCGGACCGAATGTTCCAGTCTGGTCCATGTGATATATGGATTTGCCCAACCCACATAGGGTAAACAAATCAGCATCACACCATTTTCTGCACCAGCTTACTGCCCCGCTGCCTCATCAGAGGCCAATCAATAGAAGTGCTCACCAACAGCGAGAGGAAGATGAGTGCCAGTTTCATTAAACATGATTGTGACAAAAATCCTGCTCTGTTCATGACCTATGAGTGCCACAGACTCTTCTGGCAATTAAATAGATTGTGACTGAAGTTGTTGTGGTAAGTGTTTTTGAAGTTTTATCAAAATCAAGTCACATCCACCAAGATATGATGAGCCACAAGCATGACATTACAATGTCATTTCAACAATAGAATAATTAAGTCAAGTGGGTTGGAGGCTTGAATAAAGGCAGAGGCGAGGCCAGCTTGTCTGCCTTCATCTGCAAATGTTCCAATACTCACTTTGTGTCTGGCACATTCCAGAAGATGTATTTAGTTTAGGTCTATCTCTTGATTTATTTATCCAATTATCCATATATTTATAGGAAGCAGAGTGTCTGTTTTTACTGGGAGCAGCCGGGATCCTGTCTAATGTATTTATACAGCTGCTCTCTGTTGAGCAGGCCTCCAATGAAAACAGTGGTGTTGTGTGATTGACTGGCCTTGGAGGATGAGCCTCGTCATTACATTATCTCAAACACAGTCCATTTCGTCTCTCCTTGCTGCAAGGATAACAGAAAGTCTTTTCACCAAAAGAAAAAATGGCTGAATGAGGCCTTGGATCAAGCCTTTCTTGATAAGCAAGACTTACTTGAAGAGAGGCTGTAAGCGTTCTCTAGTCCTAATTGTTGTTAACAGACAGTCTTTCGTCCCTTGGCGCAGAGCACAATGAGTCCAAGTTTTTGGTTAGCTGATCAGCACTAAGCCCATTTTGACTCATCTGAAAGGGTCTCACTGTGAGTTTTGCTGTGTGAGAGAAATAAGAGATCCCACCGAAGACGGGCACCCTGCCAAGTGGGTCTACAAAGTGGGCAGAAAAGGGGGGCTATGTTTGGGAATCCTAGAGGGCTGGCTCCCTAATGGGGATTCCAGGGCATTACAAAGGAATAGGAGTCAAAACAAAGCCTAACACAAAATAAACTTGAGCGTGGAAGATTAAAAAGAAGCAGAGCTTGGTAGTTAAACCCTGTTTCTTAGAGCTCAAAGCCACCCTTTAGGCTACGAAACAGTACGGCTATCATAGCCAGCCGTCTCATCAAACTCTTCTTCTGACTGTAGCTTGTCAAAAACAGAGACATCACTGGGAATACCATATAATTCCAGGGCTGAAAATGCATTTCCTTTACCTTAGGGCAGCTCAGTGTGTATGAATGAACATTTACTAGTATCCCCAGCAGTCCGAAATTAGATAGAAGAGCTTTTCCTGTCCCGATGTGATCATTGTGGCACTGATTTAAGGCTCTACTGGGACGGAACTGGGTAAGATGGAAAATGTGACTTTAAGACAACCTAAGGCAATTCCTGACTGAGTATAGGGGTTGTGTCTGGGTGTCTATGTTGCATTCTTGCCATTATATAAAATACAACTCATTTAAAAGTAAGACTTTTAGGGCATTGCAATTAGATCCGTTTCATTGTTTTACTTTTGAGAGATAATTGGCAAGATTTGTAAGTTAAGTGAGTGCCAAGATGTTGTATTTATTCTCATAACACTAAAGGCAGTCAGCATTAAGTGTTGCATGAGATATCTCAAATCAAAATTTCTAAAGGCTTAAAGCTCATACTCATTGATACTTTGCCGAGCCAATATTTGCTGAAATGTAAAGGCAGATGTGCACATTTTGTTTGTGTCTACCTCTTGCCCACAGAGCACACTGTAAGTACAGGATGTGGCTCTAAGCCTTACTGAGGGATGGCCTTCAGATGAAAAATGACAATCAACCCGAGCCAAGAAACCTGCCGTTTACCCCTCACACTGACGTTGAGAGCTATCTGGAACCGTCCAGGCTTTCAAACCCCCACTCTGTCTGTCTCGCTGGATAGATATCCGATGGCTGGATGGCCTATTGAGTTCTGTTTTCCAAATGATTTGGCTGCAGTGCATGCTGGAAAGTGATAGCGTGTATTTGTGCCCATGTGCAGGCATCCACTAAGGCTTTTAAGTGCATCTTCCAGGGGCATCTGAATGTGCCTGTGTGGTGGCAATGTTCTTTAATTTCTTCCCTGCCTAGAGGACTCTTATGCTTCAGTGCTTCTTTTTTTTTCTTTTCTCGCTGCGGCTGAAAGAGCAGCAGGCTGTCACAGCTCCCTGGGCTCTGACTGACCACAGCCAGGATGCAAGCGTGGTCAGCTCGGCTCTGCAACATCACCGAGGGGAGCCATGGGAGCTCTGCAGCCTGTGAGCAGGGTTGCAGCTCTGGACTGATGAGCAGCGCGTTGTCAAACAGCCCCCTCCTCTGCTCAATGCCTGTTACACTATACTATGTTGTTCGCTTCCTAAGAGGGTGCCGGTGAGGAGCCGAAGAGGAAGCAGAGATAGAAATATGGATTTTTGGTGGATTCATTCTCGACATGAATTGTGATAACACTCCCTCGCTGGTGGAAGGAGTGAAGATGCTCTTGCAGGCTATCAATATTTGCTCAAGCCTGGATATATTAAATAGGACTCATCATGGTTTATCTGAAATACAGAGCATGCTATTATTAGGCTCCATTTGGAAACAGCTGATATTTTTGGGGAAACTCGCCACTGAGCAGTGCCAAATTATTCTATTGCCAGAAATTCCCAAAGACAACGGATGAAAAAAACAAACTGATTATCTGTAATTTCTTTGTGTGTGAAGGTGCCATACAGTGTGTATGAGATGCAGATGTTTAACCTCTGACTGAAACCTGCCTATCACATCGCCTTCTACTTTACCCGGAAGAATCATTTCTTGCAATCAAGATTAGGCTTTTATTATCGAGTGAAAGACAAATTATGCACGCCTGCATATGTGCATTTTACAATACACTAATGATTAAATGTGTACAGTATCCGTGTACAGTCAGACCCTGGGGGGTCCTCCTCCCCAAAGAGCTGCAAAGCCACACAGCCATACATGGAAGTGAGGAGACGGTTAATGCAGGTCCCCTGTCTTGGTTAGTCATGGGAGGCTGCTCAGATTCTTCCCTGGAAGCAAGCGTAGCATCTGTCAGGCAGAAACAGACAGACTGTGTGGAGGGGGACACCACCATCTGGAAGCCATTCAGCCTTAAACTCTGTTTTGTTTTAGAGACCGTATTAAACACCCCTTAGACTGTGACCTTTAGAATAAAAGAATAACCATGTTTACCCAAAACATCATTATTGTTACATTTAATATAGCCTTCCTTTTGAGGCTTTGGGGAGTGTTCTGGTGAGACAAAATAAGAAGGATTTTAAGACTGAGGGTTTGGTGGCATAAAGATACAGCAAGCATTTTTGTTGTTGACAAATGATCTTGTGGCTAACTGAGCCTCCTTTTTGTTCATCTTTTGACTTTGACAGGCCACAATTTGTTGCTTTTCGAGGGTATCTGTCATTAAGCTTTTTCGTGCAGCGGGCTGGCAGCTGTCAGTTTGGACGGTGACAGGGTTGCAAAATGCATTTAGTGTCCTCCTCTCTGACTCCCAGACGGCCCTGGAAATGTTTTGCAGTCATAACACGCTGGCTTCGAGGAGATCCAGCAGGGAAGCCACAAATTGCCCGTTGAGAAAAATTCTGAAAGCCAAGTGGATTGAAGATGAATGGTGTAGAATGATAGGATTAGCCACCCTTCTTTGTGGTCTCATTCCAAGGCTGCTAGAAGCATTAGCTCCCATTCATTTTGTCCGACCGTGTTCCCAAAATGCATTCCTGCAAACAATGTCTTCTATTGACACACTGCTTGAAGATGACAGCCCCTTCTTGACTATCTGTTTAACATGACAGGGACAGCAGGTGAAGAACAAACACTGCATCACTGGGATAAGTGACCATGCCCCCAAGGTGTCTGTGATAGACACCACTCTGGGGTTTGTGAGGGCAGGTTGACTTTTTGGCTGACCAGTTTTAAAAGCTCTCTTCTGTTTTCAGGAATTTTATGAAACACACTGTAGGTAACTTTTACTGTTCCACCTTTATTAATGTAGGTCACCGGTGGTATTTGAAAATGTGCTTTTTTTACTGCAGCATTTAAGTGCACTGGAGGGTTTTTGTCATTATTTATGTTTCCAAATACCACCATATCAAACTTAACGACTTTGTACTCCACCCTATTCCATTTTGGTTTGCCGACTCCCCAAGTGATTAATTAATTTTCATTTATGCACTGAACAGATCGTGCACAAACTTTTCCTCTAGCCGCTTCTCTAGCCTTCCTCGTAAATTATTGTCCACGAGTGCAAGCGGCTTCAGATTTCATTATATAATGGCTGAGAGAAGTATGGAGGCCTGGTTGTGCACATACTTGGCTTCTGATCACAGCAAAGTAAACTGTGCCATTAATTGGGATAGAAGAAAGAGGTTTACTGCTAATCTGCTTACACAACGCAGTTGGTCTCTGTGTCTCTATCGCCCAGAATTCCACGAAGCTCATACTTTGGACTCTATTCAATCTATTTTTTTATGATAATATTTTGGGAACTTATTTAAATGCAATGATACAAAGAAGCAATAATACAAAATGTTGCTTCTTAAGTCAGGTAATGTATTTTTCTTTTACCTATTTTTTGTCTCACATCTAAATTTAAGCATATTGGTAATAACTTTTGTAAATGCTGTTCTCCTAACCAGCAGATAAAGTATTCTTTTTTTTCTTTTCGGAAAATAATTAATTTGTCAGCCTTTTTTTAATTCTGTTCTACCTTGATATTATGCTTCACTCCAAAATGCACGCGTTTTAACATTGATTATTCCCGTGTTAATCCAGTTGAAGGTCTTGAGCAGAAAAAGACAGAGCTACTACAGTATGTGCAGCAGAGGACTTAATATTATCCTAATCCCCCAATCAACGATTGCCTGCAATGTGCAAAGACTGGCTGACTGGTCTCTTGTTGCTCGTGGCCCACTTCCACATACAGTACCTGCATGCAACGCAAAGGTTAATTAGACTGAAGCTTTCAAAAGGTTACGTCGCCGTTTAAATTAGCCAGTGCTATTTGTCTGACCCGAATCATTGGCAACACTGGGCCAATTAGATCCAATTACACTGATAGTGGTTGGGGTGGTCTGCCACCTACTGTAAGTTAATGGCCATTGGAACCCAAATTACCCCAGTGCCCTGATTCAGGAGGAGTCGACCACCGCAGGAAGTCTGGGTATAGGGGACAGCCCTGCCATACCACCTTCCCTTGATACTCCTGTCAGGGAAAAACTATGTGAGGTGAAATATTAGGATATGTAAAATGTGACATTTCCACACACCTCAAGAGGGGTAATCACAGTTGATGGGGATGGAAGAGGTAGTCTCCTGAGTGTATATGTGGAGTGGGCTGTGAGCATGCTAGCGTCTTGATTACCAGCACAGGAAACCCATAGCAATCACCAGAGAGACTAAACCCTGTCTCCTACAAAGGCTACGCTACCTGGATGTTCTGTGAGGGAAATGGCAGCAGTTCGGTTCTAGATTAATGTGCTCTGACAATAATAAAGGATCTTCAAATAATTTAAGCACTAAAGCACAGTCAAGTTGTATAAGACTCCGGCTCAGTACTCGCAGGTTACACTTCATGTTTTTCTCTGCTGCTGTACCTTGCTGTGAAGAGCTCCTGGAGACAGGCTCCTGAATATCTATGAGGCTCACATCCCACTGCAGTGCTATCTGAGAATAGAAGCGTCAGCTCGCAACCAACTGAGGGACTGTCTGAGGAAGTTGTTGATTAAACAGATGTCTTTCCTGCCATGCGTCATGAGACAAGCACACCATAATAAGCATGCATTAATTAAACTAGGAAGGAATATGGGCAATACAGGAGAAACAAAAGCCATGTCTGTCTATCTTTGTCCTTTCTTCACAACAAACCTCTGGTTTGACAAACAGAGAATACAAACAGGAGAAAAGCTTAGGGATCTACCCAAGGAAAGAATAGTTGAGTGACAATTAGCAGCATCTCATACAGTCATTTGTAACAATGCTGATTTTCAAAGTAAGCGTCAAGTCAGGCTGCTTTTGGATCACATTGTTTGCGACAAGAGAAAAACTGACGGTACATGGACAGCGTTATCTTGTTTGCGTTGAAGCCTCCTCCACTATACACATTCTTAACAACAGTAACCTCGTCCTCGCCGCTCACCTGAAAGCCTGCTTTTCCTATAGGCTCCCATCTGTTTTGAGTGTGCTTGAGTCTGCATGTCGTCAACCATTTCCTCCACCACCTGATAAATGCTTCTCCTTTCACTAAAGGAGCATGTTGAATACATTGCATGCAAAGCAGGCCTCTCTCAAACAGTTGCAACAGCCTGACAGTTGCTCATCAACTGAGTCCTTGAGCAACTGAGCAATCTCTCAGATAACAGATTGCTGTTCATCGGCAGCGGACCGCGGTAGAATGAGTTCTTGTTTACATCATTATGGTTAATTACCATGCAGAGTAAGTCCAGCCAACAGCGCCTGTCCTGTGTGTTTGTGTCAGTGAAGCCGGACAGAGCTGTCTCACTCAGTCATCACATTACTAATGCAGCACTATCCCCAAGGTGATGCCCCGGGATGCTCCGGTGTGTTTGGTCATCCTTGATTCGATGCCAGTGGGTGGGACTATCCAACCAGCGTGTGCAAATTAATGACCGGGGATCCCTTTTGTTTCTTGTCATGTACAAATCATCCAGTCATTGTCTACCTCTGATTGGCCCACACATCGTGTTGATGCATTACGCTGCTATTGTGATGCGCATGGAAACCTTTTCAATTTAACACTCACAGATGGATATTTTAATTATTATTGAGTGAATAGTAATGAGGAATCTGTGCGTTCCTCTAAATGCACATAATTAAAGTTACAAAGTGAGACGTTTAACATGACTGGCATCAGAAAATAAGCTCTTCAGACGTTTATGCTTTAAAAAAAGAAACAACATGGTGGAGCAATAGTCATTGTGAACACGCACTGTGTTCACACTAATTAGCTTTACCACACATGTGAGTCCTACCTTTACTCCAGTGTTGAATCTAGTTCCTCAAAGCTCTCGCTTTCTCGCACTCTTTCATTTGCGGCTTTTATGAAGCCAGGTGTTGAACCCAGTGTCGACCTTGCCAGTGCCGTGTCCATGAAACTGAAATTTCCTGGTCTATCACAGGGTTCCATTTCAACAAGCTTGCACCCAATTATCCTTCAATCATAGTCGCCGGTCATACAGATGTGTTTGCTTCGAAGTACAAGGTCTCTCTATTGGGGTTTGACACACAAGGGACATTTCCTCTCGCTCTAGCTGTACACATGAAATGTTTTCAAGGGTAGAAATCAGATAAAGATGAAAGTCCCCCATTGAATTATTTGTTTTGTAGCAATTATGAGCATGGCATCAAAAGTGAAGGTACAGCAGAGAATACTAAATATGATTCTGTCCTACTGCTATAGGTTTCTCTTTTGTTTATATGTTTATGCACAATGATATGCAAGGAAATAAAAACTGTAAGATCAGCTCTTTATTCGACTCCCCACTGCACTGATTATAAATGCTACCCCTATTCTAATTAATGCAAGCTAGTTATTGTTTTTATAAAAGAAAATGTAAAAAGTAATTGCAGAGCCAAATGACAAATAGTGAAAGATATACAGACTGAAATAATGGTTAATTGATAATATTTTGTTGTTGAGTGAGGAGAGAAGGATTTCATAAAATAACCCTCACTTTTTAGGAAGAAAAGAGAAAATAACATTTTGTTTAATCCAAATAAGTTTTAATCTTCTTAAACTTCAATCTTGTTGTCTAATTGTTTTATGTATAACATATTTGGGTTCAGTGTGTTCTATCCCCTCTTCTTGTTGAGCACAAACTGGGACCTGCATTGTAATGCCCCAGTCTAGTCTCTGCTTTGAGATTATTTACAGGTATTCACAGCAGGTTTTCTTCAGATCGTTCATATCGAGCCTTTTCCTCACCTTAAAACAAACTGAGCACAGCCCTTTCCTGTGTTTTGTTAGTGATTCCTGTGTGTTTCATCAAAGAGAATGCATAAGACAGAAGGCTGACAGGTATTGGGAGTCTTGGGAATGTTTCTATTTCTTCGTGTGGTTCAGAAGTGCACAATTGCATGTCTACATTCAGGGTCTGTGCAGTCGGAAATAAATATTTGTGATGGTCCCCATCTGCCTGGCACATATTTATGATCAGCGTTGTTTTGTTTGATGACTGCAAACTGGGAACGGTGCATATTTTGTTGACCAATTGGCCTGCCCATATGTATGCTTATTAATGAGAACACCAAGACTAAATCCAGACTCCTCACAACCGCACCACAGGTTACAAGTGCTGTCCTCTCAACACTCTGTTATCAAAACCACCGCAGTCTTCCTGAGGGCTCAGGTGAATGAATGACTGTGTGCATTGGCAGACACGCCAATGTTTATGCTCTCTACATAATTCTTTAATCACAGAGCTATTACCCCACACATACACCCAGTTTAGTGCCATTATTATCTCCCAAGGTCACAGCTAACGAGGGCTGGCGCACTGTGCCTGGCCTGTGCTGATTGACTCACAATTTAAAACTGGCTCAATCTAGGCCTACTCAGCATTTCAGGAGGCAATGCAGCACCTTGCACGGGTTTATGGGGGAGATATATTAGCTCTAACAGTGCAGGATTGTCTTGCTTTGGTGCTGCCAATTGCCACAGGGGTGTACAATACTTATTTCTGCCACAGCAACTATTTTACCCGACACCTGATTTTGAATGTGTAGTCCTTTAGTTAAGCCCCCACCTTCCACATTCTCTCCCGTTCCAAGTTAATTAAAAATTATACGACATGTTAGTATTAAATCATTATGAAGTAGGCCTAGTGAGGTTATCATTTCATGGGGTAATTTAGCAGATTAAACATTTCTTTCATTGTCAACCAGTGACCTTGATATCATAAATGTCACACTCACCTTTTATGAATGATGCCGCAACTGTCAGGACCGTAAAGCAGATTTAAATTTAACTCAGCTATTACTGTACCTATATCCACCTTTTCATTTCACATACACTTGAATCTAGAAAGCCCAACGGTTTATTCACCATGCCATATGGTGAATGCAGTGCCTGTCGGAGCGGACAATGGGGTGAATCTTGTTGTTTTACTTTTTGCACACTGGAATGCCCGATAACCTCCAAATCCCACTCAGCTTAATATCTAATATCACATCCATAAACCCCTCGTGATGACAATATGCATGGAATCAAATGTCTTGATAAGGTCTTAGCGCCCTCACAAGAGAGCAAAGAGCGTGAGATGGATACCACGGAACTAAGTAAGTGTGTATGAGATGCCTTTTAGATGCACCGAGTAGAATACTAAAAGCAAATATCATAAAAGATTTGCTCCTGGCCTTCTTTTGAATGGCATTGGATTTCCATTTCATCCGAAACTCACACAGCGAGGCATTGAGCAATTAAAAGAACAACCGTGCTACAGTTTTTCCCGTTCAGAGTTGCAGTGAAGAGGCTCCGTTATGAAACTGGGCGGAAGTGATTTGAGATGAGGAATGTGCATACGATTGCTTTTGCTTCATCATGGCTCCAGATTCCTTACGTGCAGTATTATTGTCTGCCCGGCTGAGTCCGGTTAGGCGAGTCCTTGGCTTTCCGGAAGAAGGCTGAGTCATGAGGAATGCGTATGTGTTTGGCATTAAGCTATGTCAGGCATAATGATGATGGCCTACATGATGGTCTCTTACCCAAGCATGATTATGATCCACTCTAAATACTAATCAGGCTTCATAGTATTGATAAAGAGAGCTGATCCAGTGTTACATTGTGACTGAACTATTTGATGACATGATTTAATCCTCAAAGTGATGCAGTACATTTTTGCTCCAAAAACATGTGATGTATTGGGTGCAGAGAAAATGGTTTTCCAGTTTTAGCAACTAATTAATGCTTTATCAATATTCATGATGAACTCCACATTTAGAAAGCTGTAATTAGCTGTATTATCCTCTGGCCATTTGTGGGGGGAAGCATTCCATATAGTTAAAATCAAAGCACAGCAACAACTCTAGTTTCTGACCAAGCGGTACTCTCTACAGTTAAAGCCTTCCAGAGGCAAGCAGCACACGACAGGACCACTGGAAACCAGCACTGAGTTGGAACGAGCTGGATGGTTTCATAATTCACAGGAGCCACCTGGTGATTCTCTCAGTCACCTTCCTGTTTCCTCTCAGCCAGCTGCTCCCTGTACTCCCAATCAATCTGCAGTGACCATGCTCCTGCAATTCACCGTGACCTTGAGTGGCGTGTCCCCTCTCTTTCGTTTGGGATGTTGGTGGGTTTTGGGTCCCTCCTCATTCCTCCTCATTTAGAGATGCACCTGTGCTCAGACCAAGATAGCATCACATTGCGACGCGGCTCTGGGATTTGACTGCATTTAACAAGAACCGTACACAGAAAGTAGCAGACTGCCTCTGAATGCTCCTTTTGTTACTTCTTCCTTCTGTTACATATGTATATGGTGCTTCTGCTATGTTTCATGTGGTTGTTCTAATTGCCTCTAAAGATTAAAAAGACAGCACATAAATGTTTTGACAATACTCACAGTGTTTCTGCAACAGCTGGCTTTACATGTTGAATAAAAAATGTGTTAGGAATAAGCCTTCATATTCTTAATAATAATGATTATTTTGCAGATAGATAAGTAATTACAGTTACCTTATGGAGGAAGTACTAATTGTATCTGGTGCCTAAAGTCTCTAAGCGTTTCCTTTTCTTTGTTTTTGTTAAAGTCTAGAGGAGATGGGGGATTTATTGTTCTGCTTGGTTGGCCATAGACATGTGTTGTCTGGTCCAGGCTCGGTGGCAGAGTGGTTCCCTTCATGGCCCCAGTGTGACAGAGCTGTCTCTACATGAAGGTGACCCTCTTCTCTCTGGATCCTCCACTCTGCCCAGCTTGCCTGTCAGGTCCTCCAGGCGATATGGTCTATTAAGCACCTTAATGATGACCACAGCCTCATGCACTCAAACAATAGACCCTTACTACTTTATACTCCTGTGTATATTTTAAATGCTGCATGTATGGTAGTGGATGTTTGAGTATATGTTTCCTCTGTACGATTGTAATTGTATAAAGGAGTCTAACTTGTACCCAGCTGGTGTCCGAGGGGAGATTTTTGATTAGGCCTGGATGCTTGGTGAAATAAATCTCCTGTGGGATTTAAAGGTGGATGCTTTGAAAAGGCAATCCTTGAGAAGGCTTTTAGACTCAATAAATCCACAAACGCCCCAATGTTTCAAAACATTGCTTTACAGCCTCATACTTCATATCCTGCACTGTAGTGTAAAAGTGACAGGACTACTTGAAGATGCCAACAAGCCTTGGGGAGCTCTCCTACCATCACTTCCACATCTGTTGATCACCCATATCCCTGTCACTGCCACGTGACGAGGCAGGTGTATTATGTGCTCTCCCCTTGAGGTTGCCAAGAAGAGACCATGAGGTTCAGATGGCAGCTGCTGTGCTTGGTGTGTGTACATTTTCAGACGAGGGAAAATGTGGGGACAAGGGAAGAGATCAGGCATCCTCGCAGCAGTTCACCTCCTCGTCATCACCTTCATGCAGTGTTTACATCCCGTGTCCACCGGGAGTCTGAATCCTCCTGATTCTCCTGAGACATTTTAATATGCATACACCAACCAGTAACATTCACAAACAAACACTTGGGCTTTGTTTTCTATGATGCCCATTGTGTGATTTCAGGGATAATGGAGTGTCTTGGGAATGTAAAATACTGTTAGTGTTATATCTTGCCAACACAAATGTTTTCATTCTCTATATAAATCTCCAATTTTGGTGAATTTGAATTTAAAGGATGGGAGGATAAAAAATTTAAATTTAAAAAAAACTAAATAAATTAAAACCCGGATAAGCCCTTATCTACGTTTTATGTAACATGTACTCATATAGGTATAATATATAAGTTGATGAGTCAATAAAACAATACACAAGCAGTTATATAATAATCTAATAATGATTCAAACTGAAATAAAACGTAAGATCATCAGTTGGCTCGTCACTGGTTTCCATCACAGGTGATCAGATGGAGTTCAGACAGCATCTATCTCTTCTACTGAGATAACTTAGTTGTCTCAGAAGTGGGTTGGTTTACTGGCGTTGATGTAGTGTAGGAATAACCAGGTTTCCTCATGTTCAAGCTGCTCAGGAGCAGTAAGCAAGTTCAAAAACACCCAAACAAGCATCTTTTTTTGCCGAGAATTTGTTCTTGTGATATTGCTTGTCACCTTACATAAAACATGTCTGCATTACTGAATTCATGTTAATTCTGTATTACATGTGATAACTGAGATGCAGCTTAATATTGTTCCAGACAGGTAAGGCTAAAAGCTCTTCAATGAAAAGCACACAAACCTGAAATGTGCTTTCACATTGTCACCTTTCAAGAGCCTTTTCATACGGAGACAAAGAGATACAAGGCCCTTTTGTTTTTGCCGTAGGTGTGAATATCATTAGACCTACTGTGAGTGCAATAAATGCGAGGAGGAGCAGTAGCCTTTGCCCATGAGACAATAAAACACATATGGAAATGAGTCGACAGCATGACTAATAGCCTCCAGTTTGAACCGTGCGCCCATCTCAGCAAAATGTCTGTTCTCTTTAAGTGAGCCATTATATAGTTATCAATGAGCCTGCTTCGCCTTTGATCTCTTTAAGAGTTGAAGATTTTGCACCCAGAAAAAAAGAAGGACCTTAGAAAAGCAATTGGTTTGCATGTTGGATGAAGGATGAAACAAATACAAAAGAATCTGTCAGTCCCTGTGTCCCTCCTGTCCCTAATCCTTCTACCCCAGAGTGTGCCTGCCACACCGTCATCAGAGCCCGGATCAAAGTGTGAGATAATGGCCCACAGGTCTGCACAGAGGGAGCGCTGACCTACTCAGAGCTTACTATGTCCTTGGACCAAAGTCCTTTTAAGGGCTAGACATATTCATGGAAACCAATTCTGTGCAGTATGCCTAAATTGAGCTTTACTTCGCATCAGCAGTCTTGCTTTGTGGGCAATCCCTCAGGCAGTCATCATATCTAAAGTGTCAATTGAGTAAAGACAATTTAGTCATCTCATTTAAAAGCTCTTCATACAGCTGGAATAAACAGAGGTCAAAAACATTCATTATTGTGTTTACAGTAAATACATTTGTATTCCTGCCCACAGTACCACAAGCTTTATTACTCAAAGTGCATCAGACCAGTATATACCTTAAATTGAAAAATTGTGTTTTCTCACGATAATACGACACCGGCCTTGACCTCTCATCCAGCTACCGTTAATTAGTGTTGGTTGCTCTTACCTCTGGGCAAGCTCAGATTTATGTCTCTTTGTTGTGGGGTGCTTTAAAGCAAAAGTGTGCTGCTGGGGCCTATTGTGCCCCAGGACTACACGGATAATCAGGCTTTCATACTCTGTACCAAAGCTCTTGTCTACATGGAGATTCCTTAAATGCATATGCGGTTACTGTTTATTCTGAAATCTACCTGCAGTTCAGCAAGTTGGTCTCAAAGAGGCAAATTCATAAAGACATTGATTTATTAGACAAGTCAGTAGCATTTATTACGTCTAACTTTGTTTGCCCCATACTTTGCAATCCAATGCCCCATACAGTGTAATCCATAAAATGATGCATTCAGACTCTGAAGGGATACTTGGACAGTTTGGGATTATTTACCAATTTACCAAGCAGTACGCACAGTAAGAAGATCAATATCAATTTCATCCCTGCACATCTTCAGCCCATAGATCAGTCACGTGTTTAGCCTGCCCCAGCACAAACACTGGCAGCGAAGGAAATAGCGAGCCTCCAACAGACGTTTAACAAAAGCCTTCAAGTTATCCAGGGTTCGCTTCCACAGTGCGCTGTTCTTTCCCCGGGCTCATTCATCTCACCCCAGTCTTCCTTGGCTCATAAACATGCTGCAGCCCCACAACTTTGCATTGCAGGAGTTCACACAGGGATACAGTATCCATCACTGGAGTTGTGCATTTGGGATCAGCTATCAGTGTTGTAGAGCTGAGAGCCATGAAGGCAAACACAGATCGCCCTGAGCTTCCGTTAACCAAGAGTTCATTACCTCCTTTTAAATTCCCAGTTGACAAACTCATTCCAAATTTCGGAGTAGTTATTCCTAAAGCACAAAGCCAATGAAGAAATCAGAAGAATTGACTGTATGTTTTGGGATATGTATAATTGGAAAATGTGTTCCAATGGTTCAATAATAATGATGTACTTACCGTGCCTCCAAGAGGTCACTGCTCCGCCAGTACAGAGAGCGCAATTCGATTTGCAGTTAATGAGGTTGGGTCTCTTAACGAATGTTAGATTTTATTTTGTATGTAGTGCTTTGGGAAATGTGGTTATGGCTTATTTTATCATCTGCAGATCTCCCATCTCAGGGGCATATATATCCCAACTTTTTTCATTCTACACAAGTATACAATAAATAGAAAAGACAACAATAAGGGGTGTTAATTAGCTGTAATGTTGAATTAACAACCTAGTACATTCCTTAATATTATCTGTGTGATATCTATGCAGTCATGTTTTTGTCTGTGTGCAGTCCACCTTCAAAAGTTGTGAACCGATGAGACAGTGGGAATGGCTCGGAGTCTGTATGGAGTTAATATCAATTGGGATGTGTGCATTCATACACGAGCTCCCGATGTCAGTGAACAATCATTTCCTTCAATGGCAGCCTCTCCTGTGTTCTTGGGGACCATTGAGCTGCAGCTCAGAATAATCTCTACTTTCACATCAACCATATTCATTTCAGCAACCCTGCTGACCACATGTCTTTTCTCTGTTGTACCTTGTTCCACTGACTCCTCTGTAACCCCTGCACAATGGTGCTTAGTCCACTACATGTAGTGCCAAAAGTACCAGCACACCCCTAACCACACTCATCAAACCTTTAATAATATCAATAATGCAGCGCAACAGAATGAAGGTCAGCTTAAATCATCAGTCATCCATGATCCCTTTAGGTGGTTGCTTGGTAGTTCTGTTCAAACAACGTTGGTCAGTATTCGGGAAGCTCGAAGACTTTTGTTACTGAATGCAAGCTGTCTAGCCACACATTTATGTTCTAGGTTTACTGCAGTCATTAGTGTGCAATATGCAGCAGACAGGATTTTCGTCTCACATCGGTCCTGACACAGACCGGGGCCATGCAGCAAGTCTCCATATGTATGCCGTTCTGTCACCTCAAAATTCAGAGTGAGGATTTGGCTTTGAAGCCCCTTTCGATATGGTGCTTTTGAAAAATATTGAAGGGCACTTTGAAATGAAGAAAAATGTCCAATTAGTATCCTTACATTGGGAGGGTACCATAGGCTTGCTTTCACGTTGCAAGACCAGAAAACCCTTTTTACCCCCTTTCTCTAAATTAAATGTGCTGTTGAAGTTGATTTATGAACGGAAATGTAAGTAAAGTATCAAGTAAAATGCTCCCTAGTTATTATTTTACAGCTCCTTTAGATCAACTACTCGGGACTCGTCTGCTCTTGCGGTACAAATTGTGAGCTATATTTTAGGATCACTGATAATTCTAACCTCCCAGCTCCATATGCCGCTAATCTCTACTGAGACAGTTTGACATGGGGTATGGATACTTGAGAATCCACATATGCCCTGGTTCTACCTTCCACAGAGGGATACATGGCTTGGCTTGTCTCTCTCGCTCTATTTCATCTTCATCATTTCAGAGGCTTTCTCACTTTGTGATACCTTATGAAACAGCTGTTTGATAGATTTGGACAGAATCCTCCTATTCCTGCTTTGATCATTTCTTTATGCCCACCTGTAATTTAGGCTTCTAAAATGCAAATTATTTCTAATGCTACACACCATGCTCTACATTTCTTAAGCACTCATTGGAATAAACATATGCTTTGGTGGCTCGGAGGCATATTGAAGGATGTGTCTCCTACACTGCTGATTGTTGAGGTTAAAATATTCAAATCAAACATTTTGCTCAGAATTACCAAATATTTTTACCGTTCATTTACTGCTTCTTTGCTTCCATCGCAGAGTTCAATCAAAACTCCTCCTACTTTTATAATGTCACGGCTCTTGTGATAAATATAATGCAAAATGAATGAGACCATTATGATCATGTTGAGGTGACGATGTAAATCAAAGTAAAGTTCAAGGCTTTAAAGGAAGCGGGTGTTAGATACCATGAATCTGAAAAGAATGCTGATATTTAAATAAAGGTTGAGGCGGTGATCTTAAATGATACAAATATTACCAGTACTAAAGTGGCTCATAATGGTAATGTTAAATCCATGGTAAATGTGGGATAATTACCATTTTGCATCGTTATTTCCACCATGCAGTGGGACAATGCAGTCATGCTCCCCTTTTTTTCTGCAAAGATATTGTTCTTGATTGATAGGTAAAATTGTGAGTTTCCATTAAATTACCACAACAAGCAAGAGTTGTGAGGCTTTTCACAAAAATATGATAATAACAATCTGTCTCAAATAAAGTCCTGGTTCCCCCTTCAATTGAACTAAATAATAGAATGATGATTCCTGGTCAGACAACAAAGGTGCAGCTCTATTACCACACCTGTCAGTCTGAGGTGCTCTCTCTCCTCCACAACATTACAGATCAGCCTGCAGAGAAGTCTTGATTTCAGCCACCACTGGTATGCTAATCTAATCAATAAGTTCTACTTAAGAAAACAGAAAGCATCTGACCAGCAAGCATGCCTGCAGCTGTAGCAGCGGTGCAGTGGAATAGTAAGAATACATTTTGTTATTGAGTTTACCTGACATGCTCGCTGCCTACTGCTTTCCTTTCTGTCAGTCATGTGTGGGTTACGCAGAGGTTAGTCAGTTTGTCTCAGCGATGTGAATTTATTTCTTCTGTGTTCACCTCACTGTTGCTCAGTGGTCAGTGATATAATTTTGACTCATACTGAGCTGGATTACTCATCCATAAATATGAGCAGACGTCTGGTTGCGTGTGCCCTCAGTTCAGACTAGTTTCAAATGTATGCCGTTTTAAATGCTCCGTTTTTAACACAGAGGGAATCAGTGTCACCAGCAGACCTCTGTGGGAACTCACCGTGATGTGAAAAATGAAAAAGAACAGTTTTCTACCCAAACTGGACGTTCAATGTACTGGTTTACAATATATGCAGTTAAAAGTTTTGCAAGGACTCCATAGCTTTATGTTAAAAGTTTCTTCTAGTTCTCAATGTAATGACCATATTGTGTCAAAAAAAAAGCCTCTTAGTGTACCTGTGCTGTGTAGCTTTGGGCTTCAGGGCAAACTGTGCTTCATCAACCATACAGCTGGTCATGGACCAATGAATCAAGCCAAGAGTTCAGTTGCTGCTTGTGTTTGCTCCACTGCTCTGCCCTATCCACAGGCTTCAGCATTTACACCTTTTCTTCTGCCCATTCATCTCAACTCTGTCACACGTCTGGTTGACTGACATGCTGCAGAGTCTTTCTCCCCCCGTTGCATGTGCAGATGTGTGATAAACACCTTGAGCTGCATTATGGCCAAACTGAGTTCATTATGTTCAACAACTGTATCTATCTTTAGCCCGGTCCCGATGCCCCCACTTGTCCCACTGTGGAAGTGGCAAGTGCTTGAACCCTTTATGCACACTGTTATCGCAGCTGCAGTCCCACAGCCTGCTTGACCGAATGAGCTGCAGTCCCCCACTATACACGCATCCATCAGACTTTTATTTTTATTACAACCATCTCCTATCATTTTTTTACATCTTGCACATTACCAATATATCGCTTGTTTGTTTACATGCACAAAGAACTCTGATAATTCTTATTTGAAATGATTCATATTCAACTTAATGTTTGAATTAGAATAACGCAAAAAACCTCACACTGGGATTACAAAAGACCAGATTTAGATAGCTGGCATATTTCAATAATACTTTGCTGGTTGTGAGGTGGGAACATCTTCTTTATTTTCATTGCTGCTGCAGACTCACACTCCACGGTAGATACATTTTGATGTCAACAAAAACATTGTGTTAAGGATTATTTACAATTTCTATTGTCTGGGTTGTCATTTCTTTCCTCTATGAGACGTTACCTGCTGGTGCTTAAGGACCGGATCTCCTTGGTAGAGTTGGACAAGCATGTTCTGTTCTTTATTCATAACAGATTCTCCATCAGGAGAGTTGCTTGCAAACATCTTGTGCTTAATAAGCTGTTTTTTCCAGAGCATTGTGGCCAGTAAGTGAGACCCTTCATGTAAACACAGCCAGTCGTGCTGAATCCTGAATGGACACTCAAGTATTATTGCGATAACAGTTATATTTGATCACGGCAGATATAAAAACGGGTGGTGGGACTCGGGTCATTAGGCGCCAGGTTTCTCGCCCTCTGCATTTCTCCATCCTCCATTTAGCATAATGGCACTCAAACAATCAGCTCTCGCATTAGAATATGGCGTGTGGTATTATGCAGAATAAAAGGGTGTTAATGTGTCATATTTGAATATCCTGATGTGTAACCGTGACGGGCTCTTCCCAGTGGCAGCAGCAGGTAGCGGAGTCAGATAGACACAGGCATGACCTACATGCTTAAAGACTTACAGCAGTCAACAAAGAGGATTCTCTTGGTTTCATGTTTGGATACTGATGTAAGCCCACACTGTACTGGCAACAGTGGTGAATAATAACATACTTGTGGTCGCATTTGCACAAGGTCTCCCCTCGCCGCCGTGATTTATAAGCAGAGCTTCCATCTGCAAACAGGCTTGGAGGCTTGGAGCTCGGGGGGCAGCACCCTGTGTCCAGCGCTATTTACTCAGCCAGCCGAGACAGCCCTGCAGTCCCTGCGCCCATGTAAGGGTTTCTTACCTGTACCCGTCTCCTCATGGGGAGGTGACGGCTACAACAGGGCAGCTGCTATTTGCCACAGGTTGAGCCATCTTTATAGTGTCATTTCCTGCTGCTTAACAAATTGACTGAAAGCTGCAGGCTATCATGCCCTCAGTGGAATAACAGTGACTTAGTTTTATGAGCACTGTCTGCAGAACTCTAGTCACACTTTGAAGTGAATAAATCATTGTTTTAATAAGCGGTGGTGGTTGTGTCAATTAGAAACATTGTAATACTTAAATATTACAGTAAATGCCTGTGAATTATATTTAACACTTCATTAAAACTAAAAGGATGCGTGAATGTCACAGGAGTTTAGTTTTTCCAACAAAGATCACTGGAGCCACTCTGTGCTGGACTTAATATACTGTGAGCTGAATAAGTGTGCAGAGATGCCGAGAGGAAAGGTGCTCCACTTTAAAGTGATGTGATAGATTAGGGAGGAGCCCTAGCAACAGAATAATTTCCCTGGTGACCAATTTCTGAACACTCCCTAAGCAAAGAAAATCAGCAACAAGCCAACATGTCAGGCACAGCCTCATGCCAGGGCGCAGGCGAACATGCTGACTCACTGCTAATGAGCAGCCAGAGATAGAAATAATAACCTAAAGCACGAATCATAGGTCACATATACCACTGACTGTCCTAATTAACGCTGGACCTTATACAGTGTAAGCAGGAGTACAGGTTAGCAAGTCAGTCTTTCAACCAGAGGACCGGGGTTCAAACCCCGCCTCAGCCAGTCCATGTCGTTGTGTCCCTGAGCAAGACACTTAACCCCCAGTTGCTCCCCGGGCGCTTCACGAGGCTGCCCACTGCTCCTTAAAGGATGGGTCAAATGCAGAGGATAAATTTCCCCACTGTGGGACTAAGTGTGGGACTAATAAAGGGGTTTCTTCTTCTTCTTCTTCTTCTTCTTCTTCTTCTTCTAACAACTATCAAAATAGCTGCTACGGTGGCCCAGAGTTCACGTGGAAGAAGAAAGGGAATTAGGCTTAGCTTTTCTTCCAGTGTTGCACGGCGTGGCTGCTTCTGAAATCGGCTGCAGCTCTTTAATGCATTCACTTGTAGTTTTCTTGGCTTTTAGGCGGCTTTCACAAATTAAAAGCCTCATTAGTTTCCTGTCTCTAAACGAGCTAAAGCTCTATTTGATTTAACAGTTCCATTGAGGACTGAACTTCAACACTCATCTTGCTCTCCATGGGAGTAAATGCGACGCTCCCGCAGTAAACATTCTCCCCCACTCACCTTGACATTAGGAACGTTGTAGTTCATCAACAGCCGAGGCCGTTAATGATTTTAACAAAACTCATGCAAGCTTATAAATAATACTGACTGCGTTGATATTTACAGATATTGATCGTTGGTAAGATTAATAATTTGCGCATATCTTAGTGTAATTTATTGCAGTGTGTGGCTTAATTATAGATGAAAGAAAAGTGTCTGCCGAAATGCTCTCCAGGCTTTACAGTTTTATTGGATATATACGTCTCCACTTTTTGCAATAAATGTCCTTTAAACAAATATGTGGCGCGTGCCACAAGGTGTCAAGTCTTTCCAGCATTAAGTGATTACACGATGCATTTTCACCCCAAAAAGATCAAGAACCCCCTAATGGATCAGCCAGGGAGCTAATACAAAGAGATTTCAATTGATTATGCGGATGCTATGTCGTTGCCACAGATGTGTTAAGGTGTAGTTGAGGAGACCGACATGGCGGCCTTTCAGCTGAGAGAAGATAATGAGGCTTCTGGCTCGGGATCAGTTTGGCAGCTGAGACTGGCTGAAGGCATTGACAGGAAATAATTGTCTGAAGATTAAAATCAGTTGACTTCCTCCTCATTATTATGGCTTCAATGGATTCCCCCCCGCTGAAGTAAATCTTGATTCCTGTATGTATTGACTGCCAAATGTAGAATTGGCATAATTTAGCCATTGAGATTCCACTGCCAATGAGTGTACTAAGCACTGAGGTTCATTGTACAGTTATTCATTTCGACATCTTCTGGGGTTTTTCAGATACAAATTTCATCAAACTTGCATACAGTTATGATTTCTCTCTGATGCCATTGGTATATTTGACCATGTTCCCAGTCTCAATATGTGCCATGGACAGCACTTGGCACTGGACCAAAAATGTCCTTCTCCACGCTTCATCATCTGTGGTTTGTGTCAGACCCAGACAGTCATCTGGAAAGGTCAAAGCTTCGGTAAAAGATTTAAATCATCCTGCAGAAGAAAGATTCACCTTGACAGGCGGAACCTGAAAGCGGGTAAATAAGAGCACAGACGGAGACTCATTCCTCTCTGTACAAAGCCAAGCAAGGACAAACAGACCATTGCATTGCAAAGCGGGTGTCATAGGTTGTGCTGCTTTAGATAAAAAGGTCTTTTATCAGTTTTTTAATCAATTATTTACTTCCAAAATGTGTGAATTGCATTTATTTCTTCTCTCAGTTGAATAGGCTCCCCAGAAAAGAGCTCTGACTTGTTTGTGTAATCATCCTACGAGCAGACATGTATTTGTATCCTTCAGATCTATTAATTGTGTTTTCAGTTCTAATAAAGTGATCTTGGCACTTCTGCTGGCAACAGCTTGTTTCTAAACACAAGTTGACAGGGTCAGTGTGACACAACAAACTGTGGCTTAGTTTTGGCATGGGAAAGATTTGACATATGCGTTGATGAATCTCTGTAGTGTTTTGTTGTGCTATATTCATCCAGTTGTGAGCTGCTAGTGGACATTTTTTCCCTTTTTTTTTTTTACATTTGTCATTTTATTATATTAATGTTGTGGCCACGCCTTTTGATGAATGCAGGAGCTAAAGCACGTATTCAGCGTCTTTTGAGGACAAATGGGACCTTTGAAAAAAACCTTTCTCTTTACTGTTTATTAATATACTTAAAAAGATGAATGTGAAATAGGGAAGCTTACAGCGAGGCCTATGCATCATAATATATTTACTCACAGAAGTAAAGAATAATGAAACTATTTTCAGCTGTAAAGCCATGCTTGAATAATATGTCTGCTGCAAAGTGCTACAAAGCAAGAACTATTACAAGGTGGTTACTTTTTATAATCTTTTTGGAAAAGACAGCCATAAATACTTGTAGGTTTTTGCAGTTAAGCTTATGAAAATATTCATAATATCTATTCTGATTCTCTGCATGTCTGTTTTGTGTTGTGTATATGTCCCTTGCTGCTTTTTGTGCTTGGTGGGATATTATTGATTTCTGCGATTGATCCAAATAGAGCAACAACGGCTTTGTGATTTATACTTTAGTTTTCTCATCAATTGAATGAAATTAGCTGAAAAGCCTCCGGCTGTGATGTCCTTGTTGTCATTGAGACCCAGCTGATTTTCTTTCCACAGAATAAAGAAGAAAAGTCTATTTATCTATCTGAATTCATTAAATTAAAGGCTGAAACTACATTTTGTGTGAGAAGCAGCCTCAGTCCCTGGTTAAAGCGGCACAGAGAGGAACTGAAGGTCTGTGTGTAGGTTTGGGCTGTCGGCGACAGACACGATCAATCCACCTCATTGTGATATTCAAGTGCTGGAGATCAGTGAGCAGCTACACATACCTTTGAATTCAGACTCTGATCCACCGTTTCCTCAAGCAACATATGCAAATATCATCAAGTACGGGCATTAAGTACTAATGGGCCATCATGATCGTTGGTGCAACAGGGCATGATAAGATTTCCAAAAGCCTCTTTAATGCAGCGGTGTGATCATGATAATCAATGGAGGAATTTAATGTGCGTGTTTATAGAAGTCAAGAGAAAAGGTGTGTGTGTGTGTGTGTGTGTGTGTGTGTGTGTGTGTGTGTGTGTGTGTGTGTGTGTGTGTGTGTGTGTGTGTGTGTGTGTGTGTGTGTGTGTGTGTGTGTGTGTGTGGCTGGTTTACAGTGCAGTTCTGCATTAGCATTGCAGGGATTTGTGCAAATGGAACTGTAAATGGCTCCTCTTGGGAATGAGCAAGTGAAGCTGTAGAGGTAAACAACAAACATACAAAGGTAAACAGTAGGCGTGCTTCAATGGCTACAATTTAATGTTTATGTAGTGCTCAATGAGATGGATAAAAGTCTCTGCACTTTTGTCCTATTTTTTCAATCTATGTGAATGTTTTAACTTTTTCTTTCTGTCTTTTCTGCACAGGCCTTCCCGTGTATATCCACAGGCATCTATGGTAAGCTGAATCTTTCTCATTTTGTTCATTTACTTTTCATACATATGCTATCATAACAGTCTGCAATAACAAGCTTAGTAGGGACTTGGCTTAGGAACTGAGGGAAGCCAGTTCAAGTCCCTGAACTACCAAATACTGTTTATTTGTGGAGTGTGGACTGGCAGCTGGAGAGTTGCTCGTTCACCTTTTGGGCATGTGAGCGAGGCACTGAACCCCGAACTGCTTGAAGTGCTGTGACCCATCATTCTGGCATATCTCTGCATTTGTTGCGTGTGTGTGTGTGTGTGTGTGTGTGTGTGTGTGTGTGTGTGTGTGTGTGTGTGTGTGTGTGTGTGTGTGTGTGTGTGTGTGTGTGTGTGTGTGTGTGTGTGTGTGTGTGTGTGTGTGTGTGTGTGTGTGTGTGTGTGTGTGTGTGTGTGTGTGTGTGTGTGTGTGTGTGTGTGTGTGTGTAAATCCAGAAAAGTGAAAAAAATTAATTTCCCCAAGGGGACACATAATTATACAATATTATATTCAAAATGCTACATCAAGCGGAAGACGTCACAGGCTTTGTCTTTGAAGAGGAACACAGTTTGTTGTAACATACCAACAAGTTCACCTTACAGTTGCACAAAGACACAAGCTAGTATGAGGTGAACAAAATGTAGAAACAAACAAAGTCACATTGAAAACATGCCAAACATGGCGATAAAAAGAGGCTTTGAAGTTATGACGGAAAATGATGCTGGATGCAGAGAAACAACTGGAGTTTATTTAATATATTAAACTGCCTCTGCTGAGAAGACATCATTATTTTCCCTCTCTTCTGACTACAGTAGACGCCATTCATTGAATTTGCACAGTGTAAGGATTAATAAACATGCAAAAAAATGTTGCTGTCACGAACAAATCAGCAGAAATACTGTTATGTCAAAGCAGTCTCAACTGCTATTTGTATGAGATATATTTGCTTTGAATAATTCAAAATGACCAAGATGAAGATTTAGTAAAGCACGGTTGTTTTGCCATTGTTTAAAAAAAATGAAAGGCCATACTGAGCCTGCATCTGTTAAACCTGACCAGGGTTCTGTAATTGTTGTATCATCTCACGATAGTCGAGAGGTGATCACTCTCAATGATCACAGCCACGGTAAGGAAGACCATTTTAAAGACCAGGTGCCCTCTGTGGTGCAAACACTGTTCATGAGCAGCAGAGTAAACTCTCCAGTCACGAACAGCTAAATCCTTTATGGGTTTACATGGCCGTCACTCAAAGAGCTGGAGGCTTTCCTTCAGAGAGAATAATGTAATCTACCTCTCAAACAGTAAAAACAACAAGATGGATTGAAGCTGCTCTGTGGCTCTAATTCTGCTCAGATGTTCAGTATGTTTCTGAGTTATATTTTATGTGCTGTGCTTACTGTAATTGGGTAATTTTGTTGGGGTTTTGTTCAGAACAAAGTTGCCATAACATAATACCCAGGTGTTACTAGACTGTTTTCAATTTAATTGTGTACTTTCCCGCACTGATGGCGTGAATAAGCACAGCCAGGCAAATACATTGTTTGAAGAAACACATTTTGGAAATGCATTCATGCACTCCTCTTTAAGTTAAACGAGGATTTCAGCATAAGAAGAGCCTAAGACTAGTAACATCTCAGAACATGAATGGGAGCATGCGCTACGATCATGGAAGCCTCTAAACCTCATTTAAGTTAGGGTTTACTCACTGTATTTTCAGAGTACAATAATTGATGAGCATCAAAAAAACATCACATGGGAATTACTGACTACCTTACATCTGTTTTTCTCTAAGTCTCCCTGCATCACTCGTCCTTCTCTATCAACACACAACATACACTTACTGATCAGCAAATCACTGATTATAGAACTCAACAAAATGCTTATTAAACCAGTGATAAACACACTCCCTTTAACAAATGTGTATTTTCTTTTTTACCCAGTTTCTGGGCAAAAAGCATCTACCACATTATTAACATCCAGGAACCATAAAAAAAGAAATAGCTAATTATGATGCCCCTCAGTTCAACAAGCTATCCGTCTATTCAAGACAGAATGAACCACCATACATCTGCAGGTCTTTATGTAAGAATCCAGTCGGCACATTTAAACTTCCTTGCATGTGAATGGGTGTGAGATGGGCTAAGTGGCCACGCATCTTGATATATAGCATAGCATACACTTGTTAGCTAAGCTCAGTGTGTGTACTAAAGAGAGCCCTCAGGCTTATAAATCATTAGATGTTTATAATTATACTCTGGGCTGCAGAGGAAGAACTCTTTCCTCTCGGGATGCTGAACATTTTCCACCCATCACTTTTGCAATTCGCACAGTTACTGCGTATATGCAACTCCCAATCATTTCCTCTCACCATCTCTCTCTGCAATATTGTCTGTTTTCTGCCACTTATCAATGTGTGCATCTCAAAAGGGCTATTACTGAAGTGTTAATGATAAGAAGGGCAGATGTTTTAATTTATTTTAATTGCATCCTTATTTCACTGCAGCTTTTACAGTCAGTGATATGTACAGCCGTCATTTCTGCAACATGCATTCCCTTCTCTTATTATCCTGTCTTGCAAAATAAATTCCTTGCGTACCGTCAAGCCCTTGCCCTTACCCCTAGTAATGTTGAGAACCTTTTAGTTATTCTTTAAAGCTATAAAACGGCAGACTAGTGTCTGACTCATTAGTTTGTGACTTGTTAGTGTCAAAAGTGCTTGTGATTAACTCGTTAGTGTCTGACTTGTGAGTCAGAAATGTTTGAGATTGACTCGTTGGTGTTGGAAATTTAGGTTAGAATTGACTCGTTAGTGTCTGACTCGTTAGTGATTTACTCGTTAGTGTTGAACTCTGTAGTGACTTCAAAACTATTGCAAAACCTCAGTAAATTAACTCAAATGATAGACAGAAAAACATTTAAAAGTTTTGCTTTTAAAGTAAATGTGAAAGTAAACTTAGATGTGTTGACTTTTACAGATTTAAAGTGATGATACATACAAATCTATTTTCAGAATGGACATGTGGCCTTTCTGGAGTGAAACAGCTCTATTGTAGTGACACAAAGGCAGGGAAATGCATGCATGGGGAAGAGGGTCACTGTTTGTACTCTGCTGTTGACGAGGGCACTGCTTATTGCTGTTCACTCCGGTGCCCTGTGCTGCATTGCCAGTAGGAGCCCGTCATAGCGCTCCACTCAACGCGCCCCTCACATCAAAGGGGAGGCTTGTGCAGAGCCAAGTATGCAGCAGTGGGGGATTAAACAGCCTGTTCAATAAATGGCTTAGCGCTTAGCGCTTCCCATAACTGCATCTGCACAGAACAATACAGCTGATTAAAACTGAAGATCTTCACACAGCAGAGGGCAAATAGAGGAGGGACTTTCAAAGGAATTATAGTATAGTACCGTGCTGTGGCGTTATTCCATCTGACTCCTCCCTGTGCCCCTCGAGTACTGCCATGTTCTGAAAGGCGCCCTGCTCTCTTGTCAGGCATTTTGACATTTTCTGTACATTTTAGATAACCTTTAAGGTCAACTTCCATTTCAGCAATGTAAACAAAAGCTTTTTAGTGTGAGAAGCACGTCATTGCAATCTCTCACTTTCTCTCTATATGTCTTTCTTTCTGTGTCTCTTTCTCTCTCTCTCTGTCTCCATAGAATACACATAGATATAGCCATAGTTTAATATGTGCACACGGCCATGCACCCAGGTACTATACTTACAAACATGTGCTTGACCCATTTTCACACCGGAATTGTTGTCGAAAAACAAATGTGCCTCCAACAGTGTGACAGAGAGGAATCAGGAACGAGTTATTCAAGGCCCTCGTGGTGATAAAAATAGATTTGTCAGAGAAGCTAATGCTAATTGACACTCTCTCACGCCTCCATATTCCAGGAGAGTCAGTCACCATTGACAGACGATGGCAGAACAGGGAGGTTGGGTGTAGCAGGGGTGCGCAGGGGGTACCTTAGACGCCTGGAAAGAAAAATGAGGGCTCACACTGTGCTGACAGTCCAATCCCTCAGTCCGGCCCATTAGCCACAACAGAATTTCTGCGCGGATAGTGTGTCGGAGGTACCACCCATAAACAAACTGGTGCCCACAGTGGGCCACAGGGTCACCCAGCATGGTAGAGGTTATTAAGTGCTGCTCCTGTTTGCACATCAATCACAGCCATGTGACCCCCGTTTAAATGGATTATTCCTTCCAAAGAGGATACACCTCTCAATGTCTCACAAGATCAGTGGCAAGCGTCCAACTACCAGGAGGTCACTCTCTCTCTTTTGTATCCCTCCTCCCGTACATTCTCTCGTCCATTGTAGTGTTTTTTTATCCCCCACACGTCACTCTCACACAGGCTGAAATACTTGCAACGTACATAAAAATCCCATTTCAAGATGCAATGTGGACAATTTAGCTTTGTGGAGATCGCATCTACGCTGTGAGCTGAAAGAGCACTTTCCAAAAGTCTTGTCGTGAGCTGTACAGTTTAGGAGGCGTTTGCTGAGATCCATCTCAACACAGAGCAGAAAGCTCCCTGGCACAAGGCAAAAGACATGAACATTAAGTCTACTACTTACTCGACAGATGGCATGGAGCACATGCATTTATAACGCTATCAAAACAATCAGAGGCCCACGGCAATGCCACCGCTCAGGACAAATATCTATCTCCCTGCTCACTGCTCAGCCTCCACCTTTGACTCATATGTCTCTGTGACAGATCTGAGGATTGTTGACGGAGGAGTTTTTTCACTGACTGGTGGCTGTGGGAGATATGCGGATGTAATATGTAATCCACCCAAGCTCTACTGGTATGTCCACGCTGCCATTCTACTGTACTGTCCAGATCAAAGGTATCAAGCAGCTAAAAAAATTCCTCCAGCCTGCATCATACTCCTGCTCTCTTCATCCCTGTCCAGGATTAGGAAGGCTGGAGACATTCATGGCACCTTATCTCTCGACAGTGATGGCTCGCTGCTGGCTTGCCAGAGATGGCCAGGGCGAGTCCCCCCTCCTCTTACAACCTGGGGTTTACTACGGGGAGCTTAGCCCAGCTGGGTTGGGAATTTCAAGGTACATAGGAGCAATGTGCTGTATCAGTGGGTAGCTGAGTGTATGCGCAGAGGGAGCAGGAGCTTCGTAGCCCATTTAACGGAGTCACACACGGTGCATTGTACTCAACAATAGCCTTCCTCTTCCATTTTCATGGATGATAAGCCAAATGTAAAAATACTTCCAGCCCACAGGACAATAGATTTCGGCCTTTGAGAAACTTGGTTGAGCATTAAACTTTTGCATATGAAACACTCTTCAGGATGTTTTTAAAAAAGTGAAATGTCAGGTGCTAATTTTAGCATGTAGGACAAAGCATGGCATCACCTAAATGGAATGTTTCCAAGGAAGGTCATCATCTGTTGTGCCATGGAGGCTGCTCTCTTTCTTCCTCCCTCTTTTCCTGCCTGTCTTCCTTACACAGCACCCTCCCATCGCTCTTTGTCTCTGTCTCCTTCTGCGGGCTGCAAAGTCGGTCATGGTCACAGCCCTGCCGTGTCCCGGTGTTGGTGTAGAGCGGAGCTCCGGGCCATTTGACACCCACGCTTTGGCGTCTGGAGGCCTGGGGCGCTACTCTGTCCTCCACCCCGGGTCACCTCACCTCTCCTCTGGGCCCTGATGGGGTGACTACCCTCTTCCCCCCTCCCTTTTCAGATGAACACACAGGGCTGCCGCCCTCAACTCGAGCAGCCCTCGACTGAGCTGCACTTAATGATTTCCTCCTGCTGCCAAAACCACAATCATCTAATCTACTTTCTATTATATCGTGCTGAAATTATTCCATCATGCTTGTCTGTTATATTAAGGGTCATTAGAGGAAGCAGACAGACTCTCAGCGCCTTGTCAATGTTTTATTAAAAAGAAGATTTCTTTATAAAAATATTTTAAATATGTTTCTAGGCAACGATTGTAAAATTTAATTAGATGCTAAATCTTTCTTAAATACCTTTCAAAGTCAGATAAACATTGGCATTTTATGTTTCTGTTGTTGCCGGTTTTTTATTTTCCGTCGCAGATTTCCTATCTTTATGTTTTCAACACCTGTGGTAAATTTACGAGTGCCAGATACCTCAGCCTTGGGCTATATGCTGCTTCAAGGAAGACAGCTCATCAAAATGAATGATGAGTGTTGAGACGTGAACTTGACCAACTGCAACTGAGGGTAGCAAAGTGGGACCAATGATACTATACTTTCCTCAAGGGGAGAAAAGCTGTACTTTATATTTTTCTAGAATGCTGTCAGCATATGTCTATCAAACCTAGGCCACATACTCTTGCAAAAAGAAGTGTTCAAAATAAGAAAGAAAAGCCACAACAATACTATATGATGAAGACCGAAAAGACCAGCAGCCTGTGGTATCCTCTTCACAATACATGCTCACTCAGGAAAAACAAAACTGGTGTGGTCTGCACTCTGTGCCTACAGCCTACCTATATATTTGAAACCGAGTGGAAATGTATCATAGCACAGGCGTGTATTCAACTTGTTGACTTATCCCCACTCGCTATATCGGGGATGCAGCTACATCTCACTCCTTCTCAGCAAAACACCTTAGCTACACAGGTTTGTTGTGAAAGTTAACTCTTAGGATATGAAATAGTTGCCATGCTGGCAAAAGAGAGAGCAATGGGCTTGCTTGTTCTCTCAAGCAGAGTGCACATTTATATAGTTTTTCCTACGTTCCAGTTCAGTGGATATTTTTGAAAGTCTAGTTGTCTGTGATGTAAAATCGGTACTGTTTCATTATGAATTACCATTCATGTATATTTTTACTTTAAACCAAAGCAGTGATGTTCCCCTAGTTTCTATTCATAAAACCAAAATCCTTGAAAGTAAACCCACGGTCCAGAAAAAATGTTCATGAAGGTGTTTTGCATATGCCTAAGAGAGGCGTCTATGTCTCTTGGTTGCATCAGAGATTAGAGTCTGGTCTCTTTTTTCGTAATATTAACAAAGGTCCTACATGCCCAAGATCATAGAAATACAATATTTGAATACTGTTTTAAGATGAATCTTTCCTTTGGCATAACTCACAGGGCCGACATGGAGATATGAATATAAATGTACCTTTCATTAAAATGCAAATGAAACAGAGTCATCTGTCTCGTATCATTTTAACATGGCTTTTTAATTGTGCCACAAAATGGATCAAAGGGATGAAATACATTGTAAGAACACAAACTGAAAAGACCTGCAGTCTGCTCAGGTTTCATTAACTTAATTCTCCCTGCTCACTAAGGTAAATGTGTTGTGGTTGCTGAACCCATAACTACTGTGAACATCGCCAGACGCAGACGTTATGTAAAGGCCCTGTGCCACCTTAACCCTCTGTCTCCACATGGTTCGTGCCATAGTCCCTTTTCCCCTCTGTCTGGATGCTGCGCTCTGCCTGGTGATGAAGTAGAGGAGCCTTCAGCAGAAATAACACTGCACCACCTGAGTCCTCATCAGCGGCGCTGCGCTGCACATTTCCCATCAGTGCGCCTCACTAAGACAAATCTCCCTGAGCCGGCCATATTCCCAGTATAGGAGAGAGCCGAGCCAAGCAGAGCAGGGACCCTGGAGGGCCCACCATCACTGCGCCTGAGGCCAGCTCTCCACCTCCTGACAGATTAGCTTTCACTGAACCCTCCACGCTGCAAATGGAGCAAACGAGAATGAGGTGTTGAGGGGAGAAGATGTAGAAGTAAAGCACTGGACGTTTCATTTTGTGTATACTTGAGCATATAAAAGAGTCAGCCCTCAAACCCTTTCTGAACATCAGTATATTGAACTCTCGTAGGTGGATGTTGCACTAACAGGGCTGTACCTGCTGTGGCTAAGGGTTGACGGGAGGGTTGATTCCGGGTATTTTATTGTAGCTGTTTTTAAGCATATCAACATACTTGGCCAAGCTGACAGGGGCAAAGAGAGGAGAGGTAAAGGTAGTGGATGCTGTGAAGGAGACAAATGATGAGAGAGAGCAGCCGATGCACTCAAACCACTGCTGTTGACCTTGGGCCGTTGATGTTCCTGTCGAGCAGAGTTCTTCTGGCAGGCTGCCCCGAGCTGCACTGACCCCCCTTTTTGCAGCTTTCCATCTACCGCTCTTTATGTCATCTCTTTTCCAATGTTTGTTTACATCTATCATTCTACTTCCCTGTTATCTTCTTCACTGGTTCCACAGCTCACCTCTTTTCACCTCTCTCGCCGTTCAGCCCTGCTATGATTAATAGGTACAGCTCTCAAATCAATAGAGCATTTGTAGAAACTCCACACTGAATAGATTATATAGACTCATAGCCGTCCACCCACTGCTGGTGACCAGAATGACCTAATATTATCACTAAGACCTGCTTTTAACTTTTGTAAGGTGGAGAGCACAAAGACAGGTCCTGACTTTTTATGATAATTTGCTCTTTTTTTTTTTGTCTGCTTACTTCTCTGACACCTCTCCTGCTGTGTGTGCTCTTCCTAAACAGCTGGTCCCATCTCTGTGGATCTTTCTTTCCTCAGCTTTTTCGTTTTCCGCACATCTGTTGGCCTACGTTACTTGACGTGTGAGTTGGAGTGTTTGTACACCTGCATGCGCGTGGAAACGGATTTTAAAAAGGAAACATCACCAGACAAAGTGATATCACTGAAAAGGTTAAGTGTGTTTGGGAGACAAGAGGAGTCAGGTGACCTGCAAACTGATTTGGCATGCTGGATTAGGTTCTGAGCACAGAGCTCTGGGGCAGCTTTTGAAGGGCAGGAGCCGTGAACGGGCCATGCACCGTCTGCAGACACTGCCTAACAGAGCCATAGGAGCAGACTGGCTGTCACTGCTGGCTGGTATGCAGCTCGCATCTCCACCCGGCGCTGCAACGGGGGCTCAGCCAGGGCTCGGCAGCACATCAGCCCCTTTCCTCAGTGTAACTCAACCACTCCTGTCAGGCTGGGAGAAGAAAAACAGAAAGAGAAAGAAATCAAAGGCCGTCAGCTAGGTGAGAGTTGTCAAGGTAGTTGATTTAAAGCATTTACTGAATAGTTATTGAGAGGCTTTGACAGCAGGTGAGAAGTAAAAGAATTCTGGAAATGTTAGGCTGGATCTTTGTGGCTTTTCATTTCTCTTTCCATCCACCTTAAAGGCTAGGTGTCGTTGCAGT
The DNA here is from genome assembly GCA_023566465.1 of Cottus gobio. NCBI lineage: Eukaryota > Metazoa > Chordata > Actinopteri > Perciformes > Cottidae > Cottus > Cottus gobio. Next base: position 16,294,070 of record CM042225.1, on the reverse strand, counting down.
ACTTGTAAGCCTGTTTCATAGGTCAAAGTATGTTATAGTGGCGGCAATGACCCCGGGAAAAAATAATATTTGAGAATACGACCTGTGCAATAACCAACAGACTGCAACTGTGGCGTGGCCCTTGTATCAGTTGATGTGGGATGAAATTGAGGTCTCGACCTCTGTCGTTGGAGGAAGAAGGTGCCCGCCGCAACCTGCGGTTCCTTATGGAGGTCAGAGGTTATATATGAAAGAGATGAACGTTTAAAAACGTGAGCTGGGTCACTCAGGACTAATACAATGGGCCATGTTTGTTTCTCGGCTTCTGGTCTAACTAAACAATGTTTAGCTTGTACCTGCACGGCAACTTCATATGTGCACCGAGGCTTTAGAATAAAATGCTTTCATCAAGTTTTGTGAAGGGCACAAAAGACCAAACTCAACTGCAATTACTTCGAAATGAAGACAACTGAAACACTTCTCTGTGACAGAGTAGAAGATTGTCAGCGCTTTTAGTAATGGCTTATATACTCTCCAGCTGTAGCAAGGCTGGCTCAAGGGCTTTTACAGTCAATAGCTCACTCTTAAGTGTTGGGTCTTGCGAAGTTCTCTACAGTGGCAGCAAATGATCCTGAGATCAGCATCCAGCAGAGTCCTCGTCAGCTGGCCTTATTAAAAATTAATCAAACTGCAATCCGTGTGTTCGGATCGATACATTGTGTTAACACTGTAAGGACTCCTGAGCAGGCACAACGGTGGTGATTAATACACTAGTTGGCCACATTGCCTCTTAGCCGCACTAACCTACTACATGATCATTCTGGTTAAAATAGGAGTGCGAGTTTGAAATTACTCACTTCCATGAGTCATTTTCACTCCTAAAGACAAAACATTAATCGGTTCTACCTGAGGCGGTATTGAGAGATGGTGGGATGTATAAATATGTAGCGTGTATCCACACTTTGTGTCCCTGAATATATCTATGTGTTTTCCCAACACTGTGCATCTGGCAACACACGTCTACAGGAGTTTATCAGACAGCTGGTCTCATCTACCAGAGCCGAACAGCTTGTGCTGCTTTCCATTGATTTAAGAGAAATGCTGTTACCTGTGAAGATATCGGTTTGTCTGTCTGTTTGTCTGATTGTGTGTCCCTCTCGCGTGTGCATGTTGGATACAACTGGCATTGACACTGTTTCCCCCCCTCTCTTCTAGGCTTTCCAAATGAGCCTGCAGCTGACATTGCTCTGAACACAGTTAAGAGCTGGATCGAAGAGAATCCGGATAAGGTAGGACATGCCAGGGTTATGCATGTTCAAAACAAATAGCTGTCAATCAGAAGTCACCTGTCCTGTAGTGCTGGCACTGTCTATTTTATGCTTTTCTGTGAGGGGAGTTGATTGGACCACAGCTGAAACACAGAACACTAATTATCATGCTTCTCCGTATCAGACAGAATCTTATCCACCTGACTTGCTTGATTAGCCATTTAGTTTGTGGTCTGAATGCATATCAAATTAAAAGCCAGTCTGAGACTAATCAGGGTGTAAATGGTCTGTTGAATGTTTAATTAATCTATGCTGGGGAAAGCTATTAAACTCAGAAAAACATAAACACATCAGATGAAATAATCTGAAATTGGTTTTGTATTAGATGAATTATAATGATGCCTTCCAAGGACTCGAAAGCTTGAGTAGTAGAAATACCAATTCAAGCTTCAAAATGCAGTTCTTGTATATCATATGCACAACAGTTACAGAGAAGCAGTCGTTGACAATGACAATCTAAGAGCTCAGCACAAACAGTAAACAGTAAGTAAAAGTATATAACGGGAAAGTGACATGATTGTATCAATTGTACCGCTACAAACCACTTCTAAAGAGAAAAGCAAGAAGAATGGTATAATCTGAAAAAGAGATGATTATCTTCAATTTGTGAGTGTTTAAGTGAGGAGAAAAGTAGTCTTCATTTGAAATGGCCATCACAAAGGCAGTGTGGATAACTGAAATGGGTGTGGACATTTTTATTCCAAAGCATTTTTTGCTGATGATTGAGCTGCCGGCTGCTCCTAGGAACTTTACCACAGAGAAGCCATCTTTGCTGTCTAATTATCCACAGTGAGAAATACAAATACTGTGTGTGCTAGTTTCTAAATTTACTATGTGCCTTTGATGTCAGACTAGAAAAGTAAATCAAGTTTCATACACAATGCTTTTACAGCAGCATTATTATATGTGACATGCATTAATAGGGTTAATCAGCCTCTTATATTTACATTATTTGATGATAGAATTTGGTGCAGGTGTCAGGAGGCTGTTTGTACAGGACAGACCGATGTCTGTGAGTAATAGTAACCTTCGGGGGTCATCTCTGTTAACTGTAGCACGGTTTATATCTGTCACTGTGGACTGAGGTGTTTTATAAAGCTCACAGCTTGATGTGCTACAACATCCCTCAGCTGGTGTTATGGATGTTGTGAACAGGCAGCCAAATGATTCCGAGCTGCTGGATTACTTTGCAGTTGATGTGCTATGTTTGCGACACTTGTTCCCTTCCTGATGATTGCTGTAAAATGTACTTTGGGAATCCATCAAAACTCTGGCGTAAAGAAGGTTTCTATAGCTTATTGCTGACTGTAAATAACAAGCTAATGTGCAAAGCTGACTTTAGTGGTGGTGTTGTTCCACACCCATGGATTGCTACTTGCCATATGGAAGCTTCTCTGCCTCACGTAAGAGACCATTCTGCGATGCAGTGACTGATAGCTATCGTGTCGGTAGATGAGGTGGGAAATATTGCAATTCACGGAGAGGGGAAGACGTCTACGGAGGCTTCCCTGAACACTGTTTGGCAAAGCTCTGCAAGCTCAAGCAGTGGATCTTCAACTGTAACTAGACCAGGAGTGAGTGAGCTCTTAACGAGATCAGAGAGAATAAAGTGTTACGTTTTACCCAGAAGCACAGCAGTATTACATCGGAAAGTCTTCCAATCAAACCGCAGAACAACATGCAGTGAAGCAGGAGGTCTTCCCCTGCAATTTTCCTTCACTCACCATTGCTTGGTGGTTACTCGTAGTGCATCCCAAAACAGCTTTTTAAAAAGGAGTTTGGATGTTAATAAAAAAACATCCTTTTTATAAGTAATTATGTCAGTTAGTTTTTACCTGACAGAAATAGAGAATTTACTGTAAGTAGAATTCAAATAAATGTCTAATAGTGCCGAAAGGAATAGCACAATATATTTCCTGTTAGCTGCTTTAGTGTTACATTGCACACTAAATGTTCAAATGAATCCAGCCTGCTACGTCTGATATGTTTATAAAAGCAATGTATCACTGCAGCATTTACTCGATAGACACACCCAGTGTCAACCTGATTGATAACTGGCATAATTCAGTTTCAGGCTTTGTGTCAACTCACAAGGAAGTTATCAGCTGACTGCATGTCTCATTCAGACCTTACGGTCAGTAGGTAGATTGGGAATAAAAGCTATGAATGTTCTGCACAATAATCTTCGGGCAATGTTGTACAAATTATAGTTTTCTTAATTTTCTGATGAGATATTGCACACTATACCATCAACATGCTTGTAAAGGTTCTGCATTGCTACACTACGTCATATCACAGATTGCAGCTAGTTTTCCAAAGATAGAATGAGAGGTTTGAAGCCCAGTCTATCACGCACAGAACAATAGGACTAGATTGCACTGCTCTATGTGCACTCGACCCAGAGGAGCGTGTGTTGTGGGCGTCCACAGAGATAGTCATTATGCTTTATGCAGTAACACGTACAAGTACTAGCCATTCATTTTAAACATCCTTCATACAGTAACCTGTACGAGTACACGTTGTTCATTTTAAACATCCGTCATGCTGTTACCTGGACCCTCTGTGGTATTGCTACTTCTACTTAAAATACTTGTGGAAATGTAAAAAAACAAAACATGAAAGGACTTATCAACCCTCAGGGTGTGTCTGTGCTCAACTACTGTAGAAAACCTTAAATCCTATACACTGTTCTTTTTAAGTAAAACATATCAACACTACTTCCATTGGTGGTTATCCAGTTGAGATACTGTACATGTTGTAGTCGCACACTGGAGTGTAATTGTTCACTGATTGAAATGTACACACAAGGGGGTCTGAGGTGTCAGGGCACTGTTACATCAAATGGCAGAGGATACATAATGTGTGTGTGTGTGGGGGTGTGTGTGTGTGTGTGGGTGTGTGTGTGTGTGTGGGTGAGTGTAAGACAGGGAGAGAGGGAGAAAAAGAAGACACTGCATGATTGATTAGCAATGAGTTTATCTCTCAGGCCAGCACTCTGTAGCGCTGATGCACTCACCAGCACACAAAGGGCCCCAATGCCAGCATGAAATTCACTCTTAAAAGCATGGACTTCCATTGTGGAAAAATAAACAGCCCCGCTGTGGTCAAGGGGAGGAGATCCTTTAATCTAAAGAGACCTGAGTGCTGGAATGATCCTTCAGTAGATGAAAGAATAAGGGAGTTCGGCCTCTGCCTCCCTGTATCTACCTCACTGATAAATTAAATTGAATATTTGTATGGTATGTGTAAAAGCAGACCAGAAGGCTCTAATTTCTTCAAAATTGCACAAGAGGCTGCAGAGACAGGGACAACCCAACACAACCAGTTCTCTATGTGGTATTGGACCAGTTTCCTCCTGCTCACATCCCACACACCCCTCCACTCATATGCCTTTAGCTTATTTTTTATTTTCAGATCTAATTGTGTTTAATTCATGTTTATACAGGTCTAATCTGCAGATGAAAAACGTGGTCTGACACTTTATTTGGCTGCCACGGAAGGGCTATGGATGGCCAAGCTCTTCAATGAAGCTTTTCGAGGTCCCAGCCGCCCAGCTGACACATTCTGAACACTTGCGACAGACTGTGAGTCTGTAATAAGCTCTGCTGCACTGAGCTGCTCAGGACAGAAATGTCACCTTTCAACATCACTCTGGTTTTTGGATTTGGTATTAAGCGCTCCGCTGTGCCGATGACGCTCCCAAAACAGGTGTTTGCATCCCTTGTCATGATCTGTTTACCATAGTAACATTTATCATTTAGGACACCTGATAATAAATCCCATCTCAAGCCAGGGCCGGAGACTTAACGGTGATTTGTGACAAATGTCAAGTGACTATTAGGAATAAATACAGTATGGTGTATGTTTTGTATGATTGTTGCTTTCTATGTGAATGGATATCAGTTAAGTAGGCTGTCTGGGTTTTGGCAGATGGAGCCATAACATGAGGCATCCATTGTCATTCAGCTGAATAAGATGGATGGTTTCCGTTATCGGGGCAATATTGTGCGGTTCCCCTTTAGAAAATTTGAATTACATTTTTGAGTATTGTGACCAGCTTTATCAAACAGGCATGGTAAGCAGACAGTAAACCACATGTGTATGTGCTCCTTGTGCTTGTGTATGTCTATACATGGTGCTTATAATGCTAACGAGTTGCCTCAAACACAAGGAGAATACAGATGCAATGTCCACCATTTTCACCATGTTCTGTTCCATTAGCCGCGTCCAGACAGTGGGTTTTAAATGCAAGCTTTCTTTCATCAGTCTTTCTAAAAGGCTGAAGCATAATAATGCATGTTAATGTTATAGTGGTATCCTCTACTGTAAGGGACAGTACAAACTGCGCACCTCTATTATTGCCCAAATAAAGGGACTATTTCTTTAGTATTTAGCAGCATCGCTCATGCTTCTGGTGAATCTACTCTGAGGTTTTTACAGTCGGGGAAATCTTTAAATGCTCCTGTCAGTGATTGAGTGCTCTGCATCAAAGAGGAGTTGCCACAGACCTTTTGAGGGTCACATTTAATGAATATTCTATAGCTCTGCCACCCACAATGTACACTATATCGAGTCTCTGGACTACAGATAAAAACCTTCCTTGAATCAATGGCTAAAAACTGTAACAACTACTTTTCCAGTTGAGGCTTTTTCTTCAACTCTGAAAGACAAGTCTGGAACCAGTTATTGGACTACAAAGGCATTCGGGTAAAATGATCTATAGAAAAATGGAATCTGGAATCTGGTGGAAGTTCTGTCAAAACCAAAATTTGAAAATCTTTAAATATCTTGTTTTTATTTGACAGTCAAAAGCACAAATACATTCTGTTTGAGAACATAGAAGAAAGAGAAAACCTCTGGAAAATGTACATTTGGGAAGCAGGAAAGAGGGATTAATCTATTATCACAGTATGTTTCTATTGATTCACTAATTGTTTCACCTCGGGGGACTTACAGTACATACTGTAGATATAAACTGGTCATATGACTGTTATACAATCTAGTGATGACAAGAAACATTTCTCCCTTCAATTTACTGTTGTTGTTGTTTTTTTTTAGGCATTTACATATTTCCTTTTTCCTGTCCTTATATCATAAAAACATTGACTAAAGACAGTAATGAAAAAAGCTTACAAAAACACTATGGCTTTCTCTTGGTTAAAATGGCAAGTGTTGAAACGCCTCTATCCAGTACAGTAGATACACATTTAGAATAGAGTATGGACTGAAAACCCCAGTCACTTCAGCTTGAAGTGATGAAAAACACAATTGAGAGGAGAAAGCTAACACTAAGTGGGGCTGTACTTTAGCGCTCTGTTGCTGCATTGCCTCTTCATGGTGTTTTTATTGTCTAGTATCTAATGAAAAGACTTTGCCAAGTGTCGCATCTGCAGCCGAGAGAGGCACAAATTCGCTCCGCGTATGCCTGGAGGATGCCGATGGGCCGCTGATGGTTTGTGCAACTGGCATGGTGTTCAAAGGTCTTTTGAAGTCAGTGTCTAGCCCCTTTGAATCGTTTGCTGTGACTGAGAGCATCAGGGAGATACGGCCAGATCAGGAGCTAAGAGCATGACTAAACACTGGACTCTGCATCATACTGTACTTGTGTCTCGTGTGGATGGAGTTTAAAACTGATATAACTCTATTCTGTCTTCAGCCTCTCCGTCAAACACCTGCAGATTTGGCCATATAAATACTTTAGAGAGAGAGCGTGTGAATGCCTTATTAGTTTTCTCTGTCAGATAATTACTTTTCTGGCACCAGTGCTAATGCACGCCATGTAGTCTAATACATTAGTGGCAGCCATTTGGCCCAAGGCAGCAGAATGGGGATTTTATGGGTTTTATGATCTGAGGATTTTATTATCTGGCTCACTCTGGATAATATGATGTGTGCTCTTTGATTCCCCTGACCTCAGGTTGGTGTAGTTAAATACTACTAGTTTCAGTGTTTAAATAGATTTAAGTGGATATGGGTCCAATTTCTGAATTGCCACAAAGTTATTTCTTTAATGCTTAACTTTTAGCACTTTGTATTATCTGCATAGGGGAACGCAGTTTTGATTAAGCGCTCCTGCTGTCTGAGATAAAGAAATGCAGCACATGCTCATGATAAACAGTATTTTTTTTTTGATTGAGCTACATTCAGAGAGAATGGGGATCAAGCCTATCATCTCTCTATCTCTAGGTGTGGCTTTACCCCAGGTAATAGCAGAATGATCACCTTATTGTCTGTATGTGGGGTGACTTTGAGTTTTCTGTTTTGAGGGAGACGAATATCAAATGTTCTCCTAATGTTTTGTCCGTACATAGCCTGATATCTCCTCCTTGTCCTGGTGCTCTTGTACACAGGCACCGAGCCCACCAATAAACACAGCCCACTGCGCTATTAACACCTGGACACAAAGATATGATGCCCTCTGAGTTCAGCTCTCTCCATTCATGCAGATACTGTAGTCCCACCTCCATGCTTGCTGTGCTGGAACAAGCTATCTTAATGACATGCTAATTGATTTAGTGTAGCACAGATAGCGGTTGGCTGGCACACCGTGATAAAGCAAGAGTGGGTCGAGCTATTGGTACAGAAGAGGACAGGAGACTCATCAAACTCCAACTAGCTCATTCGCTCTAGAAACCAGTTTTACACCGCACTACCCCACGCTGAAGCATGGAGACCTTTACTGTGGAGGTGTTTTGTGTGTGTGCACATTCAGTTTAGTGACTGCTCCTGTAAGTACAGTAGATGACCCAGTAAGCTTGTTTTAAGATTGCCGCAAGTTCAGACAACACAAAAAAAACCTGTCTGCTGCTCATCAGCGCCGTTAATTATGTCGTCTATCTATGGCCTGCAGAAGCAGATAGTGGATGAAAAACACTCCACTGTCCTCTCACTCACTTGTGCTGATATTATGCTATAAAATGGGACACACAAATAACCTTGGTTAGCACTGGAAGTATAAGTGCTTAATAACGAGTATGGCAAAATAAGAATGTATTTGTGTAAGTGAATATGTACAGGTCAACGTATCCTCATGCTGCGGTTCGTATGATAACCTATGAAAAGTTACGTAAGGCAATTTCCACTCATTACATGCATACTGTCTTTTTCAAATAAACTTCCGTCTTCATAGGAAACTCAGTTAGGCAACAAAACTACTTTGTTAGGTTTAGAAAAAGATTGTTGCTTGGGTCAAAATAACGACAGATGTGAATGAATATGTGGCGGGGTATGCAGTGTAATGAAATGCAGTACCTAATCAGCAACAACATGTTCTTACGTTTGTTTCTGCATGAAGTCACTACTCATACAGTGGCAGCCTCTTGTACCATTCCCAGTTATTATCGGCCACCTCATCAACAAACCTGCTTACAGTGTGAATATTGGGCTACAGTGCCGCAGGCTACAGTGTGTCTGTTTCTGTATCGGGAGCACATACGCAGGACTTCCCGGTGCTATGGACGTTGAAGGGTTGAGTCTCTGTTCAGGGAGGAGGGGTGGAGACCACCGCGGTGATTACTTTAGCTGTTGCTGTGTGATTGCACAGTCTCTGGTATGTGATTAGGGGGAATGGGCCGTATCTCTCACCATCTCAAAGGGGGATCAAATCAGCCTCAAAGCCTGGCTTCAGGCGGTGGTGCATTTGAAAGTCAATGTTTTATTTCTAAGCATAAATTACTTGATCAGGGCACTTTTTTCCCCCAAGGTTGTATTCAGATGTAAGGGTTGTCACTTGCAACAGTTAGAGGGCTCCAGTGTTTGCATATGCCATGTCAAACATGTAACTATCAAGTGGTTTCTTTTATTTCTGCATGAATTTTGAAATATTGGCCAGAATTAAAGAACACAAACATTTTGCCAATACAAATAGTCACTTGCCAACCTTGTAATAAGCTCTTCAAATTTGACAAACCAGCAGTATAGTGAAAGACATTTGAGTGGAGATGAAGATGCTCGTATATCTAGTGATGCCCAATTGATTCAGTGAACCATAAATGGGTGTGAACGCTCTTCAAAGTTGTGCGAAAGGTTGAAGCTGTGGTTCAGTTCAAGTCACGCTGAGTTCTGAAGAGCTAACCCCCCCATGCAGTTTGCCTTTTTCTCAGAGAGCTTTCTATTGAGCTAGGAAGAGAGACGTTTAAAGCTTTGAGCCGGTGTACGTCATTACCAGGTGTGATTATGGCCAGATGTCTCTCGCAGCCTTTGCCTTACCACTCCTACATCTGGCAGGCCTTTAAATTATGTCATTGTTTGACTATTGCCTTTTGCTGAAGAACAATCTTCACAGTGCTGATTGACAAGGGCGGCTCGCTCAGCGGGACGCAGCCAGCAAGGCTAGCACAGTAAGAGTGGTTCATGTTGTACCTCAACGGGGCTCCAGAAGTAAGGCTGTGCACCGATGTCAGCTGCGTGGGAGAGGAGGTTGATGGATAGAGCAGGAGGCCTCCGCTGTGCTAAGGCTGTGTGGCTGGAGTTCAGCTAGTAAAGGCTGTAGTGCGGGGGAGGCAACATTAAGCAGAAGTGTGTCAGACAGTCTTTTTTTATGTTGAAGTGCCATCTCATTCGATGCCAAATTATCCCTTTCACAGCCATTGGCAGTTGCGGGCCTGTTATTTACGGTAGTTTGATTCTTTTCCCCACTCACATTCTGCTAAGACCCACCCGTCTGATTGGCTGGTACTCTTTTTCCTTTTTTGCATTATTTGTTAAGTGTATTGCTGACGAATAAGATTGATAGGAGGTTAGTAGGGTTAATGAACTCAAATGTTGATGTTGTCCTCTCAGTATATCTGTGCAGGCCCGAGTCTCAGCTCCGTCTCCCTGGATTCACCACGTCTTGGAGCAATTATTTAGACTTCAAGTCTAATTTTCAACGACAAGCTTGTAAGTGTGAGGTTGATGCCCAATAAAAAGTACAGAATAATATGGATCGAATTAGATTGTCTGTTGGAGATTGTGGTGTCAAACCTAAACTTAATGTTAACCTAATATTGAAATGGCACACTGAAAGAAGAACATTTTAAAATGGTACTTCTTATCAAAAAGGCGTGTACCAACTCTATTCTCTTAGCCTGACAAGAAAAATGTAATTGAAAAAAAAGAAAAGAAAAATATCCTCACCTTATCATATCAGCCGCTGTATGAAAAGTTCTTAGACCCTTTTCATCTCTGAGTTATAATATTTACAAGTTTGGTGAAGCTAATACAAGTTGGTGAAGCTGTAGGCAGGAATGACAAGGCCTGGAGACAACCCATTGTGTTCACGCCGCATTACTATGCAAATGCAAAACTCATTGAGCACAGCAGCTTACTTTTTCTGATGTTTATAGCGGCTGTGTATGTTAACAATGTGACCCAAGCCTGAACCTTCGTCAGAGCTGTCTCCTCTGCCTTGTGCAACGTTCCGGGACCAGACACTATCTTCTGGCCTGCTGTATCCCCAGGCTGTCTGAAGTAATCAAAAGATGGCAGCATTAATTGTTCGACTCTGGCAGGAAGCCAGGTGGTCTGGTGCAGGTCATCACCTGCCCGAGGAAAGGTCGCCCCTCATCCTCTCATCGACCATCCTCCCTGTTCTTTCTTTACCTTCACCTTCTGCCACAACCAGGACGTTACGGCCCGTTCTTTCAGGGGGTGCTGCAAAGTCACCCCAGCCAAATGCCCATCTTATTTTCTAAGCCGGCATGCATCTAACCTCAAAGAGTAATACAATTCCATTTGAAATAATAGCTGGAATTGGAATTGGGCCGGCCCGCTTTCCATAAACCTATTTCAGACAATGGTCCCAGTCCTATTACACAATGTCTGTCTTTATACCCTGGCATAAACATCTTAGAAGGTACTGTTCCTGGAAGGGCAGGGGTTTGTCTGACTTATGGCTGATACATTCATCAAGCTCTTGCTAAGCCAATATCGCACTGTCAGAAGGGAGCATGTGGCATTCTATCACCATGAGAGGCTGTGACAGAACAAGTCCTTTTCCATTACACTCTCTCAGGGCAATCTCTGATATTGCCTCTCAGCTCCCCCATAATGCTGTTTATTTCACTTGTTTGCACTGTTGGATTCCATATTGCTGGGTTTTCCCTCTCTGCACCCGGTGTGAACAGAGCCAAATTCCAGCATAACTATGTCAGTAATGTTTTGAAGAGTGTGCCGCTGCTCCTTTCATTTTTTTTTAATAAATGGCTGTGAGCTGTACATATGTTGCGTATTTATTGTTACGCCCATTTTTCAGAATGAAATATTTGAATGGAGCAATAAACTTTATTTCAATTTCAAATTGCTAACCAGGCTTTCATAAATCCTTACACTCACCGGCTTTCTTCTTACAGGCAGATGCAGTGCAGCGCTCAAGGTTCTTCGATCTGTAACTGCCTAAATTCCTCTTTCTCATTTAATAGGCTGACAAACATTTCTTTCTTCTTATACCAGGCATATGATGCGCCCAGCATGTCCTACGACTTTGTATTCTCTGTGTTTCCCATTTTTTATTCAGTGCAGGCTGTTAAGAAGCTGTCGTCCTGTAGAGTAGTCTCTGATACGCTCCTGTGTTCTCCTCGCCTGAACCACTGAATTACCATTAACGTGCTGAACTTTGACAGTACACCAGTCTGTCCCGGCTCGGCCAGCATAGCTAAAGCACAACCCGTCCTTCGTCCTGCTTATGCTCCTCTTGGCTGAGAGAAGGTGGACTAAGAGTAAAGTGTCTGAAACTTGAATGCTTATCAAAGGCTGTGGCCTGCACAATAAAGACCAACTATTTTATTTTTAATATATACTCAATCATTCCTTTCCAAGCTTAGACAATCTCTAAATTTGATTTCCAGTGCCAGCTTGTTTCTTCAACTGAAACAAATCAATGAGATTTGTGCCTATTTTTTAATCACTGTTAACAGTCTCTCCTGAGTGCTGAAATGAAAATGCACCCCCTTCATGAAGTCATCGGATTAGATTTGTTCACAGTTATGGTATAAAAAGCACTCCCACTCTGTAATGTGAACACCACAGATATAGTTGTTCATAAAAGCTTTGATGGACATCAAATCTAATCTGAAGGATACAGAGCCAAAGTATTCTGGCAAATCTGGTACGATTTTCTGCCTTTGATGCACAGTAATTCAGCTTTCTCATCTGAAGAGGGCAAACCTCAAACTGAGCAGACAAGGTTTTGCTCAAAGAATGAGTTTATAGTGCAGACATTTGCTCTCCAACGGGAACTATTGATTATTTCACATGTCTGTCGGGCTTTGGGATTTTTCAGCACTTTCATGCCAGAGTTTTCTGTCAGATGTTTGTCGTTGCTCGTAAAACCCAGAAAGTTCATCTTGTAAGTTGAATGTTTATCGCCTTTTCGTTGCTTGGAGCAATTCATTAATAAAATATGTCCATATTTGTATCCCGCCGTCTCATAAAGTTTGGAAATGTCACAAAAATAAAAAGTAAATGAGATCAATGCCCATCAGCTGCGATAAAGAGAATAAAATAAAACCTTTAAATGCTAAAAAAATAATTGTACTTTTACTTTGTGAAAATGGAAGTCTTTGAATAAAATATATTCTATTAATTGTATTGCTATTTTATTTGCAATTGTTATCATAACTATTATTATAACGTTTTAAAAGGTTCATCCAGCACTTTAATATTTAAAGGTAGAAAATGACACATTGTGTAATCATTATTGTTGTAAATTGTTGGCTTGTCCAGGCTGGACATGATTGTGCAGCACTGCAGGGATTGAATAACAAGCTTTAGATAAAGCGAACACGACGAACAAAGACGTTTGAAAAAGATGGACTCCACTGTGCCAAATGGGATAATGAGTTATCTTGGATATACTGATAATCATACTGATACTGAGAAATGGAATTATCCATTCACTGGAAGTGCCTGCAGTACCCGCAATCAGTGGTTGAAAACGTCAAGCTGGTATGCTAATACAGTATTACCAGCAGTTATCAATGCTGCATTATAACGTGACTGATATCAACGTAGGGAAGTGGAATCTGCCATATGCTCATGTTTAATATTGCTATTGAAGCTCCCTCTCGACACCTGTGCTGCTGTTTGTGAGCAGCCTGGTCTAATGGCTTCTTAATGCAAACTTATGAAATACTCTACGAGGTTTCGCTTAGATTGGCTTCTGGCAGGGATGCTAAATGCAGCCTGTGCTGTATTTCAATGCATAACGGCTATTAAATATGCTGTCAGCCTGGCTCGCACACGCACAGCCAAGCTCCTGGTCTGAGATGTTGTCCTGTATATCATAAAACAAGACGGGATGTAATGAAGATAGACAGGCTGTCTGAGCCATGACCTTCATAACACACAGAGTACTCTTGAGCGCGCTTCCCTCTCCAAACACTCTGTTTAGAAGAGTTTTCCTCTCCGTCTCTGACGCATCCTCTTTGCGTCTAGCATCTTCAGATGTTTTCATAGCTGTTTATGTAACACTGGCTCCAGACTGCAGAGGAACAATTTACACAAACTACAATGCAAAAATAATTACCCATTTTGTGTCTGCCGCTGTCAAGACAAACTGAATGACATTAAAGTATGAGCACTGGGTAGCTTCAGTTTAGGCACTTTTCATCCTCGCCTGACAGATTGAGAGAGATGTCTGGAAGGCTTTGAGCTTTTCGCCATTTGAGTCCTCTCAGTACAACCCGATGAGACCTCATTCATCCTCTATCCTTTCATCAGCCAGCCAGGAGTTGAGCCATAACCAAATTCTGCCTGTCACATCATCACTGAGATTTCAGACATGCTATTGTCTATGTGCTGCTGACAGAGTGCTCAGTGGCAGCTCGTGGTCTGGCTTTAGCAAGGAGATGATTTCTTAATGGAGCTAACTAACAAAGACACCTTTCAACGATAGGTTCAGCATGGCGTGTGCTTGCATGCTTAGTGTCCGAGTGCGTGCGGGCATGTCTGTGTGCATATTGTGTACGTGCAGTACAGCATTAGATGGCCTTTAAAGATCTCCATTTGCAATAGGTGTCAATTCTAAGTTGGTTCTCGATATGATAGCTTAGCATCAATTTGAGTCATACAAACAAGTAGTTTTTTTCTGAGTGCATGCTGGGCCTTGGATTGGAGTCCTGAGAGAGCTGCATCATCTGACAGCTTTGTGGTTTCTTCTGACAGAGCAGACTTATTTATGTCTCTCATCCTCTGTGCAGCTTCTCTGAAGGCCCATGCTACAAACCACAGAGATTGCAGCTCTTGACAGGGTATCACACTACAAAGCCCCTACACTCCTTTTTGACTGGCAGCCGCCAACCTCCAATTTCCATGTTTCTGGTGCTATTAAAATCTGCAGGTTCTTGACATGTTTGATGTCTGGATTTGTATGGTTTATTGTGAGCCTGCAAATAGTGGGGACTGATGTTTAAGACTGGGTCTTTTAATTTAGTAATTACTATTTAGATCAACAACAGTGGATATTTCTCACTAATTTGACTTTGAAAATATGATTTTTATTTGTTTTACTTAATGTTGTCTTTAAGAAGATAAACAGCAACAGTAACATTTTTATTTTAGTTTCATTCATGGTTTGATATGGGTATCAAAATCTAATATTTCTGTTAAAACATTTTCTTTTTTTTTAAAACAGTTTCATAGTCTACCAATAATGGTTTCACAAAGGGCTCTAATATGAAACACTAAATCACTTAAGAATAATACAATTCATTTCACAGACATACTTCAGTCAACCATTAATCCTGGAGTTGCAATTCCAGGAGGAGTTTGAGGAGAAAATTAAAAAGAAAATTAAAAGGCTTTCAATTAAGTGATTTGCTGAATTGGAGGGAAAATAGCAGTGGTGCGGAAACGGCTTTTAATCTTGGTGAGCCACCTCTTTTTCCATTAAGCTCATATCCCCTCCTTATCTCACTAATCATACCTCCCAATGCCAGCAGTCTTGGCGATTTTTAATAAACCCATTATGTCCGGATTCAGTCCACCAGGACTGGCAGACACAACCACGCGCTCATGAAGCGGGCTGGAAACAATCACAGTACAATCAGGCGCTGGTGATGATGCTACATCCCAGTTAGATAAGGAGACAAAATTGCTTTCAAAAATCCATTCATTGTGGCTTTTGAGAGGTCAAAAAGCCTGTGGCCATGGCAGAAACATAAATAATGTGTTGAGGAAGTCTGCTGAGTGTCAGTAGTCTATGTCAAGCTATTTGCACTGTTACAAAGTTGTTGCTGGAGATGCTTTGGTGTTCGGTCTGGATAACAGAAAGACAATACTGTAAGTCAGAAGCTCGGAAGCACAAACAAAACATCCAGCTAACTCTTCATAGTAACATATAACAATATAAAAGCATAATATATGATATGAACTGAAATGAACAGGGGTAAATGACAGTACTGAAGGACGGACAAAGTAGTGGCTGCTGTTACCTGTGAACAGTCACAGGAACGTGTTCATAATCCTTTATGAACAGAAGAAAAGGGAAAAGGTTTTAGGGCTCAATAATTAAGGAGGTGCGTTATGAAAATAAAGGATTTGTTTTATTCAGGTCACACAGGGAAAGATAAAGCAGTCCGTTTGATGACTCAAAGAAGTTGGTCTCACCTCATGAACGATCAGCAGCTATTTTTAATAACTGGCTGTGTATGAGCATGCGTGCACAATATGTTGCCCTTATCAGATATTAATTTATTGATATTAATTTATGTGTGGCGTGAGTGTGCACCTATGTGTCTGTCCACAGCTAATCTTGCATCCTGCAGCAGCAGACTGCATAATATTTTGGATGGCCAGTTATGGCTGCATGCTTAAAGACCTCTCATATTGCGGTCTTTTTTGCAATAGGTGTCAATTCTAAGTTGGTTCTCGATATGATAGCTTAGCATCAATTTGAGTCATACAAACAAGTAGTTTTTTTCTGAGTGCATGCTGGGCCTTGGATTGGAGTCCTGAGAGAGCTGCATCATCTGACAGCTTTGTGGTTTCTTCTGACAGAGCAGACTTATTTATGTCTCTCATCCTCTGTGCAGCTTCTCTGAAGGCCCATGCTACAAACCACAGAGATTGCAGCTCTTGACAGGGTATCACACTACAAAGCCCCTACACTCCTTTTTGACTGGCAGCCGCCAACCTCCAATTTCCATGTTTCTGGTGCTATTAAAATCTGCAGGTTCTTGACATGTTTGATGTCTGGATTTGTATGGTTTATTGTGAGCCTGCAAATAGTGGGGACTGATGTTTAAGACTGGGTCTTTTAATTTAGTAATTACTATTTAGATCAACAACAGTGGATATTTCTCACTAATTTGACTTTGAAAATATGATTTTTATTTGTTTTACTTAATGTTGTCTTTAAGAAGATAAACAGCAACAGTAACATTTTTATTTTAGTTTCATTCATGGTTTGATATGGGTATCAAAATCTAATATTTCTGTTAAAACATTTTCTTTTTTTTTAAAACAGTTTCATAGTCTACCAATAATGGTTTCACAAAGGGCTCTAATATGAAACACTAAATCACTTAAGAATAATACAATTCATTTCACAGACATACTTCAGTCAACCATTAATCCTGGAGTTGCAATTCCAGGAGGAGTTTGAGGAGAAAATTAAAAAGAAAATTAAAAGGCTTTCAATTAAGTGATTTGCTGAATTGGAGGGAAAATAGCAGTGGTGCGGAAACGGCTTTTAATCTTGGTGAGCCACCTCTTTTTCCATTAAGCTCATATCCCCTCCTTATCTCACTAATCATACCTCCCAATGCCAGCAGTCTTGGCGATTTTTAATAAACCCATTATGTCCGGATTCAGTCCACCAGGACTGGCAGACACAACCACGCGCTCATGAAGCGGGCTGGAAACAATCACAGTACAATCAGGCGCTGGTGATGATGCTACATCCCAGTTAGATAAGGAGACAAAATTGCTTTCAAAAATCCATTCATTGTGGCTTTTGAGAGGTCAAAAAGCCTGTGGCCATGGCAGAAACATAAATAATGTGTTGAGGAAGTCTGCTGAGTGTCAGTAGTCTATGTCAAGCTATTTGCACTGTTACAAAGTTGTTGCTGGAGATGCTTTGGTGTTCGGTCTGGATAACAGAAAGACAATACTGTAAGTCAGAAGCTCGGAAGCACAAACAAAACATCCAGCTAACTCTTCATAGTAACATATAACAATATAAAAGCATAATATATGATATGAACTGAAATGAACAGGGGTAAATGACAGTACTGAAGGACGGACAAAGTAGTGGCTGCTGTTACCTGTGAACAGTCACAGGAACGTGTTCATAATCCTTTATGAACAGAAGAAAAGGGAAAAGGTTTTAGGGCTCAATAATTAAGGAGGTGCGTTATGAAAATAAAGGATTTGTTTTATTCAGGTCACACAGGGAAAGATAAAGCAGTCCGTTTGATGACTCAAAGAAGTTGGTCTCACCTCATGAACGATCAGCAGCTATTTTTAATAACTGGCTGTGTATGAGCATGCGTGCACAATATGTTGCCCTTATCAGATATTAATTTATTGATATTAATTTATGTGTGGCGTGAGTGTGCACCTATGTGTCTGTCCACAGCTAATCTTGCATCCTGCAGCAGCAGACTGCATAATATTTTGGATGGCCAGTTATGGCTGCATGCTTAAAGACCTCTCATATTGCGGTGACTCACACTTTCTCAAAACACCTTTTTTGCCTGTTTTGTTCTGCCATGACTCCCTGCTGAGGCCGCTGAGGCCCGAGACACAGCGGGCAAACGATTGTCTATAGGGGAAACTTTTTACTCACTTCTATTGTTTTGAACGTTGTGTTTGGCTAAGAGCTAACTAAACTACACATACATCACGTTTAGTCTGACCTTTGTTCCATTTTATTTAAAATTATTAAATAATAAATATGAGATATCTCAATGCGCTTAATTGTGATTCTGGGCAAGGCTGTGGAGACCAAATGTAATTTACTTCCACTTTACTTTCTCTGGCCTGTCAACTGTGTGGAAGTCTCGAGACTCCAATATGTAATAGTGATGATTCAATTTTTTTCTGAAGAGCCTCTTTGGCTTTTTCAGTCTTTTGAGGATTTTAAGATGAATTTTCAATACAATTTATTTGATATAGTCTGAAATTTTCCACAGAGGGCTTTACAATCTGTCCAACATTCGGTCTGAGTTGATGAAAATGTTATCAAATACCGTTCATTTACTAATTGTATTACAGTAAATCCTTTGTTGTTGTGTAGTGTCCAAATGAAGTAGCACTCCTTTTATGATACAAATACATACTTTGCATTTGCCTACACTGAGCTAAAGGAGTCAATAAAGGGACATATAGGTCAACTATAATCTTGTTAAACTGCTGGAAAATGTATCCACAAAAAATATTGTTTGAGGCTAAACATGCACCAAAAATCATTGAAAGTCAAAGCTGAGTAACTGTTAATTTTACTCGACCATTTTATTCACTTTTTGAGTTGTGGTGCCAACTAACTATTGTTCGACATGAACACCTCTATTCCTTGTTAGTGAAATTACTTGAGACCATATTGCATACGTTGGAAAATGTATTTAGAGATTCAAAAATGATCTCTGATCATCTGCATTTGACAAGGCCATTAAATTGCCACAAATGTTCGCAGCATGCAATGCAGCAAAGTGCTTATTTGCTGTGCCACATATTGAGATTGATATGGTCTTCGAGCTGTGTTAAGAAGGGGTGCTCTGCCTTTTGTCATTATTCACGCTTCCCAATCGATTCTCCACTATCCCATCCAATCGGGTTACTTGACTTTTATTCATAATTAAAGCTATCTAGATGCAAATCAGTGAATGTCAGTGAGCATAGTGTGCTATATGTATATCAAGTCTTGCTATCAAAGGATGCATCTTTTGTTAAAAGAAATGTGCAAATGCAAAGTAGTACAACGTGCACACGCCTGCATGCACATATGTACTCAAAGTCCATTATGTTAATGTCAAGAGATCAAACAATCACAGCGCTAATTAAGACTTAATGTAAATTGCAAATGTTAATGTTCTAGTTTTCTTGCCCATTTCCATGTTAAGTAATGTTCATTTAAACATTCAATCAGTCATTGTCTTGGTTTCTCTAGGGCTTCTCTGTTTTATCAACCCACAACTCCATAATGGTGGATATTATCAGTGTTGAGTATGTTTTGGTCTATCTCACTTGTCTGGTAATGACAATGAAGGAAGTTTAACAAATTAATTTGCACCAGCTTCTACCCGAACAATACTGACATACTGTTTTCTTTCAAAACAAGGTAATCTCTGTTTTACTGTGTGCATATTTTCTGTATGGTAGGACTTTCCGTCAGCGTATAACATGCAACGCGTGCAACAAAATCTACTATCGGCGTCTTTTAAATACCAATATATAACAAAATGTCTTCTTGCTGGCAATAGAGCACACATCATTTCTTTAGAGACGCAAGATTGTGCAGCGCACTGAAGAATCAACAAAATCCACCAAGCAGCCAAGTGTGATTGGCAAGTAATAACCACACGTGCCAAATTACGCCGTTGTGTCAATCCATGTGTGATTGATTATTTTGACAAGTGCATCTTTTTCCCACTGTTGCACACCCAGAACTTTCTGCCTGTCTAATGGATAACAAGACACTTGCCATGCTGCATGTTCCAGCTTTGATACACCAACTCCTTTTCAGTGTATTTTCTCAAACATGCTGTACGCCTTTTCCGTTACGTTCCACTTCGTGAAGCGGCAGCGCCGCTGACCAACGTGTTGATGGGAGACTGTTGTGACAGCACTCGCATCATGGACATGTTTAGCAGGCCACTTGTGATATTTTAAAACTCTAATTTGATACTTTCATATTTTTATGAGAAAGCTAATCTTGTAATGAAGCGAAAAGTAATTGATTTTCCTGCTCATGATCTAATAATACAGTGTGGGGAACTGAAACCTGGAACCTTTGAAACCTATCCTGTGTTCACAGTCCAATATAGCGGACTGAATATGAGAGTTTATTGTGTGATCTGTATCTTCTTTGGTGTAGGTGTGCAATTGTGTGTGTGTGCGTGCATGTGTGTGTGTTTCTTTTCTATTTATATGTCTGGCCTTATCAAGTGTTTACTATGTGCTTTATCCATATTCAATTTTGGTAGCGGTTATTGCAGCTCATTTGAGCTTGAGTATGTGGCAGGAGAGAAGGTGTGTGTGTGTGTGTGTGTGTGTGTGTGTGTGTGTGTGTGTGTGTGTGTGTGTGTGTGTGTGTGTGTGTGTGTGTGTGTGTGTGTGTGTGTGTGTGTGTGTGTGTGTGTGTGTGTGTGTGTGTGTGTGTGTGTGCGCCTCTCATATCACGTTCCGTCTGCTCACAAGACACAGATCCAAGTAGCACAACATGATAAGGAAAATACATTCATTATGTGCGAGACATGAAGGGATTAATGCATAATTTTTTGTGCCATTGTGGGGCTTTTATTATAGTGTCGGCTTGGAACCTGTCCTTAACCTGTCCTTAACCCGACCTTAACCTGTCCTTAACCTGTCCTTATCAACCTGTCCTTAACCTGTCCTTAACCTGTCCTTAACCTGTCCTTATCAACCTGTCCTTAACCTGTCCTTAACCTGTCCTTATCAACCTGTCCTTATCAACCTGTCCTTAACCTGTCCTTAACCTGTCCTTAACCTGTCCTTATCAACCTGTCCTTAACCTGTCCTTAACCTGTCCTTAACCCGACCTTAACCTGTCCTTAACCTGTCCTTATCAACCTGTCCTTAACCTGTCCTTAACCTGTCCTTAACCCGACCTTAACCTGTCCTTAACCTGTCCTTAACCTGTCCTTAACCTGTCCTTAACCTGTCCTTAACCTGTCCTTAACCTGTCCTTAACCCGACCTTAACCTGTCCTTAACCTGTCCTTATCAACCTGTCCTTAACCTGTCCTTAACCCGACCTTAACCTGTCCTTAACCTGTCCTTAACCTGTCCTTAACCTGTCCTTAACCTGTCCCTAACTGTCCTTAACCTGACCTTAACCCGTCCTTAACCCGTCCTTAACCTGTCCTTAACCTGTCCTTAACCCGATCTTAACTTGTCCTTAACCTGTCCTTAACCCGTCCTTAACTTGTCCTTAACCTGTCCTTGTGTATATGGATAATTAAGTCTTTGCTTCCAGCGCACCGCTCTTCCTCTTACCTGCCAAAACTTGCAACCTCTTTTTCTTATTCTTGATTTTCTCTATTACTTTTACTTCACAACCTTATACGCACGGCACATTTACACACTACGGCGACGCCGACTAACACACCTCACATCCAAGTTTACCTTTTGATTTATTTTCTTTACGACAGTATATGAGTTAAATTGGTTGGCATTTGCGTGTCTGTTTCTCATTTTAGTCACAGCACTGGTAACAGCGCATGCAGTTGACAGGGGGATAAGAAAATGTGCTCCAGCAGACAGCAGATACAGCTCTCTGCCTTTTATTCATTTTAAAGAAACAGTGTGTGCTCGTTACAGCTAGATTTCTGTCCACACCGCATCATATTTCCACCACCCTGCAAACATAGTGTGAAGGAATGTTTTAAGAGGTCTCCAACCTGAGATGGATTGCTATGAGGGCCTGAATTAACAAGGCAAAGGTTAATATTATTGTAATTATTAGCGTGGAGTCTTACGGGAGATGATTTCCTCATCACTGAAGAGTGTGATCACATCTAATGCATTAGATTAATAATTAAATTCAAATGCTGTCTTTTTCATACTGTATTAATACCAGTGCCATTCATTTTGTTATTGCTATGCCTATTTCAGGGGTCAGAGATGTCAGTGACCAGCAAAATGGGAATTGAGTAGGCACAGACACGGACCGCGGAAGCGGCGTGCTTACTTCACAGCGTCCCTGCGGCTTGTTGAGTCACACGTAATTATCATGCATGGTTTGTCTCATCAGGCCAAGGTGTAAAAATGGCCTTTGGTGAGTCACAGCAGTGAAGCAGAGACTTTCCATTTTCCCCAGGGGAGATGGAGAGGAACTAGAATTACTGTCCACCACAATACATCATGTTATGTTTACCTATCACCCACAACCATTCCATATGGGTTTTGAACAAGCCAGACTCACATTCAGGAGTATAATGGGATATTCGTGGACATATCTGCCACTGCAAAGAATTTATGACTCAGAGTTCTTTTAAAGGTAGCCGTGCGAGTTGGAATTACACCTTCGATATTTATTTGGCCAAGGCAATCTTTTCTGTTGCAGGAACAATACCAGTGTTACACATATATCAGTCTTATGATGGGAGTGTGACTGGCCCCTCTGGCATTGCTTTCTCTGCCGCTGACTACTGCCAGATGGACACTGTGTGTTCTCAGAGTTTGTGTGTCAGAGCGATGCTGTCAGACAGACTTACCCTGACTGCATGGATCGCAGTGTGTTCGCCGCAGATGCCTTGACTGGTGCGTCCATCATCGCCTCCCCTCCTCTTAGGGCAACTTAAAATGCAGAGTCTGCAGAAACAAAGCCCTGCTGTGATCCAGAGCACTAGACAGAAGCAGCTGTGATGAATGAGGCCTGGGGGCCCAGACCTCAGTAGTGACCAAGACAGAGACATTGCTCTGGACCTTCTGCTGGGATCCTGGGACCGGACTAAGTGTGTGTGTGTATGGATGTGATTATGTGTGTGATGGAATGTAATAAAATGTGTGATAATATTCACTAATGGAGAGCTGGGCGATACAGCTAAAATCTTCTCTCCCTCCCAAGTCGTCAGATACCAACGCTTGGTCAGTCCCCTGCAGTGCACTGAACTAACTCCAAAGTAAACCCACCCAGGTTATCAATACACGCTCAGAGCAACTGACAAAGTGTAACGAGCGGGATTGTCTACACAAGGTTGGTGGACGGGGCTACCGATAGGTCAAACAACCACAGAACGGCCGTCGAGGACACTGCTGTTCCTGTCCTGTGCAAAGCTAAAAGTAAACATTGACATTTTGTCACGAGTCCTTAGAGATCTAGATGCATGATTTAATTATGATATGATTCCTATTAAACCAACAATCTTATTAAAAGGCGTCTCACTAGGTTTCTGTGAGTACAAGTTGGAGACGGGTTTTCTTTCAGCAACATTTATTTTAACACAATTCAGTGGAGGTGGTACACTATAGTGAAAATAATCACATACACTGTTTTAATTTGTATCACGCTGGGATTTGTCACTGTTATAGATGATGCTATGTGAAACCACCAGAGTCTTGTTAGGTAGAGTTGTGTGAGGGCTGACATGATTTGCATTATTCAGAGCATGCTGCATAAGTGTGTGTTAGCTCCTGTCACTCCACGAGGGCCTCAGGTGCTCTCCCACAGTGCGCAAGGGGCTCCCCATGCAGAGCCTCCACCTAGGCCGACTCTGCTCTGGTAGACAATTAAGGAAAAGATCAATTCCCCTATTCTCACTATGTCACTGAAAGGCTGGATGGATGTTCTCATCATGGCTGCCCTCAGCGCCGTTTTCGTTTCTGTTTTCCTTCATCACGAGAAGGGATTTCCACCTGCTCATTTAGGGTCTATTTAATATTAGAATTGGACCTACTGTAACCGCGAAGGGGAATTGTTTCTCACAATTAAATCTTTCTTCACAGAGAAAAGGAGTCGAGGGTAAGGCTTTTTCCAATTGAATCATTGAATTAGTATAACAGCAGTGTGATGAACCAATCCCAGCTTCTGCCAGTATCACCCAGAACTCAGCAGTGGGCCAATGGGGCTGCTCAGACCCGAGTTAGTCCCAAGATCTTGACAGAAGGTGCTGCCTCTACCTTGCGGTGTATCTCACCGTTCACACCACCTTCTGCTCCACCTGTTCACACGCCTGGCCATAGCGGGAACATATGCCAAATCACATCCCTGCAAATTTGGTGAGAAACGGAACCTGTGAGTGTGTGCGTGTACATGTGTGACAGAGATATTTTGTTGGTCCTTTTTCCACCATGATGATTATCCAGTTACTGTGACTAAATTAAAACCGGAGCCGGGGCGCAGTGCCCTCCTTGATGTGACTCACAATTGATAGTCATAATTACAACAACTAGAAATCAATTAGCGCAAATGAAAGTGATTTGTTGCTACCTTTGCCTCCATAATTGCATTGTTAAAAGGCAGCCAACATAAGCATTAACCCCTCTTTGAAGAAAATCTATACAACTATCAGAGGAAATGGGTTAAGGCAAACATGCCTTTCATCAATAGTGTGGCATCAGCTTTTTTCTCTGTTTTAGCAGATGCATCCATGTATAGACTCTCAGAGGACTTATCAACATCTGCTAATGACTCATTTACCACAGATTCGTCTGAACTAGTGTTTGGTGTGAAACATCCCATGAGGTCTCTTTTTGTGTACGTAGACGAAACATTAAATTTAATCCCATCGGGCACAATAGTGATCGTTAAATAGGTGTTCGCTTATCAGGCTCTAAAAATGCTACTGAGTGATATATCAATGCATTTCAAGCAAATATTGAAATAATATAAAATCTAAATGAATTAATTATTATATTAATTATGTGCAAACTTAGTGTCACATGACCAGAGCTGTTTACAACCTGCCAAGGATACATTTGTTAATTCAATGTTTAAATGTTGATACATTTGACATTAATGGCCAAACATAAATCATAATTTTTCACTTGCTTTTCTGTGAGAATTAAAAAAAATAGTCATGTTTATTTCAAAGGGTTACAGCTAACACGTGAGTTGTATATTTTCTGGGAAATATTTGTGATTAAATAGCTGAAAAGCTGTCTACGAATGTGTCCTATAGTATAGAGTAGGTTTAAGTGCATATACGTAGATTTAACTTGTTTTATCAACCTGGCTTTCGCATCCTGGTTACCTGTTTCCTTTACACTAGCATTCAACTAACCTCAGACGACATCTTGGTCGCTCATCCTGACACAAGAGGGTGAAAAAGAGTCCTTGAAGCAATGCTGTTTCTAATTGGGCCACTAATCGAATGTCACTCTGGCGAGCCACAAGGAGCTGAATGGATTAAATTGTCCCGGACACAGGTGAGACTGAGATAAAGAGAGGATGGCTGTCATGACAGCAGGACCTGCAGGCCTGCTCTTGTCTTGTCCTTTACTGTTCCTGCTACTATCTCCGGCCCAGAGCACAGAATACAGCTGCCTGAACGCTGTTAGTGTGCGCAGTGTGTACAATACACTGGGGACAGCATGCTGAAACTATACAGACGACACAAATCTCTCACTAAACCAACCGTTTGCCACAGGCTGTCCCCACTTCTTGCACTCCAGTGAATCCTCCTCACCTCATCTGCCCTTTGTGCTTCATCCAAAACAGCTTTACGACTGTGTTGTTGTTGTTGTTGTTGACTATATTAGTAAATTAATGGTTTGAAAATAGCAGACCTTGCACCCAAAATACCTGGTTTGAGTGTCTACATCTAATAGAAAACAGTATTAGACGCAGTTAAGAGTTAATGAAAAAGAAAACACTTTCAGTGGCTTGAATGCAAGGTCGCAGAATATTAAAAGTCTACAAAAACAAAAATGTTCCCCCCTAAAGCATGGCATAAGACCAATTATTGATGTATTTTATGTCTATGATTAAGGTCACTATTAAAATGATTATGTGGAAATTGGGAAATACATTTCTTTTCCAAAATTCAATGACAGGAAAATATACTTTATTATATCAATGTATAAATTATATTTACCGACTCTATGCAACTGTAGTTGAACCCATAATGGTTGTTGCGAATGCAGAACTTGTACAGTGAACAGGGATTTAAAAATTACAAAGAAAATGGTTTGAGTTGTATGTGACAACGTATTGTTTGATGAACTGGATTTGCATGTATGTTTCCCTGCGGAGCAAGGCGTATGTAGAGTCACATTTCAGACACGGCACACACTGCATTATGGCGTATGTAGAGTCACATTTCAGACACGGCACACACTGCATTATGGCGTATGTAGAGTCACATTTCAGACACGGCACACACTGCATTATGGCGTATGTAGAGTCACATTTCAGACACGGCACACACTGCATTATGGCGTATGTAGAGTCACATTTCAGACACGGCACACACTGCATTATGGCGTATGTAGAGTCACATTTCAGACACGGCACACACTGCATTATGGCGTATGTAGAGTCACATTTCAGACACGGCACACACTGCATTATGGCGTATGTAGAGTCACATTTCAGACACGGCACACACTGCATTATGGCGTATGTAGAG
The DNA here is from genome assembly GCA_023566465.1 of Cottus gobio. Classification (NCBI taxonomy): domain Eukaryota; kingdom Metazoa; phylum Chordata; class Actinopteri; order Perciformes; family Cottidae; genus Cottus; species Cottus gobio. The sequence continues at coordinate 16,267,532 of CM042225.1, read as the reverse complement.
TCACATTTCAGACACGGCACACACTGCATTATGGCGTATGTTGAGTCACATTTAAGACACAGCACACACTGCATTATGGCGTATGTAGAGTCACATTTCAGACACGGCACACACTGCATTATGGCGTATGTAGAGTCACATTTCAGACACGGCACACACTGCATTATGGCGTATGTTGAGTCACATTTAAGACACGGCACACACTGCATTATGGCGTATGTTGAGTCACATTTAAGACACAGCACACACTGCATTACCTTCTGTGTTGAGCATTGATTCACTTGTCCTTGAATATAAACAGAACATGCCTGGAGACATGTCTCCAGGCAGAAAGCCTGATTTTCGTTCCACCATCACTTTGTTTAATGGGCAAATTGGGCCGAATGGAATGCAAATAAAATCAGTCATTAAGTTGAATGTCAAGAATGACGAATGTGATTTTAAATATCATCTTCTGCCTTCGTCACAGTAAATGCTTTTCACCCTTAAATGTCATTTTATTCACAAAGTTTGCCTTTCAATCAGAGGGACTTGACCAAAGCGGTATATATTTTGCACTGCTGTTGTTTTCCTCTCTGTGTGTGGTGGCAAGGTGTTAATGTAATGTCAGTTCTTCTGCCCTGGGAGCTGAACCTCACTATCAGACAGGACATTCCTCCCTGAGCTGGGGAGTCTGTTCAGCCAGCTTCCAGCAATACAGCTGATAGCTGTAGAGCCACAACACTACCCGATCACATCAATATCAGAGAGAGAGGGGCAGTGGATCTTTCACTGCCCCCTTTTTCCAGCTATAGAAAGTCGGATATATAGAATGTATGTTCTCCTGTGGGTCAAACATGAAGAAAATTAATGGCCGAAAATCTAGAGCCGGTGTTCGGTTTGATGGGCTCCCAGAAGAGGACCCCCTTTACATAAATGACTCATTCTAAGGTAACGGAAGCACAAATTCCTTTTTTCAGGTGATCAAACACTATAGTCAATATACTTATTGAAATTATATTCTGTTTATGCCAATAGATTCCTGCTAAAAATAGATAAATGCTAAACATTAGACCTTCAATTTGCTTTTTCTGGATCAAACGGCCACGGTCAAATTTAAGGAGTTTGCTGAATTAACCTTGACAAAATAAATTGCTTTGTTTCAGACATCTGAAAAATTAAATTTCGTGAATTTTCCAAAAAAGTAAGAAATCCAGAGACAGTAAATCTGAAATGTAAATGTTTCAGGCCAATATAATAGTTATACAGATACTGTATATGACTAAAAAAAATGTCATATACAACCTTTGTTTCGAGTTTGTTTTCGTTACATAAAGCATTGAAATATTAGACACAATGAAGAGAACAAGCATTTAACTGAGAACTGTTATGTAACAGCATTTCAGAGCAGACCCAGAGCAGTCATTGTCCAAACCTAACTCATACCTAATGTTCTCTTGAGCACACAGCATGTGTTTTAGTCCTGTTAGAAAGATTTTAGTTTAATTCAACTAATATGAAGATGTCCGTAACATTTCTTCTGTCTTGACTGATTAGAGCATTATATACCAGTAGCCACTGTAAGCCGATGACAAGCCACTGCTATGTGATAAGTAACATACTGTGACAAGCTAAGTGATACAGTCAGGGTGTCTGCCACAGATGTTTAAATGTTCTTGTTCTTTCTCCTGGCTAAGAGTTTTTCCTCTGGCCTGCGTCCATGTTAGCGGTTAGTCATGGGTAGTCTCTTTGGCCCTCGCAAAGTTACAGATGAGCTTTTACCGCAGCGATCAAGGGACCAGCAACTCTGTCCCAGGGCGACATGGCAGTGATGACAGCCCCTTCAGCAGCCCAGCTGGGAAACGGTCTGCTCGACATCCCCCTAGACAACCCATGCTAGTGGCTGGCACTGCCCTCTCCCTCAGAGCAGGAGGAAGAGGAAGCGGCACCTCGGGCAGGATAAGCTCCGGAGCACGTGGTAGAAAAGTGGGGCAACTTTGTCACATCTGCTAGAGCCCCTCTGCCTACTAATGCCTCACGCTCATCCTCTCCTGCAGCGCTGCGTATCGGGACAATAACTCAGACCGAATGACTAAAACGGCAGGTATTCAATACCAATTTGTGAAGACAATTCAGGGACATGAGGCTGATTTCTTCAAGCTCCAGCGCTGTGAAATTAGAATGCTCTCATTACCCCTCCACGATGCAAAGGTGAGGAGGGAAAGGTGGGGATGATTCACCGCTCTTCTGCCGTGTTGTTGTCGTTCTTTTGCGGTCCGTCCTGTCAGAAGCTTGTAAATCTGCGGCAGCAGGGAAGGTTATTTGTTTGGACTTTGTTCAAGCTGACCGGCCAGGCCTGTGTGGACTGTCCTTGGGCGTTGATGTGTTCCTAAATGGTGGACGCTGCATTGACGGAGTGCTGTGACCGGGGCAAAAAGGAGTAAATCAGTAGGTCACCCTAACTGCGAGGGGACACTATTGCCTCGTGGGTGGGAGAAACACACTCTGAGGAGCCTTTTTTGGGCATGTTCAATTCAACAATAATGTTTGTGGTATGGTCAATTTATTTTTGGTGCTGTTGTATTTGGCCTCTTGTGCAAAGTGAAGTACAGAGAATCTACAACGAAATATAAATCATCTATCATATCATTGTGTGTTCACTCAGAGCCTCACACAAGTGTTGTGATCCTCTGGTTTTCACAGACATGCACACGCACACACACGCACGCACGCACGCACACGCACGCACACACACACACATGCACATATACAAAGACAAGCCATCCTACAGAGAGGGAATTGCTTGCTGTCACAGTCACAGCCCCATGAAGGTCAGGGAAAAAGGCACAGATGGCCTTTTACACTAAATCAGCAACTTTTTCAAAATGTGGTCAAACACAGAGTTGATTCACACACTAACCCATTTATACTTTCACCTACAACCATCAAGTACCTCTTAACAGTACACACACACACACACACACACCACAGCACTACAGCAGCTATCTGAATATCACCACCATTTTATAATCACAATCAAACTGACTTCCATTAATAAAAATGAGAGAAAAGTTACTAATTGTGGATTAGTATTTACGTTACAAATCACATTTGCTTTTAGTTGGAAAAAATGTTAGGTATTTGTAGTCATTGATATGTGTTTATACTCCATATTGTGGTGACATGCTTTATCCTCTCCTAACTGGGGACAAATGATACATTGCTGTGTGTCATTTATCGTAATCGGCACAGCTTTACTACAGGTTGTGAGTACTGGTGCACTAATAATTACAAATAATATGCGAGTCGCAAAGAATCATACTAAGTTATCTTTTGAATAAATTTGTGAATCATGGGTCAAGAGTTTCTAAAAGAGCTCCATACATATCTCACCCATCTGGCACATGGATTAAACAAACCCCAAAAACTGCGAGCGCCTCATTACCTCGCTCCTCTCCGTGTCTCCAGTGATCAGCAAAGTGGCGTATGTGTAAATAATCCACCTGCTTTGATTTAAGCCTGCGGAGGTCCTGCGAGGCCTCCGGGTGAGGCGCTCCTGTGTCAGGGGTAGACGCACCACGACATCATCAGATGGTGAAGTGTGACTAGGTGGATCTGACAGAAAGACTAACTGTCACCTGGGGTCTCTGATGAGAGTTTAGATGAGAGAAACAGTCATTAACCCTGTCACATTGATTCACTGTTAGCGTGTTTTTTCTGATCCACACTGTAGAATAAAGCCACTGAACGGCTGTAATCATATCCTTTCTGCTATTTTTGCAGCGTCTACATTCCCTGTTGCTCGGTGCGCTTGTTTATTGTGCCATCAAAAGCCCAATATATTGTGTTTTGCTATTACTGTGACATATTTGATTTTCTCCTCGCTGCATGGCTGCTCAACTGTCTTTTGATTTTCTGACACCTGGGATTGTTTGAAAAGACTGATAGGAACCAGTGTTGTGTGATAATGAACCAATCTCCTGTCAGTCAGCGTTAGATCTCTCCACTTTTGCCGTATTCTATGTCAGTCAGGGTGCGCACACACCTAAACACACATTTGCTCTCCTTCTCTCTTTCCTATATATTGAGGACGTTCTAGATTCGTTCTACCTCTCCGGTGCTGTCCTCATGCTGTTTGTTCATCAGACAAACCATCTGCTGAAGTTATGGGTTTTTCTCTGCACGCCGTCCCCTTGGCACACTGCTTCACATGGCGGTGCTCTACCAATTATCTGATGCGCGCGGGACGCCCAGCATGAGCCGCTGCCCACTGCACAGGCATGAAGTCTGTGTGTTCCCACCAGGAAGCCTCTCTGCATGCCGCTGGATAATGGGCAGAGCTGGAGGGAGTCCTCTCCTCGGCTCTCTCCTCATCATTCATTTGGCGAGCTGATTAGCGCCTCTCTGTGACCGGCAATAATCTACAGTCCCGTGTTTTTCATGGCCCATTTCAGAATTAGTGCAGAATCTTTATATGTTCAAGGCAATCTACACGGTGTTTGTGCTGCGTAATAAACGTTGCCCCTCGGTTTTTGTGCAGCGTAGCATGTAAAACAATAAGGCTGGAGCTGTGAGCGCTTGTAATTACACTCATTCCTCGTCATTTTATTGTGTAGCAATTGGGTTGCCTCTGAGAGTAAATGTGGCTGAATTTAATGAGAATAAAGTATAAATTGTCAATATTTTTTTTTGTAGGAACATGACAACAAAATCTAATAATAGTAAATTATATAAATAAAAGTGATGAAATCTAGCACACTCAGATGGACAAAAACAATTAATATCTTTATCAATAATTCATATGCAGATTTCATATGCTGCTTTCAATCTGGCAGTCACATGGCACAGCAGACCTTCATATATTCCTTTGTCTCAGAAGATTTAAAACATCTCTCCTTCATCATGTAGTGCGATACTTTCTTATGCCCTCTGTATATCTGTCAGCTCTTTTCCCCCCGTCCCCAATCCTTATCAATACTGCATCTAAATTGATTTAAATTGTGCTTTAAAGTCGTGCGAGTGTGTTATGTCAAGCCTGTCGTAAAGCAGGCATTAATATTTTTGGGATTGATCTTTTATTTCGTAATAATTGAACGGGGAGATACGCGTGTCTGTGTTCTCCAGCAGTGCCTCCCCAGTCGGTGCACATGTGGTAAGAGTTAAGAGGAGTGAACCCGTGCAGCCTACTGAACGCCGGCTGAAACACACAAGTGATCCTGCAGGGGCTGGGGGGATATTAGAAACAGCCCGAAATTGAGAAATGTGATATGGGGGGCTCTGTGGAAGAAAAACAAAGTTATTTAAGCCGCAAGCCTTTCCTCTTATTAAAATAGTATCAAGCTTTTATTGAATTTAACATGTTTATAGTAGGGGCAACATTGACGGCCTGTGTGAGTGTGGATTTTGCTGAGCCACCGAGATAGTCATCTTTGTTCACATTTTAATGCAAATCGTGACTTACCTTGTGTGGGTGTGCATTTATGACTTTGCCTTTGTCTGAGTGAGTGTGAACATGTTGGCGAAGTTAGTTTTCTCCCCCTCGTGCAGAAGGTTACCCAGTGCAGGGTTTGTGTTATTTGTTGGCATTTTTGAAGGTGTTATTAGCGAGGCCTCTCTTTGGCACTCCATTACATTCCCGCCCAGTATCTAATAATCTTGTCATTTTCCACCACATTTCCTCTACTAAGCAGTCAATTAGTGATGCAATACTTAGCCGCCTTCAAAATCCTCCGAAAAAATTGTGTCTAAAAAGGTTAATGTGATTTCAAAAGCATAAAGTGGATGGAATAGCTTGGATGTGAGTGTGTCTTACTCATTAGAATTCATCACCACACCGACTTTATCCCAGACTGGAATCTGATGGAAAACAGGAATTGAAGGAGTTAAACTAGTATGAAATAGATAGCATTTGCTATTTTTAATAAAAAATATATGGATTTAAACTGTGGTTTGTAAAAATGCGTGTCGCAGTACTTGAGTTAAGGTGCGCTCTGGCACCATCTCATCTCAGCAGAGCCTGAGCGACTGCAGCCATTAAGTTCTTTGCAGTTTACGTGACATTTATCAACATCATATCTGACAATAAACGTCTAGATGTTATCAGGACATATAATTGAAAGGTTATGAGGTAACACACAAGAGAACATGTGTCTCATATCTTATTTGGAAGTATCTATCAAGTGTGTGATAACCCTGCTTGGGCTGTTACAGTTTTCAGTAAAAGCTTTAGGTCCCTGTAGGCTCTGTGACTGTATTTGTTATTTTAAAATTGGCACAGTTGCCTCAACCTGGAGAGACCATGCACTCATCTTCCATGAAGAAGGGCGTTTATTATTTTGTGTTGAAGCGGCCGTATTTTGTACTCTGCAGTCTTGGCAAATTCAGTGTGATGTCAAGGATGTCATCCAGTCTTCAAGTAGTCTATATTCTCCCGTCGCACAGAATTAACTGCAGCATTCAGAAACCAAACATAGATCATAATTATTCAAGTCTTTTGCGGTGACACCCTGCACCATTTCAGTCACTTCATTTTGTCAAAGAGCACTTATGAGAGTTCATAGAGAGAGCTCTTTAAATGTTTTTCAGATGGAGAATGCACTTTTCAAGAGGTTAACTTTCAAACTGAGATTTGTAAAAAAAAAAACTCTACGGCAAGGTTATTTTCATAGAAATCTATACTGTACCTCTCAGTACAAGACTTGCGAGTCAAGCTGCATGAACAAAACCACATGAGCTGCCAGCTGCACATATTTACATCAGGTTTCCCCCACAATCCACTTCTAAGGACTGTGCTTGTGGCCATCTCTTAAGGAACTGGGTTGTGATTCGTGGCATACAGGAGGGATCTAAAGGACAACTAAAGCATTTCAGTTACGGCCCGAGATCAGAGGCAGAGCCTCCCCTTAATATGTGGAGTCACTGCTTTATGTCTGAATGTGACAGGTCACAAAGCCCAGACTCAGCCCAGCCCAGGCTGATTCACGGCATCCAGCTCACGTTATCATCAGTATTGATTCATCTCCAATGTGCGTCTTTGTACTCCTCCTGAAAGCCCATTGGCTCAAGGGTCCAACCTGTTATCCATTGCTAGCTAGAGCATAAATATGTTTGTCCTCTGGGCTCACGTGCATACCCAAACAGTGGAGATAAAGGCACAACATTTGTGATAGGTTTATATAGCTGCAGAAGAAAACTGATAATAAAACAATTTGGCATGTTCTTAAAGCATCTTGAACCTTTGACTCATTGCAGCACGGGAAAATAGCGATAAGATGTCTCATTTCCGCTCACCTTTCCGCATTATTCATGTTACAGAGGGGCTTTGTAGTTTTGTTCCCAAAGAAACCTTAATATGTCTGTGCTCAAGGCTCTTGCCTGGATCTAAGAAATAATCATTTCCTGGTAAATACTGTGTTTCGGCTATTATCTTTTGAATTAGACGGACAAATGTTTGCAAAACCAACCACATAAGCCAATACATCTATAAATGACATCAGACATGGATTAGATGTGAATGAATTAGTAACCTGGGTTACTGGGTGGTGCTGGACAGATGAGTGTTGTGCAGATGTTTCCCAAACAGGGAAGCAGAGTTTTTGGTTTGAAAGACTTGCATCCTACGAGGTCCCTGATGTACTTGTGTCCAAGCAGATGAAAGTGGTGGGACCTCAAGTTGTCCTGGAGTAGCACATTTATTTTTATAGTACTCTGCATGTTGAGGGATGCTCGGCTTATTAGCGTTTTTTTCTTTTCAGATTGTAGAGAAACATCAAAAAGCGTTCCCATTTTGATCTCATGGCTACTGCAGCGAGTCTGTGAGGCAGCTTGGGAGTTGGGAGTTGCTCTCTCCTCAACAGAGCAATAAAGACCTGTGTTAGATCCGGGAGGCGTAGAAACTGAAAACAGGCAGGAGCCCATCTCAGATAAATTAGTTACCAAATTAACCCATATAGTGCTCACAATAGCTGTGTGATTGATGTGATCCCAGGTCTGACCTCTGGGCCCCTAAGCCTGCGGCTGTTGTGCGGACTGTGGCTGGAGATAGGACGTCTACTTCTCATCAGCAGACAGCCAATCAGAGGGTTACCTGGCTTACCTCACGCTGAAACAGCATGATGGTGCTTTTATTAGCTTTTAACGGATTATAATTGTCTGCTAAATACGTGTCTGTCTGTCACACAGATGGAAGTTGAACCATAATCCTCATTCTGGAAGCTTTCCTGCAGTTTTAGGTGAGGAGGTTTTCATGCACGTTTTCATGTCTTTTCATGAAACTTCCAAAGCCTCTTTTCCTTCACAAAGCCTTTGGGAGTCCAGTAAATGTCTCCCGACACCTTGATAGCTGGGCATTTTTATAACAGGCCATAACCTGGGATGTTTAAATGACACCGTCCTAAGCACATCAACCATCGACTTTGGAAATGTCTCACAGATGTGTGATTTTTTTTTTTCTTTCTTGGGAATGTTGGCAAGTAAATCCACTAAGCGCCAAGGCTGAACTACTCTGAAGTGTAAAACATGTGAGACGATTTATTATTCCTACAAAACACACACAGTCTCACATGTGGGCTCGTAGCCTTGTGCCGATGGGACATTCACAGCTCTTTAGTTTTAATCTGCGTCTCTCGTATAAACTAGCTAATTAGAATTAGTTTGACTACACTTAAGCTCAAGAAAAGCATATCATGGACGTTTATCCAATGCTTAATTGACACCGTAAAAGGAATACATATTCATAAACACACACCACCGACTGCTCAAAGCTGCCTCATACAGAATGTCAAATTTAATTGGGGCATGCTGAAAGATAGATATGCTTACTGATTTGAAATATGATATATAATGCTGTGGTAGCTTCGTTCATTCATATTCATACAGTTGCCACGGATTCGTAAAATGTGCCCATTTTGCATACCATCGATGAAAGATGAATTTCAATAAGCAAAAAAGTGGACTAGGTAGTGACAATTTATATTTCTTCAGCTCTAGTGCATTTTCATGTCAATGATATAGTCAAGTTTCTTTCACCCTCAATGATCAGCATGCACACATAGAACATGGCCGAGGTTGCTTTTATCCTTTTCCTCTTGGTTTTGCAAATGCCACCCACTTCTTTGTCAACTGTGTGTTTCATAGGTGATTTTCCTCTTCAAAGTCAATGTTGCAAGGAAAGCAAGGAGTTTTAGAGGAACAGAATTTTAGAGCAGCTCACAGGAAGAAGTGTTTGTAGTTTTAAAGATCAATGAGAAACTAAATTCCTTCCTGATGGTTACCCTCCTGCTCACGAAGCTCAGTTTCATTTTGCAATAGACCGCTACAAAAACAAGTGAACGACAACGTGTCAAACCAAATCTCAATTAGAGAAAATACAGTGAAAAACAAAGGGACGTTATCCACAAATACCGTCACTCAAAGGAAATGAGCCAAAATGAAAGGGCTCTCAGCCTCAAGGCCGTATCGGAGGGAAAGCAATAGAGAAACACCTCTCGGGGTCTCCACTCCCCTTGTGCTGTGTGATCTTTTCTCAGCTGCTTTTTCAATAAGTCTTGGTGATAAAAGAGTGACCCGCTCTCTTCCTGTGTGACTGTAAAGCTGTTGACCCTGCCGACATACGGGCACCGCAAAGCAGGAAGTGAAGTCTCTATTTGAAATGCTCACATCCTGCCATGTGCCTCGATTTTTAAACGCACCTAACCCCACCCAACCATCTTACACTTCCATATCAACACCCCCCACCCACACACACACACACATGCACACATACACACACACACCACCACCACCCCTCTTACCCTACAACCAAAACAAGGCGAGGACACAGACAGTGCACATGAATTAAAGATGGAGTCGCAGGTAAGGACACACACAGGACAGCATGTTAGCGCTGTGTGTGCCCTATTGTCAACATGTGCCTCTGTATGTTCAGGTCGCAAAGACAGTAGGACACTGTCAAAACAGAGCCACAGACGCATCCCTGTGGAGAGAGACGTATCACACCACAGCTATAAATATCTGATGAAAACAGGGCTGCCGTCCTTTTATGCCCGTCGGAGTTCCATAGTTTATTTAAAACCACCTAGTCTTCTAGAAACCTCTATTTTTAATCATTAAATTGGAATTGCATTGTGTCCCCATTTTGGAAGAATTAACAATAAGATTGGAGCGTAGATGAGATGGCGAAACAAAAACCATTCCAGTAGAGAAAGGATATCAGACTTGAGATGAATTTATGGAAATAATTCCATTTTCCCAGCACACAAAGATGAAGTGTTCAGAGTACACACGTGTCATAGCCCTTTCATTAGCTTACCATAGTGCCAGTAAGTATCGTAATTAGATTATTCAAGGAATTATGGGGAATTTGTGCCTCTTTTTCTGTGCGCTTTTTTTTTTTTGGTTACAGAGTGTAACCAAGAGTGTTTCCAGCTTATTGTTTTGTTGCTTAATCACAGCTGCCAGATATGATACAGACTCTGCTATGGTTAGCTGTCGCTTGAAAATGTTTTTCTATTTAACAGTTGTATTTACCTCTAAGAAAGTGCTACTAATTTTGAAGGAAGCTATGTAGATTGTGGACCCTGAGGCTTTGTTGCACCGGATCCTGAATTCGCAGAAACCCACATTTGGTCCCAGTACACCAGGATAATGGACCTGACAGTAGAGGCTACCTGTGAGGATTACATGTAAGAACAAATGCATTTTTTTACAGCCTTTTCTGAAACATCTCTTATTCCAAAGAGCCTCGTCATCTGCAATCTTGACAGCTTCAGTCATAATCTGAAAAGATGAAAAAGCTCCTTGTGTAGACCCTCGGGTTAACCCGTCACCCTCAGGCTGTCCTTCTGGTTTGAGTAACAACCATGTTGTCAGCACTCTAACAGTATTTCTTGAATGCAGGTTTTAAGGTGTGAACCTCTGCGCTAAGGAGGCTTAATCTTTTCGAGATTACAACATTTTGAATTGGAAATGTACGAATTTCCATTTTAATGCTACAAATCTTATCAGTTATAGAGATTTCCCATTTATGGTCATACTTTTTTGAGATAAATGATTACTTGAGCAGATATAATGAACACAGCCTGATTGTAATCAGTGATAATTTTTGTCCTGTACCAGCTCAGCTCAGTTTTTCTAGCAGACGCGTCACAGACCGATTAAACTTTCAGTGATTCCTGACTCTTCACCTCTCGAAGCAGCCGAGCGATAGGTTTCTTTTTCAGGGATCCCTCGATGCCTAAAAAGCTTTTCAGAGAGTTGAGTGGAGGAGTTTGAGGAAGGGTTATGTTCTCCATGCAGCAGGTAGAACAGAGTGGTGTGGAGAGTGGTAATAAATACGCTCCTTTTATTACAATAGCTTTGTAGGTCACTCTGTGGAGAGGCGAGGTGCGCTCACTCAGCTGGCTGCTCCTGCAGAGCCTGCGCAGCCCACAGACATAGGAACACGCAACCTTTAAAGAGGGATTTGAAAAGGTCAAAGCACAGGCATGCAGAATGGTAATATTGGAGTGTGCTTCCAGAGGTCACAGGGTCAACGTGGGCTTTATTCCTCCATGTTTCTCTCATCCTGCGGAGATGGTTTCTTGGAGTACGCTAAGAATTTAAAGGTCCACTTTTGCAGCATTTATCATGGCTGCGTCACATGGCCGCAAGCATATCCACACTTCGTCTAATTGCATTCAATCCTGTATCTCCTTGAGAGATGTTTTTTTCCCTCACTGGTGCTGGGTTGACCCACTTCTGTGAGTGAAGAGGGAGTGTCCATCTGGACCTGGTTAGAGGTGTGGTTGAGACAGGCTCACTGGGGGCTGGTCGGTCCCAAAACACCACCCTGATGTTCTCCCTCAAAGGCCCTGTCCCTGATCCTCTTTGCAGCTCAGATGCTGTTTTAAGTGGCCGTTGGACAGAGACTCATTATTTCATTATCTTGCCACTGGTTTTTTATTGGTTATTACTTGTGATTCTCAAGGTATTGTATGAACCCGGGGTTTCCTCTTGAGGGAGCATGGAGGATTGAGCCGGCTGGGTTTCCACCACATGACAGAGAGGGTGCTCTTCCTCTTTACTTCTCGGTCCCATGTGATATGACTCCATGCTTAGTGACTCTTCTTCCGCTGATCTAATTAGTCCCCCGATGCATCTTTAACGGCCCGTATTCATCAGGAACATTAATTAGTACCTCGACTGGAAAAAAGTGGATGTCCTTGTTTATTAAAGTATTAACAACAGGGGGGAAATACTCTCTCTTATCCCCTGGTATTAGTCACTTTGTGAGCCGGCTCATTCATCATACCCTTTCTGCAGTGTTTTTTCTGCTCCTACTTATCCTTGTTTGTCTTCTTCTAAGTGCACATATAAAGTGCTGTTGGATTAGCTTTATTAATTACCGCAGCACTCTGTGCCCTATGTTACACCGTTGTCGCATTAACAAAGTGTCACCCACCTCTTAGTCACTGAGCTCCAGTACTGAGGCTGGGCGATAACTGGCTCTTGCCTTGGTTCCAGTCAGGTCTAAGGAAGCTTACACGAGACAGTGTTGAAAACAGGGCTGGACATGGGGAGGTCATTGATTTTTCTAAGCGACAGTTAGACCGAAACAGATACTGTATTGATTGGAGACTTCCTTGGCATAGCTGTAGAAAGCTGGAGGAGAGCTCGGAGGCTGGGAAACATTAGTGTGTGGAGCTGTGTGGTATGACCGTCCATCATGCGCGACATAGACTACCTCAGCATCCTGAGCTAATGTGGTTCGCTGCATAGAAATAAACCACCCCTTGCTCTACCGCTCTTCTCCTTCCAATAAAAACACCTTGCCATCCTGTAGTTATTTTCCGAAAGGCCAGCTTGTTTCTCTCTCTATCTCTCTCTCTCTGTGTGTATATATATATATATATATATATATATATATATATATATATATATATATATTATATCCCACGGATATAATGTTCTTCTTTTTAAATATATATATAAATTATGTTTTTTATTTGATCTGCCATCACGCAAAACGGTTTGATTCATATTCAAGAGTTGAGCACAGCGCTTTCTTCCACTAACCATGCTAATTAGACCCGCTTTAGGAAAGGGAGGGGGGGTAGATTGGTGTTTTAAAAGCACAGTGCTGCTTATTTCAGTAACGCTCCACTCTCTGATCCGTCGGGCTGGATTGTGTCTCTTGTGTCAATGGCCTGGAAGGCCCTTATGGGTATTCCTCCTTATTTCTGAGTGGCCTATGAGTTAGTAGTACTGTGGCTCTACCCTGAGGTGCAGTACAGCACACGTACATACAGTAAAGACACTGACACTAATATAGATATATTACAGTCTCTCTGAGAGAAATCATGCAAATCAGGGAGACTGTGGAGAATTACCTTTCTCTCCTTTCCCCCGCTGCACTGACACGACTCTGCTACACTATAGGTGATGACAAAATGATGCCTTCATTTATTGTCGTAGATTGCTGAGACTTTTTTACCATTAAAGTCGATGTTAAATCTTTCAACGTTTTTGTTCATCTGTGAGTTGTGTTTTATTCCCATTTGTTCCATTGCACCAACAGCTCTTTGAGTTCAATGGGCTTCTGTTATAACTAGTTGTGAATTCAGCTTGACAGCTCTCTGGTCCTCTCTCAGCATGAAACCAATCTGCTCGCATAGCAGGGCTGGACTAATTAGAAGTTGTCTTTCTCCCACTACAAGCCCTAATCCTGATCTAGATGATCTTCCCCACACATGATGTTTGATACTTGTTGCACTTTGAATCGGAAATCAAAAAGGGTAATCAGACTGTGTTTTATTAGAGCAAAGACGCAGCAAATGCCATTGTAGATCAGATGAAGGTTGATCTCTGCAGCGCTGAGACATGAACACTCGACTGAAAACAGGAATCTCTCAATGACATTTGATAGCACACATGTACAGCAATCACAAATATGCTTAATGTGTAAATCAAGCATGAGGCAGGTAGTGTGGACAGTTATGCTGTCATAGAAAAATCATCAGGGAAACACAGATAGGGCAGAAGAAAAAAAGGACAAAGAATAAATATTATCAGAGGAAATTTGCCGTGAGCAATTTGTTTTATGAAAGGAATAGCAGGTTGTGGTGTTCATGCTGGAGTAGAGTCTTCAGTCCAGATTTCCAGATGTGAGATGTGCGCGTTAAGGCCAGATGTAACAGTACCATTGTGTCATGATAGTATAACAGCCCGTAACTGGGCCTTTGAGTGACTAGATCTACTATTACACAGCTGTTTCGTGTCAACAAAAAGTGAAGACTACAGCACTCATTTACACAAATCTGCATGGTTTGACTCTCTTTTAGTTGATGAACCTGCTATAAACCACGTGAGCCACTTACATGCACAATATCTAATCAGCCTCCCATCTCCAGAGCAAACACCTCCAGGCATCAGTCGGCTGCCAGTTACAGCAACACAGAGGAAACCAAAACCAGACAATTGTATCTTAATCACTGCTTTCGAAGACTGTGATTTAGGCACTTTCTGTGGAAAAAATTATTTTAGTTACAAGCCAGTTACAACATCAAGATGCCTGTCTACTCGGCTACTTTATTTATTATTTTTCCGTTTTATAACTGATATAGTAACATGCATTCATTTTCAGCAAATATTCTGCTAAATTGTCTCTATTGTCCCGCAATGTTTAACCATTTCCTCCATTTCATGGTAATCCTAATCCACTGCCCCCCGTCTGTCACTGTTAATAAATAGCCCTGACTCTCTCTACAATTCACATTGAATGAGAGGTTGTAAATTTGCTTGACGCATCCGACAAAGTCCAGATCAGATCTTCATTCCACTTTGTAAGTTATGTCAAACTGCACCTCTTGCTTCCCTGTTTGATGTCGCCCACACAGCCATATGGTATCGCTCTCAGGATCTGTTTTTCTGTTTTTTATTTCCTGCCATGACACTCATCCTGTGGATTTTATTCAACAGTGTGTAAATCTTATAACCTCACAGGGGCTATCTCGGCATTTGAATGTGAAAAGGATCACCTTTTGGTTGTAACACATGTTCACTTATACTTACACTTTCATTTTTGCTGTGTTTCTTTATCCTTTTGTTTTGCCTTGTAAGACACTTACAGCCTTCAGTAACTATCCATGTTATCACAGGATGTTTTTTTGCTGTAACATAATGATTTAAAATGAGTGTGTGGGCTGCAAATGATAGACAGACAAAAAATAACTCCATCTCTAAAGCCAAGGTGAAATAATGAGTGCTGCTCAGCTGATTGTGTTGCTGTTTTGATTTTTAGCGCTAAAGGGGCTTTAATTAACCTTTTCTCTGAGGGTTCGGTGCCAGCTCTGATGCAGACAGGGGATACGCAGGAAAAGGAAAGAGTATTTATATGTCTGCCTGAACATTGTAATTGTGTCTTGTATGGGCTTTGTTTAGCCGGAAGAAAGTTTATATGTGAAGCCAAGTACTTTCTAGAAATCTGACCTTTCAGCCCTCCACAGGAAAGAAAACAAATCACAGCATGTGTTTTAAACCTTAGATAACTAACAAAGGTATTAGCATTTCCGTTCAGCAGCATAGCACAGCCCACGCACTCTCTCACTCATATGCGTTATCACGGTCAAGTACAGACAGGGTTACAAGCCTAGAGAGCGTTATTATAAGAATGCACAGGACAAAGCAGCTGTAGCACATCCGATTTTACCGTAGAAACACAGACATGTTTGTTAGATAGATTACAGGTCACTGGTGCCTCTCCAGATCCAGGCTTGTAAGCAGTTCAGGCAATTTTGCCATGGGGAACTGTGATTGGATTCCCATCCGTCTGGCAGCTTTTGTGTAACATTCAAACCAGAGAGGACCTGGCTGGATCACACCACATATTTCCTCCCAGGAAACCCCATCAGAACCAGTCAGGCTCAGACAGGGCAAACATACAGCTGAAAAGGAGACACAGGACATGCCAAACAAGCAGACAAAGGCACGCGTTGAAGGCTTCAAGTCCCGCATACACCAGAGGAAAAAATGATTTATCTGAGAAATAGAAAAGAGACATGTTGTGTTGTTTTATTTTATTTTCATTGGTGTATGTTGTTTGTCTGAGACTGTGTTCTCCCTATGAAGTCTGCTGGACACAAAAGGGTTTGCCCTTGTTGTGCGAAAACTGCTTCCATCTGACAAGAAACACACATTGTGTAATGACTTCATCAACCTGAGCCGGGTGGAACAGGTTCAGCTTAGAGGATCTCTATACCTGGCTGCACACAAGCCCCTTTGAGAGAGGGCTGAGTTGGCTCTTATTGGCCTCCTGAGCAGGTATTGACTAAATAGAAACAGGAAAAATGAAAATATGAGTGGATCTGACAACCAAGCAGGATAACCCCTACGTGATCCTGGAGAGCAGATGAGCAGACACAGAGCCTGACACATCAGCACGAAGCACCAATCCTTCAACTTGACATGTAATACTGCCTATTGGTGGTCAATATGGGGATTGGGAGCACAGCGAAGGTGTCAGAGGCCAGCCATTGCTTTAAAAAGAGCTCAGCAGGATGGATGAACTCATGTAGAGTAAGATTGCAAGCAATTGGATGATAGCACTTCTACTGAAATTAGAATTGATATACACAATAGATATAAGTTTCAGGTCTTTGTTCAGTTCCCGAGAAATTGTACTTTGTTTCGCATTCAAGGTATATGTGCCTTTTACGTTTTTGACCACCAGTGGCACTGTGGAGCAATTATTTAACAAGGGGGTCCCAATATTGACCTTGTCTCGAATCTAACTAACAATTGCATGAGGACACGGCATGAGCACAAGGGGGGACATGCTAACGCTGCTGCCAAATGCAGAGGGACATAATGTTTATTAACAGTTGGTGTAGCGGTGAACCAATAAAATAGCAGAAGCTGGACACTCAAACCAAGGTTTTATGAGGTTGTAAATGCATTCAACATGTTTGTCTCCTTAGGGAGACAACCAGTGCATTTTAGTGGGAAATGTAGCAAAATTGTGTAAGTTGAGAACCTCACACAAGGGGCAGATTCTGATTTGAGCAAGTTATTTGAGCAAGTTATCTTAAAGGTAAGAAAACACTATTAGATTTCTCTACTCTCAACAAGAGGGAAAATAATGTTTCTATTTTAAGCCCAACACTGCGCTTGGACTTCATCAATGTCTTGTACATTTTCAGAAGTTATCACAGAAATCCTCCCTCTATCGTCACATAGACACACTTACTATGCTTTACAGCAGAGGTTGTTATAGGCCAGTGGCTGTCCAGAGGTCAGATCATTACCAATGCAGCCATGGATCAAAGATACAGCCCTCATAATAGCCCTTCCTTTATCATTCCCCTCTGACCTCGTCCACAGCTGCAGTACCTCTCATCTCTATGATTAGAAAATGACCCAATCCTTCTCCTTCACACTCGCACCACTCCATATATACTCAACACCAGTATTCCATCATTATAATCATTTGACCATCCATATCAATTGACAAATGTGTCAGTGGAGTCTGTGGGCCACATGCCAAAAATATGCTTTATTATGGTGGACCTCAAATCTCTGGAGGTGCTTTTGGTACTGACCTTTTCCTTAGAGCTCCTCCAATGTACTTACAGGTCCTCTTGTTGATAGGGAAGGATTTCCATTCCATTACTGTCATTGGTTGTGTACTACTAAACATTTAGTTGCAGTCAGGCAAAGTCAGTTACTGTTCCTGAGGGAGGTTATTGACATTTTACTTTCCTCTGCTGAAACAAGCTCACAGAGATAAAACACTTTAGAATAAATCCAGTGACTGTGTTTGCTGTTCTTATTCAATTCAAATGTATGTACATAGCACCATCATACAAAAGCAGGTCAGAGTCCCATACATAGACAAATAAACAGAGACATTCCTAGATACATATACATACACACATGTTCATTTAAGAAAATTAGTTTAGTTTAGATTTAAATGAACCCAGTGTCAGACCAAGTCTAAGATCAACAAGCAGACTGTTCCATTCTTCAGGTGAATAAATACTGAAAGCCATCTGACCAGACTTAGAAAGTGCTCTGGGCACATGGAGGAGATGTTCAGTGTGACTGCATGTCTGAGATGTACTGTGAAGACTAGCCAGTGCTTTGTTAAGCAAAATAAGCATTATGAATTGTAGTCTGAAAGCAACGGATAACCAACGCCAATTTCTCTTTTTGTCCTAGTTCAAACTTGTGCAGCTGAGTTGTAATCTGTGGATTGTTTAGTTTGGAAGACCCATAAGCGGAGACTAGCAGTAATCAAGCCTGCTCGTAACAAAGGCATGCATGAGGTTTACTGAGTCAGGAAACGTTCCCTGTTGAACAAAGACAATCCTTACTCCGAGGTTTTAATGTGGTCACATGTTTTTAGTGAAGTGGACTCCAGGTACTCAAAGACGAGCTCTTATTGGCAACATTTACTGGAGAATTTAAAATCCATAAAGCCTGCCCTCGTCTTTCAAACAGATTAAATATGAAAATAATATGAAATGAAATACAAGGAATGGATTTTTCCTGCTTTAAAAAAAAAAAATCAGATAGCAAAATGCTTCTGCTGCTGGCAGAAACCGCTCAAAGCCTGTGAAAGTCAAATGCTGTCTCTTTCACTTTAAGAGAACAATATTTGAAAATGGGAGCTAAAATGCTAGATGCCTCAAGCATGCTGTACTCCAATTGTTGTCTACAGTACCATGCAGCTATGAGCCTGAATAATACAGTAGTCGGAACTATTTGTTCAGCTCTAATGTTCAAAAAATGTGAGGCACACGCAGCATTTGTTGAATTAACATACAAATTGCTGATATATTATCTTACGGATTTTTCCAGATCTAGCAAGGCAGCATTTTCCTGTCAAAATGTTTTATATTCTCGCAGCATACACAGTCTTAGAAGCAGCTTGGCGATGTTTTACACTGATGAAATAACCAGGCAGCTTACCAGAATGTTATCACTTCTACTTAGTCACACTGTGCTGAGCACTCATGCATAAATGTATACATAAGCATTTACAAAAATCTAGCATCTTTTTAGCAATATTAGGCTGACTCCATTGACTATCCTCTTGCCCTTATCGTGATATAGTGAGCATCTAATGTCGACTGGCTTTGGAAAGTAAGAATTTGAGCTCAGCACTTTCTTACAGGCTTTGGTCGTAACCATGCCTTCTGATAGCCCAATGTCAGGCTTCTCCTTTGATGTATGGATGGAGGCGTTTTGTTCAAAGGGATAACCTTTTCTGGGCACTTCTTTGAAATGATAATTCAGCAGCTTGCTGCAGGTGGAGCTGCAGCTCTCCCGGCAGACGGGGTCAATCAAAGTCAAATGGAAGAGCTGCTCACAGCTTCACCCGAGTAGTCGGTGCCAGTGCCTGGCTGCAGCTGTCAGCCCTGCCGCCGACATAATCCCTACCGCTGGTAAAGGCAGTGGACACGAGGGATGTCACTGTGAGGAGCACATTTTAAGCAGCAGAACGTGGGCTCTGTAGCTGTAACGGTCACAAAGGATCTAGGAATCTGTATATGTGTGTTGAGTGTTTGCACAGCTCTGACTATAGATGTCTGTCAGACCCAAGCAGAGTTTTCCAAGATGCAGTCTGTGTGTACCAGTGGGTCAGGGGGACGCAGGTGTGTGTAATTACATCCGTAATAGGGCCTGGAAATGGTCCACCTGCCTCAAAGTGAACCCTCTATCCAATCCAGCGCTGCTGACAACAAAGCAGACTATCGCTCTCTGATTATGGCTTTGATGATGCAGCTGGAAGGCTGTGTTTTATGGGGGGATATTTCTGGCTCAGGAATAATTTGCTGGAATTATTCAATCCGTCTCAAACAATGACATATACTATTAGTGTATGATCAAACGCACAACACTCGTTTGTCATATATGTCACGTCAGAGATGAATAAATCCCAAACAAAACACACGTGATATGTACTGTGTGTATGTGTGAGTGTATGATACATACTGTTCATTATGGCCAGCCACTGGGATGGATTGGTGAGCTGCCCAGGTTATATTGCACCCAGTGCATGCTGGTGTTTACTCACTGGTCATGAGCAAATAAAGTGAATTAATACATTATTTCAGCCAGTGTTAATTTAGCATACCAGTCTCCTGTCTCTGGTGTCCATCTGGATGCAACCATTCAGGTTTCTGAATAAGCCAGTGCCTCGGTAACAAGGCAGCACAGGACACACAGACACAGATCTCCCTTGGGTTATGGCTCCAGCTGGAGCAGACATGCTAGGGCAACCTGTCCCTATTATTGTTTGTGACAGAATCAAGAAGGAAATGCAAGTAGCAAAAGTGCGTGCGTTGTGCCTGCACGTCAGATTCTGCTGGCAGTACCCCCAATGTAATTATGGGCATGGGTGGCCAGCTATGACAGCTCATCTGTCAGCCAGCCAATAGGAGTCTGGGACACCTGGTGAGCTCTGCGCCAGAATGATGAACCACAGATACACACAAATTAAAAATCACATGGAGTATTTCATGAAACAAGAAATGTAGGTAAAAGACACTTTGACATTGTTTCATGTTACTCATTAACACTGTGACACATTCGAAGCTAGCCACTCCCAAATGTTGTTTCTCTGCATTTCATGTGCAATGCAAATTAGGTCCAAAGGCGAAGGTTGCACCCCTGGCATTTTTATTTTAATTAGTCTCATTTCATATTCAGAACCCAATCACAACAAAGAGACATTGGTTTGGAATTAGTTATTATGATAGAAGAAAAACATGTTCTGAAGAGGGTTCAAATTAAATCTTTAACCTGCATCATTAAATATTCTACAGTACAGCATTAGTGTTGACACATATGTCAAAATTGTCTGCACCTTGTGATAGGAAAGAGAAAGAAACACGTTTTTTTTCACATATTTCCACACAGTATTTTCTAGGATTCATCAGGGATTAAATAATTAATTGGAAATATAAAAAAAATATTGCTATGATTTGTTTGATAAGGAATAGCTGAAAAGGGCTGTTTATACATTTTGATGATGTTTTTTTGAGGAAATACACCGTTTCTGTCAACCATATAGTCCATTGAACTCTTAGCTTTTCCCCAATTTGGCTGGGTCTCAAAGTGCGACAGGTCAAGCCAACTACACAGTATCGCACCTTATTGTGCAGAACACATTTCTGTCAAGCCGACCATCCCTCCCATATGCAACAAGGGGACCCAGTCATATTACGCTCACTCTTTGGCAAAGGCCCTCCAATCAGGGATGAGTAATGACTCAGCAGGCTTGCATGCGGTGATCCCAGCTTTCTAATTAGTCTTCCATTAACTTTTTCAACCTTGGCAGCTGCGGGCTGCATGCTCAACAGACACAGATATACCCTCACCTAGCAGCCTCAGACCAACATATCGGGCTTCATCTGAATCTAAAATCTAAAATTACGTATTTAGTAACATTTTCTACTCTGCAGTGCCAATTTACATCCAGCTGACTTTCACTATAATTGGCCAAAAGTGTATGTGTAGTTTTATTTCTAAATTTAAATATAATTAACATTCATACAGTTTAATTACATTTAGTTTTTCATATTTTCTTATTTTTTGTAAGTTGTATCATCAATATAAAGCAGGCATGAACAGGGGAAGATATTACGGAACATTCACCCGCAACACAGAAATCAGATGGTTTTACATACCACATCCGTCAGCGACCCAGAGAACAATGAAACATGAAAATGGCACGAAATCACATATGAGGACATTTTGAATGACTTCGTCTTGGTGTGGATGGCTTCGCTATGAAAAACTAAAAGAGCATGCTGTTCAGACCTGTCTACCCCGTCTGGTCGTTACAGTAATTACAAAAACACTGTTGACGTGCCTCTTGTGCGCCAACCAGCTGCCAGCAGCTCCTCACATCTACAAAAACATTGGTGTATATTTTCTAACAGTTGGATGTTTTTTGGATGAACTAATCACATCTGGCCTGAACCCCCACTTTTTTAAACATAAAATATGTTTAATGACATCTCAAGTAAAGAGGTAAAAATGAAACTCCAAAGTATGGTTTACATTTTGTACTGCCGTGTCATTTGCAAGTGCCTGCATCATTTAAGTGACTGCATCATTTCAAGTCCCCGCCCACCCCCTCCCTCCCGAGCAAAGTACTCTCACAGAAAAAAGTAAGATTTAAAACATGAGCAGGTCCATGTGGTAGGTCAATACAGAAGGCAGAGCATATCTATTGCCTCCCCACTGCTCTCAACATGGCGACGGCTGAGTCGGCAGCTCACGGCACTAACGGTGCAAACAGAGCTGACAGAGTTAAAAGTGCTGACCTGAGACCGGCACTCCTCATGGGGGCTTCATTACAACACACAGAGACGGAGAGCGACTTCCTTGTCTGCTTAAGTAGACATTACTGCGCTATATCGTTACATAGCCAATACTTGTTTGCTGCTATATTAATAAAGTTGAATAGGGAACCTTTAAACCAGAAATACCCAGTATAATGTCATTCTGTGTATCATGTTTTCTTCTTTGTTGTATGTGTAGTCATCAATACAAAGCAGTACATGTAGTACAGGGGGGTGTCATCGCTAACCTACAAGAGAATGAACATTGTCTTTTAAGTTTATGTGATCATAAATATCTGGTGGATGTGATTTTAGTTCAAAATCATAAATGCTCTCCAAGATTCTTGGTCGACGACTATACTGTAGGTGTGCATGCGCTGCATACGCTGACTTTGAAAGTGCAAGATGTTTTTGAGACTGGTAGAATTTACTTTCACAAAGAAAAAGTCACAGATCACCTTCTCTGTTGTATTTGATTCATTTCATACTGTTAAGAAGTCTTGGCCAGCCGTGTTTGTTTGGATACAGACAGAATGTCAGTGCTCTATTCTGGCATTTCTGTTTTTTATTTAGCATCCTGGTCTTGCTGATATCTGTCAAAGACCATATGATGTGTTTCTGATCTGTGGAATAAAAGAAGTTGCCCGAGCCTTCTGCAGAATGTGGACACGCTGTAACAGAAACTACACAAAGAGAATGACGGAGAGGGAGAGGAAGCCAGAATCAAGAGTCGACATGACGTGGGTACGAAGATTTCCCGTTTGCTTTTGTTTTACCACAAGTTGATAACTTGAGTAATATTTCTCCCTTTATCACATCAAACACAACATAGGAGGAGTGTAATCAACATCAAAGGTGTGTGTGTGTGTGTGTGTGTGTGTGTGTGTGTGTGTGTGTGTGTGTGTGTGTGTGTGTGTGTGTGTGTGTGTGTGTGTGTGTGTGTGTGTGTGTGTGTGTGTGTGTGTGTGTGTGTGTGTGTGTGTGTGTGTGTGTGTGTGTGTGTGTGTGTGTGTGTTGGGGGGGGTTCATTGTGTTTCAATACAAGGCATGAATTTATGATTCATCCTGGTTCACCGTTTTAGAATGGCGCTCCATAAAAGAGTAATGACATTCCTGGGGAGCTGCTGTCCTGTGGCCTTCCTGCGCCCGGTGGTATGCACTATCTTGGCGTATTATCACATTTTTCACAATCTCTTTGTCAGCGAGCCCACAACTTCAAAGGGAACTTAAAGCTTTCTTTCATTTTGTGTCATTGTTGTGAGAGTGAGTCTACATTTTATGAACAAAGCCCCCCTAAGACATCTAGCAACATAAAATATTATCATCCTGGATGCAGCTCCTGACATTTGCTCCAAAGCTCAGATCATAAACTATTAATAGATATATGTCTGTATGAGCACCAGAAGGGCGCCTCTTTGAATCAGACCCTTCGTGTTGGGCAGGGTCAGGAACAGGGCTAAGGCTGGTGAGCTCTCTTTATTCCCCCATAGCATTACTATCTTGCATGGTGGAGGATGGGGGGCGTATAGCCACCATTATGGCTGTTGTGTAAAATTGGCATTATTCAGTCAAGCGATTATCTGCTGCCATGGTGTATAATGCATCTCTGTGACTGTGACTGACATTTGCACATCTATGACTCCACTGGAAAAAAGGGTGAAAGTGGTGACCTCTTTCTCTGCAGTCTTTCAAAAGCTCTGTATTGGACTTCTTTTAGATGCTTTATAACAGTATGGAAAGTGTACATGGCTATTTAATAGCTTTATCTGCGTTTATAAACTGATGGTAGGCCTGCTGTTTGCAGTATAAAGTATATTCTTTTTTATTTTTACGTCTAATTATTTGGTGAATGTCTGGGCTGCTGAAAGCACCAGGGACCTTGATGCCTTCCAACTTAATCATCGTTGTGCATTTGGAGAAAATAAATCCTTCTCATACTACACCGAATACTTGAATGATTTTGGCCCAGAAGGTGGAAAACAAAATGGTTACCAGATTTCTACTGAGCCAACAAATGGAAGTGAAATGATTCAAATATTCTGGAAGTTAATTCACATGTAATCATTCGTCATTACAAACTTTTAGACAAAGAGCCAGTGGGCTTTTTCAGAGTTTTGTTTTACTGTTTGTTCTGTTAATCAAACAGAAAGGAGCGTCTCTTCTAATCAAAGGTTGTCTGTCAGTGCCACAAATATGATGCCAACGCTGCAACAGTGTTTCAGAGCGTTAAATGATGCACAAATGATTCACGCGGTTGGTAGTTTTGGGGGGTCTGCTTAGCATCAGGAGCGAATACAGAAAGCCATCCGGAGTCATTAGGGAGTTTTAAATCTCAGGAAAGTAAGAGAAAGGACGAGTGGCTGGCATTGATCATCAGCATCCACGGAGCTGCACATTGTTAGAGCCTGAGTTCACCTTTACTGCATTTAAAGCTTTTCTCACAAACATCCTGCAGCAGTAGGTTTTGTCTCATAGATTTATTTTCAACATGAAATATAACATGCATAACATATTACAGTTGCTGTTGTTGTTAGTGTTGACCACTTAACAAAGTTGTTGTTGAAACAACTTACTGTGCCACAACTGCACAGCTAGAAGACATAAAGATCTCAGGCAAGAAAATTAAATGATTGGCTGATGGTAATATCCGGGTTGATAGAAATAAAAATCTTGTTCCAGTTTCACATTTTTTTGTTTGAGGTTTCAATATCAAATGTACTTATTCCATGTCATTATTGTTTACAACATTTAATTATGTATTTATGATCCTGATTAGTGGAGTAAAACACTTTATTTACCAACATGTCATTTTTTATTTGGGGGAAGGTATTCACCATTGTTCATCTTTAATGATGCATCTTCATGTAGTTGCACTGTATTTGGTACTGAGGCGTGTTGCTCTGCTACAATGCACCCTTTAATAATGCGTATACTGATGTGATGTGCTGTAATATTCTCTAAAGGTTGTCTCAGAGGGTCTCTGGTTGGTCTTGAAATGGAGGGTAATTAATTAGATTTCTGAATGGCCATGATTGTGGCCTGCTGGTGCAGACTATCATCAGATCTAAACGGGTACAGTTAGTCTTTCTGTCGTGTAATTCACCAGAGAGACTTTTTGCAATAACACTCATTGCTCTTCGATCTCTTTTTCTTCCTGTGCAGATCACTCGGGTCATTTTCTGTGTCTTCCTCGAGACCGACTTTGCCATCTACAAGAAGAAAATGTCTGACATTTTTCCAGGTATGTGTCTTAACTTCCAATTGTCTGTACCAGCACATCATTACTTTTCTCTCCTTACCGTTTAGCCGTTTAGCGCTGAACAACCTTATGGATGGTTGAATGATGTATGTGTTGTGTCTCTTTTAGAAGGTATTTGTGGAGCATGTGATGTCACCATGTACCTAATTGGCCGTCTGTACAGACCCAGGCAGCTCTGCTACCTTGTTTATCTTAGAAAACATCTGCAGCAAGAGACATGTTGTTCCTGGAAGCAGTGGTAGAAGGACCCGTCAGGCTCGGGCGACACATTCAAATGCAGACAAAGTCAACGCACAAGTGACAGGATCTCTATGGATTGCCTTAATAGGATTAGAATAGTTAGATTTCTTGTCAGCGAACCAGCAAGCTGATATTTTACATAATTATTGATATTCTGGTGAGACTTTAATGTCATATTTGATTGACTGTAATAATAGTCCTCAGCAGTGAATGTCTCCTGCAAGGGCTAAAAAATCCAGGGATGCATAGCAACCGCTGATCGTCCTTGGTTACTGCTCCTCAATTCTATGTGTGAAATAAACAAACATCCATTATCTTCTACTCCCACTCTCACTTCTGTCTCTCTCTCAATTGCCTCCCCCCTTTTACGGCATCATCTTTTTTTCCGGGGCCCAGGAGCAGTCACCAGCTCTGATGGGGGCTCCACGGAGGATTGAGTTTAATAGCTGGGGAGCTGAAAGAGGTTGGCTGTCTTCACCAGCCTTGCATTACCTCCCATTTACCTCCCTTTTCCCTCCCCACCGGAATACCTGCTCTCAGGCCTTCATCTCGCTGCTCCCAGATGGAGAGTGTTTTGTTCTCCCCCGTCGTCTGTCCCGCTCCCGGCCCGGGCTCTTTACCCTGAGAGATTACATTATGGGGAGAGACCTTAATTATAATGCCTGCCCCCGTGCACCCAGCAGCCGTCTCATCATATTAGTGCTCGAAGATGAGTGCTGGAGCTGTTGTTCTCCAGTTATCACTCTCGCCATTTACAAGTGCTGTCAGTGGATAAATGCCCTGTATCTCTCCACGACTGGGAACAGAGGGCACACAAACCAAGCAAAGAGAAATCAGAAAAGTTCTGAGAGCTAAGTTATTAGAAGATAACTATTTAATAAATATTGTTAACCAACATGCAATGAGTTGCTAATGAAGGGGGCAGAGGTCAGACTTGAATTATATGTAGGCTTCACCACAGCCTCCACTTTTCCTCATCAAAGGGCCTGTCATGTGCCCTTTGACCTCTGGAGTCAAAGCCACCTTTATCACCGCTGTATGTGTGGGCCAGAGAGGATATTAATTCCATTATATAGCAAATGGCTAAATAAGTGACATTCCCACTAGGGGTCATTGTCTGGAGTGAGGCAGTACACTCGCCTACACATGCTCCAGTCTTTCACCTTGTGCTTGTTCAAAGCTTTTACCATCATCTCCCTATGACAACAACCGCTCTTCTAAGAAAAAGAAAAGAATATGCAAAGATAACACAGTTACCGCTGTGATTGTAGACTAGACACTCAAGTCAGGGATGGAAGGCTTTATCCAGCCAGGCTGCACCACGTCGATGAGTTCAACCGATGTTGAGAGGTGTGCTTTAAAGAAAGAAATGCTGATTGGTATGATTGCACCATGTAGGGAAAGCATAACCAGGTAGTGAGAAAAGACTTTCATTTAGCCTGCAGAGTGGCAGTAGAGAATAAGATGCAGTGAATTAGCTCTGCAGGTGTGCTCGTCTGCTTTCTGAACATCCCATCATCCTCACTGCTAGAGACAGGCAGTGAGGTAGATCTTACGGCAATGCTGGATGCGTCACACAGAGGCCTGAGACCGTTCTGTCTCCTGCACCATGCTCTCACTTGAATTACCCTTTGTCACGTCGACCCCTCTCATATTCTCTCTCCCTCACTCATTCTCACTTCCACCTCTCCCTGTTCCCATGCCACTAGCCCATTACCTCATCCCTCCACTTTCTGTCGTTCCTCCTCATTGTATCAAGGAGGAGCTTCTCCACGGCCGCCTCTATCAGCAAGTAATTATCAAGGCTGTCGTGAATAGCGTCCTTGATGTTTCTGTAATTTGCATGTGTGGTCGAGAGAAACTGGATCTTTTCTGTGACATCAGTTTCAAGCATGTCTCGAGTTCAACGTTGGCAAATAGATTTTTTATTGAAGTCTTACTACTCTCATTTTTCATTGTATGGCTGCTTTCCTCATATTCAAGCAATCTGTCAAGTGACAATGACTGGAGCAGGAATGTGTAAACAGGACATTTGCATACAGGAAATTGCTTTATTACAATGTGCATTCCCACAAGCTGTCACTACGAGAGAGCCAAAATATGGTTACATCTCTGCAGAAGGAGCAAACTGAAAAATGGCCTGTGCTGACAGGAATACTCATGCCCACCTGCATACAAGGACATCAGCCAGGACGCACAAACACATACATATAAAACAGGAGTTGCACCTATTCAAGTATTGGATATTTGAACGCGTCATCTCAGTGAAACATTAAACAAATGACTCCCGATTTTCTGCATTGGTTTGTGCCCAATGTTCAAACGGACTCAGAGGAGCTGCAGTTTGATGAGTGATGATGGACTTTTCACAGAGACGAAGGTCTTTTCAATGAACGCCAGCTGATGGAGAGCTTCAGTTGGTTAGAGTTATACGTCGAGGCCTCTCCAATATGCAAATACACAAACAAGCTCATACACCCTGCAACTATATGTAAACCTATTGCCTCTGGAGTGCCATTCATCATCCATTACCCAACTCGCCTACTGAGCTCATAACCACTGATATAATGACCTATTAATTACTTTGAAAAGCCATAAACTTTACACATCCCAAAGGTGCCATGACAGTCTCGCTATCTGGTAAAGAGGACCATCAGTGTTTGCATCATTTTAATTAATGCATGCATCTCGGAACTGCAGCCACACAATTTCAAGGAATTACCACGGTTGTGTTTTTAGAAAAAATTATAACTATTAATCGACAGAGCTTAATCAATGCAATTAATCATACAACATGATTCTATTAAGTATTCAGATTGGTTCATAGATTGTGATTTACCACATGCTTGCCTTGGCACGTATTATTTGCGAGCATGGAAGCAGTCAGGCAGCTGTGGTTGTAGAGAGTAAAAGCATGTTGAAATTGATTCTGGGTACAATCCCTCACTAATATGATCCGGGTGGCTGCCCACAAGCTGGGCTCCATCTCTTCTTCTCCTCAATCAGACACAGTGCTGACAATATTAACGCAGCCCACAGATCAGGAGGGGCCTGCTGCATTCTCCCCAAATGTTTCACTGACTCTCCAATTGACATTTGTTTACATGGCTGTTAATACACTCCATATGCCCAACCCCACACCCCCAAATGTCCATAATCGGGACAGGAAAAAGAAAACATGATTAAAAAGCACAGGGGCTCAGTCATCTTAGGCAGATATATTTTGACTTTATCGGGGTTTAGAACTGGCTTGGCTGTAGTTTACAATTTGTAATACATAATGTCATGCTATACCAATGTGAGTGAAAAATGTAACGTATAGGAATAGCTCTTTCCCTTTTTGATGATCAATACCACACCTAGACGTTTATCTTAGCTCAGCATCAAGAGTTGTCTGGGGAAACAGCTAGTACCCCTAAATGAAACAAACGACCACGTTGTATCTCGATTGATAAATCTGCACATTAACTGAAGTGTAAAAACAAGTCGTAGTTTTACAGGCTTTGATGTGCTGGACTACTTCCTGGTCGGGTGCAGTGACTTCCTGAAATGTTGTC
Organism: Cottus gobio; assembly: GCA_023566465.1. Taxonomy (NCBI): domain Eukaryota; kingdom Metazoa; phylum Chordata; class Actinopteri; order Perciformes; family Cottidae; genus Cottus; species Cottus gobio. The sequence continues at coordinate 16,238,169 of CM042225.1, read as the reverse complement.
ATCACTCTGAAGTTGCCAGGCAACCAGAGGAGAAGCTGGGTCATATAACGTGTAAATTAGTGAGCTTTTAAAGCCACTAATGCTCTAGTTTAATATTTGACAGACATAAAATGAAAGTGACATTGATCCTCTCATCTAACCCTCGGACAAAAGCAAATGAGCATATTTCCCAAAATGTCAAACTATTGCACAGCTGATAGTTTCTAATTGGTTTCATCACATAAAAGTTTTTGTTGTTCCAAAGATCAAGCACGCCATCTAGTAAGAATCCCTCGTGTGAATGTAACCGTGCAATAGTGTTTTCTTTAGCCCTAGATAGAAATAACGGTGTCATATATTATTATTGGAGACTATATCACATGCATTTCTTGTGTTGACAGCAGTGTTGAGCAGTGGTAATAATGTTACAGCATGTGGCAGTAGCTGCGACACTCTTGTGTTTCCATCCTTGCACTATTGTTATACTGTATCAGCGGGCCGTCCTTTGTTTCCCCAAGCAGGGTTAGATTAATGCACTGTACCCTTTTATTCAGTGTTATACAAAAGAAAAGTCTGTCGCTGGATCCACTGGGAGCTCTGATGGTTACACTTCCACAGAACAGATGACAACAGCCTTTCATCACAGCTAATGCTTGCTTTTGCTTGTTAACCACAGCGTAATTATTGCTCAGACTCATGCACAACCATACACACACACACACACACACACACACACACAGTCATAAATGTGCCTTCGCACATGCACCATTCATATGAACTGTGCATATTAAGATGCAAGCACACACATACTATATATATGGTGGCTTGATTGAAAGAAGGCTGAGGCATGCTGAGATCTGAGTGTGTATGAGTGTGTGGTTGTGGGATGAGAGATGGGATCCGTGAGCAGGCATCCACAGCTCCTCTCTCTCTCTCTCTCTCTCTCTCTCTCTCTCTCTCTCTCTCTCTCTCCCTCTGCACTTCCTCCTGAAGCAGCATCCTTCTCATCTCCCACTGTGCAACTCAACACATCCCCCCAGAAACACCTTTAGTTCACTCAGTCTGTCTCACACAATAAACGTATAGAGGAAAGAAGAGAAAATCAAAGCTTTTAAAAAGAAATTTAGAGGTGCAATTGTCCACCCCAGCCTGCAGTCACTTGAAATGGGAGTTTTGTGTATTGTTTATGCTGAGCCTACCAGTTAAGATGTAATTGAAAAAGAATGTCTCATGAATGTGACCCCCTTCCCTCAACCACACACCCACATACAGTCATTTGGTGTAATAACTCACTAGATCTAAGGCCGTCTGGTGGCGAAATTGAGGGAGGCTGTGAATGGTTGTTGGTAAGATTTTGGAGCACGGCAGCTGGTGTGGAAGGAGCCTGAAAACTTATCTGCAGCCGGCTTTTGGACATGTGAATTGGATGGGTGTTTATTTTCATGCCAAAAGAAAAATAATTTATCAATCACAATATACTCAAGGTTTTTGTTTCATTGGTTGCCTGGTTTGAGCAGTCAGAGCAAACGACACAATACTGCGGTCTAATATTATAATCGGGGAGACGAGTGGTGCTGTATCTTACATTATAAAATAGCATGGTTTGACACGCTGTCTTCTTCCCCCTCTGCCAGACAATGACATGGAGGTTGCAGAGGAGCAGCTGAAGGGAGGTGAGTGACAGAATATTTCATGGTTGCCTTTTCACCTAAACAGCTCCTTTAAAGCGCACAGAGGCTGAGTGAGTGGCGTAGCTTCAACTGGTGACAGTGATTTTCTAGGTTTTATGCTGCGGATGAAATTGAATGTTTATTCATTTGGTGACAAGTTGAATCCCGGGCCTGACACATCGCAGTTAAAAATACTTCATGTCAGGTGCATTACATTACTAGAGCTAATATCCAGAGCTAATTCCCAACACCATCCTGTTCATCCGGCTTACGGGCACAATGCCTTCAGACCACCTAAAGCGAGTGACAAAAAAACAGCCGAGCAACATCCCATCGCAGCGTGCGCCGGGCGATGGCACAAACACAACTGTCAGCGCATAATGCTTTTATCATCGCCACATCTTGGCACACGGCCTGAAACTCCCAGATACTGCTTATCGGGATAAACTATTGACATTTGTCTGTGCAATGTTGTCCTGAATAAGAGATGGCTTGAAGAGAAAGCTGCGTGGAAGAGTTTAAATAGCAGGAACAATAAATCCAGTTGAGATTAGAAGCAGTTACTGGTTTTTCTCATTAGTAGGCCAAACCATTTTATTCTTTTGAAATGTTTGATGAAATTTACTGCCTCTAGGAGTTTCCTCTATGGTCCAGTAGGTCTGAGAAAGCACCTGATGGCTGGTTTTCTTTATGAGTATGAGGGGATTCAGAGCCGGGGCTTGCCAGAACTAAGGGCGGTGTCACTCGACGACGTCATAGCACACGTGGAACCAACTAAGCAGAAAGCAATGTTAGCTTTACTGTCTATCCAAGGAAGTGTTCAGATTACTGTAGATGTAGAACCCAGGGTGCCATCAAAAATGTTTTTCCTCCTAAAGTTACCCCCATGATTTGCCAATTACACGCATCTGTGTTTTCAATGAGATTCCATTTTGGGTGAACATAAAAGGGCCGTTTTATAAGTGCACAGTGAAATGTGATATTCCAGAGTAAAACAATGTGCACGTAATGGCTAAATCATAAAGACTTGGCTGAGAAGAAGTGCATTTGAGTTTGTCGTATTGTTGGTGCCTGAGCGACAATGTTGCTCTTTTTTTTTTACCCTGGATACTCTACAATAACATATATATGCAATATAATAACGGAGCACCAGACCATATCAAGCCGACTGAAATAACCCCTGATAATTCCTAGCTCTATTGTATCATGGTGCCAGCTCTGCCCCGGTCCAGTTTGGACTTGTTTGATGGGCCTTTGCGCCAGTGCCAAGGACTGGCCTTTCATTGTGCTCCATCAGCCAGAGCTTGAATCGGTGCAGGCTGGAGTCTATTCAAAGCTCCGACTGACTGCCATTCTCACAGGGAATGGTGCTTTTGTCTCACACTGCGATCTGGAGTTACTCATAAAGCCTCACATTCCTTCTTCCCTTCGGTCCCACAGGAGTATTTATTTTGTCTTGCAGGTATAAAACAAAACAGTGTGAAAGGCTGCTCTCCCACGGGGTCTTGTAGCGTGGTCAGCCCAAGCAGGATGGCCAAGTTAGAATAATCAGTGCTCCGATGAGTTGGCTTGCCAAGTCTTTAACTCACACCATCTCTCATATAACAGCCTCAATTGACAAGATGTCACGCCCTTCGCATCCTGATGGTGTTGGGGGATAACGACATGTCACTCCCCTATCTGTGAATTACCATTTATTCTTGTATATTTATAGATGACACACCCCCATCTACAAAACCCACAACCGAGGAAGAAAGTGAAGACAGTAACAGACGTAAGCTTGTGTGTGTGTGTGTGTGTGTGTGTGTGTGTGTGTGTGTGTGTGTGTGTGTGTGTGTGTGTGTGTGTGTGTGTGTGTGTTTGTTTGTTTGTTTTGTATTCTAGTTTTAATAATCATGACTCTATGTTTTGGGCATGCAAAGTGTCATGACTGGAAAAGGAAACATTAATATGATAATCATTTGTTTTGTGTGTATGAAGTAATGGAGTGTGTTCCTCATCTGTTATCTCTTGCTCTTTGGTGCCAAGTTCCTCTTTGGGGAAATGAATACAAGATGAAGCTTGGTCTTTTTTAAAAGAATGTTTTCTTAGAGGCCAACTTATTTAAGAAGCCATTATCTGGCTATTCTGCCGTTTCAGCCATTTCAGCCCCTTTGGATGTGTAATATTGAAACAGTTATAGGCTTTTCCGATACGATGGACCAAAGATAATTAGATTCTTACACTGGAGGGTGTTAGTAGGCAATTAAAATCGTACACCATCCATTTGTCTTCAAGCCTTAAGGTTGCAGGGAAGTTTTGAAGATAGCAGTCATGGTTGTTTTCTTTGGGGAAACGGGTTCTCGGCTGATTGTGAGGGGCTGGACTAGATAGCGCAGACACTTCAAGGGCGTCAATACGTTCTGTGTTGTTAAACAATTCACAATAAGTCATTTCTCCCCGCCTATTCAGCATACCTTTCCATAATCCACAGCTGTAATTCAATATGATTCACAAATTCAATCAACAGCATTAGGAGGGCATAAGTATTTTGTAATAATCTTTATAAATCCTAATTTATCAGGCCCGGCAGCTTAATAGTAACTAATCCATTCACAAAAGGCCTTGGCACAGCTTTCTAGCATGGGAACACTCAGTCCTTGACACAACCTCTCACAGGAAAGGAATGAAAGGATTCTGTACTGCCTGCACTGCAAAGGTTAGGTCTGGTTCGTTGTAGCACATAGCAAGGATTAATCATAGAAAACACTCAGATGTCAGGATAGCAAAGAGGAAAGAGCTGCAAAAACAGACTGTCAGCTCTGTGAGACAGACATTATAAGATGCTTGAGTGTGTTTAAAGAAGAATACACTGTATTTCACCATCTTGTCTATAGACCCAGCAAAGCAGGTCACCTATTTGGTATAGTCAATATGTGGAGCACTTTTTAGAATAAATTACACTGCAGCTCACAGTTGGTGGAGTGTGTCTGTCAACACGGTTCAGTGAGATCCATCACATCCATCACGCTCCTCGAGGGTTTCAGTCTTCTCAGTCCACGGGTCAGACATGAGGGGTTTGCAGCCACGGCACTGATGAAGAGAAAGCGTTACGGCTTTCTGTTGTTCCATGATAAATACACTGGTTAGTGGACTGGAGGTAATTATTGGGCGGCTTTGTTCCACACACAACTGCAACTTTGCACAAGCACAATGCTTCTTCCGCCTCAGTGGACTGAAGGAAGAAAACAGTATAAAGCACACAAACAACCAACTGTAAAATTGTATTATGAACATCAGACAAAATCAAAACACGCCTCACATAATTTTTTGTATTACTGTGTATTGTGTTTTTTTTCAATTTAGTTGTTGCTATTTTATTCTCTTAAGTGTTGATTTACTATTCATTTCTTTTATCACATTGTTTTTTTTTTGTGATCATTTCTAAGCACTTATGTATAATAAATCTCAAATGAATGTCCTACTTTCATGAGACATTTCAAATTTAAAGTGCTCTATAAATTACGTTCTAATTATATTTACTTTAGGACCGACACAACAGGGGAGTTGTTCAGATTTGAGAAACAAGTCTTCAAAAAGAGACAACATGCAAACACTCGTCATCTTCAAATAACCCCTGAGGTGTATTTGCAAAAAAAGGATCACAGATTAACTGTGTGTGTGTATGTGAAGAGCTATGTTGTGATGTAATCCACATGAAACATAGGCACAGCATGCAGATGCTGCGAGCTATAGAAAGAAAATAAAGACAGAGTGGGGAAGCGTGGGTGAGACACAGGAACAGAGTCCAGGACGGGGTATTGCCACTTTAGAGCTCACCTGAGCTGGCAAGCAGCCCCACACTGTCTATTATTTGATATCAGGTTGGTATTAGTGAGATTAGTGGGTGTCACAGGGCACAGTAAAATGTGAACTTTGAGCCAGAAATCAATGCCTGGCTGGGACTGTTTGCCTGGCAAGAGTCAGCCTTCTGGGAAATACCAGAGGAAGAGAGGGGGAGATGGTGAGAGATGACACCGAACGTGGATGAACATGCAGATTAATAACACTGTGTGGACAGACAGTGAGCCTCTCTATGGGATACCATCTTTTACACGCTGGCACCCCATGGAGCATCGCTCACAAATACACTTGCACTTTGCTCACACACACACATACACTCACACACATGTTATGTGCAAGAGGTCTTTGGATAATAGTATCTCGGAGCCCTTTTATCCTGTCCACATCAATAAATCTTTAAGTTTCTTTTATATATATATATATATATATATATATATATATATATATGTATATGTGTGTGTTGTCCTTTACACCATTGGTTTAATGGAAGCAATGGGAGACGGGGGAAGAGATGGAGCATACTGTAGCTGGGGTGTGTCAATGTGTTCACATTTCTAACCATTTCTGAAAGGGAGATACTGCGTTTACTTCCTTGGAAGTGTCATCTGTAGTTGATATTTACTCAACGGTCATGCAAGTAGGACACACAGCGAAGGTTGCATATCAGCATCTAAATAGTTTATGCTCTTATGATACTGTACTCTTGAATCTGATGTCGACATAAATAAATCATTTAAGTGTGTGTGGCACTAACATTTTATTCAAGAAAGCACTTCAGCGAGTGCGTAAAATTGCCTTTTAGTCGCTATATATCAGAAAGTGGAATTCATAAGAGTATTGACACTAAAATGTGTGGACTTTGGATGGATTCCTTCGGAGTGATGTTAGGCCCGGACTCACAGTGAAGACGCTCAGTGGGTATCTGGGAGGAAAGCTGTGACAATGCTGCCACCTGCTGTTGGGAGCACATGAGTGAGCGGCCTGGTGGAGGTGCTGGATGGGTTCTTCCTTCGAGACAGACAGTGTTCTAATTGAACTTATCTGGGAGCCATTATAAATCACATCTGCCCTACATAGACTCTGTTTGTTGTCTCGGTTGTGTGTGTTGATCCGCAATCTGTCCCTTAGCTTCCTATCACACATTGAAAACGGTCAATACGCCAAATACAAATGATCAAATAACAGAGAGGAAATTACATTCAGCCTTTTGTCATATCTGATATTTTATTCCTTGGGATCACTTTAGACGGATACAACAGCTGTGCATGATTTTTAAACGCAGAAGAAAGGTTTAGGATGACCTCATGGCCGGAGAGGCAAGTTTTCTTTTCAGACCCCTGTCTGTGGCTCCATCTCAAAATGTCAGTCATGATTAATAGAAAGGATTGCCATCTACTGTGTGTCACCAGCATTCTGTGTGATGGACAGAGGCACTTGAGTAAAACATGCAGCACTGGTAGAACTGGCCTCTTCCCCATTTAATGGAGGCTGGCATTTTTATTGTTCTGAGTGCAGGGCAAAATTGCATAGATATGAAAAAATGGTTTCTCTCTACAGCTTGTTAAAAAAGCAATTATAGAAGCTGCACAATAGCCATTGTAGAGCATGTTCCCTTATTGGTGTCATGGCTTTCATTTACTCAATTTGTCCCAAATGTCATTGGTGTGTGTGTGTGTGTGTGTGTGTGTGTGTGTGTGTGTGTCGCTCAGAATGTGTGAGAGCGACAAAAGGGGTGAGGAGGGTATGGACTAACAGATATAATGCAAGGATTAGTCTTTTTTCTGTCAGTACTGAAATCTGCCTTTTGTGCATATATTGGACACATGTTGCCATGGTGTCGTGGGTAGATGGGCAACTTGAGGTCGACTAGCGAGTATGTCTGTATGCAGCCTAAAGTATGTGTCCAACACGTGTTTTATAGACCTATGAAACAGCATACCTTTAGCATCATGTTTATTAGTGTCATAGTGATACTATTCCCTATTATTTAGTAGTATTCTAATTCTATCTTTTAGCCTAGATGTCTTAAATTTAAATTGTTGCAATACTTTAAAAAAAAACCTGCTAAACTGAAGTTTAAAGCTGGCTATGTCAAAGAGGAGCAAAGTTAACAAATTAACTGTTATATTTAGAATAAGCAGTTGTTATTGCAGCAGTAGGTTTCCATACCAATAACCTAGAGCACGGCCAGAAAACCAAAATAAAACCTCTATGTTAAAACACTATGTGAAAGGGAGCATATATAAGCAGGAGCTAGACAGAGGTTTTAAAATGTGATGCCAGCGCTCACAAGATGAATCCTTTGCCTAAAGATGAACAGTTTGTGATCATTAGTATGACTGGTAGCTTTGTTTTCTAAATGTGAACAGCTGGCATTATTCCAATGCCTGCTTGTGCTCGGCTGATGCTTCCTCTCCCTCTCCTTTCAGGTAAAGAGGAAACAGGTGATGAAGATAAGGGTGACGAAGGTAATGTAGCTCTACGGACCATTAACACATGTTCCGAGCCCCTCGGCTCTACCGGTGCTTCTTGATGTCATTTGTCATCAAAAATTGAATTTTCTATTCGCTCCAGTTCAGTCCTCCCTTACTGTGTGCCACCACTCCAACTTCTCTTATCACAGAAGCTCGGAACAAAGAAATCCCTCAATTATGCATGGTTTTAGAAGTGACATTCTTTTTTGCACTTAATTTATGTATGTCTTTGTGGTTCTGTTGCTCTCATACTGCAGTATAAAGACAATGCAACACAAAGAGATGGAAGTCAATTCAACTCCAGGCACTAGCACTGAACTCAAATGCTTTCTGTTCCAGCTGCTGCGGGAAATGAAGACGTGGACATGGCGAGTCAAAATCCAGGTACAGTACAGTCACAAGCCGAGGCTCCGGCATGGACGAGGGGGAGGATTATGTGTTATTGTCTGTGTGCACATTGACACGGTACTATACTCATCACTCGCTGAGGGGGTTGATCTAACTCTTGTCTTTGGGAGGAGATGGAATTGTACGAGCTGACCGAGGTCCAGCTCATGGTTTTCACTTCAGCTAAGGGTGTGTGTGTGTGTGTGTGTGTGTGTGTGTGTGTGTGTGTGTGTGTGTGTGTGTGTGTGTGTGTGTGTGTGTGTGTGTGTGTGTGTGTGTGTGTGTGTGTGTGTGTGTGTGTGTGTGAGCAAACAGAGGTCGCTATTAACTTTGAGCTAAAACCATTTCTATTTTTCCGAAGATCCTCTGTGATGCTGGTATATAATTAAGATTCTGCATTTGCATATTGGCAGTGAGCAGCGCCTCGCCTCTCTTCTGTTTTTGTTTTATTCAAATCCCTTCCCATTGACAAAGATTTGACAGATAGCGCCTCTCTAAACATGAATTTTGTAGATATTCTATGAGAGAGTTATAGCAAACGCAGCCCTGGGATGCCATTCAAAATATGCGATATGTAATTACTTTCTCGTGAGACACAAACAGGGAGGAAGTAGCTAGAAGGAGCAAATATATACAGTTTTAAACAACACCTGCAAACTAATTCAGCCAAGAATACAGCATTGCCATCATTCATGGGCTTGGTTACTTTGTAAATTATATCCTTTGTAGACAGACCTTTATTAGGACATATATTTACCATAAGCACTCTGTTTCTTCACATTTGGTTTTGTATTATTCCTTTACATGTAGATTTTATTCTTTATCTATTAATACTTGACAATTTGTATTAATTCTACCTTTGATCATACAGTTAATCTCATTGATTCACAGGGTCTTATACTCAAGAGAGACCTGGTTAAGACACAGCAGCAGCGGAGCCAAAAAAGAATCATAAGTTATATGAGCTATGAGTGATATGCGTGCCAGAGAGAAATACAAATCTACATTTAAACTAGCGTATACAGCCTAAAGCAAGCTCTTTCTCTTTAGAAAATATTTGTTTTTTTACGTCTTTCCTTTCAACGCTGTGCTCTTTAAACTGGAATAGAGTAACCTCTGGGTGTGAAACTGTTTCTGAGAGATTTCCATCAGCAGTCATGACATATGGGCTTGTTTTCTGCCGTGTGTTACAGGATTTATTGTGAAGGCTTTGATTCCCTTTGCCTAAATTAATCCTTCAAAATGCACTTCTTTTTACATTTCAATGTTTGTGCGCCTCCAGATGAAAATTCAGGAAATGAGGAGCCAAGTCAAGAAAAGGATAAAGATGAAAATGAACAGCGAGACAAAAATGAAGATGTAGGCATTGACAAGGAGGAAGAGAAAGATGAAGAGAAAGGGAAAGAGAAAGGCCTCGACGACGAGGAAGATGAAGACAAAGGTATATAGTAATGGGTGCATGTGTTTGTTTCTATTCTTTACCATCAAAACCTTTGTGCTACACAAGTTGTCAGTCACAAATATTCATACCAATTTAAAAAAGGTTCAGGCGATGGTCTGATTCCATGATAGCAATCGTTTGTATCACTGCATGCAGCGAAATGTCCAGGGGGCACGGAGGCAGACGTACGAACAAGTCAGTTCAATGCATGAAACCGTGATGGCCTGAGTAATGGCATAGCCAAATGGAAACATAGATGTTTATTTCTTTGGTTTACCAGCAGTCTAATATTACACCATTGGGAGATGGGACACTACAAATGCACAATAAGGGTGTTTCTTTTATTTCTCGCTGTCAGTGTTTGAATCTATGTGAATTCATCTCTCAGGCACAGAATGAGCAGAACCAAGTGGGGAGGAAATGACTCAAATGATGTGCACGTTGGACTTACAATATTCTATCACTGGAGCCTTAAACTGTAGTGCTCACACCAACCATGGTAACACATACGCACATAAACAAATCTGATCTTAATGAGGACACAGCACGTCAAGCTTCTTTTTTGCAGACACGTGGGTGCGATCTCGTGAGAAAACACTGATGTTGTGTGGATGTGTAGCGCAACAAAAATCTGAACTTCCTTTTTACAGCAAAGGAAGAGCAGCCTGCCGCGAAGGCAGAAGATGACGACACAGCAAAGTCCACTGTGGAGATGGAAGGTAAGATCTGATTTGCTTCAAGAGGATTTGATTTGACCTGATGGAGAGTCTGACTGACTGACTGTGAATTTACAGTCAAGTCTGTTTGTATTTGTATACTTGTGTATTGAATTAGCATGGCCGGCGTTGTTTTTGTTTTGTGCTGTTTGTCAAACTAGTTTTCCCCTGGAATCAATCTCAGCCGGTGTAAGACTCACCCATATAACATTTGTGCAGGACGTACAGGCATTGCAGGGCGTCGTGGTGGTATAACACATTTCTGGAAGCCACAATGGAGGTGCTGAGATCAGTCAATCACAGCAGATATATTATAGATTTTTAAAAGATATATAAATAAGACTAGCATAGCTGTATGGATTCAGAGGCGGGCAATGTTAAATATGTTTCCTATGTCTTTGTTAACAAATTATTAGGAACGTTTTTTTTGTGTATCAAATGCTTAAACAGCTTATTCCCCCATGCCCCCAAACCACAGAGTTAAGCCACTTAGTTAAAGAGCTAGTTAACAATAACTTGACTAATGACTCATATGATTAGCGACTGACGTGACACAAGTCAATGTTTAATTTAGTTTTGCCTAAGACAAGAACAGCTGTCTCCTGGGTGAAAGTCCTGTCTTTGTTTCTCTTGCCCACCCTGTGTAAACTATCAGTAGCTCTGAGCAATTAGGACACAACTGTGTTTACTTTGGAGTTAGCTGCGAGCCGCTTCTTCACTATACGCTCCACCGTGCGCTCCACCGTGCGCTCCACCGTGCGCTCCACCGTGCGCTCCACCGTGCGCTCCACCGTGCGCTCCACCGTGCGCTCCACCGTGCGCTCCACCGTGCGCTCCACCGTGCGCTTCACCGTACGCTCCACCGTACGCTCCACCGTACGCTCCACCGTACGCTCCACCGTACGCTTCACCGTACGTTCCACCGTACGCTCCACCGTACGCTCCACCGTACGTTCCACCGTACGCTTCACCGTACGCTCCACCGTACGTTCCACCGTACGCTTCACCGTGCGCTTCACCGTGCGCTCCACCGTGCGCTCCACCGTGCGCTCCACCGTGCGCTCCACCGTGCGCTCCACCGTGCGCTCCACCGTGCGCTCCACCGTACGCTTCACCGTACGCTCCACCGTACGTTCCACCGTACGCTTCACCGTACGCTTCACCGTGCGCTCCACCGTGCGCTCCACCGTGCGCTCCACCGTGCGCTCCACCGTGCGCTCCACCGTGCGCTCCACCGTGCGCTCCACCGTACGCTTCACCGTACGCTCCACCGTACGCTTCACCGTACGTTCCACCGTACGCTTCACCGTACGCTCCACCGTACGCTTCACCGTACGTTCCACCGTACGCTCCACCGTACGCTCCACTATACGCTCCACAAAGCCCCGGTCCGTTGGCGTCGGGAGGAGGAGCGCTGACCACGCTGCGGTATTTGACGCATCGCTTTAGCCACTCCAGTTGAGCTCCAGGGTAAGGCCAGACATTTTGTTCGGATCAAACTACTCTTTCTTCTCATTTATGTTATTTAGTTGACCACATGGGATAATCTATCTTTATTTATCCTCATCTTTCTCTTGCTCACTCGGTCACTGAGTGAGGGTATTGTCTGGAGAAGTTGAGGGTTAGATTGCTGAGCCCCATCCACTGCTCTCCCACCACTGCACTAACACAAAGGTCTGAGTCCCTGCCTCACCTCCATTTCACTTTCTCTTTGACTGACATTCAATTAATTTAGGTTGAGAGTGAACATTCCAGATAGATCCATCTGAGATAGCCTTCTTCATCCTCTCTGAAAAGCCATTGGAATACGTCCCACAAACACTGCAGGCTTTCCATCACTGGAAAGCTTCACTTCAGCCTGTTGATTGTGTCGCGCTTGAGCCCGCCAGTGTCTGTCACTGTCTCGGGTTGCCATGGTCCGTGTACTGTGTGGTGGCACTGTCAAGCAGTAAACAGTGGTGTCTTTCTTGATTGCAGGCAGATTGCATTTTGTATAGAGGAGCAGGGCCTTGGACAGAGTGCAGACTCAAACTGTCTCACAGCTCGGCTTAGCCACGCGTAACCAGCTATTCACAGGACGAGACCAAATGATTCCCGAGCCAATACCCTTTATTAAAAATAATAACTGTAATCAGGCGGCCTGCTCATGGCCATAGAGGTTAAATCTGCTTCACTGAAAGGAGTGATAAAATGCCTCATAATGGTGGGAGGAATGACTAATGAATCAAACAATTTGAGGACATCTGAATATAAGGTTGCTGCACAGGCATCAGTGTGTGTGTCTGTCTTTTCCATTAAGTCGTACCTATACTATCCTTAACTATCTTATCTTTTGTGTGTTTGTCTTATATTCACAATAACCAAGTAGTAATGAAAGCACAAATAACTCAGAGATGGTTAAATAATGTATTTTCTTCTTGCATATCGTGTTCAGGCAGAAGCTAAAGAGGAGCTTAACTTTATTGCTGGCAAGATAGAAAATGGTTAAAGGAATCCTTCACCCACAAATGACCAATTCAATTACTCATCTCGTGTTACCTTGAATTCTTGAAGGAACCTTTGTTTTCCCCGCATGCCTCAAGGGTGAGTTAAAAAAACAGAGAGAAGTCTTACTATTGAATAACTATTTAAAACACTTTAGACTCACAAGTGTTTTAAAGGTTTTAGCGAAGATGCGTGTTTGGGAAGCAGTGAGCATACGACTGGAAAAATGAGACTTGGATTTCCGTTTGTTGATTATCTGTTCACCGTGGAGGCACGTTAATCACTCAAGGTAACACCGGGTGAGGTATTTATATAAAAATTGTCATTTTGTGGGTGAAGTATTTGTTCAAGCTTTGTACGATTCTGAAATAAGTTCACACCGTTGAGCCAAACCTCACCAATCAAGTGGACACATATTGCTGCAGCCTTATTTATATTGGCCGTGCATTATTCTTCCCATTTCCCCTTCCAACAATGGCCAAAACGGACGCCTCTTTGATCCCATAGACCAGTAAATGCGTTCTAATATGCTGCCGCTCAGTTTAGTACATTGATTCATAACAATGTAGCCGACATCCAACCAGCTATACTGCACCTGTGACTGTGGATGCATTTGATAAAAAAACACTTTCTAGTCGTTTGACCTTTTCATCAGGACGTTATCAGCGAAGCCTCCTATGTGACATTTTTCACACTCTACATGTTAGTGATCCCACGTTGACGGATGTGAACGGCAGACATGTCGTTACAGCGTTCTCAAATACCATCCTGTACTTCCACACGTTTATATCCCCATGCTCCCAGTTGTCGGCAGTGTCTGTTGACAACCGGCTGTTCCCACACAGCTCAATATTGCACATATGGAAGTGTTTATCACAGCTAAGCATCTCAGTCCCAGCTCAGTCACACTAAATAGTACAAAGCTTTGTGTTTTATTCATTTTCACCCTCGTCGTCATTAAACCTAAAAGAATCTATTCAGTCCACACACATTCCCTTGTATTGGGTAAAGATGTAGGATACTGCACAGGTAATCTGCTAATGTCTTAACGGTTCATAATACCAAACTGTGCCATCTGTTGTTTACATTGCAGGTCTTTTTGTTTAAATATGCACTCGTGTTTGTTGTTCTTCTCACAACAAATTACTCAGTTGAATGCAATATACGCAACCAAGAACCATAAGATGCAAACAGTATGTAACAAATATTTTATTCAGGGGGTTTTAGTTCTCTATAATATGTGTGAGAAGTGGAGATATATGTAGGCAGACCGAGCAGAGATTTTGTATTTTTAATCAGGCTTCACAATATGAATTTGTTAGATATCTCAGGCACAGGCAATAAGATTCTCAGTCTGATATCTGGGATTCTATAAAGGCTCCCCAAATTGAATCAGAATACAAGCAGCCTTTATTTATGAATATTCATAACACATTTTAAAATGGAAATGGTGGCGATATTGTTATTGCATTTGAAATATCTATCCAGCAAGCCTTGTTCTGGTGACTTGTGAGAGTGGGCACCCGCTTCAGTAAGCTCATGAAACATCCATAAATTAAAATAAGACTGTCTTTGCCTAAAGCTAGGAATAAATAAATCTGAGTTGTGAACAGATTTTTTTTTTCCTTCATGCATGTGTGAATCTCATGCTGGAGTCGATAGCTATCGTCTTAGCTCCAACGGTAAGATTTAATGGCTGTGCAGATTCAATGCCACGAGTGAACAGCAGCTCATCCTTCTTTATAATCAAACTTTGAGTTTGACCAAGTTTTGTGTGTCATGCAATGCACCAACACAAACACAAATAATGTGACCAAAAGACAGAGCTGTCCCTTTAATTCGGATTAATTCTGAATATGAAGCACAGACTACCTTGCAATCGGAGTCTGAATAGTTCTCGTATTTTGCAGCCTTTGATAAAGGTGGCCTCTGCTAGAGGCCGACTATGAGATGGAAGCGGCTCCTTGACTATGGAAGGACGCTGCAGACAATATTTCAGAGAGGTGGTCTCTACCCAGGCATGGCCACTTGCAGACCAGAAGAGCTAATATGTGGACAAACTGTAATGGCACGCCAGGCAGGCAGGAGGGACCCTGCAGGGCCGGAAAAGGGATGGAGAGACATACAGACTCAGCAGGCCATCACAACAATCTAGTCTCAACACAGCAGAGAGACAAGGCACCATTACATCAGCCCACAGGCTGTTGGAGCCGTTGGAGATTCCCACTGCTCATCTCTCCCTTGATTTTTCTTTGTTTCCTTTTCCCTCCTTAGACCTGTTGTGTTGTTAAAAAATCATCACAGCAACACAAGTAAACTCCATTCACACTCATTATCCAAGTTTTCACTTGTTTATGGTGACTTTATTGTCTTGATTTCATGACTTTCTATCTCCAAGTGTTCTTTTCCTCCCATGGCAGACAGGATGTTTTAAGTATAGATGGCTGTGAGTGCTTTATTTAGCGCTGACTCTGCCACAACCGCTCGCAGCTCACTGTACTGGAGGCTCGGAGCAGAAAGCCCAGCTGCATCCACAAGTGCCATATGGTGCCCAAAAACCACATGCACATCATGTACCCACCTCTCTCTCTTATAAGATCCACAATTTAAAATAAACTGCATCAAAATGGAGGTGCAACAAATCCCCTTAACTGTTATGAGAATTGGTTTTATTCTCTTGTTTGTGAATGTTATTTGGGGGATTTTATTGATTTCTATGTATTTCACTCCCTGGATGGTTCAGCTCGGCTGTAACAGAACAACAAGTGCACACAAAGGGCTCTTCTGAAATCCAGCAGACTGCCATTAGCAATGTGGAGGTGCACACCAAACTCTCACAGCAACGTGGCCTGTGTGACCGCTCTTTTGTGTTAAAGTACAAAGTGTGGAATTTCTTAGTAATCTACTGCAAGTCAAAGGAGAGGGGGTTTTTTCTTTCTTTTTAGTAGCTTGAATAATTCATCCCAAAATGCATTGGTTTATTCCACTCAGAATTAGTTGATGCTCAAGTGCGCTTTGCATTTATGTTCCTTCGTCTTAGCAAAAAGGATTTGAAGCTTTACTTAATTGGTTGTTTTGTGCCCTTTTGTCTTTGCCTTTTGTGAACAATGGGATACTGGGGATGTAAATCTAATTCTGGAAAGCAGTACCGTCTTTCCTGTGGCAGAGTTGTCAGCACACTTAACTTTTGGCATAACATTGTATACTGTAACACTGAGTGGCTCCTCGGGGAAAAAGCTGCCACTGGCTGAAGACATTAGGCTATGCTATGTGTTTTATAGCTTTTTACACTCACTGTGAAAGTCCAGGAACAGCAGTTACACCAATCACCGCCCTGCTGAGGCATTGTCTGTGAGTGCCGTGAGGAGACTAACCACAGTCTTATCTTTATCCGTATTAATGCAGCTTTTATCACAAAATTCCATTTGGCTTTGCTTCTCCGCCTTAAACTTAATTTGACGCCTTGTTTTGACTAGCTTTGTTAATTTTAGGTCACTGGATATCAAATTGAGCCTGTTATTCCTCAGCGTGGCAGTACCCTCCATGTTGTGATGTCTTCTAATGGATGAGAAATACAGGACTCTGGACATGGAGCTGGAGGTCGGGAATAGACCAACAATGTGCACAATGTCCATTGTGTTGTCACCTCTGGCCCAGAACGCCGCCTCAAAGAGCAGGTCTCAGGCCACAACACACACACTTCTGTTGTCCTCTTTTGATCAGTTGTCTTGTCCGGTCCCCACCCCTCTGTTTGCTTCACAAAGATGGAGAATGAATCAACTCCGAGGAGAGTGAGAAATTGTCTAGCAGAGATGCAACAATTGTGTGTTGAAAAGTCTGCAACACATTTTAATCTCCGTCACACACACACACACACACACACACACACACACACACACACACACACACACACACACACACACACACACACACACACACACACACACACACACACACACACACACACACACACACACACAGTATCTCTGTATCGGTTGCCTATATCCTGGAGGCAATAAGGAATATTTGATGGTGTTACTCATGTTTCTAAACACGAGTGAACCAAAGTGAGATATTGAGAATGGTCTTCGAGACCCGGCTGGGATTTTACATTTTTAACCCTTTGGATTTGAAGTGTTACTCGCTAATCTTTAAGATATTGACCCCTTTCTCTAATATCTCAGGTGCAATACATACAACATGACATGATTAGAGCTGCAACATTTTTATCTATAATTTCATTGATTATGTATACTATTTTGATACACTACAGTATTAACGTTTTTGAAGCAAA
Organism: Cottus gobio; assembly: GCA_023566465.1. NCBI lineage: Eukaryota > Metazoa > Chordata > Actinopteri > Perciformes > Cottidae > Cottus > Cottus gobio. The sequence goes on along the minus strand of CM042225.1, from coordinate 16,220,881 downwards.
ATGTCCTATTTTATGGTCCCTTCTAAAATATGAGACTGTGCTTCCTTGACAATTATCCAAAGGCTATTTTGGACTGTTGCTTGTAGCGTTTAATTGAAAAACATAATTACCGAACAACAGAAATAATTGTTAGTTGCAGCCCTAATTATGTCATTCAGTTCAGTATATTGTGCCATGGTATGATTATGCTATGTTTAGGAAGTGATATATTAGAACGAGTATCACAGAAAACACTTAATTGGAAAACATTGGGAGGAAAAAAACAGCAACCACAAGTGAAGTAAATGGAAAAAGACAAATGTCAATATTAAAGTAAATGGTAATATCTGATGAAATGTCTTCATTGGCTATAATTGCGTCTCTCTCAGTCTCTCACTACGCTGCGGACCTTTACTGAGGTTTACCAACCAAGCTGCTCTCTTGCTGACCTTTCAGTGATCGACAGCTGGTTTTCACTGCAGTCTAGCCAAGCGCTTTGATGATATTGAGCAGTCCCTTCCATGATCTCCTGCGGAAAATGTGAAGCTGCCCAGAGGAAGCATCACTTCATAGCGGCAAATCAGTCAGCTGACCCGAGCCGTGCCCTCTGTGGCACACATGTAGACCTGCTGCTTCTGCGCCCCCTCGGCTGTGGCACGTGCCACTTTGTTGTATCTCCGATCACCTTGTGTCAGATGTACCTCTCAAGGTGCGTCAGTGCCTTGATGTAGTACACCACAGTAGGTGCTGAAGACGGGGTGGGCACCTTCCTGCAGCAGCGTTGCCGGGAGAATCTAAAGATTATGTAAAGTAATTCAGCGAGTGATGTGAGAGGAGCTGGCCACCACTGACAGCAGGTCTAGCAGGTATGTAGGTCACACAGGGGGAGGCCTCTTTTGCATTTTCCCCCTCCATGTCTATTTTTGTTTTGTCTCCCTTTCAGACTTCTTCACTTAATCAGTTATTCACTTACTCCTTTCATCTCAGTGTTCTTGCTCTTTTTTTTTAATCTCCTTTTTTGGTCTTCTGACAGACCACTGTGACGGTTTCACACTAACTTGGACAAAGTGGGGAACAGAAAAGACTAAAGAGATAGAGATCAAGAGTGAGAGACATTGCCAGAGAAGAAAACATGTTTACTGCCTATCCTGTTTCTTTCAACTCTTGTTGTGTCTCATCAGTGGGTTGTCAGTGGTCAGTTTCCTCTTGTTTTTGGCAACACATGTTGTCAAATGTTCCCTCGTCTCGTCTCCCGCCATCCCTCTCTGCCCTCTCATCCACCTTCTCTGAGTTGTAGCTTAACCCAAAGCAGATGGTGTCCTGTACTCTTCAGTCATTCAGAGTACTTTGTCTTTTTCTTCTTGTTAAGCATGGCCCAGGCCTGTGTAATGAGCTGGGGCCCTTTCAGCCTGTTTCGGGGATCCTGACCCAACTTGGAGCCGCCTCATCACAGCCACCATTGCAAGGTTACCCAAACCCGCAGGGGAGCAGAATGCTACTCGATGTCCACAACCCCTCGACCTTTTCTTAGGGAGAAGAAAGGCGGCATATTGATGAAGACTCTTGGCTTTTCAGGAGGACAGCAGTATAGAGGGGCGGTCACAGTGTTTATTGAGCTTGTTTTCGTCTCCCTGTAGGTCACAGCTCAGTGCTCTTTAATTGGCTCAGATTGTCAGACAATGTTCCGTCTCATGGCAAAGAAAACTCCAGCTATCAAACGCTCCTCACAAAATCCTTTTCTTTCTGTTCTGAGAGTGGCAGCTCATGCAGTTAAGCTATTTCCACAAGCCTGCACTACAAACTTAACATTAACATATGAAAATGGGCTGCTTCCCACATTTACTAGCTCATTAGTTCTTTTGGCTGAGCACTTGTTGAGTTCCACCCGCTCTTGTTTTGCTTGAGCAGGGAGATGTCTTTAATTATCATTGCAGTAGGCGTATCAGCCCCAAAGCTATTAGTCCATGCAAAGTTCAACGAGGGGCTCTTTGATACTTGTTTAATATACATGGACCAATGCAGGCCAGGCTCAAGTCCCTCATAGACCACCCAGTTTACATGCTGAAATGAATTCTGCTCTCATCTCCTGAAAGGAAAGGAGCTTCAGATACTAGCATTGACCTTGACATTTTCCTATCTTACGCTCTCAAGAGGAAAAGCTATTGAGGAAGCAGCAGCCGTCCGCCTGCTTCCTAAACGCCACAGAAACCAAAGACCTTTAGATATTTGATCAACTCAGACAAAAAAGAAATACTTAATGCAATCAGGGAGACATTCAGCAGGACATGCAGTCCGTAAATGTTTTTCAACTGTGGTGCATTTAATTTGACCGTTCTCAAGAGGGAAACTTTATGAAAAGATATTGAGCAGCTACTGGGAAGTGAAAGCACGGTTTAATGGTTTTCAGCAGCTCCCAGACTGCAATTGTGATGGGTCACATCCATTGTTTGAGTGAGAGCAGCTAGACACCTGTGTGAGCTGGCCGGGATCAAAGCTGCAGGACCTGTTCAGACACAGCAGACCAGCCCACCACGCCACGGTTTGGGGATCAAATGAACAGAAGAAACTCTCCTGGGGAGCTGACACTGTAGGGCACAGACACCGACACACCATCGATTCCTACTCTAAGAAAAGAGGATTTGAATTAAAGACAGTGAGGTGTCCTGTGGCTGAGGGACAAAGGAACCTCCTGTTCTGCCCAAGGCTCCTGTCTGGAACATTAAGCATAGGCGGTTTCCCATGATGCCATGTGGGTGACCCACAGGAACTGCCTCCCCGGAGCTAGAATAGCACGGACATTAAAAGTGGTGGAGGCAGAACTGCTCTTTGAGGATGATGCAAAAATAATGAGAAAACTTGTCATCCAAAAGCTACAGTGAATACAACATCAAGTTAATATATTAATATGGTGCTTTAAAATCTTAGCTAGCCATTGCGGTTCAGTTCAAATACATTTTCTATAGTGGTTCAATACTGTGGTGCAGTACACTAATGCTGACCAACAAAACGCTAACTACCTCTGGTCTTATAAATTAATGGAAGGTGGGGGGATGTAATTTTCTGCTTGTCTGCATACAAGGGTGACTTATGCCCAACTCTCTTCCTTCCTCTCCCCCCTCTTATGTGAACACACACACACACGCACGCACGCACGCACGCACGCACGCACGCACACACACACACACGTGCTTCCTCTTGAGTAACTGAGGAGTTTTCTCTCCGGGATATTTTTATTTAACTTCTGAAAGGCTGAAGTGACATGAAAATAAAATGAATTAAGTTAAAGAATTGTTCAAAGTTGTAAAGAATGACAAGTTTGGCAAATGTTTTTGATCTCCTGCGTGTCTTCTGGTCACTTGTAAATTAACATGTCGTGAAAACCACTGAATCATTGTGATAATTTCCCAGATAAAAAAATTTAAAATAAGATCCTGTTTTCAACCCAGTCCCCCTTTATTCATGCAGCGATGTTTTAGTGTAATTCAGGAGATATAGATAGTTATAAATGAGATGCCCTCTTTCTATGAGCACCTGCACAAATCCACGCAGAATACAAATATAGTTACTTTTCGTACTGGCAAACCAAATGACGGACGGGAGACACAGTCAAGGACCCCTCCGGGCCGCAGCTTGAAGAACCACCGGTGTAAGCTGTCTGGTTTCCTGCTGAGGGAGTCAATGCCGCCTCCTGTTTTTCTCTTTTCCTTATCAGCTCTCTGTGGGCTGTGCCTCTCCTTCACCAGAGCCTTGACAGAGGCTCGTTTTTCTCTCGCTCCCCCATCTTGTTTATGTGTTTACCACAGCACACTCACATCCTCCCCTTAAATGATAGCCCCTCTACTGTCAGCACACTGGAGTCAAATTAGAGAGCAAGACATAGCCGCGTTGCTGCTCCCTTCGAGCCTCCGGCAGGCGAAGCTGCAGCCGCAATCAATTGAAATTCTGAGCTTTGTGCTTTGTCTCGATCAGCGCTGGATATTAGAGAACCAGGATGCTACCCTAGCACCCAGACTGTGTTATTACCTGAGAGAGGGGAAGGAATGAGCGTCTGGAATAAGGCCATGTTTCAGGGAGCTCCTGCTGCTGTGCTTGCACTTATAAAAAGGCAGACATGATGGAGGCTCTTTTCCGACGCAGCATCGGGGCACATTCCACATGTTCCGCCGCCAGCTTCAATATCCGTAACGTGATCGTGTGGAAAAGTGGTAATGCACGGCATATCGTTTCATGTGTATGCATAATTTATTGACGCCATACGCCTGACTCTCCAGCATGTGGCTCATGTGTCTCCTTGTTTCCTGTTAATTTATTCCATCACAATTATAATCTGAAGCTGGTGGTTAATCTCCTTCTTTGCTTCTTCATAATAAAGCAGAAAACTTTAAAGAATACTTCAGCGTTCTAAAACTCGTGGCTTTGTCCGTTTTTGTCGCTTATGATAACATTATACTCAAAGTAATTGCTCATACCCGGGAGCACATGACATCAATACAACAGCAGGGCGAGACAGTTATAAACAAGCCATGGGGAATCAGATTATTTTAACAAATTATGAATTAATCAAATTAAAAGTGGACGTACTGACAATAATAATCTGATATTGTATATAAACCTTGTGTGCACAATTGGGCCAAGAATGTAAACTATGATCCATGCTGGCATTTCTTGTCCTAATGGACGTCTTCGTAGCCATGATATTTCTATGTATAATGTACTTGTTACTGTTCAGAGCTGTTAAAGATCCAAATTGTAAATAACTAGAATTATCTTTTAAATAGTTTTGCATAAAAAATAATAATGTTAGTTTGGCCCCTAGAGTGCCATGCCTCGGATCAAAAAGAGATCGTTGTTGCTTCATCCTTCCTGCTTTTAAATCCCGATGGAGTCTCCGGGAGAAGGAATTTCATTCCAAAATGTTGCAAAAGATGAAATCAGTTCGATGTTGAAGAAGCAGTGTAATGCATTTTCTCCATCGATATGGCCTAAAGCAAAGGGAGCTGAAGCTTTCTTCGTGCTTTAAGAACCTTTGTATCCAAACCTACAATTAAAACCAAGGAACCTGCGTTTCTGTGAGGAGTTCAATTTCCCTGACCGCAGACTTGTTAGTGTAAAGACACAGAACACTTTTCTTCTCGTTCTTCTCTCATGCGCCTAAGCAGTTGTATTTGTTTACATCATTGCTGGACTGCCTGGGGAGAGCAGTTATTTTTATGGTGTGCTTTGTTTGGATGGTTGTTTTTGCAAAGAGGGAAGTGGCAAGGTTTGCTCAGGGAGTGACGGAGAGAGAGTTGTGACTACAGAGGGGGGGGAGAAGGATGGATGTGTGGGGGGGGGGGGGGGGTCTCAGCTGCCTTAAAGGGATGGCAGTCTAATTAATTTTGCATGTGTCGCTCTCCCTTCTCGCATTTGTTGTGTTCTTTTTTGAAGAATAACTTTAGGAAGGCACTGAATTTCACGGCATGAGAGACTGTTAAACATCACGGTAATGTAAATGTGAGGCCATGAGTATGAAGTCGCTCTTGAATTCCTGGACTGGTTTTGGCTTGATCTACTTTTTTTGCATGCATTGACATAGTTTAAAAAGAGCAGAATACTCTTGCACAAATGATTACTTTTACCCTTTTACACCCACACATTTATTCAACTACATCTGCGTGCATGCATTGACAATCAAGATGAGTAATGTGTCTGTATCTATATGTGCTCCACATTGCAGAGGCCTCTGAGATCAGCAACACTGGCACCAGCAATGGAGGTGAGTAGAGACCATGTCAACATACCTGCCTACATTCATAAAATATCAAAGTGCATATTAGGGTTCCAATTATATGTTGGATGCACTTACATTTTAGCGGCATCAGACGGCCTATTGAGGTTAAAAAACATGACTATTAGTTTCTATTCAGAAAGTTCTAACCCACTTCGCTTGATTCACGAGCTTGGCAGGGAAGAGAGATTTCTTTAGGTAAATTGACAGATTGCCTGATTATCATAGGCCCTTCTCACATGTCCCTCTTCCCCTCTCTATTCTTCTCATTTCTTTCCCCTACTCTTCTCTAGAGGAGATGAAAGATCCTGTGGAGATCTCAGGAGAGCCTGATTCTATTCTAACTGACAGCATTCAGTCCAAAGGTAAGGGCGTGGGGGAAGCACTCACACTCTCCGGCTCACTCTTATCTCGCACACAATCTCTATTTATAAGCGGATTCTTATTAGTGGCCACAGCTGCTGAATTATAATTCACTTCATCCAGAGACTTCTCAGCGCTGTGCAGCTGAGTGTTACCCAGTTTCACCCTGCTCGTCTCCATATCCCCCCAACTGTCTCCATCTTTTTCTCTCTTTAGAGGCTATATGTAGGATATTTTGGTATAAACGTGTCAGCACGTCTTTGGAGATTGAGTGTGATGAATTGCCTGCAAACTCAACTATCAGACATTTAATAAATCAAGCATATTATTTTAACATTCAGCCAACACAGAGTGTAGGAGCAATAATCATGCCAATAAATCACATTTGATAAGGATACCACACTGTTATTCTCAGGTCTCCATTGAGATTTAGGTTAATTCGACTGCATGTAATTTTAATGTGGACATATGTAGAGAGTCCTGTGAATTTCTATGTCTGCCTTTGTGCTGTGTGTGACTCTACGGAGCCAAAAGAGTGGAATTCGGATTTGGGCATCGTAGTTTTCAGGTAGAAAAAAAATCATTAAGCAACTGTTGTGAACAGATTGTCAGGGTTGAATAAATAGGACAGGCTAGCAGCATATGAAATAACTTGGCAGAGGCGAACGGGTTTGTGTATAAAGGAGAGGGCTTAAACAATGCCAGACAAAGCGCCAGAGAAGAAAAAGCCTGTTGTCAAACAAGCGTGTGGATCAGGTGGGATGGTGTATGACGGAGCTGGTGGAGAAGAGTTTAAAATTAGCCGTCGTACATTGTCAAAACACACGACACTGGGTAGTCACAACAGACGGCCCTGTTTTCTGAACAAAGATGGCCGGATGTTTTATCTTTTACTTAAGATTCACATTCAGAACAGAGAGAATGGATCAGCCTGTGTCCAAATGTTGATTACCCATCTGTCTGTCACACAGAATATGAATATATGTCACTAATGTATTGGCTTTAGTAGATATATTCAATGTGCATGTTCTGGGTAGTTTCTTATTTACTACGATGTACTGCAGGACTGTCTACCAGGGCAATGGACAAAATATCAACTGATTATATTGCCATTCAATTTGATAAAAACATTCCCTGTATTTACACTTCTGCATGATAACTAACACTCTTAGGCAAAAAGGGCAACATGTCATACATCAAGTCTATAGATGGAGTACTATGAAATATCATGACCAGATTCATGCCTCAGATGGAACAAACCCTTATGATTTTAATAACCCCATTGTATTTTTTAGGAGAGACTCTACACTTTACCAGTAGGCCATTACTAGTAAGACTCAGAATAGCAGCAATGTATCGTTTCTTCCAGGAGCGCAACTAATAATTATTAATTCATCTTTAGACAATTCACTCAACAAATTTATGAATTTCTTTGGTCTATAAAATGTAATTGATGTGCTACTGTGTGGAGGATGCCTGTTTTGGATTCAAAACAACACAAACAAACTATTAGACCAGCCACTTAACAATTACTGTTTTTGTGGAGGAAGCCTGTGGCATCGAGCAGTAAAACCGCTTCAGTTCCCAGTTGGCAAATACTGATGGCAAAAGTAAAGCGGTGAAAATGTTCTAAATATAGCGTACGCTTAAAGTGATTTCCGCTTTACCTCGCCGTCAGAAGGCCAATGGTACGGTACAATGGTTATGGCCATATACTGTGGTAACCTACATCCCTGCTGTTAAACCATTACATATGACTAATAAAAGCAGCAAATGCTCACAATTGAGAAACTAGAATTTGGGACTATTTGTCAGTTTGCTTGAAAAATTGTATAAAATTAATCTAGTTTTTTGAATAATTGCCTAATTATTTCCGGTGATAATATTGTTGATCATTTAAGCTCACGTTCCATTCCCCGCTTTCATTTTATAATATGCCATTATCATTTCAGCCTAGCAAAGAACATCTAGAAATGAACAGTAAACAGGACTTAAAGAAGCCACCGCATTGTGTCCTAAATGTAAGAACCAGGAATGCAAAATCTGAATTCAGACTGTGACCTTATTTTCCATCCAGACACTGTTGAGAAGAAAGAATGACCAGCTGAGGGAAGGACAATCAACCTCATCTCACAGCCAGCAAAACTGTGCGAAAGGCCAACCACACTGGTGTCAGACTGGCCAGAGTCAGTAAGGGCTCTGACTGGCCCAGGACAACCAGTTACTCACAAGATGCTCACACCCCACCTTCATTTAGCCTACTCCCTCTTTGTTAAGAAACTACTCATCCCTGAAGTATGAACTATATGTATATGTATGTGCAAAACCTTGCTATATGACTTGAACATATCAACCAGAATGAGATGAGCCATACCTCACCGTGTGTTACAGCCATATATTTTGCCAGCAGGGTGCAATGAGATAAACCAGGTTCAAGTCTCTTAATTTGATCTATGCCCACTGTGAGAGCTTGGTAATGCTGTCAGTCAATCAACCATCCTTCTGTTCTGACAAAGCCACAGTCATGATGGCATTTAACAGCAGCATCAATTACCTGACAACAGCCTGCAACACCCTGACACCTGCCACGTCTCCTCACACTCTACTGCAGCGCCATTGTTTAGTCAAATCAGTGAGCATGTTCCTCGATTCAGACCACGGTCTGGGAGGCGGTGTGCCGCTGCCCGGCCTTTTATGTGTGAACACCACTGATCGCATCGGATCTGTCACTGCAGCTTGACCCATTTTAACCAAGAAACTGTTCGTCAAGGCCCACGCACACTAAGAGGATATGAGTGTCTTTTAACAAATCAATTAGTTCTTGTCCCCTTTTTTCTTTGCCGTTTAGAAATGCATGCCTTTGAACGTCATCAACATAAACAGGAATTACAGTCCTCTTCGCTTTCGCTTGTCTCCTTACCAGATTGTCTATAACTATATTGAAGGAATCTGCCTTATTTCATATCAAACTACAAAATCCCAATCACAAGGAGGTGGTCCAAGTAGGAATTCATGGTTTTGATTGCTTGCAGATGATTTGTAATTTTGAGGACAACATGTAATGGCTGTTGCCTAATGCCTGTTGTCAATGGTTTTATTTGATTTTAAAACATGGTTTTAGTTTCTATTAAATGTTGTGATTTGATTTTTTTTCATTGGTGCCATACTAAAGATCAGATTAATTACAGTTCTATGAAAGGATGCCTTCATACTTTGATGTTTGCTTTGCTAAACTATAACAGAAACAACTAATAAAATGTAAAGGTGGAAGCCATGTCTCAGCTTTTAATGTTTCTTGTTTACCTCTGTCATTATAGTATTTTATTTATTTCTACTCACAGCTGATATAGTTAATTTCCCTTCAGTTAGTGTGAAATTGATCAACTGAAACAGAGCGATCAGTCGCGTGTCTCTGGTGGACAGAAACAATTAGTCTGTCTTCTGATCTCCAGCATGCTGACTCTCTAACCCTCGGGCTCTGTCCTGCATCAAATGAGAAGAGGCAGACCTCCTCGCCCCCCCCCCGCCCCATCTGGGAAACTCACTAATGGCCAGAGACCTCACAGGGAGTTTGTTATCAAAGACGTATCAGCTCTCCAGAGCAGAACCTCTTCATCAACACCTGTCTTGTTACAGATCATGTTAGCTTACTCTTTGGTAAATGTTTACTTAAGTGTATAATACCTAGTCACACTTCATGATTTAGACTGACACAAAACTACTGTACATAATTTAACAATTGTTAAGCCATTAAAGCCAATGTATAGAACTTGAAAAGTGGCACTGGTGCCCTAGTTTACACAAGGTTTGTCTCATTATTCAACAAAGAAAATCTAAACTATCAGAATCGAGCTGGAAACAATTCAAAGGGCACACCACCAAAGAAATATTTAAAATCCAATTTTTGTATTCCATGCATGCTTTTTCTTTGTCCAAGCCTGGTGCCTACATTAGCCAGCACCCACCATGCAACTCAAGCGCCGACAGCCCGGGCAGAGGTTCAGGTGTGTTAAGCTGTGGTGGCTTATGCAGCCTTCACCTGCTAGCCATGCGCGAGATGAAGAGTGAGCTACAGAGGTCTGGTAAGCTCAGGTCAGGAACTTTGATTTTACAATTTTACAGTTTTACAGTTTAGAGATGGGCGGGTAACATGGCAAGAGAAAGACAGGGCTATGACATGAAACAAAGATCCCCAACTGGAAACCAGATGGGGGAGTTGTGGTGCAATGGTTTGTATCTTAATCATGAGGCTGCCAGAAGATTTTTAATTCACAACACTGCAAATCCAGTTTAACACTGACAAGAAAATGTTCTGTCCATCCTAAAAATAGCAATAAGTGATCCTGCTTTTCCTCCAGGATATTGGGCCTATACAATCATATAAGGAACATTGTGCTCTAAACATTATCCTAAGAAGAACAATATTCAGCCACTGTTATCATTTGTTTTATAACATAATGACAAGAAAGCATCAACAACAGGTTTCTCATCTGTTGGTGTGAAAAGCCAATAAAAAAACAGTTTCACATCAATTTAGCAGCTTTCATGTTTAAGTTCCATTAACTTGTCACATGCCAAGTGGATGTCAGGAGTGATTGTCCCTGGAACGGAGACGGTTTAAATTTTAATGACTTCATTTAAATGTTGCATGTCAGAACGGAGGGTTCCCAGAACTTGAGCAGTAGGTAGTGTCAAGGGGAAACCGCTTAATCGCACAGGCTTGCTGCCACGCTCAGGCTCCCTAGCATACAAAACACTCCGGTGTTGAAATAACAAACCACCTATTGCACAAAAACAGCCTGCCATCCTAGTTTACGCCTGACAATATTGGATTTTCTGGCTTATATCAGAGTTGTGAGGCAGAACTGGTTCAATCACCCTGCAAAAAAAGAACTCACAAGCACTGTGTGTGTATCTACATACGAAGCCATGTACACATGAAAGAGTATTAACATGTTGAACAACCTATGTAGTTGCCATGTGTTTGTCAGCTTTTATCTGACAGGTCGTAATAGGCAGCTGGGCTGATATGATGTGATGTGCTCCGTTTATTCCATTTTCCAGATGAAAGCTCTGTGGACGTCTTTAAACATGCATAACCATGTCCTCTCTCTTTCCCTTTCTCCCCGCTGCTAGCTCCTCCCTCTGTCTGCCAGCCTCCCGCCACACTACTGCGACCCGGCGCCGCACTGGCTGTTAACACAGCCCAAACAAGAATTGGAAGAATTATTCCAGCTCTAAAGCTTTAAATCCCTGTGCTAGATAAGCTGTTTTTATCTGAAGTACAGTGTTTGTCCTTCATGAAAATTCATCGCCCCACAAGAGGCAAAGGCAACACTATAGGTGAACTAAGCCGAGATAAACACTTTAATTGGGATGAAAATTGACGCTATTCATTATGGATGTCTGTCTTCAAAGGCAGCGAGAGCCACTGAAATGTTGAAAGGAAATTGACTTGCAGCGTTGCTAGTTTGCTTTGAACAAGTGAGAATACGTCGATTAAACTCCACCAGCACAAGACGGTTATGCAGATTACATTTGTCTCATGCTGATGGCCCCCCATGACAAGAGAACAGAAGAGAAAGAGGATTAATAAACTAATTCCATCTCTCCCGCTCTCTGTTGTTGCTCTAATTACCGACTTGATAATGTGCTTACTCAGGTGATATGGCGAATTCTCACCATGATTGTAGCTACAGTACAGATAAGACCACGGTATGGCATGCAGTATTAAAACGAGTCAAAGTTTGCTGTTTCTAATCATTGGGTAGTAAATCAGGGTCGAGGTGAGCGGTTCACCCATGCTCCAATCATATTGCTCACAATAACAACTTTGTTATTCATCCACATTAATTTCCATGCTTTTTTTAAAGAACAAAACACAGCTTGGTTCAGTGTAAGATAAGACATTATAGTGGAGGTTATAAAGCTAATGTGTCTGCAGTGGCTATGGGTTGAACTGCTTTCCACAGAGACCGATGAAGAGCAGCCAAGACCAATATATGGGCTTGTGTTAAATTTGATTAGAGCCACAATAACAATTGCTGGTGATAAACTTCACTTAAATTGGCATCATTAGCTCTGATTTGTCCTCATTATTCAATAGGTCAAAGCTATGTTAGTGCAAAGCTTCCATTTGGATTGCATCTTAATAAATGCAGGCAATGTGTCTGTGTGCAATATGCAATATACAATATAAAATATGCAATATGGGGAGGGAGGGTGGTTAGTAGCTTATCGTTATAGAAAACTAATAAACTGAGTGCAGTTGTGAAAGGAATGAAGACTCAACAGCTTCCCTTGTTAACAAAAATACTGAGCAGAAAAAGCACAACACCCAGAAATCCTAATGAAAGAAAATGAAACGCAACAGCTTTTAAAATGCTCACCAATTAAATTGGACTTTAATAAATGCATAAAACCTATTTAGCTGTGACTTTGTTAGCAGTTTGATTATGCTGATGTTCTCTAACTCATTAAAGCTAAATGTCACCTGCATCTTAGTTTGCAGTCGAGCCGAGGAGAGTGCAAGGTTTCTCCTGCAGCCCCGCTGCTTTTCACTCCCACCATCTAACGTGAACGCACTTCAGTGAGCCGGAGAAGGCAGCAGGGAAACTGGGGTCAAATGTAACAATGTTTTGAGATTTTATAAAATCAGCAGGAGACGATCTTTTAAATAAATGACAGGTTCCTTTTATATATGCAAATTAGAGAAGCAACATGGAATATGTATTTGTAACATCATTGGTTTCTACATTGTATTTTGCCAGCGGGTAACAAATACCAAACCTTTCTTAACACTAACAAACAAGTACTAGTTTAACTACATATTAATGATCAGAGGATGCTTCATTGTGTGTTGTTTAAGCCTGAACAGTTTACTTTCCCACTAAGAGACTGCAGTGGTTCTGGCTTTTCTCTGTGATGATATATTGTTGAAAGACATAACAATAAACTTGTTAATTAACCTTTTCTAATGTGATTTACCCAAACTGTTATGTACTCACTGAAGAGCAATACTCTGATGTAAATGCCTCCTTTTGGAGTTCGTACCTAGTCCTGCTCCTGCTGAAACCGGTTGAGTTTTACACAATCTCATCATCGCTCATTAAACCATTTGGTGCAGACAGGTCGTCACCAAATGTCTCTCATGCGACACAGACTACTGTTTGCATGTCTTATCAGCATTTATATTTTTGTGACCTGATGAAGAAACAAATATAAGTTTCTAATTGCTTTAGTCAATCAATTATTGTTCTTGCTCTTCACATACACATCTGAGTTTGATCTTCCTTGTATAGAAATAAACATAAATATTATTATAGTAGTTTTATAATTTGCTTTACTGGTGTTCATCTTAGACACCCGTCTTGGATAATCTCATCTCGGATGAGCTGCCTCTGCTGAGCCTCCCTGTGGTTCTACAGCTGTTCCTCCAGCGTTTTCTAGAGGACGGAGATGCAACTAAAACACATTACATACAATCATCTACGCCAAAAAAGATCGTTGGTTTGTGTAATGTGTCTCTTCTTCCTAGATTGTGTCCAATGACTGCACATATCTGAAAGTGTTTGACAAAGAAAAGCACCGGTCTGCATGCAACACAACTGATAACAATAACACACTTATATAATGTATAGATATATAGTTAGCATTAACACTGGAAAGTGGATAATTGCAAAATGTTCATGATTTAAATAAAAAGATATGCAGGATATGGACAAACCTGAAGATTCTTCCATTGGTCTCACAGGCAGTGTAAACACCAGTTCTACTGCAACCATCTATACAATGAAACAAATACATCATCAGAATCTTGAGATGGATTATTAAACCATGTTGCACACATTCAAACCACCCTTAGTGTATGAAATAAAAAGTGCACATTTGCAAAGATCTTTCATTTCATTTGAATAGTATTGTAAGGCGTGCAACCAAAGCATACTTACCAATCCATGGATATAATTTGATTTGGCTCCAGTAATAATCACCAAGGCCTATAACAAAAAGTCAAAATTATCACTATTGTGTTATATGTGATTTAAATAAATATGAGATTTAATCATTTTTTGTTCTGTATTTATGGTGATATAATAATACAATTATGTAGCATCATTGTCCCGTCAATATTCTGACTAATCTAAGCAATAGATTAAGAAGTTAAGAAGAATTGAGATCTGCAATTTTGTCAATAGGGAGAATGAATATATTGATCAGTTTCATCACAATTCTAATACAAATATATTTGTGTTTTGTTCTACCTCTGAAAACATTAAATTACGCCCTTTTGAGAGCACCCCACCTTTGAAATCTAAATTTCACCCCTGAAAATACGATTTAAAAAAATGAATCAAGAACTGTTATGGTGGACTACAAACATTGCACAGATGAGCTCCACCTGTAGTGGTCCTGATCTCGATGCTGCAATAGCTGCTGGTTAGAGGTCTCATTACAATAATACATTATATGCTGAGTTGCCCATTGAGAGGCAGCATATGGATATCAGACCATTAGGTGTTGAAGGTGACATCCTCCTTTCAGAATCCTCTGCCTGAAAACCACCTTGTATTTATTACACGCTGCCATTACAACCGTTTCTCAGTAAGGAGCAGCGGCCATCACGTGTGCTAAGCATTTGTTGTGTACATTGTGTGACCCTTGAGTGCGTTCTGTATGTGTATTTATTAATTCACAGCTAAGGGTGGCGAGGGCTGCTCCTTCCCACAAGGATTCATTATTTTCTGTTCCAAACTCCTGCTGGTTATGTTAATGCGTCACGAATTTCCATAACAAAATAGGCATCAAGGTAGGCAGGAAAATCACTTCAACACAGCATGCAATTTACATGTGCCATTTGCAGCCAATCATTCAGTCACGAAAAGACGGCAGTAATCTTTTGAAGCTACTGCAGGGCAGGTGCAGGGTAAAGGGCAATGTGTAGGACTATTTTCAATGTCGTTGTTTGACCGTCATCAGTCCCTGCAGCGTGTCCTCTTTATACCCTTCATTCTCATAAGGGTGAATAACTTACAATATCATCACACCAGTAACAACAGTTACTGTTTACTGGGGAAACGGTTCAGAATGCATGGCATCAGATGATTTATTTGCACGATACCTGTATGAACTTCATTAATAAATATGATTCATGAACTCCATTGACAAATATGACAGAATATTCCTAATAACTCATTAAAAGAGGATTTGCCGTTATTCTTTACGTGAAAAAGCATTCACAATGCACGACATCGGATGATTTATCCTCATGATACTTGTATGAACTTAATAAATATGATTCATAAACTTCAGTGATAAATATGAATAATTTAGCATCACTGTCAAATTGCCTGAGCCTGGCAGAAAGGTGCTAACAAGTTAAACGAGCTGAATGAGATGATTAAAATGACACCAAACCACACTTTTTAGGCTTTCCTGTCACAGAACGCCACAGCTTCTCCGCAAGATGCAACTCACAAAACGCCTCCTCCTGCAATATACAGGGAGATGTTCTCATTCGTCGTTAATTGGCTCATTTATTCCTGCGTGCAGCGAAAAAGAAAAACAGAGATTCAGAAAACTTGCCGAACAAAGTTTTGGAGCATGTCTGAGGCGTGCTGTCTGGATTGGAACAGACACCGACATTAAGAGAGAGGAGCCAGAGCGTCTGTAGACAGTCAATGCCACCCTCTCGTCTCCAGGCTAAACGCCTCTTGTCACAGCTGACAACTTCTGCAATTGATTAAGTCAGTCTTGCTGACAGGAAGACACAAGGTCACAATTATGATGAATGCTCTGTTGATTCTTTTGATATCATGAAAAAAAAAAAAAGACTCATTTTCTTTTGTTGAGCTTATAATGATTAGCTTGGTCAATCAGCAAGTGATAATAAAGTTGTTCACAGTATGTTCAGATATTAATTTCTGTGAGATTCACTTGGATGAATTTCAAACCCATCACTGAACATTGCAGCAACTTTTCCCACTGGCTGAAGCAAAAAGGAATGAAAATTCAATTTCTGGGGCTGAATCCGTTTATTCACCGCACCGTTCCACTGTGCATCTATCAGTTCACCGATCTATTAATGTAGCCTGTCAGATCTGAGCCTGGGTCCTTCTCACCTTCAGCGTCTGCACGCCCCAATATCTCCCATCTCTCCAGCTCTTCACGGCTCAATACCCTCTGCTCTAATATATATGACTGATCCTTTCAGAAGCCAATTCAGAAGCTAACCACCACATTCCGGACTTCTATCGGGTCCTGATAACGTGAGGTTTGACCATCTGTCAGGGCTGTGACTGTTGGCTATAAACTTCACGCTCTGTCTTTTTATTCATCTGTTTCTCAGAGGAGAGATGCAGCCAGTGCCTGAGAACCACAGGCGGAATCAGAGGAGAGAGAAATCAATTACTGCTTTTGCCTCTGCCTAAAACAAGCCGTGTCGGAGACCATCCACAAAAGGAGGACAAAAAGGGCCGGTGGCCCCTCAAACTCTCAAACCCCAGGAGACAGGGCGGAGAGCATCCCGTCACGAGCTCTGACACGCAGCCATCACTGCCACCATCGCCAAATAGGCCCCTGTCACACCTCAAAATGGGATCCAGCCACTTCATGTGCAATCAGGCCACCATCAGTGATTGATGGAATATGACGGAAGACGCCAGAGAAGGAGCTAAGGCAGAAAAGTGAAACCATTTTCAGTAGTAACCTTTCCAAAGCCCATGCAATTTAGAATCCCTAATAGCATGGAGAATCAAAACTTTTAGTGAATGAAACAAGTGAGTTGAACAATAAAATATTACAGGAGCTATAGAGAAAGTAATGTGGTTGTGTGTATGACCTTTCTTTCTGACGCAGACAGACAGACAAACAAACATTTATCTACCTATATGTAATATAATCATTTAAGCTTCAATACATTTACCTGGAGGAAGATCATCGGTCACATTCCTAGTCCATTTCTCTTTCTGATGGCCATAATTCAGTTTTCTCTCACAAAACTCTGGAGAAATGTTTGACATTTAACAGCAAGTAAGTGCTTTATGATATGGAAATTCCCATAAGTGATTCTCGTTGTTACGTTATATGAAACATTATGTATATGTCATGTCTCTGCAAGTCCCTTAACTGCAGGTGAGGCTTTTGAAATAAAAGTAAAAGCCATTAGAGAGAGAAAATAACTTTAAAACACTAATCTTCCTTTCCTTCTAAAGAATATCTTAAACTCATGAAATGATTTTGGTCACTATTTACTGAAAGACTTTTCCATATCGAATTCCTATGAATACTAAGTAAGTGAATATGAAGCCAGAAGGCCAAACTATTTTAATAATACAAGAAATCCATATTGAAAAAAGTGAATACCCTTATTTCACAGTTACTAGCCAGTCCGGATTGCTCCAGGCATTTTGAATGATACCCAATTCCTCCAGACACCTTCTACCTTTATAAAGCCGGAATGTGCTTTGAGGGGGTGAGAGCTAAGCAGAGCCACCATCACTACAGTGCAGCCACTGAGATATAAACTCAATAACACACTCCTTTATTTCTCCAGCCATTTGGTCCAAACCAGCTGGTGAGGCCAGAGATAAAACACAGCATCTGGCAGGGGAGACTTCGGAGCCTACGTCACAGCATGCGCATGCATCCGTCTGTCTTGGTATGTGTAGATGCAATACCGTGGATGTGCATGCATGGTGTCTGCAGAGAGGAGACGTGTCACAAATCGCTGCTTCCATCCACGCGCCACGGACAGCGTGCCCATCAGCTTGGCATGATTATGGCCGTGAGAGAGGCTCCGATTGTGGGATGCTGGAGCGTGAAGCCACTGGAGAGGAACAGAGAGGGACATGGCTGGGCCAGAGAGGAGGGATGGAAGAATGGATGGCAAGCCCAGCTGGCGGCTGCTTCTAATTGGGCCGCGCAGGTTTCCATGGCTGACCAGACCCATATGCAGTGTGGATCAAAAGAGAGAGAGAGAGCCATAAGCAAAGTAGCAGGGCAGGCCGGGGGGAGGAGGAGGCTGCAAGGCGGGCGAGAGGCTGGTCACACTCCAGCAGTCACAGTCTCTTTGTGACGGGGGGCAGAGAGAGCCAGCTGTCATCCCCTGACACACACACACACACACACACACACACACACACAAAAAAAACAGAAGCATAACAAAAAAGCCACTTATGAAACAACTACTTTAATCAAGGCATCCGGCACTCACTGAGGGAGGGAATGAATCGGCCCAAAAAAAACAAACAAAGATAACACACACAGCATGAGAAATGGGAAAGGACCTGATGAGAAGAACCAGGGGGTATGGGTGTATTGAATTTTTCCCGCCGGATATTTACTGCATGCCATTGGAAACAATTAGAAGTGATTAAAATGGAGGTGAACTGACAAGGGGAGTGTGGATTCACCCACCACCACCACCACCACCTCCTCCTGTTGGATGGAGGTGTTAGTGCGTGTCGTGCTCAAGGGGCGAATCAATTCACTTCACACTCTCGGCAGCATTAATTAATGATGTGTTCTCTGTATTGTACAGTGACTTGCTGTCACGCTATGCGTTTTTTCCCCCCCAACTTCACTCCAACCTTCCTCGCCTAACTCTCCTGAGGCCTCTCCCTTCCTTGTACGTTCCCTTTTCATTTTACAAAGACATAACAAAACAACACAGATGCACTTAAACATAAACGCTGACACAAACAATAAATGTACCAATAAGGATTATAATATTGAAACAGAATATATGTTTGCATGGAACATAAATTCTTAGAGCGTCATTCATCGGCCTTTGTTTTTATTTATTCATTCCCTTTACAACCTAGCAGATGTCTGGAGGGCAGACCACAATCCTGTTTATGAGAAAGGGAGAGTGAAAAGAGAATGGTAGGAAGTCAAACCTGACATACAACCTATGGCTCACTGCTGCCCCCTACTGTGGGAACTAAAATATTCACACAATGCCCGAGACAGTATCATCAAAGAAGATATACTATCAGTAGGATAAAAAGTGTTTTTTGTTCATATTTTCTTTGTTGAGGTGGCAAGTTAGATTTTTCACGTGTGTGTGTCTCTAATACAATGCAAATTCTTTGAATTGTGTCCTTTAGTTTGGCATTTTCATTGGAATAAAGCCCTGTAAAATGTAGTCTGTTACTCGAGAGATTTGATCAACTGAAACGCATTATGTTCATGCCCACTCACACTGGCATGTCTATAGGTAGGGATTTGGAGCAATTGGAGTGACTGTGGGAGTCTCCAAGGGGCTGAGAGAGATAGTAAACTAAGCCATGGGAAAAAAATCAGATCACCTTGAATTTGCATAAACAGCCTTCAAATGGCTGCGCAGAGGGTGTAAGTGTTAGCCATCCAAGCCTGAATAACTCCCAGCCGCGGATTAGTATTGGGTTCACCTCGGTCATTTAACACTTAAGACAGTCTCCAGGGAGCCTATTCATGTTGGACAAATTGTTTTGCCTTTACAGCAGCTCTGCGCTGCACAGGGGTGTTAGAGGCGTTCTGAGGAGTAATTTGCCGCCTGTAGTGAGGGACACTTTGCACCCAGTTCCTTCCGTTCAGAAAATACTAAATTGCAACAGGAGCAACACCAGCACCAATTACATGGAAATAGCCCACGTCTGGGCTAAGGTCCCTCCTGAAGATGGGCTAAAGACACAGGGAATAATGAGCCAATGCTTGTTTCCTTCTTTTAGCTTTGAGCAGCATCTCGGAGCACTCGGATGAAATATGGAACACAGAACTTTGTGAACCAGCAGGAAAATACAAACTTTGCAAAGGTGGCCACTGACAAGTTATAAAGGGAATCAGAGGTCATCAAGAAACTAGTAAAAACATTGCTGCAAAGTGGGATTCACCGAGTGTAAATGTGCGTCCTGTTCTCCATCATACACGTGAAGGACAAGCTCTGCGATCAGATGTGAGTCATTAAACTTTGCAGTGACTCCCACTTGCATCAAGTGAGCCAGCACTACTTCTGGTCCAAAGCAGTGAATATTATTGCTGCAGAAAAGCAATTGGAACCAAATGCATCCCCAACTGAATGCAGTACAACTGTAAAACACATCCATTGCTAACTAATTATGCATTTGCCATGCAATTCATAACACAGCAATGCCTCCAGTAACACTTAACTTCTGGAGCTTGATTAATTGCACTATGCTGGAAGCCGAGAAATAGGAGGTGTGGAGAAGGAAACTCGACATCGCCGGCATCAGCAGTCTGGACCCGCTCCCCTCCGTCACCGCTCTCACCCGCTTCCCATAAAAGTAAAATGCAGCAGGTTTGGAAAACAGCCGTGTCCTGTTTGTCAGAGGGCTTGTCGTAAATGTCGCGTTTGTCAAGCCCCAGAGGAGAAAGTGTTGGTAATAGCACTCATCACCACCACGGCACTTCATCTGCTGGTGCCAGCCGGATGTGGCACAAAGGATTGTTTCAGAGAGCTCTACTTTGTTGCACTGCAAGGTAATATGCTCCAGTGAGTTTGATTGTCTTTCAGTCCGACTGCTCCAATGATTGTGCTACATCAGCAATGCTCTGAACGAGTTGTTGATCAATAGCAATTATGAATGATTACTATGAATGGGTTGTGGAAAATCAGCCTTTCCGGAGTCACTTAGTAATTGGGTTTTATTTTCTTGTCTGCTTTGGTGCAAAAGGTTCCAACGGCTTCGCCTGCGGAGGACGATGCCACACGACCAGCAGACGGTCTGCATCACGAGGAATTTTGTCCAGCTGAATGACAAACTACTATTATCACAGCAAATTGCTTTTCATAATACCTCTATTTCTGTCAGATCTCTAATTAAGTAGCTTACTCACCTCTATTGTGAATATATAGATGTATTATTTGTTTGATCTTCTGGCCTATAAGCCATAGCAGACAAGATGCATCAGTGTTGATGCAATGTGTTGGTTGGAGGTTGATTACTTGATGAATACTTTGTGCACATACAATCTGATTTAAACATTAATGAACAATATCAGACAACACATACTCATTGATGCTCCCTCTACATCATACACAAAGTAGGTAGTTCATTTGTGACTTTCATTCACATCTGCACAGTTTTATAAATCAAATGAGATTTATTGAATGATGTGACTCGCCTGAGAATGATGTGAGGCATCCACGTACATTCTGGATTTGAAGCCTCTGCACATTGTGAGCCTGCTTAAGATTCACCTGGTCCAAACAGCCCCGCGTTCACTTCAAGCTGCCACCTTCAGATGTAGAGTTCCAATGGAGCCGATGAGAATTAAAAAAAGACTATTCTTATGGACAATTCACTAATCGAATTCACCGGCGCTCCACTGGCTTTAGCCTGGTTTGAATCAGCATTAGCATAACGATGGCACCATCATTTGCCTCATAATGAAGTGAGAAGTTGAAACCCAGCTGCTACCAAAATAGAAAATGAACCATGCTGACATGGTGAGCATATAAGTAGCAACATCCTCTGACTATCAACCATACTTATCATCCACTAGTCCATCTTATTTACAACATGCTGACTTTTTGAATGGACAGCCTCAAATAACAAATAACAGCCAGTGGACCGAGCTTTACTGAAGGGCAGAAAATTAGATTAGATTAGATTCAACTTTATTGTCATTACACATGTACAAGTACAGAGCAACGAAATGCAGTTTAGCATCCAACCAGAAGTGCAATAGCAGTAAATACCAATATACAGATAATAATAAGTATTTTACAGATAATAAGTTAGTGATATAGGTACGGGATATACAGATTGATTGCGGTAATACGTACATGTTATACAGGTTGATTTGTGCATTAAATGTAGGTAGACTATAAGCAGGAACTATAAACATAATTTACAAAAAGGCAAATGGGCATATGATAAGTTAAGTAATACAGATTGAGTGAACGTTAAATAGTGCTTACACAACGCTAACACATTTCAGCGGGTACCAACCACAAAAAGGCACATCCAACAAAAAGTGGAATGCATTAGCACTTCAAAAGCATTTCATGTTCGTTGTAAATATGCCTTGTGCAACTCCTTTACAAGTTTCTTTTGTGGAACGCACTACGTGAATATTTTAAGTTCTATTCTTTTCTCCAACTTGTATGGGCAATTTAGGAAAATCATGTAAAAGCAAGTCCACACAGAGGAGCAACTCTTCTCAGCACCTCCATCTCTTTATTTAAACAATCAGAAATACTTCTCAGGTCTCAAAGGACTGCAGTGCCCTGCCAACAGGGCAAATATGAGCTGGACTGCTCTTTTAAGGTGTTTGCTTGTAAGCTGCACATGTGAATAAAATAATTACACAAACTCAGCCACATTCAATTCAATTCAGTTTATTTTGTATAGCCCAAAATCACAAATACAAATTTGCCTCTAAGGGCTTCACAATCTGTACACATACGACATCCCTGTCCCGGAACCTCACATCGGATCAGGAAAAACTCCCTCTAGAAAACAAGGGGAAGAAACCTGAGGGAGAGCAACAGAGGAGGATCCCTCTCCCCGGATGGACAGATGCAATAGATGTCATGTGTACAGAATCAGCATAACAGAGTTACAGCACATTCAATGGATGTCACAGAAATTATTCATGAGTAGTAGGCATGGCCACGACCCAGATGACTGTGATCCATGACAGCAGACGAAGGTAAAGATGAAGGGCATCAGCAGGGCCGCCATGGAAGGGAACAGGACCCGCTTCAGACAGCCACGATCCATGGACGCTTGAGGAGAGGAAGCACAGAGGCTCCCGAGAGGAAGTAGAGTTAGTAATGAGCATTAAAGAGACATTCATTAATTTATCTAGAAGTATAGAGAGGAGAAAAATGAGAGCGAGAAGAAGATATAAATCCCTCGGTGTTTCCCCAAGGCGCTCCCCGGAAACACAAGTCCATAGGAGCACCCCAGGAGCACCTGAGGAAGGGAAGAGGAGGAGAGAGAGAGGCCAGGAGAGAGGAGCTCATTGTATCCTAAAATGTTCCCCAGCAGTCTAAGCCTATGGCAGCATATCTAGGGGCTGGACCCTAGGTCCGCTGAGCCAGCCCTAACCATACGTACTGTCAAAGAGAAAAGTCTTAAGTCTTCTCTTAAATGAGTTGACTGTGTCTGCTCCCCGAACCGAAAGCGGAAGCTGGTTCCACAGAAAGGGAGCTTGATAACTGAAGGCTCTGGCCCCCATCCTACTTTTTAAGACTCTAGGAACCACAAGTAGCCCCGCATTCATTGAGCGCAGCTCTCTGGTGGGACAATATGGTGCTATAAGCTCCCTAAGATATGATGGTGCATTACCAATTAAGGCTTTATATGTAAGAAGAAGGACTTTAAATGCAATTCTCTGTCTTACAGGAAGCCAGTGGAGATCAACCAATACAGGAGTAATGTGATCTCTCCTCTTAACTCTCGCTAGCACACGGGTTGCAGCATTCTGTATCAACTGTAGAGACCTGAGAGACCCAGCAGAGCAGCCCGATAATACAGAGTTACAGTAGTCCAGTCTTGAGGTAACAAATGCGTGGATCAATGTTTCTGCATCCCTTCGAGACAGGATGTGCCGGATCTTTGCGATGTTGCGTAGGTGGAAAAAGGCAGTCCTTGAGATCTGTTTCACGTGGGAACCGAAGGACAAGTCTTGGTCAAAGACAACTCCCAGGTTCCTCACGGTGGTGGTTGACGCCAGTGCAATGCCATCAAGAGAAACAATATCATTAGATAATTGATTTCTCAGTGGCTCTGGGCCAAGCAAAATAACCTCAGTCTTGTCCGAGTTCAGCATCAGGAAGTTGCAGGTCATCCAGGTTTGTATGTCTTTAAGACATGCTTGAAGTTTAGCCACCTGGCTGGTTTCATCTGGCTTGATCGATATATATAGCTGGGTATCATCGGCGTAGAAATGAAATTTTATTGAGTGTTTCCTGATAATATTGCCTAACGGAAGCATATAAAGGGTGAACAAAATTGGACCAAGGACGGAGCCCTGTGGTACCCCATTTTTAACACCCGTGCTCACCGAGGCCACATCATTTACATATACAAACTGAGATCGATCTGATAGATACGATCCAAACCAGCTTAGTGCTGTACCCCTAATACCAATCAACTGTTCTAGCCTTTCTAATAAAATGTCATGGTCAATGGTGTCGAATGCAGCACTAAGGTCTAACAGAACTAAAACGGTTACAAGTCCCCTATCTGATGCAACTAAAAGGTCGTTCGTAATTGTCACTAAAGCTGTCTCTGTGCTATGGTGCTTTCTAAATCCGGACTGAAAGTCCTCAAATAAACTATTGCTATCTAAAAAGTCACATAACTGATTTGTAACTACTTTCTCCAGAATTTTAGACAGGAAGGGCAGGTTAGAGATAGGTCTATAGTTAGCCAACACTTCTGGATCGAGAGTTGGCTTCTTGAGTAGAGGTTTAATTACAGCCATTTTGAACGACTGTGGCACATAACCAGTTAGTAAAGAACCGTTAATAATATCCAGCAAAGAGGTGCCAACCAAGGGCAACACCTCCTTCAGCAATGTCGTTGGGATGGGGTCCAGGAGACAGGTAGACGATTTGGAAGCCGAAACGGTTGAAGACAGTTGGTCCAGGCTTATGGGGAGAAAGCCATCCAAACACACATCAGGGCCCACAGCCGCCGCCGCCGAGGCCAGTCCACTTGAGGATAAACAGCCAGTAGCTGGGGGCAGGAGATCGCCAATCCTGCCTCTGATGGCCAGAATCTTGTCATTGAAGAAGGTCATGAAGTCATCACTGCTGAGGTCCGTAGGAATACACGGCTTCACAGAGCTGTGACTCTCCGTTAGCCTGGCCACAGTACTGAACAGAAACCTGGGGTTGTTCTTGTTCCTCTCTATTACTGATGAATAGTAGGCTCCTCTGGCATTACGGAGGGCCTTCTTGTAGGTGGTCAGACTGTCCCGCCAGACTAACCAGGATTCCTCTAGCTTGTTGGAACGCCATAAACCTTCCAGCTTCCGTGATGCTTGCTTCAGTATGCGGGTCTGAGGGCTATACCATGGAGCGAGCCTTCTTTGTTTGATGATCCTCTTCTTTAGAGGGGCTATCGAGTCCAGTGTCGTTTTCAGTGAGCTTGTAGCACTATCAACTAAATGATCAATCTGGGATGGACTGCAGTTAGCAACATAGTTATTTATTATATTGAGGCATGGTAATGAATTAAATACAAAAGGAATCACTTTCTTATATTCATCAATAACAACATCAGTTATACCTCTGGTGTAAAAACTTCTGTCAGAGAGCACACACACCGGCAGCACAAACTCAAAAGTTATAAGACAATGGTCCGACAAAACAGGGTTCTGCGGAAAAACCACCAAATGCTCTACATCAACACCATATGTAAGAACAAGGTCGAGGGTGTGGCTAAAGCAGTGAGTCGGCCTATGTACTCTTTGACAGAAGCCAATCGAATCCAACAGTGACATAAATACAATACTAAGGCTATCATTGCTAACATCCACATGAATATTAAAGTCACCTACAATAATAACTTTGTCAGTCTTAAGGACCAAACTTGTCAAAAACTCAGAAAAGTCAGATAGAAACTGTGAATACGGACCAGGTGCCCGGTATACTACAGCAAACAGAGTTGGCTGCGCCGTTTTACAGCTCGGATGTGTGAAAGGATGTGAAAAACAAGGCTCTCAAACGAGCTGCAGTTCAAACCAGGCTTAGGGCCTATTAACAGGCCCGAGTCAAATATGGCAGCTACTCCACCACCTCGACCGGTGCCTCGAGGAATGTGAGTATTTAAATGACCTTGAGGAGTTGATTCATTCAGGCTAACATATTCCCCAGGTCTCAGCCAGGTCTTAGTCAGACAGAATACGTCAATGTGACCGTCTGATATTAACTCATTTACTAAAACAGCTTTTGAAGACAGAGACCTAACATTCAGGAGTCCACATTTAATCCTCCTACCATGTTGCACTGTTGCAATGGTGGTGTTAACCTTTATAAGGTTATGTTCTATAACACCCCTATTAGTTACTTTTACATTAAAAAGTGGTCGTGGAACAGACACAGTCTCTATAGAGTTTAAGGTGGGCAACTGCCCTAAAGGAAATGCAGAGAAGGGTGTAAGACTACAACTCTGCATCCTTGTCTGAATTCTAAATAGTCATGGACAAAGTTGACCAATAAACTTGGCCATATTTGCCGAAAGGAGACGTGCTCCATCCAGAGTGGGATGAATGCCGTCTCTCCTGATCAGACCAGGGTTCTCCCAGAATGTCTGCCAGTTATCCACGAAGCCCACATCGTTTGCCGGGCACCACCTTGACAACCAACGGTGGAGTGATGACATGCGGCTATACATCTCATCAGTGACCGCATTTGGGAGAGGGCCAGAGAAAACTACGGAGTCAGAGATTGTTTTGGCGTAAGCACACACCGATTCCACATTGATTTTAGTGACCTCCGAGTGGCGAAGTCGGGAGTCATTACCACCGACGTGTATTACAATCTTACTGTATTTATGTTTATTCTTACCCAGCAGCTTTAAATAAGACTCAACGTCGCCCGCCCTGGCCCCAGAAATACATTTGACCGTGGTCCCCGGCTTTGCCACCTTCACGCCCCTGACCACGGAGCTGCCGATAACCAAAGTTGGTTTCTCAGCGAGTGTATCGCTGAGCGGGGAGAACCGGTCAGAGACGCGAAGCGGCCGCCGGTGTCCAGAGGGCCGCTTGGACCTCTGCTTCCTTCGTTCAGTCACCCAGCGTCCCGGCTGCTCGGGGGCTGCCGGGGAACGGCTCAAGCTAACAGAGGCTAAAGCTAGTTGGTCCGCACCGACTAGGGAGGGGGGGCTGGCTAATGTAGCTAAAATCTGAGCTTCGATGGTGCGGAGCCGTGTATCTAACCCACTAAGACCTGCCTCCAACCTAGCAAATAAACTACACTTATTACATGTACCGCTATCATTAAAGGAGGCAGGCGAATAGCTAAACATGCGACACACTGAGCAAGAAAGAGTAGAAAGTGGAGAAGAAGACATTGCCAGCAGCTAAGCTAAAGCAGGGTAGCTAGCGTCAGCTGAACTAACGATGTGAAAATATGATTTAAG
The DNA here is from genome assembly GCA_023566465.1 of Cottus gobio. Classification (NCBI taxonomy): domain Eukaryota; kingdom Metazoa; phylum Chordata; class Actinopteri; order Perciformes; family Cottidae; genus Cottus; species Cottus gobio. The sequence continues at coordinate 16,193,671 of CM042225.1, read as the reverse complement.
CAATGAGTCGATAAAAGAAGAGAGTCGAGTGTTTTAAACTCTAGAGATGTTCAGCAGTTGTGCGAACTCTAGAGATGTTCACACAATTTAGCTGGAGCTGAGACAAATAAGTTATCGACTACACACAGTGTCAACCGGAAGTGATTCAATACGCTTACCGTCTAAGCAGCAACAAGGACCGGGCAGGTCCACATAGGCAGGTCAAAAGGCCAATTATTAGTGAGTGCAACTGAAATAAACTCATTATGCCATCTGCAACACAAAAGGAGGTGAACAGATCTGTCCACCAGCAGCAGTGTAAAACAGTGACATGGTTGAATATTTTATACTTTAACTTAGTCAGAGTTCTGTTATGAACAACACTTCCTTGAGTATTTCTTAACTCGTTCATGAGTGGGAACCACTTTTTTAAATCCTTCACACACGTATATCCCACAATTCCACTCCTTTTCTTTTCCGTTTCTCCCTCCACAATAAAAGCACCGGAAACAAAACTTGGAACACAGCTTCCTATATAATTGCTCGATCCCTAATATTATCGCTTACATTATGAACCCGGACACGGGGGCGTTTTATGGTCCGACATTAGAGGGACTTCCACAAGAAGTTTAAAGCTTGGGATAGCCTTCTGTTAATTTTGTACTATAGGCTTGACATAATCTGCAGAGGATAAAATAAAATCTGCCTCCAAATTAATTGCACTTTCATGGAGACCAAATCTAAGAAGTATCGGTATCGGTACCGGCAAGTACACAAATAAAAATACTCGTACTCGTATCGGTTTGTAAAAAGTGGTATCGTTGCATCCCTAATAACTATGTTGTCTACATTATGTTGCCAAGAAACACTTCTAGGACAATTTTCAATTTATGTATTCATTCCTCGTGTCGATAGCAGAATTGTCAACAATTCTAGGCCAAATCTCAATTTATGTATTCATTCCTCGTGTCGATAGCAGAATTGTCATAAGCCTCTTATGGAAGTGCCGGGTACAGTCAGTCACAATCAACAGATGGTGAGAACTGCCTCCCCCCCGGGGCAACAGTAAAAGTGAGGCTGGGAAATCTGTCACAATCCATGGTGGTAAATGTCTCGTAGTTTCTGCAAATGCTAATGAAGCTCATGCGAGGTCCAAAACGGAGCAGGGGTGGGCAGGGGGAGATGGAGTCCAATTTAAAAATGACACTGCAACAAACTCACCCTTTTGGAGGCCAGAGAGTTTTCTATGGCCCGTGGACATACATTCACAAATGAGCGCCGCTCAAAGATGCCAGTGACATTCAGGTCGCCATTGTGTCCGTCTCCATTGAGACCCACCCCGAACACGATCCATCAGGGGCCGAACAAAACCTGCCATTGCTGGCACACACTCGCCTTCATTAGATGGGAGTATAGCGATGAAGTTAATTATGCTCTGATGCGTTTGAGTGAAATTAATTTTAAACAGTGGGGATGCAGATATGGGACATTTAAAAGACTCAGCTGGAATTGTACTTGAAAAAGTGTCCTTGACTTGAAGCCTTCAAAAGAGAGTACTGATGTGACTTTGGTTTTTAAATATAATGAACATATCCAGAAGCCCTACTGTTTTACATCACACACACACATTGCAATCTTTCATAATCAGCACCAATGTTTCAGTCATACTTCAACGCTTTCCTAGATGTGCAAATATTTTTGTAATATTTACCAAAACTGATGAGAATATGTACGGCGCCGATTAGGATCGGGCTGACAGATGAGTCATCGACCAATGAGTCCAATATCATGATTTAAATATAATTTATATGAAATAAGCAGGGCAGCGATGAAACGGGCAAAATCAATGACCGACTGCACAGAAGCCCTTCCTGTGGCAATAGAGGCCACCAGAAGAGCTCGGAGAAAAGGCCCTGCTATACTTCAGACTATTTCATGGCAAACAATTTGACCAGTCTGATCAAATAAAACACGGGTCTAATTAACAGCATTACTAACAACTTTCTTCAATAGAAATGTTCAAAATCAGACATGCTACTTGTTACCTGCCTCACCTAATTTAACTGCACCATCATTAACCCTCTTCCTACTAACATAAAATACAAGGACTGGGTACAACAATAATTAAGCACTGGAAGAAACAACCATGACAGCAAAACATTACTAGTTATGAAACTATCTGAAAAAAATCAATATGAATGAAATAAAGTTAGTTAATTTGCATATTGTTTAAAACGAAAATAAAGAGAGAGAAAGAAAGAGTATGTCTGCCGCATCCGAGTGCCCCTAGTCCCCTGGAAGTGTGTGATACTTTAAATTAGAACCCAAGGCATATATTGTATTTATTTATTTTATTATATCTATTTAAACTGCATAGGCTACAAATTGCTGTTTTTGACTGGGGGTCGCCAAGGACCTCAAAAAATTGGTATTTGAAATTATAACACAAATTAATACAGAAACCAATTAGGTAGAGCCTGTAGGAACAAATGAATTGACAAAGTTGTAAATAATTTGAAAGATAAAGTAAAGCAACTGAGATATGACGTCTGTGCACCTCTGAGGACCCGAGCTGGTAAGATGAGGGCTAATGCAGTTCACTTTTCAGTGTCTTAAATCACCTTAAAGATGCACAGAAGCTAACTGTTAATGTCACACAAGATAAAAGAGTTAGCCTACTAAAAAAAAGGCGCTAAAGTAGAAGAGAAGCTCATCAACAGTGAGGAACGTTTCAATATCTTAACTTAAGCACACTTGCACCACAGAGCCAAAAATAAACATGTTAGCAAAAGCTGCAAAACTTGTTGGTGAGGCAGTGGTCCCCCGGCATCTCAACGAAGATAAAACACATATAGCTGCTGTCACACATCCCATAATGTCTGCTTATAAAGTGGATTTGTGGCCTAAAGGGGATTTGACACCATTAGCTGCGGCTGGGCTAGTAGCTAGTAGCAAAACCAAAACTCTAACGTCAGCTGTTCGGTACGCCAAGAGTAGCACGAGGGTTTAGTCGCGTTTCAGTTTGCAGCCGGCCGAGTGAGAAGAGAAGCTTAAATACGCCCCGATCATGAAGAGCGCGTTAGATTTCAGCTTGTAGAATATGTCATGTCCATGTGTGAGTGTAGCAATGCACTCAAGTCGTCTCTAAACGACCTCACTTCTCCAGTAGCTGTGTATGTAAAGTTTGTCAAATCTATCAGCACCATTTGGCATCTGTATTTAGTTCATTTAATTATTTTTCAAATTGAAAAGATAATTTTTTTAATTACAGCATTTCCACTTCACTATGTTGTGCAAGGTTCAAACCTCAGTCTTTGCATACAGGCAAATTCACCACCAGCATTATAAAAATTGTTTGCTAATCTGCCGACCTTCTAAAAGGCCATTACCATGTTAAATATGGAAGCCAAAATGTTTATTTTTTGAGTGAAGCCAAAATTTGTAACCAGGAAAGACAATTAAAATAAACTAAAGACGGGTGGTTTTAAGTCAGTTCAAAACTGATTTGATTACAACTATATGGACATCAGGACTAATTTACACCTAAGCAGTAGGTTATGTATTACCTCTGAATGAAGTGAATTATTGAATTTTTGTGGCTGCTATGGCAGAATGATTAGGATTGATATATTTAGCCCATCAACAGCTTAGCAATGAGAGAACCGACTGGGTCACATTCACATGCTTCCAAAGGAGGTAAACAAATTATCCTGTTATGTGCTGTCAATGACGGTGTGTATTAGGGCCGGAGAACCCAGTGGGAAATCACAGAGTAATGATTAGAGATGCAGCGCCTGCATCTGCAGTCTGAGAACGAGCACTTCCTCTAACCCAGTATGAGCTCCTGTCCTTTTCACACACAAACCAGTCTGAACTAATGGGATAGCTGATCTGCAGCGTTTTCCCCCTTATGAGCAAAAAAAGAAATAAACTTTGTTATATGCAGACAACCGACATTTTACAGTTTATATTAAAATAGCCTCATTTCAATTTATCAGATAATGATTTGTCTGCCTTTTGGGTTTTATTCGCAGGAATGCATAACACACAGGAGAGTGTTTGAATGCTAATTAACTGTCTCGAGCAAAAAACAACTCTTTTACATCCCTGAGCCTTCATCCTGGCTCAAACCTCACTGCTACAATGTGCAACGTGTTTCTTTATTCACGGCCAAATCTCCATCCCTCATGCTGGAGCAGACAAGGGGACTGATTGTACGATATTACCCCTGTAATCGTCCATGCTGGACGGGGTCAGTCAGGCAAGACAAGGAGCAAACTGTCTTTGGCTCCAACTCTCAAGATGTGAATCAGACACAAGTTCTTTCTCATGGATACCACATGATCATGAATTTAAGCTTTTTTCATACAATGAACATGTCCTGAGACAATGTGGACCGATAATTAATAATTCCAGAGAGCAATTGTTCTGGCAGCAACTGTTGAGAGGAGATTCACCTTGACCTCAGAGGTTTCACTAGTGAGTTCGATAAGAGTGGAATACAGAGCAGAGTCCTCAACAGTGAGGATAAGGCTGAAAGTATAAAATAAAACAGGATGGTGGGGAGAGAAAGTCTGAAGAAGATTATAGGAAGACAAAATATAGGGCGTTAAACAAAGCAGTGAAATGCATCAAACTCTGAATTCTTTGTTTTCCCAAGTTAAGAGCTCCCCTATCGGACATATCTGGATTCTAGGTGGTAAACACAACTCCAGAGCAGCAGTGGATTTACCTTCCTTTTATTTTAGCAAACATATTCATCTATTTTTATATAAAATATTGGAAACAACTTGACACAGTACATATACATACACACATACTGTATATAGAGAGAGACACACACACAACATTTAAGTAACTATGACATCATTCATTGATCCTCTAAAATCCTTTAAAAATATTGTTGTATTGCCCATGAAACAAATGAAACTGGTACAAACATGTTTTTCGATGTCAGACCTTCAACTAATTATTTAAAACATCCCATATTAAACTGACAACCTCTTTGACAAAAAATAATGCAGGGCTTGTGGTTAAAGAACAAAACAATACAAGAACAAAGAAAGTCAAAGGTTTTAGAGATAAAAGTGCTAAAGCCATGCATTATTAAAATGACAAAAAGAGAATATTCGCGAAAAAAATGAATCAATAAGGAAACTTCAAAATAGGTCATGAATTTCACTCTCATTTACCAGTGAAGCTGTCCTTTGCATCGTCTGGTTGGGATGCACTTTTGCTCCCTATGAAGAGAGTTTTCAAGCTGGGCTGGTCATTACTGGATGTTCAGTCCTTGATCAGACATTTGACAAGTGATTAATCAGGAAGGCGGCCTCAGAGGAGCAACTGAAAGTTAATTTCCACACTTCTGCATGCCGAGATGAATTTGAAGCTGGAGCAGGCGGGGTAGATCCCTTAGTCACGCTTTCAGGGTGACCCCTGCCCCTCGCATTTGCTAGGATTACATCCACACTGACAGCCCCACGCTCGTCTTCATCATGCACCAGCACGCAGCGCACATCCGAGCGCTGACGGAGAGTTAAGTCATGGAATTGGGGACGGTGGGGCGCGATGGTGACAGAGTGTGGAGTTGGGTGAAAGACAGCCTCGTCCTGCACCAGGCCAAGGTGGGTATCGGTGAGTAAAAGCTGGGCCAGAGGCTCAGAGTGGGTACTGGGGCTGATGCTCACCCCGACACCTGTGTACAGTAGTATCTGCACCTCCCTCAGAGTTACGGTTTCTTGATCCATGTTACTCTGGAGAAGATAAACCAGATCAGCAAGACTTTTCTGAAACTGGCAGCAAACCCTTAAACCAGCATCCAGCAGCAGGTCAGGCACACAGGCCTGCCAGTCGAAAGACAACTTCATCAAGTCTCCATGGAGCAGCGGGTGCTGAGACACCCTGTTGTCCCTGGGGCAGATGACAGCAAGTATGGCCCAGCACAGCTCTTTGGTAAGTTGCTGGCTGTGGGTGTAGACCGCTAGGATGCTGTCCTCTGTAGCGCCCATCAAACGCAGACTGTGGCCTGCTAAGCCTACCTTTAACTCCTTCAGCTGGAACAAGGGGAGGTGATGGAACAAAACCAGGAGCCCAATGTCAGCGCTCAGGGTGTAGAGGCCACTTTCCGCCAGGATTAGGAGGGCAGGAAGGGGCTCGGGATGGCTGCATTTAGCAACATTCACCCAAAAAAGAGCTGCAATCTTTTGGGATGAGGTGGAGATGATGGACTGTAAAGTATGCATCATGTCAAGAAAAGGTAACGTTTGCAGATACAAAAGGGAATCAGGAAAGTCTATCAACGTTTGACAAAAGATTTGCACATCGATTCTGTTTTGCACAGTCCTCAAACTCTCCAATGCCTGATCTGTGTCTTCAGGTGCATGGGTAAGCTCTGGCTCACTGGGTTTTTCTAGAGACAGCTCTTGAATTAGTTTGTCTCCTTGACTCACATGAATATCAGCCATGTCCTGCTCTTGAGGTACCTGCAGATCCCCGATTCTCTTATTCTTTGTCCAGGTATCTTCTGACATTAGTGGCACGTCATCTGACAAGTCTTCTGCCTTGCTAAAGATTTGTGTTGGTGTCAGGACTGGTACTTGTGTTGCGTCAGGATTAACGCAGCCCTGAATCACCGGAGCTTCCTCTTGAGGCTGAGTTATCTCTATCTGGATGTGTTGTATGTAGAGATTTTTCACAATGGAAAAAATGTGACTATCCTTGAAGAGAGAGAAGACAAAGCTCCCTTTAACAATGGAGAGGACCCGACTGTCCTTCACTACAGACAGAACATTACTTTCTCTGACCACAGAGACAACATGGCTGGACCAGCGGGCCCCAACAGACTGTAGTCCCTCTTCCTTGACTTGCTGCAATACTGTGGGAGAGCTCCAAAGGAGACGACCTGCATCTTGGAAAATCACAGAAACTCTGCTGACCAAAGAACCCAGCCCTGAGCGTTGACCTGTGGCTGCTGCAGTCTCTGTCACACACACTCCCGGGATCTCCTCCAAACCTCCAGATTCATCCATCTCTCCACAACCAAACTGGCCCTTGAAGGTAGTTTCCTCAGGGGGACAGCATGCTGCCTGACTGCTGAGAGGCCCTTTGTCGAGCTGAGAATGAGAGCTGGTCTGCGGGAGAACAAACAGGGAACCAGGGCCTCCGCTGCTCTGCAGGTGAGACATGATGCCTAATGAGCTCCCACCAGAGCCAGGTCTCTCCTTGTAGCAGTCAGCCACGACGCCTTTGATCTTGTTAGCATTTCCCTCTGGCTTTGTGCCACATCCATCACCCGGGCCCAGGACATTTGTCTGCTGGAGGCATCCCCCTGACCGAACCTCCTCTCCGTTATAACTTGCAACTCCAGCCCCACTCTGAGCTTTCCTCCACGGCCACTCGGCCCATGAGCCCCCTGATTTATGACACAAGTCCGTCTCCTGCTCCAGGCCATCCCTGGTGCTTATCCCACCCTGTAGTGGGTCTCCATCCAACTCAAATCTAGTGTGAGAGACCAGATATTTTCCAGCCATGGCCTATTTAACATAAGAAAAGGAGAAACTATGAGAGGACATACAACATTGAAATAGTTGAGCTATTCAAACATCCAGTTTGTTGTATGCAATGTACTGTTAAATTAGTAATGCCATTGCAGAGAAGGAACTAAAATAGCAATTTCTTCCAGCCCCCTTTAAAACACATCTTTATTTATGTATTCAATTATATTTGAAGACATAAATACATGCACAGGAAACTGGAGTGAAGAATAACAAGGTACCTGTACAAACAAATACTTCAAAAGTGCTCTCATTGCAATATGCTTTCACAAAATGAGTGTCATTTAAACTCTATTACACTTTCCTGTAGAGGTTTAAAAGAAAATATGTGCATAATAAACAAACATAATAAGCCATGGGGAAAAAGTGTTTTATGCCTCGTAAAAAAAAAACTATTAGGCTTGACTGAGGAGGGAGGGCAGGTATTGACATTTGCTTTGTTTTGCAGAGACAAGAGGGACGACCAGTGGCACCAGAGTGGCTCGATAAACAGAAGCTGCAGAACAAAGTCTCATTTTTTGCGGGTTGCGTTTGAGCTTTATTTAACATTTTACAAACAATTAAAAGTCAGTTAATTCCATGCAAAAACTACCCATGGCTTATTGAATACATCCTTATTTCTATAAACTCACTCTTAAATCAAGAGTATGAGTTTTTCCTAGAAGAACAAATAATGAGTGAATACATACTGTAGTCCTGTGCTTCTCTATTGGGGCAGAGGTAAGACAGCTGCTCGGCACTTCATCCGTCTCTGCAGCCAGCAGATTCATATTCTGGCTAAAAAAAAAAAGAAAAAAATGGACAATGATGTGACAATAATGAAATACATTTCATATTTCTTCTGCAAAAAAAAAAAAAAAAAAAAAATTGCGGCTCGATACGAGGAGGCGTGTACACAAAACATCTGTGTTTATATGCGTATACATGCTACCAGGCTCTTATTTTGCGAAAGCAAATTTAATTATTTGCTGTGGTGTGACACTGGAGACTTCAAACAGTTTGCAGGCAAAAGACAAGACTGCAATAACCCCCAAGCCCCCACTTCACAAAAAACATCCATTAGATTTGAAAAGCAAACAGCCCAAATGGCTGGATGAGATTAGAACCACTCTACTAGCTGTGAAATTAAATAGAATCTGTGCATGTTGATTTGAGGATTTACATACAATACTCAGCACTCTGGAGAGGGGCGCAGAAACCAAATATACAGCTCAGAATGATTTCTGACAGTAAACAGAGGCTTTGGCGGAGCTTTGTGTGTTGCAGCAGGTTGGTGAGGGGGAAAAGCAGGAGCGCTAAAGCGTTGACAACATCAACAAGAAGGATCACAGCGCAGGTCCTCGTGACGATTAAAGGATTTTTGCAGATCCTGGGGATTCAGTACAGAGGATGTCCTGTACTCAGCAATGTTTGTCTACTTGCATGAACACTGATCTGGGATTCCCAGCCTCAGAGGCTGACCACATTTTGTACCATTTTATTCTGTTACACACGGCTCACAGGTCTAAATGAAGTCTTGCTTCGGAATGACCGCAAACAAAACTGGAACACAAATAATGGATTCATTGATGCCACCGCAGAGGGCACAGTTCGCCTCCCGCTAACTCACCCATCGCTAGTCTCTTCAATCTCTGCCACCGTTGTCTTCTCTTCTGCCCTCCATTGATGGGGAGAAGCCCCACTGTTTTCCTTTGAAAGTCTTTTGATGTCCCGGTTGCATTTGTTCATGCTTTCTTGCTGCTGTTCCACCTCCTGCTGATTGAGCTTCTCGCCCATCCTCCTAGTCATCACATCGTACATGCACACCCACAGATTTTATGAGAAGTCCTACATCCTTTCATACGCACACTTTAACACATCTCATACAATATTTTCAAGCATTTCCATTTCATTTTGTGGCAGTTTTATGGAACTCCCGAGATGTTGAGTAAAAAGCGTAAAGTGACAGAAAAAGCGTAAAGTGACAGAAAAAAGTAAATGAATAAAATCGCAGCCTTCAGAGTTAAGTGGGTTTGTAGACACGATTGTTCAAGCTCCACTGAAGCTAATAGCAGGGAGTCATAAGTGGCACAGGAGCTCCAAGAGTGATGGACGTTAATCAGTGTAAAAACACCATTTTAGGAGATTCAAACTCCTAATAACAGCCTTTCGTAGGCCAGCGGAGGCAAAAATTGTAAAGTTGCCACTGGGCCAACTAGCTAGAGATGGAAAATACTGAGGTTTGTCAGATGAAGGTCTTTCAGAGCTGAGGTGGCCATTAGAAGCTGCATGGGTCAAACTCCAGCAGGCCCGCTCCATCACTCTGGGATCTCGGAGTCGCACTCCAACAGACGGTCTCAGACGGTTACACAGTCCATTTGAAAAAGGATGATTCAAATATAGTGGGACAACTTAAGGTAAGAAGTGGGTCTTGCGGACAGCCTTGAATTCATACAGGATACAAAAACATGCATCCTTTCTGGCCTCTCCTTGGGAGTATCCATCTTATGTTTAAAAACTAAATTTAACAGATTTCTACACCTCATGCTTTGAAGCAAGGCTAGCTGAGCTGCTCTGTTTTTAGCTGACATAAATGCACTTAGACGCTGCATACATAAGTATCCATGAATTAAAGATCTGAATAAACACAAAAATGTGACGTGTTCCCATGCTGTGAGGAAGAGTTTGGACACTTTGTTGCACAGTTAGCCTCTTCCTGTCCAACTCTCGAGTGAGAAAGTCTTTGATCCAACTGATGTAGCCGATAATGGGCACACCCTCAAGAAACGGCAGGTTAGTTCATTGATATCTTGTGTCACTCACTCCCAGACCCAAACAGCCACTGTTTAAAGTCGAATTATTTGCTCTCATTTACAACTAAGGGTTACTTCAAAGATGGTTGAGCAAACTTAGATCAATCCTGTCCTTGTTGTGAAGGAGTTTACGCAACACAAAGAGCAAGCAGAACAAGGATGGAATGCATGTCCAAGTTTAGATACTAGAAATTATAATATTTTATGGTGCCTGTCCAGAGGAATATAATAACCAATGTGCATTTTGCAATGCTATGCTGCCATATTTCTACACTGCTGTCCATCTTACTGCTAATTTGCCGTTAACACCTCCAGACTTCGATCAAGCAGTCTCGGTTTCCCTCCAGCACCGACTCCTACTGACTTCCATTCTTCTCCATGTTTTCGCCCACAGTTTCTGAAGCACAGCGGTGGCCACAGTAGCTGTGCGTTTGACTAATAGCAGCCTTGAAGTAATCGTCTATACACAAGCATTCACGCTTTCACATCCAAGCAGCGTCAGACCAGTGGATCTGGAGCGCGGTACTGAAAGCAGTATGAATCACCTGAGCGGAGGTGTTGCTTTTTTCACTGCATTGTGAGGGAAATGGCACTTCAGACAGCTGCACATGTTGTAAAACATCAAGGTTATCAGATCATGAGAGACCGGGCGCATCTCAAATTGCCAAATACTTCGGTTGGTGAATCACTAGAGAGTGAATTGGATTTTGCACTAATTCAATGGACACAGAGACACTGACAGATCAATGACCTGTCACACAGTTCCAAGGAAGATGCAGAGTATAAAGATCAGTCTTATTAACTTAATGTCAGTTTGGTCAGCTGTAGTGTAAAAAAAACTAAAACTGCTAAGCATTAACAATTAAAGTGAGGCACTCGCACTGACAAAAGGATTACTGTATGTATGGGATTTTTATCTGATTAATCAACTTTTTATCAATTTTAGAATAACTTTGCTGTGTCTACCTGTGGTGAGGGGAAGCTTTTCTCTACACAGAGTGCACACAATTCTGGTCCTTGGGGGTTTGAACTTTGTTGCGGCAATTAAGCGTAGCTGTGTTCACCTGCTGTGCCGTGTGTGTATATATATGTGTGTGTGTGTGTGTGTGTGTGTGTGTGTGTGTGTGTGTGTGTGTGTGTGTGTGTGAAATCCTACAGAGCCATAAGTGTCAATAAATAGACTAAACACTTTCTTGTAATATTTTTACCTCCAAAATCGGAATTAAATTATAACAGTGGCTTTAATAATCCTGCAACACTGAATAATACATAATGGTACGCTAGTCTACTCCCAGACAGTACTTCTGAGCAGTACTTTCTTTTAATCTTTTTTTACAGTGTATTTTGAGAATTTGGGGGAGCTAAACTTCAAGTGCACTGCAGCGATTTCGAAAATGGGACACAGGGAAGTTCACTACCTACAGAACTAGAGGCCGTTTTGGGACATGCCTCGGGCTGTTGGAGACTTGCCGGCTGTGATTTCCACTGGCTCAGCATGAAGCACTTCAGAATGGCTTTTTTGCATGTTCCCGCCTCTCCTCACAGAAGCAGCGCTATGATTTATGACATTGATTTGAACTACATGCCCAGTGAATGCTGTTCAATAAGCAGGCACGTTGTGGAGATTGAGGTGGACTGGGTTCAGTGCTGCTCGGGTCACAGAGTGTAGAGAGCCATTACATGTGTCTGCAGAAGTCTCACCCTTGGTTTAGCGGCATCACCTTGGGCAGATTCTCAGTAGACTTGGACATGTCAGTCAAGGGCAGGCTGACGTCAGACTGCGGCCCTCGCTGCAGACAACAGAATGAGACAGCACTGTGAAATGTAAATCTGTCAGAGTCTGAGATATGAGTGACAGCTGCCTGTGGTAGATTTGCAATTATTTAATTATAGAGCATGCTGTATGTCATCTGTATTCATGACAGAGGGTAAACTGAGGAGCTTTTACACAATTTGGAAAAATGTCCAAATCTTACATCTTCCGAATGAGGGTAATCAAACTATCACATATTTCTAAAATTAAATGGTTGTGCATTTTGAGAGTAATGCGCAACCAGGTCCATTCTAGTAACTATTAAAAACTAATTGACATTAAAACTATTGACATATACTGCTTTCATAAACCCCAGTTACACTCTAGGAGCGGTAGTACATTGCATGACGGAGTGAATGTGTAACTCCTGAGACTCTCTCATTTGGAAGCAATGTTAAAAATGAATGGCAAAGACTCATCTTGGCACCACAGCGGGGCCGGGATGCCGGTGCTTTACTTGGCTGTAATGGCGTGCAATTTTCAATAATGCAGAGAGTAGAAAGCTGTGAAAAAGTACAACTGTGTCTATAAAATTGTGTGTGAATCCATTTTACATCATAAAATGTTATAAAGAACAGGGGGGAGGGGCTACATTTTAGTTGCAGGCAAATGGATATTAGATCAGAACATCATTTTAGATTACAGTGAACATTGATAATTTCATAATTTTAAAATAATGCTATTCACAATCATGTTTATAAAAAAAAATGATTGCCTTCTGACCCAAAGCTATGCCACGTCCAGTTTTTAGCCATGAAGCTACGAGTAGTGAAGCCCGCAGGCAGCAGTAGTTGTAAGCGCAGTGTCTACCAAACAGGAATGGAGGCCTGCAGCTCTTTCAGAGAGTCTACAGGCCTCTTGGTAATTCAGTGGTGCTGACTGACTGCACTTTTCTTGTCATTGCCCCGGTTGAGTTTGCTCGTCTCCTTCATGATGTGGGGTTTTCCATGAAATTGACTAACGAGCGGTTGTACCTTACGGATTCTTCTGTATTTAACCTACAATCTCGTGTCACGTTTCAACTCAGAGCTCCATTCTGGTGATATTGCAACTGCTGCAGTGAGGATTTAGGTGTCGAGATGTGGCTTTACTTTGACATTAAAGACTTGTTTTCTGTAAAGAAGAAAAATCCTGATGTGAATGGATGCTGTAAAACCACTAAAAGGAGGGTGAATATTTTTCATAGACTATTCATGAACATATATTAGATATTACATATGGATGATAGTAAATATATTTTAATCTGTAATGATAATCTGGAGTATTGTTTGGTTTAAATCAATTATGACCGACGGCACACAGTGTTACTTATGACACCACAACAAACTAAGATGTTCCTCTACGTTTTAACATTTTCAACCGACACTTACAACATTTTAAGTGATTTACATAATTCTGCCCAGCACATAAACACTTGCAAGTTTTTATTCTCACGCCCACTTACGTAACCCAAACTTCTTAAGAATACTTAAAACATCAACACATCATTGAAGAGAAACACAGATTTGTGGTTTCATCAGGAGAATAGATGCATTCACACAATAGTTGAAGGAGCTGGACGAAAGCAGGCCGTTTTCAAAGTTGCTGCACCTGGCCTCTTTTCAGGAATAGCAGAGAGCTTCTCCAAGTTAAAAAAAAAAAAACCTTTCAGTATTGTGGAGCTTTTTTGTGAGCCAATTATTGTGAACGAAGAAGTAGAGTTTCATGCTAAACAGGCAAAAACAAGCAGTAGCAGCTGAAAATCGAGCATGTAGTTCTTGTTCGGATCAGAAAGAATCCGCATGGATCACACACACTGCTGCTGGAGTTTGTGATGTGTGAGTTCGAGTTCAACATGAGAAATATTTGCTGAAGGAAGCAGATATTACAGTTGGTAGTTATGGAAACAATGTGTATGATGCTGACTTGCTTTTACAAAATTACCAGCACAAAATGCAGTTGTGGCAGCATCCTTTCTGAAAGAGGTTCCCTGAGCTTTACAAAAAAGGAGGTTAGTGCAAGAGCACAATAAGGTTGTGTCACGTCTGTACCTGGTGTTTGTGTCTGAGCTGAGCAGCCTCAGTCGGGTGGTTAAACCGGAGTATGGTTCCTCTTCCGAGCCGTGTGATAGCTCCTAGAGGGAACCAAAGAGGTACAGCATGAAAAAAAGGCTATCACCAATGCACTTACCTGCTCAAAGTTAACCATTTGGTGTAAATGCTGCAGCAAGCATTGAATTATGTAATACAGTGTGAGAAAGAGGCCATATGTGATCTGTTCCAAGAGAGATGCAATTGACAGTAAGGGTGCTGAAAGTCTGCCAGGTAACCTTTGGAGGCGTGGCACAGTATCTATAATGCATAAAAAAGGTGAGGCGCATGAGACTTGGCCATCTACTCAACATTATGGAATTCCAGTGAACCGTCTCTGAACTTGGGGAAAGTTGATAAATGCCACAAAAAGTTCTCCAACATTTTCCTCTGCTGAGGTAAAGTGAATGAATTGCAATGAAGAACACAATCCCCAATGTGATTGGCAGTGACCTAGACCAGGAGGATGATTTACCAGAGAAATGGTCCAAGGAAACTTGAGAAGTCTTGTAAATCTATCGAATTGAAGTGATATTAGGGTTTATATAGCAGACTCACGCTCATATGGCCACATTCACAGATTTTCTCAAGGTTTCCTCTTCATTCCCCTTCTCTCTCTCTCTCTCTCTCTCTCTCTCAGCACAGCAAATACTAATCTTGCTACTACTAATGACTTCTGACGAGTGACAAAGCACCTGAGAGAGCAGCCCGTGATGGATTCCAGCTGCTGTTGGACTGAAAATTACTATCATTTGTTCAAGAAAATAGCTTCAGATGCAGCCGTTTCTGAAGGGGATATTGGATAAATCGAAATGGCTATAAAAAAGACTGGCGGAGCCAGGCCCTGCGCAGCCTGGTTCTGTGTGCAGTTATTATCTCTGGAAAGCAAACCAGTGTGGATGAGGAGGTAGTAAGCGGCGAAAGCTCCCAGCCCCAGCAAGCAGGGTCTGCTCAGTGGGGCAGGAGTTTTAGATCCGCTTGGCTCTGTCCTTTGAAAGGTTAATGCTCTGGCCCACTTCAAACCTGTCGGCCCTATCAACTCCATCTGCCAATTAAATGGAGGGCCTGGGGCTTTGTCTGGAGCTTTGTCTGAGGTCCCTCGCCCTTCAAATGTTTAGTAAGAGAAATGGCATCTGCCCTGTGGAGAGCCGTGTTCACAATCCACTCAGGCCCAGAGCTCGCTGCCGTGGGGGTGCCAGGGACATAAAGTGGATTTCATTTGCAGATGTGATGCAGTGATCTCATATAACTGCATTCGAAATGGATGTGTGTTATTGCCTCCCACTGGCTAAATAATTGGGAATCTGAGAGAGAAATCTTTATTATTACAGACATGCCATGCTCACCCCAAATGTTCATTAAAGAATATCAAAAGTGTATTAAGCTTTGCAGAAATGCTTACCCTGAGTCAGCTGGCAGGGATCAGTTACCACGGAGCCATTGACTGAACACAGTGCACCATCCTGAGGGATCAGAGTCACGGTCCCAGCACGGTTCTCAAGCACACAATGTTCACCGAGGAGCCCAGGCCCATGCAGTACTACAATACAATTAAATATGAAAACATAAAAAGAAATACCGCTTATATTTCCAGTCTGATGCATAACACAGCAGCTGGGAATTTAGTGCAGTAACCTTGACTCACCAATATCCTGGCTGCTTGATGCTTCGTCACTCCCAATCAGGGTTCTGCCCTCCTGAAGGGAAGATTAAAAAGGTCACGATACAATATGCAAGCTGTTTGCCAATTAACAAAAGCAATGGACCTTGGCTGGTAATGATTTTAGACAAATAAAGAGTAATGTGAGCATTATATGAAGTTCAAATTGTCTATTCACTTTCAAATAATACAGGACTATTCCAGTGCTGAGCAGGTCTTCATCCATGCCTATCAGATGCGGTAACTGGCAGCCCAGGACCACTCCACTACCCTCCTTCCTCAGAGCCAGAGTCTCCTCCTATGGAGAACATAGAAAAAATATATACTGTGAGGGGGGGGGGGGAGCTCATCCACTAGCCTGTAGCTGGAATGGCACACAATATAAAATAAAACTGCTGACGGACATTTAATGGCAACCAGCAGAAAACTGAATTCTTTATGACTGCTCTTCCTGCCTGAAGGCCAAGCAGAACAGCAGCGTTCCAACCATGTGTCGCAATGTAGCGGTAGAGTGGCTAACGGCAGGAGAGACGCCATAAATCATTCAGGTTATCGTGGCGAGAGTCAAACTGTACATTGTGTTCAGCGAGCGAAACAGTGCTGCCCACACACACACACACACACACACACACACTTTGATGCACAGCCATCAACACTGTGTGTTACCTTTAAAATACTCTTGAGGTTGTTAAGTATACATCAACTGTAGATAACAGCAACAAACAGGTGTGTCTTTTACAATGCGTCTCATAGGACTATTGCATGGATGGTCAAACTAAAGTGAATTCCCGAGTGGAAATCATGTCACGGCTTAAATTATTTTCCATAAATAGAGCATTATTTGTTGAGGAAAGTGAATAACTGAAGTAAAATGAGACATTTTAAGACCATTTCTTGGGGACATTTCCATTTTCCCCACATAAAACATAGCAAGCATTTGCATTATGTCCAGATCCGAGAAGCAAATAAAAATAAATATTTGAATGTTCATATTTCACTGAGACAATTGATTAATACACAATTAAAGCGACGCAAAGCAACATTACAGTTGCATTAGAACTATTGTCACACAGAAATTAATGTCTGCAAGGGGAAAAAAATCCCTTCTGCTTGTCCAGAAATCCCTGATAAATATGTATTAAATGGTGTTACAGCACCACTCTACAGGAGTGCGACAGCAAGAGAAATTGATTTAATCCTTGAAAGCCATTTTTAAACCACAGGACAGCTTCACTTAAAACCTCTGATCTGCTCCATACACCGCTTCACTTCCTCCAACAATTGTTGCTGAGGAAATGTAAAAGAACGAGTCACACCAACTTACAGCATATGTGTCTGTCAGGGGGTGATATCCATTTAACTTTGGATAAAATGTAATTTGGTATTATTTTGATTCCAACTTCAGCTATAGAAAAGACCAGGCTGCAGACTGAATGACTTTGTATAGCAGGTAATTTGCCAATTATTCAACAACAAATAAAACGCTTAGCCTTGGATGACCAGCTGGGTTCAAAAGACACACTGAATGAAGCCATAAACAGAAACGCTCAGAAAAGTGTTCAAGGCCGGTAACCTTTTCCTCCCAGAGCAATGGCTGTGGGACAATAACCCAGAGTCTACCCAAGCATGAGTGGCCCTATCAGAAGTATTCCTCCATTAAGCTGATGGACTAATGCTTCACATTGCCATGGATTATCATAAGTACCTCCCCAAGAGGCAGAGCAGAAAATCTCACATATGGAGGATTCAGAGGCAACACTCTGCATAAACTAGTTCCCCTCTCTTTCAACCGCCTACTCTCTTTCGTATATAGATTGGACCGTGAAGTGAGAGACGTGTCCACCACCAGCACCACCTCAGTCATTGGCAGTTGTGAGAAGGGAAAAATCCTTTTTTTCTAATGAAGAAGGAGAGGCATCGACCTCAGCCCCTGTACTTAATTAAAAGGGATTCTTCACAGACTTAATTAGGTGGTGAGGAGCAGCCTGGCAGATTAATGCACTGTGTCACTTTCTTCCCACAACAGATGATCCTCTTATTTTCTCCTAAAATTTGCACACAGACAGAGAAAGTTGTCTGTGCACGTGTGCTATGAGGGGGAGAGTATGCTTTCAGATTGATGCAGCTGGTGTACAAACTGTAATTAATTGTGGCCCAGACCAGCAGCCAGGCTCGGGCAGCATTTAGACTCCCATTAAAAGCCATCATCTGAGGTTGGGCAGAATTTGAAATGGATTTTCTCAACACTTTCAACAGTTCAGGTTCCCAACTTGCTTAATATGCATTTCAAAACACTCCCATAGGCCACCCAATTCTTTTTCCCTGACTGCCCATCAGCCCTGTAAAGTGGAGCAACTTGCCAACAGAAAAGATAAGCAGGTACTGAATGCAGGCCAAAAGAGAAACTTCTGCATTCCAGATCCTTGAAAGACCTGTATTCATATCCCAGATTACTGCACTTTATGAAACTTCCTTGAATAAAGTATGAAGGGAAAGGCAATTACATGGCCAGTTTTCAAAAAGCCATGAAGCCTTTTGTTTGTAATGAAGTCCACAACGGTAACTAACAGAATTGGCTTCCTATCAACGGTCCAGTCTGTTTCTCACTCACCCCTTCATGTTATCTGTGTGTGCCCTCCGTGTAAAAGCAGAATCTAAACCTGAAAGCTTTTGTTCTGGTTCTATTAGACACATTTTGTGTAATTCGCTTGATATGCACTCCAGCCATCAGCCTGTTGCCATGCATGCAGATAGTGGTTAAAAACTAGAGAAGGATTCAATCGTATAAAAGCATTTCCGGGCTCCCAATCAGTCATCAAGTGCTCCTACTACATGTCTCATTGCAACTCATTGAAATTACAGCATAGTTTTGTCATTCATTTGTTTTAAGATTGTGAATATGAACTGGACCATTATTAGTTCAGCTGATTTTAAAAGGCACCATTAGGAGATTTTAGTCCTCATAGATATAAATGGCACCTCTAACACATGTGCTTGCCATGTGTGTTTCAAACAAGGCCAGATAAATCATTTTTATGAATAAAATTAAGAAACTAAAAGTTAATCTGGTTTGGAGCGCAG
Source organism: Cottus gobio (assembly GCA_023566465.1). Classification (NCBI taxonomy): domain Eukaryota; kingdom Metazoa; phylum Chordata; class Actinopteri; order Perciformes; family Cottidae; genus Cottus; species Cottus gobio. The sequence goes on along the minus strand of CM042225.1, from coordinate 16,174,724 downwards.
CTTTCCTGGCATTTGAAAAATGAAAAGGCGAGGTGCTCATAAGAATATGTAAAGGTCATGAAATGCAATAATGGCCAACTATGATGTACAACTGTAGTATGAGGTAAATCGACATTAAACAGAGCCAGGCTCAGAGCATTCAAGGCTTAAGTTGCGTCTTTGTGCTGATTGCAGCATGTTTTGGAAATATAAAGACCACGAGGATCAAAGAAACACTGCTGTTCATGTTGTCTTACTGAAATTGAGGTTCCTCCCACCACTGTGTTACAAGCGGACCTGAAAGGATGGCTGTGGAGACGAACCACTTATGAAGTAGAGCTGCTCGTGTGTGTGTGTGTGTGTGTGTGTGTGTGTGTGTGTGTGTGTGTGTGTGTGTGTGAAAGGCTATATACCCCTGAAGTAGAACAACATTTCACTTTCCCCTCTTCCTGCCTTTTTTGTTCTCTCAATCTGTTGCTGTCTGTGTCTGGTAAGAGGCTGCACTGGAATCCATCTCATATTAATTACTTTCTCTTTCCCACATGCCCTGTAACCAATCTGGGAAGCTGACGATGAATAACTTTGCATTCTAAATCTGCTTTGAATACAGAATTCAAAATTCTGTTTACACCGCTTTTGGTCAACTCGTCTCCTCACGGCATGAATTCTCATCTAGCTCTCAGCAACGGCATTAACTGAATTAAACACAAAATATATAAAAACTTGAAGGAAAAAAGAAATGCACACACTGCTGTATGTAATTCTACATGCATGGAGGTTGGATTATATCAGAAGCATCTATTTCAAACAAGGCCATTTGTTACAAAAAGACAAATTACTTTAAATACATTCACAAATGTGATTAAGCTTGTGTTTGTAATGTATGTGTACTGAATTTTCAAATGGCGAACTTTAAACTGGTGCTTGATGCACTGAACTGAGACACCACCTTCAACGTCTGTGCAGAATGCAAATGCATAGGAAGACAAATGTCAAATCCATAAAGTCATTCATCAAAGATGTGGGCATCACGTTGCATCATGCATCATAACAGGTGCTTCTACAGGAATGGGCACAGCTCTAAATAAGGCATATTCTTCAGATCTTCCAGTAAAGATGGAAGATGTTGCCTCGGAGTATAAAGCCATCACTGCTTGACCATGGAAACAGATCTACAACACTGTCTAATTAATATGCCGGATAGTTGGAGACAAAAGTGCCATATGTCAATAAGCAAGACCTCTTAATTGGGAGAGGTGACAGCTGCTAATGAGTTCCAATACACCATCATGAGTAAAGGGCTGTCAAGCTACCAAATGTCACCTGCTCACCACCGTACAGGATCAGCATGTTAATTATCCAACACGCATATCTAGCCAACATTCTTGTGCAGGGTAAACAATGCCCTTACACAACGTCCACTGTTGTAGCTCTCCTCTGGTATTCTGCAGAAGGGTCATTGCTACAAGTCCGAAAAACCCAAATCTCTCAAAGACCACATCGACTACAGTGAAAGCATGTGCAAAGTCTGCTGGAGAGAATGTACTGCAAAACATGTACAAAGGAGACAAGAGGGCAGCGCATAGTTCTCATGACTGGCACGCATCACAGTTCAATGCATAATGCAACAGGCGTCTTGGCTGAGTAAGACCAGTCCCAAACAGATGACATTTGGTGTTATTTGGGAGGTTGGGCACAAATTCAACAGAGGAAACGTGCTCAGTGTAAACTATTGGTTGGCATGCAGTGAGATTTGTTTGTTACAGCTTATGGTCTTGTAAAGGATGCTGCCACCCCATCCCAGCCTCAGAGACACCATATTGGGTTGAAAGAGATAGCACGTCTGTTCAGTTTCTATTTGTCAGACTCCCAAACACACGCACGCACACACACACTTCACGATAATTACAAGAACTCCGCTTTTGGATGCCATTTAAACCTAAATAGATGGAAAATTAAATTTAAATGTCAGGTTGACTTGAGTCTCATTAGCCGTTCTACTCCATGAAGTGGCTGTGGCTGTTTACAAGACTTACACTGACACCTGCTGGTTGGATGTCTTTACTGCAAGCAGCAACATCTGTCATAGCTGCAGCTGGGAGCTTTCCACTTTGATTTTTTTTTAAAGGAATAGAACAAACCTTTAGACTATGTACTCAGCGGCCTTCTACTTTACTTGCATATATTGTTCTGCATTAAGCTTCCAATAGCATATTATTTTCAATATTCTTCACCAAAAGATGAATTGCATTTTGGACTTGAAATGAGATGTTAAATTACTAAATTGAAAATGGAAACAAGGCAGGCAACAAAACATAAGCAAGGGCACCTAACAAATTATTTTAAGGCTAGAAACCAGTAACCTCCAAAGAATGCAACTGTGAAAAAGGGCATCTTTCAGCATATTCTGAAATGTTGACCCAACTTTGTACTTGCACGATCTGATGAAATGAAATGAAAGAGCTAAACTGGGTCCCGTGAGTAAAGCAATTCATCAAGCAATTCTCTCCCGTTACTGTCTTGTAGTCCTCGAGCTCGTGTCTAAGAAGCAAACACACACTACTGAGCGTTTGTGTAAAACCAACAGATGATAAATTGGCCCCCGGACATTTGTGTAAAATACAATGTGCCTTATCATACATGTAGAGGACAAAGAAGAAGCAAGAGAGATATCACAATCATATGAATAATAAAACATTTAAAGTCTGTTTAATTAGATAATCTTTGCTGTACCTGCAAAATACTCTGAGTCTCGCCCCATTTGCTGGTCCACTCCTTGGTCAGTGCTAGGACCTGGGGGGATAGCAGGTGTTTACAGAGGAAAACATCAAAACTCCCCCACATTTTTCACTTGGCTGAAAATGACTCACCCTTGTCTGATTCTGATGCAGCTCCTCCTCTAGCTTCACAGAGGAAGATGGCCCCCCACGGGAAACCTGGAGTAATAGTAAAAAGACAAGGTATCCTTTGAATAAGAGACTGTGAAACGACATATTGGATCCTTGATGTCTTTTTGTGCAAGCTTGAACATATACAGGACCTGATTGGCTTCCTCTAGCAGCTGTCTGAGCCTGGTAACCTCTGCCTGCAGCTCTCTGATCACCTTCACGCTGCCGTCTTCGTTCACCGTGGGAGAGTTCACAATGTTTTTCGCTCGGCTTGCATAGCGCAACGTGCTCAGGGTCTCCCCATAGTTCACGTCAGCAGGAGAGACGGCTGCCATGAGAGGCCACCAGGGAGGAACGCAAACAAGTTGATGAGCAGTGTTGAGATAAAACATGAAAAAGAAAAAAAGGATTATGTGGTTACTATTATTTTTATCATTTTCAAGAACAGGCAAGAACAAAAGCGGTGAAACTTTCTGGAAAAAGTCTAAAATGTCTTGGTGTCAGCAGAGTTGAGTTACAGTACATACTTGCTATCATAGTGGTCAAAGAGTTTCCACCCAGGCTGTCCTTCAGTAGCCATGTCAGCACAGAGTCTCTGTAAGGAATGAAGGTCTGCTTCTTCTTTTTTGTTGACTGTCCTCCCGCACTAAGATCAGCTGTGAGGTCACACAGGGAGAAAACACTGACTCAGAAACTGAAGAGGTCCAGCAACATATTAAATGTTTTATCATGGGCCACTACTAAAGTATGACTAGTTTGCACTCAAACCGCATGTTTAACTTCAGCTATTTGCCATTTACCCAGTGCTGAGATCACAGTGCCCAGGCTGACCAGGGATTTGTTGATATTGGCACCTTCCTTCAGCCTGGTGCCTGTGGTGAGCGTGGCATCGGCTCTCTCGCTGCCTGCCAGGTCCACCAGGTGGATCTTACTCAGCGTCTCGCGTGGCAACTCTGCATCAAACCTTCCCTGTGGCATTAAGAGCGGAAGGAAAAGAAAAGAAAAAAACATTACCAAGCCATCTCCGTCTAGTTCAAAAGAGGCGACATCCCAGAGGAACAGGCAGTATCACGACAAGTGCTACTTAAGATGGAGAAAATGAAAAAGCCTTTGAAGATCCAAAAAGTTAAAAACATTTTGGAAATCATCATTGCACAAAACGGATAAACAAGGCTAATTAGAGCTCTTGAGGGATGGCCTTTACCAACACCCAAAGACTTAGCAGGGAAACTTTTTTTAAACGTTTCACTCAATCCCATTGGGAAACATGAGATATGGCCGCAAGGATACATTTAAGCACTGCAGCTCACCTGGGTGAAGCTGATGGTGAAGATGGCGTGGGAGCGGCTGCTGAGGTCATTCATGTTTGTGCTGGCTGTGGTGCGGTTGGCATTGCCAAGAATGATCAGGTCCTCCATGTCACTGTGGTTGTGTACCAAAAGCTTGGACAGATCTACACACAAGTTGTTGTTCGTATTAGATTTTTTGCATTGTATACAAGCAGAGTTACATGAGATGGAAAATACAACCCTGTCTTACTCTCTACATAGGGCCCATCCCTGGGGTGCTCTCTCACTCTCAAGCCTCCATCTGTGGGTGTAGTTTTCTTCTTGAGAAGGTCCTGCACACGTTCATTATAGATCTCCAAATAGCTGATGCCAGGACAGAACAGCAAATGCAAAACTTGATCCAAGACTGCTTGCTCACAAGGCCACAGATTAATGAAGGCTTTCAGAGTTGATATGTGAAATGAGAACAAAACAAGCTGCTATTCACAGTCTACGATGAAAACAGAGGCACATTAGGATTAAAGCCAAATTATTGTGCATATTGTGCATGCATTGCTCTGCTTGCATTGGCAATGAATAAACAAACATATGCAAAGTGGGTTTCGGCAGAGCACTTCAATCAAGTGTGTGCAATATGCAAAAAAGCTAGTCTGAGTAGCTGATTCAAAAACAATGCAAGGCATGGAGCAATTAGGCTTTACGAGAGCGTGACAGTGATGGAATGGCAGGGAGCACATCCTGTGGATGGAGCCATTCAGGTTGTTTTCTGGCACAGCATTGAGAACTCAAACGGATTACAATATTTAGATTGTTTCTAAATGACTAGACTCATAGTTTACATTATTACAACACAGGCAGGACTCTTGAGCCAGTAACATACTGTGCAATTCCAACCGCCATCACCGCCTTAATACAAAATATATGATGCTTTACAATGTAGGGAATGCATGTGCAGCTACCAACACAATAAGGTGTTCAACATTTCTAAAGTCTAGCAGAGACAGTCAGATAAAAACCCAATTCTAGGGTTGAATTAAACCCAAATAATGGGCCAACAGCACACATGATATCTAAATAATGGTTTCACAGCAGTTTAATGGGCTTAACATCCTCCATTTCATCTTCCAGCAATCATTCAGGAGTAGAGCCGGGTCATGTAATCATGTAACATATTGTGATGAGATTAGCCATCATCTGAGATATTATTATATTATTATTATTAATATAAAGCCTAAATGCTGTCTTTGTCTGGTTTTAAAAAGGACTGCATTACGGTTAGGTCATACCATTTTCTGAAGTTACATAACTGTTCTGGCTCAGTGAAATAAACAATGACATTACTGTTGTATTGAAGCGGCAATGCTGATGATGCAACATCTCTATATGGCACAAATGTTTTGAGTTTGAACTTGTTTGCCCTCTAATGGTAACAAAACAACATTGTAACTATTGATCTCACATGAATTCTGTGTGTGTGTGTGTGTGTGGGGGGGGGGGGGGGGGAGGGGGGGGAAGAGGAGACAGTAGAGACATGCTCGACATACTATTTGACATTCATGCTTTGTTTTATTTTTTCAAACACACTTTACTTGAAGATCTGTTTAATATTCAAGATCAATATTTAGTATTAGATCAGAAAATAACTCAAAGCATCCCCCCAGCTTAAGCAACAACATCTTTGCATGCAGTGCCTTTACTAGAAAGCTTTGCAATGAACAAAGTCTCCTTGACAACTCTACCAAGTAGGGAAAAAATGGACCCATCCCACCCTCTGCTGCTAGTTTCATGTACTGAAATCTTTTTGAATGTTTGAAATTGCAATGGATAATGTGCATTAGAAGATCAGAAGAAACCCTGTATGGTGGTCCCTTACCTGACCTCTGTGCGGAAGGACACAGCTTCGCTCTTGCCTCTACGAGAGATTTCGCAGAACAAGCCTTCACAGATCCGTGGAATTAAACCTTTATCACCCTGGTACATTAAAGAAGGGGACATTTTGCATTTAGAGTTAGAGTAAAATGACAGTGTCCCACATAGTACTACTTTTAAACTAATTTCCCCTTTCTTGTGATGTCTTAATTTGTGCGTCTATACTATGCCATGACCACAAGTCAGCACATGCAAAGACTGCTTAAAAACACAAACAGCAGCTCATCTGATATGGAGTTACTGAAGCACAAAAGCAATTCCACTCTGAGCTGCATGGCCTCTTGTTTTAATTACAAAGTAACAGATAGTAAGCATTAAGAGTCATATATAATTATCTGGGATGTTGACAGCAGCTTTGCTTATGACCTTGCACAAGTCTCCTGGTAGACAAGCAGAAAGCTCACTGGTAATGTGAAATTTCCATTGCTGTGCTAGGTGAGGAAAACTGTGGGTTGCTTCCCTCATCACATTTTCTGATTAGTGGGGAGAAACATGGAGATGAATGGAAAGACGCCCAATGAGGATCCCATCAGTCGGTTTCTAATGTGGCGAGGAGTTGATGTTGTGCGCACACTTGGTTAGCAGTACTAGGGTATTCTGCCATAAGCTCTACAGCGTCAGGAATATATTGTTGCATCCCGAGTGCCTTACTCTATGACCCATCATGGTGTACGATTTTCCTGAGCCTGTTTGGCCATAGGCAAACACACAGGCATTGAAACCCTCAAACGCAGCTTTCAGGACATCAGACCCCAAGTCGTGAAAAATCTGAAGCGGGAGAGAAAAGGTCACCGTTAAGGTCATTGTCCTCCCTCCACTACAATACAATAAAAAGGTTACACAAAATGTTGGAACTGATAAGGTCGTAAACAGAGAAGAATAGTGATACCCTCTCCTGCGATATAAATGTGGGTCTTCCTCGGTCAGTTGAATCATATGAGAAGTCATAAGAAAAGGTCTTGCCTCCGTCCTTCAGCTGGTCCCCTCCAACAGGTAAAGGCTACAATTTCAAAAGCACAGGCCACTCTTGATGAAAACTCAACCCACTGCAGTGCCGTGTGTTTTATTTTGCGACATAATACCTTGTGAATAGATGTAGAGTTCCCATTCATGTGAATTATCACCTTAGATGAAAACTGATTTTCTCTGCGGAAAAGTGAACGTGAGTGGCATACGAGTTCCTTCAGGGAGAAAATAAAAGCAGTCATTCCGCCTACCTTTTGTTCAAAGGACGGACTCGGACCGCTACTCGCAACGTAGCCATTATTAATCAAGATCAGACGGAACACATCAAACGACAAGCCTGTTTTCTCCTCCCGTGAAACGAGGTCTGCCTTCCGCGTGAAAGCACCCGCGTGAACATCAATGCAGAAGCATTTCACACCTAATTATCACACCTGGGGCCTGCAGTGCTTTTCCTCGATGCATTTTACAAACCAGCCACTGGGGGTGTATTACCCGGCAACTTAATACACTTCACTCATTCCCTTTTTTTGTCGCATGGCTCGGGGTTGATACGATTGCTGGGTTAACTCTTTGCACTCAGGTCTTTTGGATAAATTACAGGAAAAAATCTCAGCTTTTATCAGTTTAATAACATGGATAAACAAGATATCTGCGAACACAAATCTAAAGATACTCGACCAAACTCAACTTTATTTTGATTCTAATCAATACACTCCCTATATGACATTGCAATTCACATATAACGCTATCTGACGTGTCCAATGCGAATGAGTCAATAGGCTGCATTTGTGACTCACGGGGAAAACCGACAGCAGAACTTCGTCACCAAATCATGCCGTGTCTTATCGATGCCATGTCCAAATCGATTTCGGACCATAAAAAGATGACTTGAATTTTTAGAAAGTGTATGTAAACTTGTGTACTGCATTGTAATATTTGCGAAACACACCTTTAGTGTTGGGTATGTTAAATGAACGCGCTTTAGTCAGTCTCATTCGAAATAAGATTTTAGTCAGTGTTTTTATTTTTTATTTTAGCAAGCTGTTACAGCCAAGTATCGACCAAAACAAAGAATGTTACAAATTATGTGAAACGGGAATCTAGTGTTTTTGTATTATTTGTCTTCATCTTTCCGTGTAACATGAACGCGGCATTACTCTCGAGCCACGTTTCCCATGATGCAATTCGGAAAAGACCCGGCGGGGACATTCAAAAACATGGCAGGCGAATCGAATAAATTGAAATCAGCATCAGACTCTGAATCCTCGGAAGATACGTTGTTTATTAATAACGGAGACAATTGGATAACGAGGCGCCTGACGTTTTCAGAGGAAGTTGTTGGCACGCTGGCGGCACCGAGTATGACGTCCAAACAACTAACGTTACAAACTGTTCCCGACGACTCTGATTCATGCCGACTGTCTGCGGAAGTCGACAAACAACTCTCGCCACAGGTCGTAAACACACGTTCAAAGGCGGAAAATACAACGGAATTAAAAGATTCCTCCCCTGAACATCGACTAAGTCCAAAACAGCAAATTGTGTACGGCGCTGAAGACAAGGAAAACGCCGCTTTGCACTCCACGGGCGGCCCTGAAGGTAACGTGAGGCAACACCGGCGGAGTGGGTAATATCACCCGTGTGTTCAACGTTATACAGTTAACATGTATTTAAGAGGGATATACTATTCTGAGGTAACAAATAGTTTATATGTTACGGTACATTTACGGTACTTAAAGTTATTCCATTATGATATTAGCAAAAGCTCATTGTCGAGCTCCAGTGTCTTAATTGTGATGTTGTGTAGCTTCTATAGTAGTAAGATGTCCGTATAGTTTCCCACTTACTTGACAGACACAGATCAACGAATATATGATTAGCTTCAACTATCCAGCAGAAGTTGGTGCCCACTTCTTTATAAAAATACATCTTTGTTCTTCGAAGGCACACCGTAAAAGGCAATTGTATTTGACAACTATTCAGCAGTATAGGGTAGTTAAAAGTAGCCCTGACACGACCAGCTGCATTAAAATCCTACTTAAATGTTAAGGCATTAACAAATATGGAATAAAAACTGTCTATAATGCTGCATAAAGCTGTACTTCGGTAACATTTTAAACGCAGGACGTTTGCTGATATGAATGTTATTGCTCATGCCCAAGTAGAGGATCTGAGTAACTCTTCCACCACGGACAGACTGTTACTTTCATGGGGGAAGTTACTTCAGTAGAACACTGGCCTTGTTAGATTGCATTATCATTTAACTAGCTAAAATTGAGCAGGAGAGGTTCATTGCTCATCATGACATTATTCTGCTCCCTTATTTTTTACAGACAACACCCAAGAAGATGATGACACCTCTTATCAGACAAGTTTGCAAGATTCCAATGTGACTGCCAGTAAACAACATTGTAACACAGAGGACATTGACTCTGAGGCGAAGAGAAAAGCACTGGACGAAGGCCGTGTGAACGTGGTTTTCCCTGGCACTGTAACGCAGGAAGGCTGCTGCCGCTTCGTCAGCGAAATCCTCAAATGCATTCTCTATCAGAGGCAGCAACTACCCATGACGTATGACCAGCTGGTGTACTCCCAGAAGAAACAGCAAGCCTCCATGCAGGTGAATGGGAAACATGTGTGCACGCCTATTGCAATTCAACTGTTAATTAATGAAGACATGCTGTGGATTTGCAATGAACCTTTAGTGTTTGCTGAATGTTTTTGTTTTCCAGGATAAAGACATAGTAAGTCGGAAGCCGGTGCAAGCTGCAGACATGGAAAGGCGCAAGTGTCAACAGACCCTTCAGGAGCTAGAGGAGGTGCTGCAGCAGTTGGAGGTGCTTTTTTCCCTGAGCAGGGTGCCCCGCGTGCTGCTGATGATGGGTGGCTCCCTCATCCTCCCAAAAGAGCTGTATGAAATCAACATGGAGGCTCTAATATTGGCTGGTGGAGATCAACGTCTGCACGTGTCTTCGTGCTTGAGGCAACTCTTCCGCACTCTGTTTGTGGCTGACCTGTTGTCGGACAGTAGACCCGTTCGTTTAATGCCCACCACGGTCTTGGCACTGGCTCATAGGGAATGCGGTGTAGGTTGGTTCCGCCCTAAACTACAATTTAAAATGCCAACCCGTGTAAAACACCAAATGATTGCTCTGTCTACTGATCCCAGCATCTGTAAGGAACCAAGGGCACAGGGGTCAGACTGGCTGGATTATGTGTGGTTTCAGGCACCCATGGCCATCAAGGGCTTCGGCAAATGACTGAAAAAGTTGCCGAGCACATGGTCTTAGATTGGAGCTCTCTTTCTTGAGCCTGTATACTAAAATTACATTTTATTGGCGTTTCAAGATAATTTAGAACTTATAAAGCATGTCTATTGAAACAAAACAGACACAAGCAGAATGGTGTATTAACTTTTTAATAGTCTTGTGAAAATCTGAGAATTTGTTCACAAAAGGCTTTGTTGGCATGAAATCTATTGATAACTCTGTATCATTGTTTTTGTAAAGAATGTTTTACATAAAATATCACTTGAATTTTAAAGAAGTTCTCACGGATAATATTGGTGCAATATATTGATCATAACTTGAAAGGTTTAATGCATTATATTGCTTTCTTTAATCCAATATTTGGATATATTGGAGTGCAAGTACCATCTTGTGTATAAGTTTACATTTATTAAAACATGAAAAAGATTTTGACAGTGCTGCAATTTTTGAAGCAATGAAATGCATTGTAGTGGGAAAAAAGACCTGCGTAAGAGGGATGTGCATCTGTGTCCCATTTGGAAGGACCAGTCAAAATCAAATTCAGCAATAATCAAGAACAGAGGACCATAATTACATTGGTCTGAGAGGGCATCAGTGGCTTCAGAACTTCTCTACTTTTTTGACAAACTGGACAAGGTCGTTGGCTAACAGCTGGGGCTCCTCGAAGGCAGCAAAGTGACCACCTCGAGGCATAAAGGTGTACGAGTAGATGTTTCGATACCTAATTTGCGCCAATGACTTCGGGCAGTGCATCAGCTCCCCGGGGAAGGCGGCAAGCCCAGTGGGCACAAAAATCCCTGTCCTAAAAATAAGAGGTCACACAATCAGAACATGATTGGATAATAGACTTGTAATGTTTACAAAACAAAGGTCATGTTTCTGACAGAACGTTTGGCCACATACTTTGCATCCACTCTATTGTCAGGGTTGCTCTTTAAGTTCTCTTTGTAGAAGCGCATGGAGGAGACAATGGAGCCCGTGGTCCAGTAGATCATGACATTTGTCAAGACGTCGTCCAGGCTGAGTTTCCTGTACAGGTGCAGACATGTATAATGTATTACAGCCAGCAACAGCATTACTTAAACCTTGTTGATCTATCATTTCATGTATATGCTGAAAATAACAACAAAAGGCAAAACTGAATTCCCGCTTGTACCTCTCCAGCCCACCATCCACCAGGTCTGTGTTGCTCAGATCAGTCCAGGAGGAGAACTTCTCCAGAATGTAGGCCGCCAAGCCAACGGGAGAGTCATTCAGCCCACAGCCTGTGCCCAGGATTTAAGAAGGATTAACAGCTGAAATGAGGGCATGCTGAGATTACAAAATCATAGTTTGCTTGCCTCATGTGGGTTGTCTTTGATCAGTTAACCAATATGATCATTAGAATCTGTTTCTTGGTTGTCCCCACCTGCAGTGTCTGGTTTAGTGGCCTGGATGTGCAAGTAGCCCGTTTCCCTCAAGATGTTCCAGACATTCTTCTCAAAGAAAGGGAACAATCGGCGAACATCTTCCCGACTGAAGCCCACCAGGAATGGCAGATATTGACCAATCATGATGGACCACATCTCTTTGAACCCATTTCTCGCCATAAACATGTTGAGGTGGAGACCTTTAACACACCTGGAAAAGATTACGACAAATCAAGTTTTATCTCAGATTTTAAGTCTCCAGGAATTTGTGGTTTTGGTCATGAGTGCACTTTGCACACTGCAAGCACTGTTTCACAATTTAGGTAACAATGTCACAAGGCTTCCTTTATAAATAAAACATGTGGGTGGTGGAAAGTGCACTGTTGCAGTAACTTGTAGCACATAGAGAGGCTGGTTTTTGCCATCTTACAGAGGCTTCATCTGGGCCATGTTGGTGGTGATGAGAGAGCCCCAGTCTCCTCCCTGCAGATAGAACTGGGAGAATCCTAAACGTTCCATCAGTGTCAGGAAGATCCGGGCAGCAGCGAGACTGTCGAATCCTGAATAGATACAGAAAGCCATAAACGACTGCTGCTCAAGTTGAAATACACACAGACGCGTTTATTTAGACTCCCTACCTTGTTTATGAGGGGCGTCTGAGAAGCCGTAGCCAGGGATGGACGGGCATATGACTTCAAACACTAGCCCATCCTGGTTCTCCGTGAGAAGGGGCAGAATCTTGAAGAACTCGTAGAAGGAGCCCGGCCAGCCGTGAACCAGCATAAGAGGCACGACCTTCTGATTCACACGGTGTGGTGGTCGCACGTGGACATAGTGCACATCCAATCCTGCGTTGATGCAGAAAAGACAGTAGCGTGTGGACACATTTTTGCCCAACTGGTTTGGTGAATTGGATGCAACCCTGTAGCTTTAGCTCGGGGCAGTGTGTACCTTCTATTTTAGTTTTGAAGTGTGGATACTGGTTAAGTACCGCCACCTGCTTTTTCCAGTCAAATGTATTTCTCCAGTAGTAAACCACTGTCTTGAGGTATGTGGAATTGAAGCCGTACTGGAAGCAGCCATCTTCCAAAGGATCGGTGTAGCGGGTTCTGTCAATGCGCTCATGGAGGTCCTGTTGAATAAGACCACTGCTGATTACTCCACAGAAACAAGTCAATGTCTCATTATTGGCATTTCTAATTTGATAAGTCGGGACGAAACAATTTAATTAAAAGCTTAAAAAGTACCTCAATCTCTTCCTGTGAGGTTTGCACTTCAAAGGGATAGATTTGATCGTCCTCTGACAGCGGCTTCCGTCCTGCTCCCCACCAGCCATCACCAAGAGGAATACTTTTGACCTGTTGTCTTCTGTACAGCATGTGCATAAGTATGCCCCCTGCTGCCACTGCTGAGCCTATCAGGAGCTGCTGTTGGATGGCATCCAAGCCATAGAAAGCTCCCCTGCAAAGTGTGTGAAAATATGAGAAGTATTCATTGAGATGATCCCTGCAGCTCTGAGATCATTACAAATATGTATATTTCGACCCAATCAGAGTCGTAGAAGCCCATTTACTTCAAAACCTCCAGTCTCTGCATTATGCAATTCCAAAGGTGAGCGACCACAGGTGTTGTTTTTTTTTCCTTTTCTTTTTAGACCTACACGAGGGCAGAGGTAAAACGTGTTTTTAAAAGGGTTTCATTTTCTGCACCGCGCTTCGAAAGTTACAAGCACGTCCCCTTGCGTTTCAACATACCTTGTTCGTCTGCTTTTTTAGAAAATGTTGAATGTCTTCAACGTGAGCGGACACGACGGCACTGTCCGTCCGGTGAACCCAAAGTTCTTCTGAAGCGTCTGTGGCGACTCGAAAAAAAACAACCGGTTTGATTGGCCGCGAGACGTGCCACTCAAACAGCCAGTGACGTCGTTCCTTAAATACCGGGGAGGCGACGAGCTGTTGTTGTTTTGAGTTCGCAGTGAGACAAACATGATGTGGAAGATTGTCCTCCCGGTTCTCGCAACGGTTTTCGCCGTCGGCTCGGGAGCCTCCATGGTCGGAGGGTTTCAAGACATCGATATCAACGACATGGACGCGCGTAAAGCCCTCAACGTCGCCGTCATCAAACACAACCGAGAAAGCAACGACCTGCACCTCAGCCAAGTGGCTGAAGTGGTCAAGGTCCAGAGACAGGTTGGTCACGTTTTTATTTGGATTTCAAAAAAATCTCTACAAACGTTATTTTACAGTCAAAAATCTGGTGTACACGCAGGCCGCGGTGCGATGCCAGCCACGTACAGTCATAGGCCTGTTTGGTCTGGCTGGATATGCCTGTGCCCATTGTTATACAACCATTGCGCAAGAGAAGAGATATAGTTCACACGAAACTAAATGTTCCTACGACATATTTGTCTCTTGTCTTTTGTTTTTTTCCAAAATAACGGACACCGGAAAGAGGGGGACTTCTTCCCAACACTCTTTGACTCTTCGTTTATTCATCGTCTGCATCGATCCTGGCGGCGATTTAAGGATAGTCTGTGAAACAACACGTCTGGCCCTCTGAATAGCCAACAAACCCCATAATCCAATTAAGTCCTGTCCTGCCCTGTCATTTGGGAAGCTTATTGTAGCTACCTAACATATCGAGGCAGCTTCAGGCTTTTAAAAATACTGAATTACCTGGAAACCAGTGGGATTATACTTTATTTTTTTACACTGGTCATTTGAATTAATTTACAGTGGCTGTGGGTTAGGTGCTCTTCTTGAAACTCTAGAGAACGCTAACGTGTAACTGCTCCATATTAGTGTGACATTAGATTATAAAACTATATTAATCCCCTGTGGGGAAACTCATTTGTCACCAATTCAACAATAGACAAAATCCACAGTGCACAGCAGACCAACACATTCCAAAGAACAAACACCAGGAAATGCCATATGAAACATGACTGACATCAGAAAGTTACTAAATCTAAAAACCACAACTAAAGGTGTTCATTCAAAAATCTAACTACTGCTGGAGCAAAAGACCTTCGTTCAGTAGAACACTTCAGCATCTTGAGTCGCTCACGGAATGAACTTCTCAGTCCATTTAAAAACAGTGTAGTGGATGGCCTTCAAAAGAAACAATCCTTTTTAACTTGGACCTTGTCTCCATTTGTATTTAACAGACATTAAGGAGATGCTGACAATGACAAGTGTTTTGGGGCATGTGTTCATTAAAACTTTCTTTCTGGAATGTAAGGGCTGCCAGAGTTGCCTTCATTTTCTATAGACCTGAAATCTGCTGTATGCTATACTGCTTTAGCAAAAAGGTTTACCGGGATCTTCTCTTCACAGTTGGTGGCTGGCTTCAAGTACCTCATAACTGTGAAAATGGGGAAGACCCCCTGCAGAAAGAATGCTGCAGTGGACGTGTGTGAGATCTACGAAGACCCACACATGGCTCGGGTAATTACTTTAAAAAGGTGGCAACCTCTGCTGCTTTGCTTTTGGGAGTTTTAGACACATTGTTTAAATTGTCACTTCTCTCTTCAGCCACACGATCCGATTGTGAAACAATAGTATACTTTCCCTCTTTGAACCAACGAGCTGTGTTTGTTGCTTTTACCACGGAGAGAAGTTGAAATTAGTAGTATCATTATTAACCAGATGACTAAGTTTAACATAATTTGAACATTAGCCTACTAATAAAGACACTGTTGAAAGAGAAAAATATTTACTTAATTAAATTAATTCTCTCGCTCTCTCTTCTCTCTCTCTCTCTCTCCTCTCTCTCTCGCTCTCTCTCTCTCTCTCTCTCTCTCAGCCTTACCAGTGCACATTCACCGTGTGGAGCCGCCCATGGCTTAACGACACCAGGGTGACAACGGAACAATGCTAGAGAGAGAACTCCGTGGGAAATCATTGTTTGCAGAATAACCTTCATACAGAGCAATATGTATTTTCCTGTAGATGAAGCACAAAATATTAACCTTTTTGAAAGTCAGTGTTTCAGAATTTCTATCCATTATAGTATAGATGGATTCACCTTTGTATGCATAATCACTAAACCAAGCAAATAACAAAGAATTGTGCACTGAATTGTTGATCAGAGTCTTATATTGATATAGTTTGACTGGAGAGCAGTAAAACTGTTTTAGTGTTTAATGCAAAGCACATGTACACAGACATATGAGCTTGCATCTGTAACAAAATAAAATGAGTTGCATTCAATGATTGAAAAGATTGTATTACCTGCCTGAGAATTGCAAGCTCCTTCCTTAGACCAGGTGAGTGTTAAATGTATGAAATTCACACTGTGCCCTCTCAACAGTGAGACATATCAGCTGCTAACACTGTTTGATCCTAAATGAAAAGGAACTTAACAGGTGGATGCATTATTTGGTGAAAGTTGACTTTGTACCCATGCAATGATTAAACCCATGAAGAAGAAGCTTATGCTACAATAGCTTTATAAGAAATAAATTGGGCTTGTTAGCTGAGGTTGAGTAATGTAATTAATTCTTAGTCCGACCAACATCAGGCATATCGTCATAATTAGTAGCTTAGTTAAGGTATTAGCTGAAGTTAGTTTTTTTTCCAATTTTTTTTAAATGAATCTCTGCCAAATAATGTCTTCATATTGTAACTTTGTTTTGAGAGACTTATGAAAGACTTTGACAGGGTGAATGTGACATTTGTCTGCATTTCAAAACCTCAGTTTCAAATAACAGTTTAGTATTGCTGTCCCCAAATATGTGAAAACTACAGGAGCCCATTCCTGGAGTAAAAGAAGATAAAAACAAAAAGAAAATTTAGCTGTGATAATAAAAATACAAAATGTTTTTCTAGTTTCATTTTCTTTGGGTACGGAGGATAACAGGAAGGGAAAAAACAAAGCTAGAAAGCAAAAAAAGCAACAACAAAAAACAGCGCCACTGCATGCACACTTACCCTTTAATACTTTTGAATTTCTATCTCATAATGACTTATTGCTAACATTCATTCAGGTATTAGTGAAATGGAGGTATTCACCCCTCAGATCACAGTTCAATTAGGATAACTCAATCGTTTTCATGGAAAATACATGTTCAAGCTATTTTTTTAGGTACATTGGAAAAACCTAGATATTAATTGCTACCATAACATGTATTTTTTCCTAAATTTTAAAACTTTTTCATGGGTAAATAGAGATGAGACACCTCTGCTGTTCAGGGTCATATTGATCCGCTGACTCAAAATCAAGCCAAATGAGTCATAAGGATTTGTATTGAGAGTAAACTTTATTTTTATTTAGTGTTAAGAAATCTGAATTGACCTCAAGATGATCTTCATCTTCAGACACATCCTCCTCTATTTCTGTCATGATCAAGGATGTGCTCCAGTTTCTGTTGCTCATGTTGTCCTACAGTGAGCTGCTGGGTTGTATGTTGGTAGGACTCCTAAGCAACCCTTTTGGATGCTTCCCCCTCCCCTGCTAAGTGTGGGCAGTTTTCCATGGGAATAAAAGGTTCCCGTCAAAATAGTATCTATATTGCACGCACAGGTGGGGTAGTTAGAGTGTGCGTGCGTCTGAGATTGGGATCCGAGATCAGGCACTCTGTCTGCCTCTTAGAAATCTTATAGTACCATATTTATTAGGAGAGACATTAAAGAAACCCTTACTTTAGTGTTACCGGTCCAATAAAGGTGTATTTAGGGGGAAAGTGAGAAGATGAGAAACATTGTTAGTCTGGAAAGTGTGGTTCACGTGTAGTGATGGGCACATGAAACAGGATAGAGGATAAAAAAAAAAACTCGGCGCCTCCTTAACTGAACTAAAATCCATACTATGATCATAAAATTGATTTACGGCAGTGGACCTGTCATAACAACAATGGGTGTTTCCAGGAAATCTGCCTCGAACCCACTCAGCTTGTCAGCAGAGCTCCACTCCTCAAACATGAAGATCCTCAACAAAGAAGGAAAATGCTGAGAGAAGAGAATGCAGTTGACTGGAGCACGTATTTTCTTGTGGTGGTGAGTTAAGGTGCCTGCCCAGTGCTCTCATGATATCATTGAGTATTTACATGTCATGCTGCTTTATACTTCAAATCCATTACAATTCAGGAGTAGATATAACACCTTTTATTTCCATACATGCATATTTTTTGACAGCTGTAGACGTAGTTACTTTCCAAAAACAATTTTACAGCAACAGTATGGCAAGCTTATAAAATGTGCATTATCACTATGAAACAATGCTGAAGTGTTGATAATCTATATAACAGTTGAACACTCACCGGGATCATTTTTCTGCATTGAGTATTTTTACACCAGCAGCTGACAGGTTGTCCGATCATTACAATTTACTTTTAAGGTTACATATGCATGTTTTGCCTTCATTCGTGAATAGTAAAACATTACTGTTTCATTGGTTGTCATAATCTGATTCTCCACACAGTGAGCTTGAATCCTCTCTTAACCTTTCCTACATTGACTTGGTGAATAATACCTGGAAGTTCCTTTTAAAAACCAAAAATGATTTGACCACTTACATTCATGTTAGCACTGTTCCATAATTGAACTCCTACAATATAAATACATCTTCCTTTAATCCCTTTTTAGCTTTTAGTACAGTTAACTTACAAACATCTCTCAAATCATATTTATCATGTATTGAAAACAACCTTTGTACAGTCTGGCAGTGACTTTGCTTTAGCTCTGTACATTATCTGCATTATTTTACAATATACCAAATCATTACATTTCATAACATGAGATCTGACAAACAATGGATTTCTGTGTTCATAGTAACCAGAATCATTCATGATACGTAAATGAGAGTAAAAGCGTACCGATTTCTCTGTGGAGTTATGTGGACGTTCAGATTATCTGTCATCACCTATGTCTGTAATTATTAAAGAGTAACTAAGAGGGATGTGCATCTGTGTCCCATTTGGAAGGACCAGTCAAAATCAAATTCAGCAATAATCAAGAACAGAGGACCATAATTACATTGGTCTGAGAGGGTTCAGAACTTCTCTACTTTTTTGACAAACTGGACAAGGTCGTTGGCTAACAGCTGGGGCTCCTCCAAGGCAGCAAAGTGACCACCTCGAGGCATAAAGGTGTACGAGTAGATGTTTCGATACCTAATTTGCGCCCATGACTTCGGGCAGTGCATCAGCTCCCCGGGGAAGGCGGCAAGCCCAGTGGGCACAAAAATCCCTGTCCTAAAAATAAGAGGTCACACAATCAGAACATGATTGGATAATAGGCTTGTAATGTTTACAAAACAAAGGTCATGTTTCTGACAGAACGTTTGGCCACATACTTTGCATCCACTCTATTGTCAGGGTTGCTCTTTAAGTTCTCTTTGTAGAAGCGCATGGAGGAGACAATGGAGCCCGTGGTCCAGTAGATCATGACATTTGTCAAGACGTCGTCCAGGCTGAGTTTCCTGTACAGGTGCAGACGTGTATAATGTATTACAGCCAGCAACAGCATTACTTAAACCTTGTTGATCTATCATTTCATTTATATGCTGAAAATAACAACAAAAGGCAAAACTGAATTCCCGCTTGTACCTCTCCAGCCCACCATCCACCAGGTCTGTGTTGCTCAGATCAGTCCAGGAGGAGAACTTCTCCAGAATGTAGGCCGCCAAGCCAACGGGAGAGTCATTCAGCCCACAGCCTGTGCCCAGGATTTAAGAAGGATTAACAGGTGAAATGAGGGCATGATGAGATTACAAAATCATAGTTTGCTTGCCTCATGTGGGTTGTCTTTGATCAGTTAACCAATATGATCATTAGAATCTGTTTCTTGGTTGTCCCCACCTGCAGTGTCTGGTTTAGTGGCCTGGATGTGCAAGTAGCCCGTTTCCCTCAAGATGTTCCAGACATTCTTCTCAAAGAAAGGGAACAATCGGCGAACATCTTCCCGACTGAAGCCCACCAGGAATGGCAGATATTGACCAATCATGAGGGACCACATCACTTTGAACCCCCTTCTTGACATAAACATGTTGAGGTGGAGACCTTTAACACACCTGGAAAAGATTACGACAAATCAAGTTTTATCTCAGATTATAAGTCTCCAGGAATTTGTGGTTTTGGTCATGAGTGCACTTTGCACACTGCAAGCACGGTTTGACAATTTAGGTAACAATGTCACAAGGCTTCCTTTATAAATAAAACATGTGGGTGGTGGAAAGTGCACTATTGCAGTAACTTGTAGCACATAGAGAGGCTGGTTTTTGCCATCTTACAGAGGCTTCATCTGGGCCATGTTGGTGGTGATGAGAGAGCCCCAGTCTCCTCCCTGCAGATAGAACTGGGAGAATCCTAAACGTTCCATCAGTGTCAGGAAGATCCGGGCAGCAGCGAGACTGTCGAATCCTGAATAGATACAGAAAGCCATAAACGACTGCTGCTCAAGTTGAAATACACACAGACGCGTTTATTTAGACTCCCTACCTTGTTTATGAGGGGCGTCTGAGAAGCCGTAGCCAGGGATGGACGGGCATATGACTTCAAACACTAGCCCATCCTGGTTCTCCGTGAGAAGGGGCAGAATCTTGAAGAACTCGTAGAAGGAGCCCGGCCAGCCGTGAACCAGCATAAGAGGCACGACCTTCTGATTCACACGGTGTGGTGGTCGCACGTGGACATAGTGCACATCCAATCCTGCGTTGATGCAAAAGCATTGGTGTGAAAAGAAAAGACAGTAGCGTGTGGACACATTTTTGCCCAACTGGTTTGGTGAATTGGATGCAACCCTGTAGCTTTAGCTCGGGGCAGTGTGTACCTTCTATTTTAGTTTTGAAGTGTGGATACTGGTTAAGTACCGCCACCTGCTTTTTCCAGTCAAATGTATTTCTCCAGTAGTAAACCACTGTCTTGAGGTATGTGGAATTGAAGCCGTACTGGAAGCAGCCATCTTCCAAAGGATCGGTGTAGCGGGTTCTGTCAATGCGCTCATGGAGGTCCTGTTGAATAAGACCACTGCTGATTACTCCACAGAAACAAGTCAATGTCTCATTATTGGCATTTCTAATTTGATAAGTCGGGACGAAACAATTTAATTCAAAGTTTAAAAAGTACCTCAATCTCTTCCTGTGAGGTTTGCACCTCAAAGGGATAGATTTGATGGTCCTCTGACAGCGGCTTCCGTCCTGCTCCCCACCAGCCATCACCAAGAGGAATACTTTTGACCTGTTGTCTTCTGTACAGCATGTGCATAAGTATGCCCCCTGCTGCCACTGCTGAGCCTATCAGGAGCTGCTGTTGGATGGCATCCAAGCCATTGAAAGCTCCCCTGCAAAGTGTGTGAAAATATGAGAAGTATTCATTGAGATGATCCCTGCAGCTCTGAGATCATTACAAATATGTATATTTCGACCCAATCAGAGTCGTAGAAGCCCATTTACTTCAAAACCTCCAGTCTCTGCATTATGCAATTCCAAAGGTGAGCGACCACAGGTGTTGTTTTTTTTTCCTTTTCTTTTTAGACCTACACGAGGGCAGAGGTAAAACGTGTTTTTAAAAGGGTTTCATTTTCTGCACCGCGCTTCGAAAGTTACAAGCACGTCCCCTTGCGTTTCAACATACCTTGTTCGTCTGCTTTTTTAGAAAATGTTGAATTTTCACGACGGCACTGTCCACGACGGCACTGTCCGTCCGGTGAACCCAAAGTTCTTCTGAAGCGTCTGTGGCGACTCGAAAAAAAAACAACCGGTTTGATTGGCCTCGAGACGTGCCACTCAAACAGCCAGTGACGTCGTTCCTTAAATACCGGGGAGGCGACGAGCTGTTGTTTTGAGTTTGATCTACAAAGACCCACACATGGCTCGGGTAATTACTTTTAAGAGGCGACAACCTCTGCTGCTTTGCTTTTGGGAGTTGTTAGACACATTGTTTAAATGTTTTAGAAAAGTCATGGAAATTTGTTATATTGATATGTTCATTTACGCTGAGTTTGTAATAAGGAAAGTCGCTCAAAATATAAGCAGGCATACGCTCTTCAGTGTTTCCATTGTTACCATTATATTAGGGGTGTGCCGCCCCCCGTAATTTTCTCTATAGCGCCGGATCACAACAGACGTCGTTTTATTTTTTTTATTATTATGTATTATTTATGTTTAAGGTTCCCTTTCCTATAGAACAGGTCTACACCTTGTTCTATTATTAAACAAACCCAACAGCCTTATGTTATTGATCATATCTACACAACAGCATGTCTGGTTGAGAGTTCAATTCTCCTAGATTTATTTGCACACGCATGTCACAAACAAGTCAGGTTGATCCCAGTATTTCGGACAATGGCTCCCGCCATCATCTAACACAACCCCCTAACAACCAGAAAAACATAACATTTAATGCAACATTCAGTGCAGGTAACGCCTCCGTCCTTCCCTTCATTACCAAGTTCTCGTCACTTTGACCACGTGCATCAGTCCCTAGAAGTCAGTGTTTTCTCTTTGATGTCTTGCTGGCTCGACTCCTGGATCATAACACTCTAACCTCCTGCTCTAACTCCCTATCTCTTTCTCTCTCTTATCTATCAACTACGTATTTTGCGATACGGGCCACATTCTGTTCCTCTGTCTGTTTCTCACAAACATGTTTTTGTTAAAGGTATTCTTATAAACCGAGGTTGTGTTCGGGTCCTAAATGTGTGTGTGCTATCCTGATCCCGGAGTAGCTCTCCTGCTCCCGTTCAAGGTCAGAAACGAGCCCAAGTACAAGCACCTGTACCGTACAATGAGCCTGCTGGCTACGCTTATGCATGCGCGAATCGCCAATATTTGGCGTTCTGCCAAAAGCCGATCTCCATGAGGTCGGTGTTTCTGCTGTTGTGTCTCTCAAAGCAGAAAACAGATCTCAGCTCGACGTTGAGCTTTTATTGAGAGCGGCCGCATTAAGCCTGCAACCCTGTTTAAAACTATTGTCTCTCATTCATTTGTATCATTTTAGGTATACTGTATGCTTTGGAATTCTCATTGTTAGTTTAAATACTACATTTTCTCACTTTTTCATGTTTACACCGCGATTTCAAAAAATGTTTGGTAATGGGAATTTGGAAAAGTCATGAAAATCCATTGGTTGAAATCAGGGGCGTTGTGTTCATTAGGGCGATGTGGGCGACGCACTGCCAAACGGGAAAAGGAGGGATTTTTTTTCTAACCAATTCTATCACGGCAACAGTCGTTATCAGTGTTCTATTCTAGACGTCTGATCTGCCACTAAATGTCCAATCAGGCTAAAGACGTGCTTCAAATGGTCCCGCCCCTTTTGGGGCGATTTCAGTCAGGTTGAAAATCGCCCCAGAAGTCTCTCATGGACTCTCATGTAAAATCAATTTTTTTCAATTTTCAGAGCTTCCAATACAATCTCTATGGGTTCCGGGAGGGCTTGCACATACACGCTTTCGTCATGACATACGTAACTAAGACAAGAGCGGGTAATCAGCCAAATATCCCAGAATGCACTTCGCACCAGCAAACTGGGAACAATGGCGGATGAGAAAACCCTTACTGAAAGTTGACATTCTCTGAATACTACTGTTGTTGATTCACAAAATGTAATTTTAGGATGTTTTCAAGAGAGAAGTTAGTTGTTTAAACATCAAATCTGTGGTCGGTTTGTCAAAACTCAGCCTACTTAAAAAGACACGCCGCCGATATGAGGTCCTGCTCGTGGGACCGGTTGTGGAGCCATGTCATTTTTGCTTATGAAGGCTCCTGAATGCTAATTTCTTACATAGCTTTCCACCTGTAACTTTTGTAGCTAGAGGGGAAATCTTTCTGTTGTGTGTTGCTATCTAGTGGACATGAGTTAATCATCTAGCAACAAATGTAATATTGTCTTTCTTAATGTACCCATTGAATGGGTCACCTTAATCATTATCAGAAAAATTGCTCCCCCTGAGAATTTTTTTCTGAAGTCCACTGTCATCTCCACAGTTTTGAGCTTGTTCAGCTCCAGGTTGTTCTGACCACACCAGAAGACCAGCGGTTCAACCTCCCACCTGTACGCATTTGCTTGTAAACTGTCATTCTGATAACATGACTAATTAATTTGAAAATTGTGGTGGGAATTCTGTAACAATAACTCTTTATTTAAGATATTTACATTTACAAGTGTGCAAAACCACCAACAGCAAGTCAAAAGAGAGCTGACTAAAGGTCAAAGTGCCTCTGTTCCTCTCTTACTTGCTTTGAGCTGCATTTTATGTATAAATGGCTCTAAGAATAATTCTCACGGACCAGGGGACTGAGTTTGTGAATGTGGCAGTGGTGGGCCGTCAGGGCCAGCTAAGCCTTCTCTGCTGGCCTGAACAGAATCACAAAGTTATAGACATTTTATCATTTAATTGTTTTTCACAAATACACTAAATGTATTATAATTATCTTTCCCTATTAGCTTATATTCTCATTGCACAGCTCCTGTCTTTGTCTTCAGCACCTCTTCCAGTGCAGCTTGTTTTAAGGAGAGCCTTTATCCAATCAGATTTCACCTCTATGTCTCTGTGGAAGAAGAGCGGCTTAAAGCTGGCATTTTCAGATTAAAGTACATGGGGACGGTATTGTTGATTGTCATAGTATTCAACCAATTAGATATTTAGTTTGACATGCTGGGTGTATTCTATGACATGCCAGGGCCCGCGAACTGGCTGGACATATTGGTCAGTGGGCCAGTGTGAGCATTAACATGCGCTGTGATTGGTCAGTGGGCCAGCGTGACCTTTGTCAGCAGGAAGCTACTTAGCTGCTAGCAGAACTCAGGAGAAGTAAGAACATTTCAGGCTGAAACATAAGAGAAGTTATAACATTTTTAGTGTTTTGCTTGATGTAGTTTTTTTAAACACTCAATGGTTTAAGGAGGTGGAAAAAACGGACTTAGTGGCAGATTTACTGACAACGCGGACATTTTCAGCCCTAAAACACATTGAAACTTATTCCGGAAACGCAACTAGGGAGGCTCGGCTGCTACTGCTGAATTTTCAGTGTTGTTTACTTGAGGTCAAACTCATCTAGCTAGCGCCATACTAGCGCAGAGCTAGCCTAGCTGCGCCGGCGGGGGGAGGCAGGGGTTGCCTTGTTGTCAGACCTGTTTTTCATCGTGTGTGGTGGCAAATTTTACGGTAGTTAATATCGTTCCTTCTGATCGTGGCTGGTGATCTTGAGTGTGCAGTGTTTAGTGCCGCAGTTTTGTTGGATTGTTTTGTCATGTTTTGTTTGTGGTAGAATTTGTTTTATATAATCATGTTATCACAAATATATACATATGTAGGAAGATGTGTTATACTTAAGTTCACTACCCAAATCCTATGATTAAGGTTAAAATCGTATGCTTACGAATAACAGCTGCAAACACTTAAGCACAGACCCCGCTTTTTAAGAGAACCTTTAACAAAAACATGTTTGTGAGAAACAGAGGAAAAGAATGGGGACAGTATCGCAAAGTACTAGTTGATAGAGGGTAAGAGAGAGAGAGATAGGGAGTCTGAGCGGGAGGTTAGGGTGTTATGACCCAGAGGAGTTGAACCAGCATGACATCAAAGAGCAAACACTGACTTATAGGGACTGGTGCACGTCCCCTTGCGTTTCAACATACCTTGTTCGTCTCCTTTTTTAGAAAATGTTGAATGATTGGCCGCGAGACATGCCACTCAAACAGCCAGCGACGTTGTTCTTTAAATACCGGGGAGCTGTTGTTTGTTTGTCGTGTTGAGTTCGCAGTGAGATAAACATGATGTGGAAGATTGTCCTCCCGGTTCTCGCAGCGGTTTTCGCCGTCGGCTCGGGAGACCCCCTAACCGGAGGGTTTCAAGACATCGATATCAACGACATGGACGCGCGTCAAGCCCTCCACTTCGCCGTCATCAAACACAACCAAGACAGCAACGACCCGCACCTCAGCGAAGTGGCAGCAGTGATCAGGATCCTGATGCAGGTTGGTCACGTTTATTTTTATTTTTAGCTAAATCAAAATAATTGACTTGAAAAATTATGTTTTAAGATTGGCAAACATCATATGTGAAATGAATGGCGTAAGTAAAGTTGGATAACAAAATATTTGTTTCTTGCTGTTGTTTTTTCCCCCTCCAAAATAACGGACACCGGAAAGAGGGGGACTTCTTCCCAACACTCTTTGACTCTTCGTTTATTCATCGTCTGCATGGATCCTAGCAGTGATTTAGGGATAGTCAGGGAAACAACACGCCTGGCCCTCTGAATAGCCAACAAACCCCATAATCCAATTAAGTCCTGTCCTGCCCTGTCACTTGGGATGTGTGTTGTAGCTACCTAACATATCAAGGCAGCTTCAGGCTTTTAAAAATACTCAATGACCTGGAAACCAGTGGGGTTATACTTTTTAAAATTTTCTTACTGCAGGTAATTTTAATTAATTTACAGTTGCTGTGAGCTATTCCTGAAACTCTAAAGAGGGCTAACATGAAGCTGACAATGACAAGTGTTTTGGGGCATGTGTTCATTAAAACTTTCTTTCTGGAATGTAAGGGCTGCCAGAGTTGCCTTCATTTTCTATAGACCTGAAATCTGCTGTATGCTATACTGCTTTAGCAAAAAGGTTTACCGGGATCTTCTCTTCACAGGTGGTGTCTGGCTATAAGTACGTCATACGTGTGAAAATGGGGAAGACCCCCTGCAGAAAGGATGCCCCACAGGTCGGGTGTGAGATCTACGATGACCCACACATGGCTCGGGTAATTACTTTTAAAAGGTGGCAACCTCTGCTGCTTTGCTTTTGGGAGTTTTTAGACACATTGTTTAAATGTCACTTCTCTCTTCAACCACACGATCCGATTGTGAAACAATAGTATACTTCCCCTCTTTGAACCATTGACCTTTGTTTGTTGCTGTTACCACAGAGAGAAGTTGAAATTAGTAGTATCATTATTAACCAGATGACTAAGTTTAACATATAATTTGAACATTAGCCTACTAATAAAGACACCGTTAAAAGAGACAAATATTGACTTAATTGAATGAATCTGCTCCTGGAAATGTTGATCTTGTGTGTGTCCTTTTCATCCTCAGCATTACTACTGCACATTCATCGTGTGGAGCCAACCATGGCTTGACAGCTGGGTGATAAATGAGAAATGCTAGATTGAGAACTCCTTGGGAAATCATCACCGTTGCCATTGTTAGCAGAATAACCTTCATACAGGGTTCGTACAGTGATGGAAAACCTGGAAAAGTCATGGAATTTTAAGAAGGTCATTTCCATGCCTGGAAAAGTCCTTGAAGAAAATAAAATCTCAAACGTTTTGGAAAAGTCATGGAAATTTGTTATATTCATTTGTTCATTTACGCTAAGTTTGAAATAAGGAACATGCTTTTAAAAGAAAGACGCTCAAAATACAAGCAGGCATACGCTCTTGAGTGTTTTAAATTTTAATTTTCTCTATAGCGCCAGATCACAACAGACGTCGTTTAAGGTTCCCTTTCCTATAGAACACCTTGTTCTGTTATTAAACAAACTCAACAGCCTTATGTTATTGATCCTATATACTGTACACAACAGCATGTCTGGTTGAGAGTTCAATTCACCTAGATTTATTTGCACACGCATGTCACAAACAAATCAGGTAACCCAGTATTTCGGACAATGGCTCCCGCCATCATCTAACAACCAGAAAAACATAACATTTAATGCAACATTCAGTGCAGGTAACGCCTCCGTCCTTCCCTTCATTACCAAGTTCTCGTCACTTTGACCACGTGCATCAGTCCCTAGAAGTCAGTGTTTTCTCTTTGATGTCTTGCTGGCTCGACTCCTCTGGATCATAACACTCTAACCTCCTGCACTAACTCCCTATCTCTTTCTCTCTTTTACCCTCTATCAACTACATATTTTGCGATACAGGCCACATTCTGTTCCTCTGTCTGTTTCTCACAAACATGTTTTTGTTAAAGGTTCTCTTATAAACCGAGGTTGTGTTCGGGTCCTAAATATGTGTGTGCTATCCTGATCCCGGAGTAGCTCTCCTGCTCCGGTTCAAGGTCAGAAACGAGCCCAAGTACAAACACCTGTACCGTACAATGAGCCTGCTGGCTACGCTTATGCATGCTTGTGCATGTGCGAATCGCCAATATTTGGCGTTTTGCCAAAAGCCAATCTCCATGAGGTCGGTGTTTCTGCTGTTGTGTCTCTCAAAGCAGAAAACAGATTTCAGCTCGACATTGAGCGTGAATTGACAGCGGCCGTATTAAGCCTGCAACCCTGTTTAAATATTTTGTGGAGTAAAGCAGCTCATTGCAAACACTAATACTGATAAAACGTGATGGCTCACACATATCAGCACTAATTATGTTTTGTTTTGCAAAAAAATAGCTTATTGTTTTCCACAATAAAACTATTTAGTAGGAACTAAATATTTGTTATTCTTTGCACAGAACTAATTAGAACTAATTTTCACTAATCAAACTATTGTCTCTCATTCATTTGTGTCATTTAAGGTATTCTGTATGCTTTGGAATTCTCATTGTTAGTTTAAATACTACATTTTCTCACTTTTTCATGTTTACACCGCGATTTCACAAAATGTTTGGTCATGGAAATTTGGAAAAGTCATGAAAATCCATTGGTTGAAATGTGTATGAACCTTGTTCATACAGAGCAATGTGTATTGTCCTGTAGATAAAGCACAAATCATTAACCTTTTTTGAAAGTCAGTGTTTCAGAATTTCTATTCATTATCGTATAGATGGATTCAGCTTTGTATGCATAATCACTAAACCGAGCAAATACCAAAGAATTGTGCACTGAATTGTTGATCAAAGTCTTTTATTGATACAGTTTGACTGAATATTCCCTTCTGGAGAGCATTAAAAATGTTTTAGTGTTTAATGCAAAGCACTTGTATAAACCATCCCTTAAACTATTTGGCTTCTTTATTGTGATGTACACCCCATAGTTCCTCTAATGCCGGTAATCTAAACGGATGCTATGGTCTAAGTGCCATCTCTTCACCAATCTCTGTGAGTGTTTCCTACTGAGCCAAATGGATTCAGGGGATTATACACTGTCTGATAACACTGGACAGGATGTCCAGAGTTTTCTCAAAATGATGGTAAATAAATGTCCAGAGAAAGCCCAAGTCAGACCAGTCAGACCTTACAGACACCTCTAAACCTCCTATTCTCTGACATCATAATCAAAAACAATAACAATACATGTGCCTTATTTGCTACCGTGGACAGGCTAACAAACCCTCCGGTGTCAGTAACTGCTACGCTCCAATCCACCTGGGCATGCAATCAATTTGCATTCTTTTTTGCTGACAAAATTCAGAAAATTAGACAAGCAGTTGGTGACTCCACACCAACCACAGGATGTGTGTTGTCCCCATCTTTAAATAACATCCATCCAAATATCATGACACAATTTCATTCAATTAACCAAAGAAGCTTAGAAGACATTATACAACATCTGAAAACATCCTCATGCTGCTTAGATATTCTACCAACACACTTTTTCAAAGATATTTCACACTGCATGATCACTGACCTTTTACAAATTGTAAACACATCCCTTCCCTCAGGTGTCTTCCCACAAGCCCTAAAAACTGCAGTTATTAAACCACTCCTAAAGAAGGCTAGCTTAGACCCCGAAATAATTAAAAATTATAGGCCAATATCAAACCTCCCCTTTTTAAGTAAAATAATGGAAAACGTGGTTTATCAACAGCTAAATAGCTTCTTGGCCGAAAATAACTGTTTTGATGTCTTCCAGTCTGGCTTTCGTCAGCATCACAGTACTGAAACTGCTCTTGTTAAGGTTTTCAACGACATCCACTTAAACACAGACAGTGGCAGAACTTCTGTCTTAGTATTACTGGATCTCAGTGCTGCATTCGACACAGTCGATCACAACATACTACTAGACAGACTGAAAGTCTGGGTAGGACTCTCTGGCGCAGCACTTAACTGGTTTGACTCTTACTTGAAGGACCGACAATACTTTGTGTCAGTAGCTAATTACACATCAGAGCTGACTGGTATGACATGTGGTGTTCCCCAAGGTTCAATACTGGGGCCTCTTCTGTTCAATATCTACATGCTTCCACTGGCTGAGATTATGAAAAACAACAACGTGTGTTATCATAACTATGCAGACGACACACAAATCTACATAACTATATCACCAGGGGACTATAATCCCATACCAGTGCTGGCTAAATGTATTGAAGAAATCAACAACTGGATGTGCCAGAATTTTCTTCAATTAAATAAAGATAAAACAGAAGTACTTGTTTTTGGTTCCAAGGAAGAACGATTGAAAGTGAGCGCTGAGCTACAATCACTGACGTTAAAAACCTCAAACCAAGCCAGAAATCTAGGTGTAGTTATGGATTCAGACCTCAACCTGAACAGCCATATCAAGACAGTTACAAAATCAGACTACTATCACCTGAAGAATATACAGTTAGGTCCATAAATATTTGGACATTGACACATTTTTCATTATTTTGGCTCTGTACACCACAACAATGGAGTTGTAATGAAAAAATCAAGATGTGCTTTAAGTGCAAAAAAGAGGTGGCCACATTTTAATTTGTTGTAATTCCTACACCGTTCACCTGATTTGGATGTAAATACCCTCAAATTAAAGCTGAAAGTCTGCGCTTAAAGCACATCTTGATTTTTTCATTTCAACTCCATTGTTGTGGTGTACAGAGCCAAAATAATGAAAAATGTGTCAATGTCCAAATATTTATGGACCTAACTGTATCGAGGGTTAGAGGACTTATGTCTCAACAGGATTTGGAGAAACTTGTTCATGCATTTATCTTCAGTAGACTTGACTACTGTAACGGTGTGTTCACAGGTCTCAGTAAAAAGTCAATCAGAAAGCTGCAGCTGATTCAGAACGCTGCGGCTCGAGTCCTCACTAAGACCAGGAGAGTGGATCACATCACTCCCGTTCTGAGGTCTTTGCACTGGCTTCCTGTCCAACAAAGAATTGACTTTAAAATCCTGCTGCTGGTTTATAAAGCCCTGAATGGTTTAGGGCCTAAATACATTAGTGATCTGCTGCTGCCTTATGAACCATCCCGACCCCTCAGGTCATCTGGGACGGGTCTACTTTCTGTTCCAAGAGTCAGAACTAAACACGGAGAGGCAGCGTTCAGCTTTTCTGCTCCACAAATCTGGAACAAGGTCCCTGAGAGCTGCAGGTCTGCAGAGACCCTCAGCCTCTTTAAATCCAGACTGAAGACCTTTCTGTTTGCTGTTGCCTTTAATTAAACCAGATTCTGCATCTTACTACTGCATTTTATATCTTAAACTGCACTGCAACTTTTATTCAATTCTGTATCTATCTATTTTTGCTTTTTGCTTTTTAACTGTTTTTTTATTGTTTTAATGAATGTTCTTAATTGTTTTTAAATCTTTTATTTTGGATTGTGTTTTTATGCTTTTAATGGTTGTATGTGAAGCACTTTGAATCGCCTTGTGTTGAAATGTGCTATACAAATAAACTTGCCTTGCCTATGTGTTGTTAATATCTTCACTGGTTTCAGACAAATGTTCCTATTGACTTCACCTCCATGTTTAACCAGACTTCACATAAGAGGGGTTAAGTATACGCAATTTAAGGGTTATCAGCGGCAAACTCTGTAGACAATTGGTTCACCTTTTTGCAGTGTGTGCAAAAATTATTTATTTACCTCACATTAGTGTAGTTCAATTCAATCCATGCAAATGTACTGGAATTTATGTACTGGACTCTCAGTTTCAGCAAAAATCTTTTGAAATATCACTAAAGCTTTGTCAGCTTCAGAAGCATATTTCACTTTTCCTCTCCACAGCTGCAGTTGATTTAAATACATTTAAATACATCTCAATAGTGCCAGAGAATCTTCTCTGCACTTATCTTGTGTTTTGGAACATACCAGAATGTCATCAACATAAAGTAAAATCGGTCTCCACTGGGAGGTTCAAATTCAGCTAGATTAGCAGCCATTATCTGAGAAAAGCTGATAGGACTTTTACAATACCTCTGATTCTACTAAAAATGAATCAGCTACTGGTGTTATTTTATCAGCAGCCTCTGGTTTTATTGGATATTGTCTCTGGAAAGGCCTAAAACTATTTTTATTTGTATTGTCACAGGCTCTACACCCCTTATTTTCCCAAAGGTCCTTGTGACCCTAAGGTTTTATCAATTGTGTTCAAAACATCTTCCTCTTTTGAGGAAAGGGAAAGATGTCTCACGTGTTTTTAGAATTATTGAATTTCTTTGCTACTGTAACTCAGTTGAGTTTGGTTGTGAAGGTTTTTACTGAAGAGGAATAATACACCTTGAGATTCCCTCCCACGGGTACCCAGCCCTCCCCTCAGTCCTCTGCGTTGGACACAACCCTCCCACATCTCCCCACATAGCATCAGGTGGTTTAGCTAGCGAGAGATGAGGTGCACATTCACCCCTGAAGAGTTTCTTTTCCTCTTCCAGGAGATTGCATGTTATTCTTATTTTTGCCATTGAGGCTTTAAAGAACCAATGAGGGAAAGTTCACCTAGGAGTCACAGGCCATATATATATATATCCATATACCCCCTTATTCGGGGTCCGGTCGTGGTGGCAGCAGGTCGAAGGAGGCTCACCCAGGCTTCTCTCTCACCCGCAACATCTACCAGCTCATTCTGGGGGATCCCGAGGCGTTCCCAGGCCAGCTGGGAGATATAATCCCTCCAGGGTGTCCTGGGTCTTCCCCGGGGGCCTCCTACCAGTTGGAAGTGCCTGGAAAACCTGGAAAAGTCATGTGATTTTGAGCGAGAGCGCCCCCTGCTGTGTGAAGATCAATGTTCACCTTCAGTATTACAGCTAATTTGTGACAGTTCAGTGCTCCAATTTACAGTTTGTGACTCTCATAATAACAACCTTTTGTATTTTTTTCACCATGCCCATGACAAATAAGGCTGATTTTTGTACAATGTCATGTCATTATATGGTATTTCTAAATACAGTCCTTTGAGGACATGTCTATAACACACACCGCTCCCATGTATTTCTAACCCTAACTTTTGTCTTCATTTTGCTCCATCTGTAATGATTTTTTCTTTTCTTTTATCAAATAAAAAAAGATAGTGTCTGGCAAAATAGACTTTTTTTCTTTTTCACTGTGCTTGCACTAGTGGACTTTTCATTGTTTCCTCTCTTCCCTAATGTTAAAAGATTGTGTATTATATTATAATTGCGGATAATTACAACCCCTTGCAAAACGCGTATGTTAGTTAGTGGAAAATTATTTTTCAGAGAAAACAAATGAAGGCAAAAACCAAAATCTGCTCATTATTTGAGTTCGGTTCTGGTTCGTGTACCATAAAACAAACAAAACGTACACGGACCCAATAGATTAACGCCTTCACGATAAAAGTATACATCAGTGTTTTGTGTGGCTGATAAGTGGTAGCTTCCTTCCCTGTCAGTAGATAGCGCTCTTGTGAAGTGCAGCACGGCTTTCAGCCTCAGCCTCACTGTATGTATCTCATAAACAAAGTCTCACAATCAGAGTCACGGTTGTCTGTCACATTCAGTAGTTTGACAGGTTGTTTTCATTAAATCCACAGTCCAGTCCCTCTAATGATCAGTCAGCCACTCAGTGACACAGGTGCTTTAAATGAGCTAATCAGGGCAGTTTCACACACTCATACTTATTTAACCTACATTGGCAGACATACACACATACTTGTTATAGATACATAGAGAGACAAACAAGTCCTAAGATCTCGTCTGCTCTTCACCCTGCTGCCCCAATCACCATGGTAACCAGTGGCCTGTGTCTATGAAGCAATAGCTGCTCTCAAGTCCGTCACAAATACAGAAAAGACTTCTCAATAACCTCAACAGCACATCTCACTACCGGTAATATGTATATTGCGATGTCTTACGGCAGTAGTTGCCACACATAAACATGTGAACAACATTTTGTCAGGTGAGCTGGGGATTGAACCACCAACAGTATATATCATCTGATATTTATACTAGATATACAGTATTTTTCAAGTTTAAATAAATCAACCTCAAATGTATATCAGAGATATTTCATATCTTATAATCAAGCCATGTTAATAACAAAGAGGAGCTAAATGAACACATGTTGTTGATCACTTAAGTTTATTTAAGTTAATTGTCTTCAAGTTCAGGTTTAGTTTTACATTAGAACAAATACTGAATTATTCAATGTTTTAAATTCAGTTCTAAAGCAGCATGGAAATGTATGTTTAAGACTAAAGTGAAGCATCTTGTGCTGCGCAAACTGCAATGTGCTTTTTGGGCTTTGTCTTGTCTTGTTCCTGTCCATCGTGTTTCTGTGAGGCAGTTGGATGTTTTACTATGGGAGTATAGGTCTGGATGAACGTCTTGACCTAAAGAGGAAACAGTAGAAACCCGTAAGTTGTTTGTTTTCTGTCTCTCTGCTGTTCATCACCATCTGTCAGGGTACAAACCTTATCCAGCTGTTTCTCTGTGTCATTTATATTCACAGGCTTGTCCCGTTCTATGTCATTTACCATCTCATATAGGTTGAAGGTCGCCATCTTAATCTTGCCCAGCAAGAGTGTTTTTTTCGCTGCCATTTCCTCAATGTGGTTCCACTTCACTTCCTGTGTGAAGACAGGGACAACTTAATTTTCCTCAAGTGGTAGCTGTATATTTAGGCAACATTTGATTTGGTATCAGCTCTGATGCCAGACGTGTAATCAGGGTCATGTCTGATACCAGTGACAGAGTTTCAGAGCGCATCTTCTCCCGCATGGTCTGTAGCTGGGACAGCTGGTTGTTGTCCTGCAGCCGCTGGAAATGATGATTGTTCTCCAGTGTCAGCATGGACTTTTTCAGCTGGTCGACCATCTCATGCGCCTCTTTTTCTCGCTTTTCGAAACGGTCTTGAACGTCAATAAGATTCTCTATATGACCTATGAAGTCCTGCACATCATCAAACTGTAAAACACACAAACGTTAAAGGTGTAACAAAAAAACAACAACAACATCGTTCTCTACTCAAAAAAAATCCATGACCACTTGCGCAAACACATTAGAAATGCACTTTTCTGAAATAAGATATTTACCTGTAAAGAGACACGAACAGAGGTGTTATTCACATAGCAATGCCACATATTGTTGCCTATTGTTCAGGCCATCATCGAGAGACAAGACCCATCAAGATGTCCTTTTCACCATGACTTAACATTCTTGCGCCACTTGTAACTAAATGAAAAATGTTCCAAATTAACTGTCTAAGGTTTACCGTCCGGCTTGTTAGATATAGTGGTGCAATTTTTAAATTTCGGGAACCTCCGTTTCAGTAAACAGAACTTTTGATGATAGACTATTAATGTATGATAAACCAATTTAGATTTAGTTTCTCTGCATGTAGAAAAGTCCCTGCAGTACCTTAGTCATCTTGACCGTCCGCTCCAGTAAGTCCTGATGTGCACTGTGTGTTTGTATCTGACGCTGCTGCTTCTGTTTCCTCTCCATCACCTTGGCATGCTCCAGCTTCAGACTCTTTAGCTTTGCATCCAAAAGAAAAACCTCTTTCCTCTCCTTCTCTGCTTTCTCAGCAACTTCATCAACGTCTTTGTCCTGCAGGGAAGGAGATAGAGAGCCTTAGTTTAGCTGTTTCTGTGCAGTTACAGCCATGAAACTGAAATCCAATAACATTACGCACAGTCTTATGAAGGAGTCATGTGTGAAATGGGCCTCTACTGTACCTTCAGATGCAAATAGCTTAAGCTTTCCTTTATCTGTTTCTTCAACTTCACGTGCAACCCGCCTGTGCACTGTTTCAAACTCTCCAATTTCTACATAAAACACACACAGCAGTCACAAATTACTTAGGAATATTTAACATTTTAGCATATGGCATCAATATTGGCAAGGGTGTGAGTTTAATTTTTTTCAGAAGTTCAACCTCAGCTCCATAATTTATTAAAGTGTATGATAAACAGAGTAGCTAAACTGTATATCAGTTTTAGAAAGGGGGACAGTCCTCTGAGGGTAGATTCAGTTTTTTAAAGTGAGGAGCACACATACGCACATGCACACATACACACACACAGTCAGCCATTTTGTCCTGACTAACCAAAGCTAGTTAGCTTTATGCTAGGTTGAAGTTCACTACTCTGCCTCCTCCAAAAGACTTCAGTTAGTTAGTGTGTGTTAGACTGGACTGTGGATTTAAGGAAATAAACCTGTCAAACTGCTGAATTTGATAAAAACTATATGAATCATGGGAACCATAGGCCTTTTGTGAACGTTTAGGTGTCCTTAAATGTTAGTGGGGTGTAGAAATGAGAGCTTCAGAAGCTTCCTATTCATGAGAGAAAATTGTTGTCAGATTTAACATGAGTCTAATGGAGCAGTGGGATGGACTTCATGTTGCTTTCAGGCTAAAAGTAAAAGTGTAAGTCTATTGGATTCCACGTCGCATGTGTACGACGAGAACAAGATTCCCTACATTTTATCCAGCAATGGTGTATGAAGAGTGAAAATTGTGTGACTGAAGTCAAAATAAGATTTTTATTTTTACAAGTTTCTGTTGCTCCCTCTCACTCTGGCAGTTGGCTCTCCACTTTAGCGCTGAACATTCCGTGCCATACACACCCATTATAAACTCTGAAACGTCCCAAAATGTTCCTGAAACTTGAACAATGATTACATGAAGACACTCAACTAGCTACTGGATAAGTAACGTTGGGACATATTAGCTGTACCTGACTGCGCTCCTTGATCTTTGTATCAAACTCTTCCTCTTCCTGGCGTTTCTTCTGCAAATCAAAGAGATCGATGCTACTGTCCCGCCACTGTCCTCCTGCCATGTTTTTCGCGTTTGACCTGCCAAAGAGGGGGCGTGGCTTATCTCCATGGAAACCTATCAACTGAGCCGTTTGTTCCCACCATCCAGCACATGGAAAAAATATCCACTATTTCTGCTTCGTGCTAGAAGTCCCACATATCAGAGGAAGCTAAACGCCCGTTTTGTCTGCATTCATCGAGGTGTGATTACTGTAACTATAGTCGGCTGGTAAAAAGCACGAATCTCGGCCTGTCTGACTGACATCTCACAATGGATGTCCGCACATCACTTGAAGATTAACCCCGACAAGACGGAACTACTTCTCCTTCCAGGACAAGTCTCCCCCACTCACGACCTGACGATTACTTTCAACAACTCAGTCTTGGCCCCGACCCCGACTGCCAGGAACCTCGGTGTGACCCTGGACAGTCAACTCTCCCTGACTGCCAACATTACCGCAACAACTCGTTCCTGCAGATTCATGCTGCACAACATCAGGAGAATACGTCCACTTCTCACCCAGAAGGCGGCACAGGTTCTCGTCCAGGCTCTGGTCATCTCGCGTCTAGACTATTGTAACTCCCTCCTGGCGGGTCTACCTGCTGGTGCCATCCGACCTTTGCAGCTCATCCAGAATGCAGCAGCTCGACTGGTCTTTAACCTCCCGAAATTCTCACACACTACTCCGCTCCTCCGCGACCTTCACTGGTTACCGGTGGCCGCCCGCATCCGCTTCAAAACATTGGTACTGGCGTACCGTGCTACGAACAGATCTGGTCCAGTCTACATCCAGGACATGGTAAAACCTTACACCCCAACTCGTGCGCTCCGCTCGGCTTCTGCCAATCGCCTTGTAGCTCCGTCGCTGCGAGCTAAACACTCCACAAAGTCTCGACTGTCCTCTGTCCTGGCTCCTCGATGGTGGAATGAGCTCCCCATTGACATCAGGACATCAGAAAGTCTCTACATCTTCCGTCGCAAACTAAAAACATATCTTTTCCGACTATACCTTGAATAAAGGATGTAGCACTATAGTAGCACTGAAATGGCTCTTACTGATAGCACTTTGTAGTCGAACCTTTGACGGAATTGTACCTTCTTGATTCTTGTTGTTCTGATTCTTGTTGTAAACGGTAGAATGCACTTATTGTAAGTCGCTTTGGATAAAAGCGTCAGCTAAATGACATGTAATGTAATGTAAATGTTGAAAAACAAAGAACTTTTCAAATGCTTGTTTTCTCATGAGCCAGAGCCACCCCTTACGGCAGAATTGCTATTGTTTGTACCCTATGGTTTATACATTTAGACACAATGCTCGTGTGGTGTAATGGGAGGCATTAAAGAGCTCTGGGTGAACACCTAGATGCTACACTATTTTTATTCTCCATAGTTTCAAATTTTTTTTCTGCAGCCAGATATCCACTTTTCTCTTTCATCCTCTCTCTCTCTTTCTCACGCGCACGAACACACGCGCGCACTCTGAGTCTGCTGTTTTACTCGTGGAGAGGAAATACAAACTGGTTCGGTCTGCGGGGTGAACTGGGTCAGCGTGCCGAGATCCCGCCCATCTGCTGCCTGTCTCCTCCTTTGCAATAAATATCCTCCAGGTTCATTAACAAATGCAACAACAACAAGAAAAATAGTTGGTGGAACAATCACCAATATAAAAATCAATACTATTTTACGGAGATTCTAAGTCATGTGATTTTGAGCGAGAGCGCCCCCTGCTGTGT
Organism: Cottus gobio; assembly: GCA_023566465.1. Classification (NCBI taxonomy): domain Eukaryota; kingdom Metazoa; phylum Chordata; class Actinopteri; order Perciformes; family Cottidae; genus Cottus; species Cottus gobio. Next base: position 16,136,465 of record CM042225.1, on the reverse strand, counting down.
GAAGATCAATGTTCACCTTCAGTATTACAGCTAATTTGTGACAGTTCAGTGCTCCAATTTACAGTTTGTGACTCTCATAATAACAACCTTTTGTATTTTTTTCACCGTGCCCATGACAAATAAGGCCGATTTTTGTACAATGTCATGTCATTTATGGTATTTCTAAATACTATTTTCCGGAGATTCTAAAGGGAGGCGTCCTGGAGGCATCCTAATTAGATGCCCGAACCACCTCATCTGACTCCTTTCAACACGAAGGAGTAGCGGCTCAACTCCAAGCTCCCTCCTGATGTCCGAGCTCCTTACCCTATCTCTAAGGCTGAGCCCGGCCCCTCTACGGAGGATACTCATTTCGGCCGCTTGTATCCAAGACCTCGTTCTTTCGGTCACGACCCAAGGTTCGTGACCATAGGTGAGGGTTGGTACGTAGACGACCAGTAAATTGAGAGCTTTGCCTTCCGACTCAGCTCCTTCTTCACCAAGACGGCCCAGTGCAACGCCTGTTTAATTGCTGCAGCCGCACCGATACGGCTGTCGATCTCCCGCTCCATTTTACCCTCACTCGTGAACAAGACCCCGAGATACTTGAACTCCTTCGCTTGTGGTAGGCACTCCGTCCCCACCTGGACGGAGCAAACCACCGGTTTCTGGCAGAGCACCATGGCCTCAGATTTCGTGATGCTGACTCTCATCCCAGCCGCTTCACACTCGGCTGCAAAACGCCCCAGCGAAAGTTGGAGGTCATGGTCTGAGGAGGCAAACAGGACCACATCATCTGCAAACAGCGGAGAAGCTATCCCGAGATCCCCGAACCTGACGTTCTCCGCCCCACGCCTGTGCCTAGATATCCTGTCCATGCATGTCACGAACAGTACCGGTGATAAAGGGCAGCCCTGGTAGAGGCCAACACCCACCGGGAACATGTCTGACTTACTACCGAGAATACAAACACAGCTCCTACTGCAGGCGTACAGAGACCGGATGGCCCGTTGCAAGTAGAGCTTTTATCCAATCAGATTTCCCCTCTATGTCTCTGTGGAAGAAGAGCGGCTTGAAGCTGGCATTTTCAGATTAAAGTACATGGGGACGGTATTGTTGATTGTCATAGTATTCAACCAATTAGATCTTTAGTTTGACATGCTGGGTGTATTCTTTGACGTGCCAGGGCCCGCGAACTGGCTGGACGTATTGGTCAGTGGGCCAGTGTGAGCATTAACATGCGCTGTGATTGGTCAGTGGGCCAGCGTGACCTTTGTCAGCAGGAAGCTACTTAGCTGCTAGCAGAACTCAGGAGGAGTAAGAACATTTCAGGCTGAAACATAAGAGAAGTTATAACATTTTTAGTGTTTTGCTTTTCGCGGACATTTTCAGCCCTAAAACACATTGAAACTTATTCCAAAAACGCAACTGGGGAGGCTCGGCTGCTACTGCTACTGCTGAATTTTCAGTGTTGTTTACTTGAGGTCAAACTCATCTAGCTAGCACCAAACTAGCGCAGAGCTAGCCTAGCTGCGCCGGCGGGGAGAGGCAGGGGTTGCCTCGTTGTCAGACCTGTTTTTCAGCATGTGTGGTGGCAAATTTTACGGTAGTTAATATCGTTCCTTCTGATCGTGGCTGGTGATCTTGAGTGTGCAGTGTTTTAGTGCCGCAGTTTTGTTGGATTGTTTTGTCATGTTTTGTTTGTGGTAGAATTTGTTTTATATAATCATGTTGTCACAAATATATACATATGTAGGAAGATGTGTTATACTTAAGTTCACTACCCAAATCCTATGATTAAGGTTAAAATCGTATGCTTACGAATAACAGCTGCAAACACTTAAGCACAGACCCCGCTTTTTAAGAGAACCTTTAACAAAAACATGTTTGTGAGAAACAATCAGAGGAAAGGAATGGGGACAGTATCGCAAAGTACCAATTGATAGAGGGTAAGAGAGAGAGCGATAGGGAGTCTGAGCGGGAGGTTAGGGTGTTATGACCCAGAGGAGTTGAACCAGCATGACATCAAAGAGCAAACACTGACTTATAGGGACTGGTGCACGTCCCCTTGCGTTTCAACATACCTTGTTCGTCTCCTTTTTTAGAAAATGTTGAATGATTGGCCGCGAGACATGCCACTCAAACAGCCAGCGACGTTGTTCTTTAAATACCGGGGAGCTGTTGTTTGTTTGTTGTGTTGAGTTCGCAGTGAGATAAACATGATGTGGAAGATTGTCCTCCCGGTTCTCGCAGCGGTTTTC